>CM056058.1:79176350-80376350 GCA_029574335.1 Rana kukunoris | reverse complement strand
ATTTACATTTGTTGTTGTTATCATGTGGCTGTGCTGCGGCTTTTGTCTGCCATTTTGTTGTGGCCTGGCTTTCGTCTGCCATTTTGTTGTGGCCTAGCTTTCATCGGCCATTTTGTTACCATGTGGCCGTGCTGCCGCTTTTGTTCACCATTTTGCTGCGTGAAACAATGTACCTGTATATTGTTTTGTCTTCCGGGTCTGGGGTGTGCGCGCACACGCATGCCACCAGAGGCCGGCTCCTGATGTGATTTAAAACACTGGGAGCCAATCAGCGGGTCTGGTGCCAGCGATGGCTGTCGGCCACCCGCGATTGTTCGCAGGAAAGGCAAAGCTGTGGTCTGCCTACCTAAACAAGACATACCATTATTCTTTCACAGATGAAGAGAGAGATCTTGTGTTCCTGCTAATCAGAAACACAGATGGCTCTCTTCTTCCAGTCAGTCCATCCCACACAATAATATGAAAGCATTCCCTAGGAGCAAACTTAATCCTTTGATAGCCCCTGATGTTAACACCTTCCCTGCCAATGTCATTATACAGTGACAGTGCATTCTTTTAGCACTGATCGCTGTATAAATGTCACTGGTCCCCAAAAAGTGTCACTTAGTGTCCGATTTGCCTGCCGCAATGTCAGAGTCCCACTAAAAATTGCTGATCACTGCTATCACTAGTACAAAATATCCCATAGTTTATAGACGTGATAACCAATCAATATACGCTAATTGTGATTTTTTTGCCAAACATTTTTCTTGCTGTCTGTGCCCCTGTCACGGATATTCATTCTTTTTTTTTGTCCTGTCTACCATTATCATTAAAATTGGTTGTCCCCGAAAAAGTAATAGAGGGAAATCTTCTAGTAGGGACACTAGTTCAGGGGACCTGGGGAATTCCCTTAATTTCCAGGGATTTTCTCTCACTTCATGTTTGGCTATGGGACAAGAAGTGAAGAAAAATCTCTGTAATGGGATACTGATGGTAAACCTTCCTTAAAGTGGATGTAAACCCCAAAAAAATTTTTTTTTTTTGATGTCACAATGTAGAGTATAAGATTTCCTATCATCTGTGCCCAGTCTTGCCACACAGAGTTAATCCAGCGCTGAGTAATCCTCTTTTAAAGTCCAGTGCAAATTAACCGGACTTCAGATAAAAACCTGCCAAATTAGGTTAAGTCCGTTTCTCTGTTTTTGCTTTCAGTAACAGGTTATTTACAAATATAGTGTGGACATGTTTATCATAACAAGAGGTGATCCAAAGTTCATTGTATATTACTAGGATGTGTTATGATGTTATATCACCTCATGTTATGATAAACAAAACATAAGATATGATAAACATGTCCTAGCTATATTTGTAAATAACCTCTCACTCAAAGCAAGAAGAGAGATTCCGGACTTTTTGATTTAGGCAGGGTTTTATCTGGAAGGCTGTTCGTTTTCACTGAACATAAAAGAGGATTACTCAGCGCTGGATTAACTCTGTGTGGCAAGACTGGGCACAAATGATAGGAAATATTATACTCTACATTGTGACATAAAAAAAAAAATTTTTTTTTTGGGTTTACATCCTCTTTAAGCCTCGTAACACACTACAGACAGTCCCTGGGTTACAAACAAGTAGGGATGAGCCGAACACCCCCCCCGGTACGGTTCGCAGCAGAACATGCGAATAGGCATTAAAGTCTTTGGGACACGAACATTAAAAATCAAAAGTGCTAAGTTTAAAGGTTAATATGAAAGTTATTGTCATAAAAAGTGTTGCGGACCTGGGTCGTGCCCCAGGGGACATGTATCAATGCAAAAAAAAATGTTAAAAACAACAGTTTTTTCGGGAGCAAGGATTTTAATAATGCTTAACCACTTCCCGCCCGGTCAATAGACAATTGATGACCGGGAAGCAGGGCCGGACTGGCCAACCGGGACACCGGAAAAATTCACGGTAGACTGGCTGCCTGACTGCATCTGAGGCCACTGTGAGGGCAGCGGCACCCGAAAAAAATATGGCTGCGGCCGCCGGCAACTGCGCATGCGCCAGCTCATTTCCGAAGCTAGCCGTGCTCGGGAAATCTCGTACCCGCTCGGCAATTTCCGGAAAGCCTGGCGCATGCGCAGTGACGCGATGGCGCAGAGCGGCTCCATTTTTAAAAATAAAGCAGTACCGCCGCCGGCCACCGTGTCGCTCAGTGAGTGCCTCTTCCTATGCCCCCCCCATCCGCATGCCTCTGACCTCCTTCCACCCCCCCTCCGCAGCCTCTGACCTCCAGTCCACCCCCCCCTCCGCAGCCTCTGACCTCCTGTCCACCCCCCCTCTGCAGGCTCTAACCTCCTGTCCACCCCCCCCCCCCTCTGCAGGCTCTAACCTCCTGTCTACCCCCCCCCCCCCTCCGCAGCCTCTGACCTCCTGTCCACCCCCCCCTCTGCAGGCTCTAACATCCTGTCCACCCCCCCTCCGCAGCCTCTGACCTCCTGCCCACCCCCCCCCCCCCTCCGCAGCCTCTGACCTCCTGTCCACCCCCCCTCTGCAGGCTCTAACCTCTTGTCCACCCCCCCTCCACAGGCTCTAACCTCCTGTCCACCCCCCCTCCGCAGGCTCTGACCTCCTGTCCACCCCCCCTCTGCAACCTCTGACCTCCTGTCCACCCCCCCCCCTCCACAGCCTCTGACCTCCTGCCCACCCCCCCTCCACAGCCTCTGACCTCCTGTCCACCCCCCCTCCGCAGGCTCTGACCTCCTGTCCACCCCCCCTCCGCAGGCTCTGACCTCCTGTCCACCCCCCCCTCCGCAGGCTCTGACCTCCTGTCCACCCCCCCTCCGCAGGCTCTGACCTCCTGTCCACCCCCACGCAGCCTCTGACCTCCTGACCACCCCCCACGCAGCCTCTGACCTCCTGACCACCCCCACGCAGCCTCTGACCTCCTGACCACCCCCCATGCAGCCTCTGACCTCCTGACCACCCCCCACGCAGCCTCTGACCCCCTGACCACCCCCACGCAGCCTCTGACCTCTTCTGTCCACCCCCTCTGCAGCCTCTGACCTCTTCTGTCCAACCCCTCTGCAGCCTTTGACCTCTTCAGTCCACCCCTCTGCAGCCTCTGACCTCTTCTGTCCACCCCCTCTACAGCCTCTGACCTCCCCTGTACCATCCCCAGCCTCTGACCTTCCCTGTACCATCCCCAGCCTCTGACCTCCTGTCCACCCCCCATGCAGCCTCCTACCTCCTGACCACCCCCCACGCAGCCTCTGACCTCCTGTCCACCCAGCCTCTGACCTTCTGTCCACCCCCCATGCATCACCCCCCACGCAGGCTCTGACCTCATGTCCACCCCCACGCAGCCTCTGACCTCCTGTCCACCCCCACGCAGCCTCTGACCTCGTTTCCATCCCCACGCAGCCTCTGACCTCCTGTCCACCCCCACGCAGCCGCCTCTGACCTCCTGTCCACCCCCACGCAGCCTCTGACCTCCTGACCACCCCCCACACAGCCTCTGACCTCCTGACCACCCCCCATGCACCCTCTGACCCCCTGACCACCCCCTACGCAGCCTCTGACCTCTTCTGTCCATCCCCTCTGCAGCCTCTGACCTCTTCTGTCCACCCCCTCTGCAGCCTCTGACCTCTTCTGTCCACCCCCTCTGCAGCCTCTGACCTCTTCTGTCCACCCCCAATGCAGCCTCTGACCTGCTGTCCACCCCAATGCAGCCTCTGACCTCCTGTCCAACCCCCACGCAGCCACTGACCTCCTGTCCACCAAGCCTCTGACCTTCTGTCCACCCCCCATGCATCACCCCCCATGCAGGCTCTGACCTCCTGTCCACCCCCACGCAGCCTCTGACCTCCTGTTCACATCCACGAAGCCTCTGACCTCCTGTCCACCCCCACGCAGCTTCTGACCTCCTGTCCACCCCCACGCAGCCTCTGACCTCCTGTCCACCCCCCATGCAGCCTCTGACCTCCTGACCACCCCCATGCACCCTCTGACCCCCTGACCACCCCCTACGCAGCCTCTGACCTCTTCTGTCCACCCCCTCTGCAGCCTCTGACCTCTTCTGTCCACCCCCTCTGCAGCCTCTGACCTCCCCTGTACCATCCCCAGCCTCTGACCTTCCCTGTACCATCCCCAGCCTCTGACCTCCTGTCCATCCCCAGCCTCTGACCGCCTGTCCACCCCCCATGCAGCCTCTGACCTCCTGTCCACCCCCATGCAGCCTCTGACCTCCTGTCTACCCCCCATGCAGCCTCTGACCTCCTGTCTACCCCCCATGCAGCCTCTGACCTCCTGTCTACCCCCCATGCAGCCTCTGACCTCCTGTCAACCCCCCATGCAGCCTCTGACCTCCTGTCTACCCCCATGCAGCCTCTGACCTCCTGTCTACCCCCCATGCAGTCTCTGACCTCCTGTCTACCCCCCACGCAGCCTCTGACCTCCTGTCCACCCAGCCTCTGACCTTCTGTCCACCCCACATGCACCACCCCCTCTGCAGCCTCTGACCTCTTCTGTCCACTTCCTCTGCAGCCTCTGACCTCCCCTGTACCATCCCCAGCCTCTGACCTTCCCTGTACCATCCCCAGCCTCTGACCTCCTGTCCACCCCCCACGCAGCCTCTGACCTCCTGTCCACCCCCCATGCAGCCTCTGACCTCCTGTCCACCCAGCCTCTGACCTTCTGTCCACCCCCCATGCACCCCCCCCACGCAGCCTCTGACCTCCTGTTCACCCAGCCTCTGACCTTCTGTCCACCCCCCATGCAGCCTCTGACCTTCTGTTCACCCCTATGCAGCCTCTGATCTCCTGTCTACCCCCCATGCAGCCTCTGATTCCTGTCTACCCCCCATGCAGCCTCTGACCTCCTGTCTACCCCCCATGCAGCCTCTGACCTCCTGTCTACCCCCCATGCAGCCTATGACCTCCTGTCTACCCCCATGCAGCCTCTGACCTCCTGTCTACCCCCCATGCAGCCTCTGACCTCCTGTCTACCCCCCATGCAGCCTCTGACCTGCTGTCTACCCCCAATGCAGCCTCTGACCTGCTGTCCACCCCCAATGCAGCCTCTGACCTCCTGTCCACCCCCCTGAAGCCTCTGACCTCCTGTCCACGCAACCTCTGACCCCCTGTCCACCCCCCCGAGCAGCCTCTGACCTCCTGTCCACCCCCCCACGCAGCCTCTGACCTCCTGTCCACCCCCCACGCAGCCTCTGACCTCTCCTGTCCACCCCCCCACGTAGCCTCTGACCTCTCCTGTCCACCCCCCTCTGCAGCCTCTGACCTCCTGTCTACCCCCCATGCAGCATCTGACCTGCTGTCTACCCCCAATGCAGCCTCTGACCTGCTGTCCACCCCCAATGCAGCCTCTGACCTCCTGTCCACCCCCCTGAAGCCTCTGACCTCCTGTCCACGCAACCTCTGACCCCCTGTCCACCCCCCCGAGCAGCCTCTGACCTCCTGTCCACCCCCCCACGCAGCCTCTGACCTCCTGTCCACCCCCCCACGCAGCCTCTGACCTCTCCTGTCCACCCCCCCACGCAGCCTCTGACCTCTCCTGTCCACCCCCCTCTGCAGCCTCTGACCTCTCCTGTCCACCCCCTCTGCAGCCTCTGACCTCTCCTGTCCACCCCCTCTGCAGCCTCTGACCTCTCCTGTCCACCCCCTCTGCAGCCTCTGACCTCTCCCGTCCACCCCCTCTGCAGCCTCTGACCTCCCCTGTAGCATGCTCAGCCTCTGACCTCCCCTGTACCATCCGCAGCCTCTGACCATTTCTTGTCGTACATCAAGTCTGCAGTCTGGAGAGGAGTCAAGAATGGGAGCCCCGCACAGTGCACCTAAGAGGAGGTTAGTGATGGCGCCGCCAGGCCAGTCTAAGGGGGGGAAGGGTCACTGATGTAAGGGGGCATTGATATAAAGGTTTCCCCCTCATATTAGTAAACCCCCTTACTTTAGTGTTTTCTTTCTGCAGAAGGTGGTCTCTGGTCAGCAGAGTCAACTCCACATTCCCAGAGTTCCCCTTTACATCATAAAGAAAATGATGACGTTATGATGTTGGGCTGGTATAATATTGCAGTGGGGCTGGTATGAAATTATTTCCAGGGCTGGATTCTATCCCCAGTCCGGCCCTGCCGGGAAGTGGTTCCGGGCCAGACTCGCGGCGATCGGTGGTGCGGGGTGTCAGGCTGACACCCTGCATCTCCAAACTCGGTAAAGAGCCTCCAGCGGAGGCTCTTTACCATGTGATCAGCCGTGTCCAATCACAGCTGATCACGATGTAAACAGGAAGAGCCATTGATCCGCTCTTCCTCAATCGCATCTAACAGACGTGAGTAGAGGAGAGACGATCGGCGGCTCTCCTGACAGGGGAGTATATGCTGATTCTTTATCAGCGAAGCCCCTCCTGCGAATGCCCACACTGGACCACCAGAAAAGCCACCAGGACAACCAGGGAAAGGGGCAACATGTGGATGGCCAGGTATGTACCCCATGGCCATCCACATGTTAAAAAATGTTTGCAATAGATGCCCACAAATGGGCACTGACTGGCAACATGGGCACGACATAGGAAAAATTTATAAAAGTGATGCCCAGAAATGCCACCATCAGTATTATCAGTGCCACCCCTCAGTGAGCACTTTTGAATTCAAACGTTCGAGTCCCATAGACTTCAATGGGGTTCTAAATGTTCACGCGAACGTTCGGTCCTGCCCCAATGTTCGGTCCATTTGAAGGTTCTGGTGCGAACCGAACAGGGGGTGTTCGGCTCATCCCTAGTGAGAGACTGTTATAAACATGAGAAACATGCGCTACTTTACAGGAATACTATAGACATCCCCCAGGTACAAAATTTAAAGGAATATTTCACTTTTTTTGTTTCACTTTAAGCTTTATTAAAATCACTGCTCCCGAAAAAACTTCAGTTTTTAAAACTTTTTTTGCATTGATACATGTCCCCTGGGGCAGGACCCAGGTCCCCAAACACATTTTTATCACACTATCTTGCATATTAGCCTTTAAAATTAGCACTTTTCATTTCTCTGATTTACTTTTAAAGGGTGTTCTGTGGCTTTCGAATTTACAGCGAACACCCCAAATTGTTCGCTATTCGACAAACGTGCGAAGAGCCATTGTTCGAGTCGAACTTATGTTTGACACAAACACAAAGCTCATCCCTTAGAAACAAGATAGGGTCTGTAGATTTGTTCTTAAGTTGAATTTTTTTGTAAGTCGGAACATGTAAAAAAATTTAAACATAGCTCCAGGCAAATTTTTTTTTGGATAGCATAGGGAAGGGTTAACACCCCTGTAACATTTGTTTTGCTGTCTATGTCCCTGTTCAGACAATTTCACCTCATTTTCTTTTATGTCCCTATGACAATTGGATTTTTAATATTTTTGGTTTGTTCTGGAAACAAGGATTGTTGATAACGCTTCATTAGAGACACCTTTTCCCACGATAACCCAAATTTCTCTTCATAGGGGTAGATTTTCTCTCACTTCCTGTTGTCTCCCTCCGTTTGTAAGTAGGGGTCTAATAGTAGGAAACAAATCTTCCTTGTTTTACAACAATGCATCATGTTTCATGGCAAAAAAACAAAACAATAAATGCAGATAAACACTGTTCTATGCAATCCCATCCAAAACTGAAATCCTACGAGGACCCCACCATTGCCTTCCAGACACTTCTAAAATGCTTCACAAAAACATGCCAGAATCAATACACGCTGGAGCTGATTTAATATAATCAAAAAGGTTGTCCTCTTTGCAGAAGAGTTTTTCCATCGCCTAGTTAATGTAGTGAAAATTCAAGAAATAGAAAAATACTAGAAATAGTATTGTGTATGCACGTGATTGCCTGCTGGAAGTCAGCAGAGCTTCACCTCATTCACTAAGCTAGGGGAAATTAATTTGCAAACCGAAGAGTCTATTTGTCTTTAGTAAATCAAACCCAGAGAGTAAACCAACTCATGATTGTCCATGAACCTGACAGATCTATTTCTTCCCCCAAAAGTCTGGATTGCTTATTTAGATAAAGTATATTAGGGAGAATCTAGCAAACCTGACTTATAGTTCAATCATAACTTGCCGGTTGTAAAGAATGTGTAAAAGCCAAATCACCCGAATAGCGCATTTTATAAGTCTTAATTGTAAAGCCCTGTACACACGATCGATTTGTCTGATGAAAACAGACCGATGGACTGTTTTCATCGGACAAACCGATCGTGTGTGGGCCCATCGCTTTGTATTTCGTCGGTGAAAAAAAATAGAACATGTTTTAAAATTTTTCCTATGGATAAAAAAAAAAATAGAAAAAAACGATCGTCTGTGTGGAAGTCCATCGGTCAAAAATCCACGTATGCTCAGAATCAAGTCGACGCATGCTCGGAAGCATTAAACTTCATTTTTTTCAGCACATCGTAGTGTTTTACGTCACTGTGTTTTGGCATGGTTGAATTTTGGACTGATGGTGTGTAGGCAAGACTGATGAAAGTCAGCTTCATCGGATATCCGACGGAAAAATCCATCGGATTAGATTCCATCAGATATCCGATCGTGTGTACGAGGCTTTAGAGTACCATGGCTCACTAGTGGAGAATATAGTTTTAAGAATTAATACCCACAACCAAAACCTATCCAGGATTTTATCCACAAAAAAATTCCAAATAAAAATAAATACATACAATACATTAGATTTCTGCAATAACTGGTAGAAACAAACCTTGGAAGAAATGACTAAAACCTTGGATGAAAAACTGAAAACCAACATACACTCTAAATGTTATAGCACTTCGCCATCTAGTGGGTTTCTAGTGGTTATGTTCAATTTGAAAATAGCATTTTTCTTACTCTGGATCAATGTTTCCCAAGGTTATATTTAGGAATGAGTTTCAGGTCTACCACTAACTATGGGTTTGAGGCTTATCGGAATTTGTGGCCCTGGTAAATTTATGTGCAGACATTCCCAGGAGTTTTTTTTAAAAAAACCTTTGAACTATGTCTATCAGGCAAGCAAGGGAGCTTTTGGTTAAGACTCCCTTTTCACAATAAAAGAGGAGGCACAGTTCAGCCATAGTACCAGCAAATTAGGAGCTTTTGTAGACAAAGTTGACAAACTGCAAAGGGAAAAAACAAAAAGTCAGTTAGAAAAAGTAACTCTAATTCTGATTCCAACTCCTCAAATAAACCCCCTTTCTGCTTTTTTCTTTGTTCTTTTTATTGGGGCGAGTTTTGTCTTTAATTTATTTTGCGTTTAATGTGAGGCCAACAGTAACTGCTGTCCCATTCACAGCAAGTATTTTTCTTTTTTTGCAGTCGCAAGGCTTCCCTGTAAAAAAAAAAAAAAAAAGATTCAGGTAATAGTATCCTAATGTTATCATTTATTATGTTTTTTTTTATTATTATTTCATGTTAATGGGGCCTTTATATTAGGTTAAACAGGTCCCCCCCCCCCCGCGCAAGGCTTTCTTTAGGTTTGCTTTCAGGAGGTGGTATTTTGTGACTTTCATTTCATTTTTTATATATTGTTGTTTTTTAATAGGACATTCTTTAAAGCGGTTGTATACCCACTGTCATTTTTATTTATTTTTCAAACCTGAAAAGCAAAAGCCATAATCAGCTGGTATGCATCGCATATTATTAAATACTTACCTTGGAATGAGGTGAGAGGAACTTACCTGGTCCACGCCGAGGGAGATGTCATCTTTCCTCGGCGTGTCTTCCGGGTATCGCCGCTCCAGCGCTGTCCAAAGAGCTAGCAGCCCTTATAGCCGATTATGAGTGCTTGTGCCCCAGGGTAATAGCCTGTGCTATACACGATATATAGCACAGGCTATTACCCTGGGGCACACACACTCATACACGGCTTTAACGGCTGCTGGCTCTTTGAACTATATTGTCCTGCATTGCTGACTACTCAAACAGCATTTGGATCTTTGCTCTGCAAGTGCTTGTTTATGACACAGTGTGATCCGCCCCAGCTCTACTCCTACATTTGGCCATGCTCTATATCTTTATTTTTTCTCCTTGGTATTACTGGATTCCCATTGCAGGTGTAATTCATTCCTGCTACTGATGGTCGACACTTTTCTGATACATTTGGAACTTCTACATAAAATCTTTTTGATATTGCTATATACACCTGTGAAATGTTCTACAGATACTCTGGATGGCTATATCCACCATGGTGCAATAGACTATGAAATAATACCTGTACATTGTCAAAAATCCCCTTTTGTCTCATCCTGAGGAAGCCCAACGGCGAAACGCGTAGGCGACTTCAGAGGATTTTGCCCATATCTATTTATCAATTTATATGGTTTCATCATTGTTGTAAAATGTTCTATTTTGTAATACATTTATATATATATATATATATATATATATATATATATATTTATATATATATATATATATTTATATATATTTCCGTCTTGCCTCAAAGTCCGACCATCAATTACTATTTTTAGCAATTGTTTCCCATTTTCTGAGTATGCAAAGTGAAGCTTCATCACATTCACTAAGTTAAAGGACCAACTTCCTTACAACTTCCTTACAAAGGGAAACCTCCCCTGCACAGTTAACATTCTATTTGCCTTTAGTAAATCAACCCATTTGTCTGTAGTAAATTTAGCTCAAGCTTTGCTCATTAAAATTGTCCTTCCGATGGCCAATTATACAATACTGCATAGCTCTCAACTGTCCCGATTTCGAGGGACTGTCCCTGATTTGGAATAAAATCCCTCTGTCCCTCTTTCCCTCTTCATTTGTCCCTCATGTTGGTCTGATCTATATAGTTGTATATAACCCTTTCATGACTAAGCCTATTTATGACATTTGGTGTTTACAAGTTAAAATCTGTATTTTTTTCTAGAAAATTACCTAGAACCCCCAAAAATGATATATATATTTTTTTTAGCAGAGAATCTAGAGAATAAAATGGTGATTGTTGCAATATTTTATGTCACACGGTATTTGTGCAGCAGTGTTTTAAACGCAACTTTTTGGGAAAAATTAACTTTAATGAATTAAAAAAAAATGAAAAAATAAAGTTAGCCCATTTTTTTTTGCATAATGTGAAAGATGAAGTTGCGCCGAGTAAATAGATACCAAGCATGTCACGCTTTATAATTGCACGCACTCATGGAATGGCGTCAAACTACGGTACCTAAAAATCTCCATAGGCGACGCTTTAAACTTTTTTACGGTTACCAGGTTAACGGTACAGAGGAGGTCTAGTGCTAGAATTATTACTCTCGCTCTCACGACCGCAGCGATACCTCACATGTGTGATTTGAACACCGTTTTCATACGCGGGCGCGACTTCCGTATGCGTTTTCTTTGTTGCGAAGGCTCGCGGGGAGGGGGGCGCTTTAATTTTTTTTAATTTTTTTTATTATTTATTTTATTTATTTTTATAATATTAAATTGAGTTTTTTTTTTTACATTTTGATTACTTTTATTGCTGTCACAAGGAATGTAAACATCCCTTGTGACAGTAATAGGTGGTGACAGGTACTCTTTATGGAGGGATCGGGGGTCTAAAAGATCCCCGGTCCCTCCTTTACACTTTAAAGTATTCAGATCGCCGAAAACGGCGATTCTGAATACTGTTTACTTTTTTTAAATTGACAGCCGAGAAACCCGGAAGTGACGTCATGACGTCGCTTCCGCGTTTACACATTGCAGGCTGAATCAAAGCCGCGTACGGCTTTCATTCAGTCTGCGCCCGCACACAGGACACGTCGGATCGAGGATCGGGTCTCCCGGTGGGACAGGAAGCCCGGTCAGAGCGGCGAGAGGCGGCGGGAGGTGTTTGGAAAGCCAATCGCCGGCTCTAAACAACGGTACCAGGATGATGCCTGCAGCTGTGGTTAACTCCCAAACTGCAACGGTCATTTCCACAGTAAACAATGCAATTTAAATGCATTTTTTGCTGTGAAAATGACAATTGTCCCAAAAATGTGTCAAAATTGTCCGAAGTGCCCGCCATAATGTTGCAGTCACGAAAAAAATCGCTGATCGCCGCCATTAGTAGTAAAGAAAAAAAAATTATAAAAATGCAGATAACCGCTTATTGAGATTTTTTTTTTTACCAAAAATAGGTAGAATAATACATATCGGCCTAAACTGAGGAAAAAATATGTTTTTTTTATATATTTTTGGGGGATTTTTATTATAGCAAAAAGTAAAAAATATTGCATTTTTTTCAAAATTGTTGCTCTATTTTTGTTTATAGCGCAAAAAATAAAAACCGCAGAGGTGATCAAATACCACCAAAAGAAAGCTCTATTTGTGTAGAAAAAAGGACGCCAATTTTGTTTGGGAGCCATGTCGCACGACTGCGCAATTGTCAGTTAAAACGACGCAGTGCCGAATCGCAAAAAGGGGCAAGGTCCTTTACCTGCATTTTGGTCCGGGTCTTAAGTGGTTAATATGTATATACTGTGTATACCGTGTATTATTGATCTATTTATTTATTTATATACTGTATTTCTATATAGATTTTTCCCATCTACTGACAACCCAATCTGTATAACTTTTTGCTGTCAAAAGTCATATTTATGATGATTCATGTATAATATGTATATACAGTGTATACCGTGTAATATTGATCTATTTATTTATATATTGTATTTCTATATAGATTTTTTCTATCTAGATCTTTTATTTATGTTGTAAAAAAAAGTCTGCCTGTTTTCTGTAAAAAAAAAAGTTCAAGGTACCCTATAATAGAATGTTTAAAAATAGCCCTTATTTTTAAATGAAGTAAAAGTTTGAAGTGATTTATTTTTATTTTATTTGTTACAAAAACAAGCCTCCCTCTCAGAGAATAGAATGTTTAAAAATAGCCCTCATTTTTAAATGGAGTAAAATATTGAAGTAATTTTTATTTTACAAAAATAAGCCTATCTGCAGGCCTATAGGGCCCTACTTTCGTAGCAGCCCCCCATGGGAATCGAACCCTCGGTCATCGGTATGTGAGCATAGTGTACTTATGCGCAACACCACCGAAGGCTACCCAAATACACACTGGGAAATTATCAGCTAAAAGATCACTTACTTGTTAGATTGCTGCTAAGTTCATGTGTGTATTTTTATATAGGGCTGATACCATTGACAACCCAATCTGTATAACTTTTTGCTGTCAAAAGTCATATTCTTATGATGATCCAAGTATAATATGTATATACAGTGTATACCGTGTAATATTGATCTATTTATTTGTATACTGTATTTCTATACAGATTTGTTTCTATATAGCTGAAACCCGAGGATGCATATGTGTGTACGCTCGGCGTAAAAGCGATAAAATGCACTTTTTATCTTTCAAAAAGTGTTTCCCAGTGCTAAACCGTTCATGCTGTTCATGCTCCTGTTGGGAGCATTTGCTTTGTGAATTCCATGCTTCACTCTCTGTGTTGCGCCGGCGTAACGTAAAGAAGATATGCTGATGTAAATCCAGGCCAATGAGTAATACAGTGGGGGTTTTCTAACTAAAACTTTGGCTCATGCAAAAAGTCTAAAACTCTAACGAGAATGAAGGGTAAAATAAGGCACGTACATTCTTTAAAACAAGAACTATGAAATGGAAGGGAAATTACAAAATGGAGTTGCAGTTGATCATATACTCTATAAAGCCGCGTACACACGATCGGTTCAAACCGATGAAAACGGACTGAAATTTGTTTTCATCGGTCCAAACCGATAGCGTGTAGGCCCCATCGGTCCGTTATCCTTTGGTCCAAAAACAGAGGGCTTGCTTTATAATTGAATCGATGGACGGCTAACTGATAGGTCAAAACCGATCGTTAGTACGCACGAGCATCGGTTAAAAATCCACGCATGCTCAGAATCAAGTCAACACATGCTTGGAAGCATTCAACTTCATTTTTTTCATCGCGTCGTTGTGTTTTACGTCACCGCGTTCTGACACGATCGGTTCATGAATCCATCAGTCGGCTTCATCGGTGAACCAATGAAAACGCTCCGTCGGACCGTTCTCATCACATGGACCGATCGTGTGTACAGGGCTTAACACTCACTATGTCATCTTTCTGTCCAAACGTAATAAATTATATTTTTTTCTAAATTGGACAATACTTAAAAGAAAGCATATTGGCCCAGATTCACAGAGCGATTACGCCTGTCTAACTGGTGTTAGACAGGAGTAATTTCAAATTTTGCGCGCCGTATCACTAGTTTGAATCCTCAAACCATGATACGGCGGCGTTGGGCTTCGATCTGACAGGCTTACGTCTTCGTACGCCTTCGGATCTACGCTGCGATCTTTTTGCGGCCGCTGGGTGGAGTTCGCGTCGTTTTCAGGGTCGGGGTATGCAAATGAGCTTTTTACGGAGATCCACGAAGTTACGAGCGTCGTTCGCAATCGCGTACGTCATTTTTTCGCTACGTAAAGTTAAACCAGCTTTTAGCTGGTCTAACGTTACGCGGCCCATGTTAAGTATGGCCGTCGTTCCCGCGTCAACTTTCAATTTATTTTTTATTTTTTGCGTAAGTCGTCCGGGAATAGGAATGTCCGTAAACGACGCTACTCCAAAAAAAAATGACGTAACGACGTGATTTCGCGCAATGCACGGCGAGAAATTTCTGAACGGAGCATGCACAGTTCGATCGCCGCAGGGACGCGCTTAATTTAAATGCCTCACGCCCCCTATTCACCTATTTTGATTCCGCCGGGAGAAATACACTACGCCACCGTACCTTACGGGCCAAAATCTCTCTGAATTCCTTCTAGAGCCAGGTAAAGTACGGCGGCGTAGAGTATCTCTGATACTCTGCGGGAATCTAATTCTTTCTGAATCTGGCCCATTATCTTTATTATTTTAGAAACCACCAGACTGCTTAAGGAGCCTAGGAATTGAAGCCTGGAGAGGAGAGGCTTTGATTAAGGCAGTGCTATGATTTATAAGGAAAGAAATACACACAGCACGTTGCTTTCATAGGAAACTTAGAATATTATCCGTCAACTAGCAATAACCTCGTTGAGCTTCTATTCACACTTCTAACAACATCTTCAAAGATTGCCAAAAACAACTTTGGCTCAAAACCTATTTTTTGAATCTTGCATCGTCTTCTGAGTAAGCTAAACAGGCTAACTACCTGACACAATGATACTGAACATCCCCCTCTGTACCCATAATTATAAAGTATCTTGAGAACCCTGCAATTTTATGCAATAACTTAACATGTTTCCTTTTCATTTCCTCTTGTTCTTCCTCTGTAATATTTCAGTTCTTTGCTCTCTGAATCTCACACCATACCATTTGCATAATAAATGAGTCGCTTCTTTCTCTTGGTCATATTTTTAACAGTAAAAAGCTTGTGGAGAGAATAAGAATTTCTTCCTTATGTGGCAAAAGGTGAAGTCATGGTGAAACGTAACATTTCTATTTTGATCTAGGCTATAAAATTATTTACATTTTACTAACAACTTTACAGTCAAATAATAAAATGAAAATGAAATATACTGCATGTGTTCTGTCACTAGTTAATTTTAGAGTTCCCCATGTAATATAGCTTAATTACCTGTTGATCATGTAATTAGATCCATTATTTTTACACTTTCTGGTATACAGTAGGGTATACACAGCACTGTCGCCACTTTCTGGACAGGTTAGCCTTAAAGAGTCTTTCAAATGGACTTTATGGAAGAGACATGCCTGTTAAAGTCTGAGTTTAGAAAAATCAGCAAAAGGGACATCACTTGTTATTAATCTGATGTGGCCCTTGTGCTGCTGGCTCCTGCATTTTTAAAATCGTTTCCTCCAATTACCCCCACCTATTCTGGTTCAGTGGGGGTTAATAGAGCTAAGGAAGTTGGGACAGGCATTCATCAATAGTGCCTGACCATGTCCATCCTTAAAGTGATACAACAATGCCTCTGAGCACCACAAACTAAAAATTCTATTTAATACATTTTTATTATTCTAAGCAAATGCACCCATTCATCCATGTCTCCATGCTTTATTTTGCTGAGAAATCACATTGGAAAACAAAAGGCAGGCATAAAACTTTCATAAAAATATAAGTTAAAATATATAGATCAGGCTTCTAGTGTAGTCGAATGACCCAGACCAATCCCATGAAGATGATATACTGTAACAGCAACCTGTTTCTTTAAGGCCGCGTACACACGATGAGACATGTCCACTCAAACTTGTCTGACGGACCGTTTAGAGCGGACATGTCTCATCGGATTTTGGTCCGATGGCGTGTACACACCACCGGACCAAAATCCCCGCCGGCAGACAGCACAGTGACGTGGCGGTGACGTTGACGGCCGCCACGTCACCGCACCAGGAAGTAAAAAACGTCCACGCATGCGTCGAATCCATTCGACGCATGTGCGGGCAGATATGTCCGCTGGTTAGTGTACTAACCAGCAGACATATCCGACAGACATGTCTCCGGCGGACAAATTTTAAAGCATGCTTTAAAACTTGTCCGCCAGTCAGACATGTCCGCCAGCCCATACACACGATCGGATTTGTCTGCTGAAACGGTCTGTCGGACCAGTTTCAGCGGACAAATTCGATCGTGTGTACGCGGCCTAAGAGTGGTATAGTCAAAGTGAAGTTGGTATAGGTCAGAATAGCCTGCTAGAGCTCAACGTGTTTTGTGAAATATTGCTTCCTTAGGAGCTTAAGTATATATTCTGGGCCAATAAAAATCTATACAATGAAAACCTTTAAATATATAAAAACCACATTAATAATATTCACTTTAAACAGTATGTATTGTACCGTATTAAAAAAATACTTAGGTTATGTTCAGAGATTAAGCCAGCACACAACACACACGCCAGGAGCATCCCAGTAAATATAGGGACACATCTATTCACTCACGCATTAGGAGCATAGCAATAACATTTAATATGTGTGTATATATATATATATATATATATATACACACACATATTAAATGTTATTGCTATGCTCCTAATGCGTGAGTGATTATATATATCAAATGAAGGTGCACAGAAATAGGGGCCCACAGTGCACTTCTCGGCGCCAAAGAAAATAAATCAACTGTCTATGAGAATTCACTATCAAGAATATATCATACAGTAAATGAATGAATAAATAACATTAATTAAATAAATAGATTAATACCCAAGTGATAGGATAAATCTATAGCAGCAGCTGTTTAAAATAAATGAAAAGACATTTATAAAAACATATAACAAAGTATCAAGCAAATAGAACCAATGTCCAAATGATAAAACAGCACTAATTGTTGGATGAAGTCCAACACATAAGATGATGATAAATAAAATAAAGTCCAGAAAAAAAGTCACAGTTCCAAGGTGATAAGTGCTTCTAGGATAGGCTTTGTAGTGCACCCTACACCAGTTCACACTCACCAGAAGGTATATAAACCAGAGCCTTGTATACCAATTCCTCTTAGTTAAACTTCCATCATCTCTCCAGGGTCCGTGAGGGTAAATTTAATTCAGGGCACATAGACAAACACAAAGGCACTAAATAGGGTGATCCTGTTTCAATAGATGTACCCCTTGTAAACACAACCCCGCTTCCAATATACATACAAGTGTATACATTGTACGTATATTGGAAGCGGGGTTGTGTTTACAAGGGGTACATCTATTGAAACAGGATTACACTATTTAGTGCCTTTGTGTTTTTCTATGTGCCCTGAATGAAATTAACCCTCGCTGACCCTGGAGAGATGATGGAAGTCTAACTAAGAGGAATTGGTATACAGGGCTCTGGTTTATATAAATTCATATAAAAAAATTCCGACCGTTAAAAATACGGTGACATACAACAATACAACAAGCCGAGAAAAATGAAGTTCAATGCTTCCAAGCATGCGTCGACTTGATTTCAAGCATGCATGTTTTTTTGCACGTCGGAATTGCATACAGACGATCGGAATTTCCGACAAGAACTTTTCCAGTTCGAAAATTTGAGAACCAGCTCTCAAATTTTTGCTGTCGGAAATTCCAACAGAAAAAGTCCAATGGGGCCGACACACGATCAGAATTTCCGACCGAA
The DNA here is from genome assembly GCA_029574335.1 of Rana kukunoris. Lineage (NCBI taxonomy): Eukaryota > Metazoa > Chordata > Amphibia > Anura > Ranidae > Rana > Rana kukunoris. The sequence goes on along the minus strand of CM056058.1, from coordinate 80,358,334 downwards.
AGTTCACGTTGAACTTTTCTTATCGGAAATTCTGATCGTGTATATGCGGCATTAGGAACAAATGGCTTCCCTTTACTATTCCAGCAAATCCATCTCTAGGTGTAATGGATGTACTGAATTCTATCCTGATCTATAGAAAGCCCACAGTGTTGGAGCTGGGCATGTGCCTCCCCCTGAGTTGATTTTGCATCCTCTTTTTCTTATCAGGTACCACCATTAGAGAACCACAAATACTGTCTGACATTTGTCCTATCTTAGTAAGTGGTTCCCTGGATTTTGGTCCCATCCCCCACCCACTGGACATAGTGAATTCAATGTGACCAGTTGTTATTTGCCTTGTTTGTGGCAGCACATGGGGCACAGTAGCAGTATTTGGGGCACATTGGCAGCATTTGAGGCATAGTGGCAGTATTTGGGGCACAGCGGCAGCGTTTGGGGCACAATGGGAGCGATTGATGGGCACCAGTGGCTATGTTTGATGGGCACAGTGGCTGTGTTTGGTACAGTGGCTGCAATTGATGTTTTTTTCCAGAATATTTTAGTTTCTTTGCACCCCCCCCAAAAATGTTGAGCACCAGCCGCCACTGAATTCTAGTAATGACACTTTGGCAACAACAATATGTGATAGTGACTGTGTAGGTTCCTCCTCCCTTTTCACAGGATTTATTACATACTGTCTTAGAAATGTATTTTCGTACTGCCCAGCAAAAACTGATAATAATGGGAGATTTTAACTCTACTCTGTCTCCTACCCTGGATAGGCCCGTCCAAGTAAAACAGTTTTCAGGGGAGCTGGCCGATTGGGCTCACCAAAATATGTACACGGAAGCATCCCTTGGAGAAAGCCCATTCATGCTTCTTTCTCCTTTAAAACCTCCTCAAGAATTGATTAAAATCTGGCTTTTGCCAACCCGTCCTTGCTGACGGATGTGGTGACCATAAATTATCTACCCAGTGGGTTGTCCGACCATTATCCATTAGAACTGGTCATTCGCACTCAATCTTGTTGAGATAGATCACTGTGGCATCTCTGAGAAGACGCCCAATATCCTGCTGGAATACTGGGAACTCAATGCGGGATCGCTCTCTCCACCCACGGAGTGATATGCTTTTAAAGCATTTACAAGGGGCCACAATATTTCTGCCATAGCTGTGGTTAACAAGAAACAGGCCTCTATGGTGCTGACACTTCAAAATAAAGTATTGGGCCAAACAAACTGTTATGCCTCTGACCTTACCCCCTAAAATGTGGATCTACTTGCCTCAGTTAATAGAGAATTGCACTTACATATGGCTGAAGTCACCAAACTAGATCTTTTCAAATGCAAACAAACCTTCTTTGAACAGGGGGATTAAAACGGTAGATTTCTGGCTATGTTGTCTCAACATGATGCACCCATTACAATTATCCCAAGGGCCAATTCACCACAACCCTGGCCCGGTGGTTGTGGGGGTGTGGGGATAGCTTTTCAGAACACCAAAAAAATGTAAAAAGTATATAAAAATTCAAAGACAGTTTTTGGCAAGTCTGACTAAAGGTTAAGAGATTGCGTTGAAGTGCGAAATCTCATTAGCATTAAAAAACAACAGGAAGTAAATTAGCGTAGAATACTAACACGTAATACAGTCGAAATGAAGCTCTTTTCATGAGGATACTAAATAAGTCCTCCAGTCTATTTACAAGGCGTAATCGCTTTGTGAATGACATGGCTGGCTTTTCAGAACACCAAAAAAATGTAAAAAGTATATAAAAATTCAAAGACAGTTTTTGGCAAGTCTTTTATTAAGTTCTTTATTAAAACATAATTAAAATAAACATGTCCTCTGATATAAATCCAGCATCAATATTTATGAATGCTGGCTGCTGACCCACACAAAACAATTAAAAAACCATGACCGGTTCGTCCAGAGACAGTTACCGAAGTACAGCTGCTTCTCCCCCACCATTAAGTAAACATAGGGGCAGGTTCACCAAGTGATGTCACACTGTACTTTACTTTTCACATATTGTTGGTGAATGAGTAGGTGTACTATGTGAGGGGATTGGGATCTGAGGAACTCCTTTTACAGGTGGCTTCCAGATTCCAATAAGCTACCCCCACAACCACCGGGCCAGAGTTGTGAGGAAGAGGCTCTTGTCCTCATCAACATGTTGAGGGCTATTTGGCCTGGTATGGTTCAGTAGTGCTCACTCATTCCCTCCTTCCTGGCCTGGTGGGCTGAATGCTCGGATAAGGGTCTGGTATGGATTTTAGGAGGGACCTCATAGCATTTTTTGGGGGTGTAGAGTTCCTATTAAAATCTATACCAGATCCAAAGGGCCTGACATGGATTTTAGAGGGGAACCCAGGCTGTTTTTTTTACTTTCTAATGTCGGTTCTTCTTTTGTTTACATCCTGCTGTTAGAGGAGGAAGCCTGCTGACAACAGATGAGTTATAATTGTTAAGGATGCGGTGGCTGCCCTCTCCTTAACAACCAGCTTTTCTACACTGTTTTTTGTTTGTCTACATTCAGTTTTTTACACATTACAGTAAAACCTTGGTTGAGAGTAACTTGGTTTGAGAGTATTTTGCAAGACAAGCAACATTTTTAAATAAATTTTGACTTGATATACAAGCGATGTCTTGATATGAGAGTAGCTTCAAGCCACAACTGAGTATAAAAGAGATTAGAGGTGCCTCAAGTGTAGAAATATGGTTACATTTAACCACTTAATCACCGCCCTATAGCCGAAATACGGCTATAGGGCGGTTCCTGTACTCTAACAGGACGTCCATGGACGTCCTCCGTTAGAGTCAGGTGTGCGCGCCCAACCGGGCGCGCACACGCGATCACCGGTGCTCACCGGGTCCACGGGACCCGCAGCACCGATGATCGCGGTAAGGAGCCAATGGCGGCGGCTCCTTACCACGTGATCGCGCCGTCCAATGACGGCGCGACCACGTGTGTAAACAAATCTGACGTGCGTCAGATCCGCGCGCCCGAGCGGGCGCGCACACGCGGTCACGGCGCTCGGCGGGTCCACGGGACCCGCAGCGTCAGTGATCTCGGTAAGGAGCCAATGGTGGCGGCTCCTTACCACGTGATCGCGCCGTCCAATGACGGCGTGATCACATGTAAACAAACCGCGTCACTTGCTGACGCCGGTTCTTCCCTCCTCTCGCTGTACCGATCGGTACAGCGTGAGAGGAGAGCGCGGATGGCTGCAGCAGTGTGGGATGGATCTGTGACTATTGCAGTCACAGATCCATCCATCCCTGCTCAGCCATCCCTGCATTAACTCCTTCCTTCCCTGCGCAAAACTCTGCATACCCCCCCCAATACTCTGCATACCCCCCCCAATACTCTGCATACCCCCCCAATACTCTGCATAACCCCCCCCAATACTCTGCATACCCCCCCCAATACTCTGCATACCCCCCCCCAATACTCTGCATACCCCCAATACTCCTCAATACTCTGCATACCCCCAATACTCCTCAATACTCTGCAATACCCCGCAATACTCCGCAATACTCTGCAATACCCCGCAATACTCCGCAGTACCCCGCAATACTCCGCAGTACCCCGCAATACTCCGCAGTACCCCGCAATACTCCGCAGTACCCCGCAATACTCCGCAGTACCCCGCAATACTCCGCAATACCCCACAATACTCCGCAGTACCCCGCAATACTCCGCAATACCCCGCAATACTCTGCAGTACCCCGCAATACTCCGCAGTACCCCGCAATACTCCGCAATACTCCGCAGTACTCCGCAGTACCCCGCAATACTCCGCAGTACCCCGCAATACTCCGCAATACTCCGCAGTACCCCGCAATACTCCGCAATACTCCGCAATACTCCGCAGTACCCCGCAGTACCCCGCACAATACTCCCGCACAATACTCCCGCACAATACTCCCGCACAATACTCCCGCACAATACTCCGGCACAATACTCCGGCACAATACTCTGCAGTACCCCCGCGCAATACTCCCCCGCGCAATACTCCCCCGCGCAATACTCCCCCGCGCAATACTCCCCCGCGCAATACTCCCCCGCGCAATACTCTGCAATCGTTTTTTTTTTAGGCTTCCCAGCCTAGAGGGGAGATGTGGGGTCTTATTGACCCCATATCTCACTGTAAAGAGGACCTGTCATGCTATATTCCTATTACAAGGGATGTTTACATTCCTTGTAATAGGAATAAAAGTAACCAAAACATTTATTTTTGGGGAAAAAGGTGTCAAACTAAAATAAATAAAGTAAAATGAACAATAAAAAAATAAAAAATAAATTACAGCGCCCCTGTACCCGTGTGCTCGTATACAGACGCGACCGCACACGTAAGTCCCGCCCACATATGAAAACGGTGTTCAAACCACACATGTGAGGTATCGCTGCGAACGTTAGAGCGAGAGCAATAATTTTGGCCCTAGACCTCTTCTCCAACTAAAAAGATGTAACCAGGAAAAACATTTAAAGCGTCGCCTATGGGGATTTTTAAGTTGCGTAGTTTGGCGCCATTCCACAAGCGTGTGCAATATTGAAGGGTGACATGTTGGGTATCTATTTACTCGGCGTAACTTCATCTTTCATATTATGCAAAAACATTGGGCTAACTTTACTGTTTTTTTTTTTTTTAAGCACAAAACTGTTTTGTTTCCAAAAAAAAACGCGTTCAAAAAATTGCTGTGCAAATACAATGCGAGATAAAAAGTTGTAACGGCCGCCATTGTATTCTCTAGGGTCTTTGCTAAAAAAGCATATATAATGTTTTGGGGTTCTATGTAATTTTCTAGCAAATAAATGATGATTTTTCCATGTAGGAGAGAAATGTCAGAATTGGTCTGGGTGTTCCAGAACGCCTGATGGCGTTCCCTGCATGTTGGGCCTCTGTATGTGGCCACGCTGTGTAAAAGTCTCACACATGGGGTATCGCCATACTCGGGAGGAATAGCAGAATGTGTTTTGGGGTGTAATTTGTGGTATGCATATGCTGTGTGTGAGAAATAACCTAATAATATGAACATTTTGTGGAAAAAAAATTAAAATAAAAAAATCTTGATTTTGCAAAGAATTGTGGGGAAAAAATGACAACTTCAAAAAACTCACGATGCCTCTTTCTGAATACCTTGGAATGTCTTCTTTCCAAAAAGGGGTCATTTGGGGGGTATTTGTACTTTTCTGGCATGTTAGGGTCTCAAGAAATGAGAGAGGCTGTCAGTACATCAGATGTGATCAAATTGATCAATTTTCAGTAATTGGTACCATAGTTTGTAGACCCCATAACTTTCACCCAGACTAAATATTATCCAATTTTTTTTTTTTTTTGTTACCAAAGATATGTAGCAGTATACATTTTAGGCCAAATTTATGAAGAAAAATTACTTTTTTGCAAAATTTTATAATAGAAATGAAGAAAAATTCATTTTTTTACAAAATTTACGTTCTTTTTTCATTTATAGCGAAAAAAATAAAAACCGCAGAGGTGATCAAATACCACCAAAAGAAAGCTCTATTTGTGGGAAAAAAAGGACAAAAATTTCATTTGGTTAGAGTGTTGTATGACTGAGTTATTGTCATTCAAACTGTGAGAGCACCGAAAGCTGAAAATTGGTCTGGTTATTAAGGGGGTTTAAGTGCCCAGTGGTCAAGTGGTTAATGAAGGTACAACATTTAGCAACTCACATGGTTGATGATTAAAGGAGGCTCGTCTAAGTATGCAGGCATCCGGCGTAAAGCTGTCCACATAGGGCCAGATTCAGGAACAGTTACGCTGGCGGATCGAGTGATCCGCCAGCCTAACTGTGACTTTGAGCCGGCGTTTCTGTTTTCTGTAACCAGAAAACAAGAAACGCCGGGTTGAAGTTCCGATGCGAGCAGCGTAACTGAGTTTCGCCATCGCATCGTTACTTCAACTTAAAAATGGCGCCGGGGGCGTTCCCGCCGATTTACGCTCAAAAAATATGTTAATGAGCGGAAATCGGCAATTCACGATCGAAATCCGGCGCGACGCAATGACGATACAACGTTTCCGGACGGGATACGCGGCGCATAGATATACCTACATGGGGTTGGAGTATCCTATGTTAGGTATAGGCGTCGTCATCGCGTCGGGAAAAAAAAAAAAAACGTCGCTTGCGTAAAACGGTCATGAATGGGAATGTGACGTCATTGACGTTCATTCACAGATTTTGGAGCATGCGCACGGGGATGTTTTGACACTCGACGCATGCGCAGTACGTTGGCGGCGGGATCGCGCGTAGTTAGCATACTACACGCCCCGTACCCGCTAAATTTGAATTCCGCCGGCTCATTTGTGATGCGCTGCCGCAACTTTAGGAGCAAGTGCTTCGTGAATGACAGCACTTGCTCCTAAAATTTCGACAGCGCAACGCAAATGAGAAGCGTTACTCCAGAGCAAAGATGCTCTGGACTACCTGAATCTGGCCCATAGACGTCTTCCGCACTGGCATCAACGTCATCCCTTCCAGGCTGCACTCCACGAGCAGTTTAAGCCTCGCTTTCAGATCGCTCTACTGCAGGGTAGCCTTCCCAGTCATGATTGCCAACTGACAGCGGTGAGAGCCAGTGGTGCAGGGGATGGTCTATGCATACTTAGATGTGCCTCTTTTAATCATCAACAATGTGAGTTGTTAAATATTGTACCTTCATTAAATGTAACCATTTGGCCACACTTAGGCCTCGTACACACGAGTAAATAGATTTGTTCAAAGCGGTCTGTCCTACCGATTTGAACAAATCTGTCTGCTGGCATTTTGGTTTGCTCGCGTGTACACACGAGCAAACCAAAATCCCCGCCAGCAGACAGCGCGCTGACGTGTCGGTGACGTTGAGGCCGCCACGTCATCGCACCAGGAAGTAAAACACTTCCGCGCATGCGTCAAAACCATTCGGCGCGTGTGCGAGAAGACATGTCTGCTGGTTAGCGTACTAACCAGCAGACATGTCGGGCGGACGGGTTCCCAGCCGACAGATTTCAAAGCATGCTTTGAAATCTGTCGGGTGGCCAAATCCGTCTGTTTGCCCGTACACACGATCGAATCTGTCTGCTGAAACGGTCTAGCAGACTGTTTCCAGCAGACAGATTTGATCGTGTGTACGAGGCTTTAGGCCTCGTACACACGAGGCAATAGATTTGTTCAAAACGGTCTGTCCGACCGATTTGAACAAATCTGTCTGTTTGGATTTTGGTTTGTTAGCGTGTACACACGAGCAAACCAAAATCCCCGCCAGCAGACGGCACGCTGACGTGTCGGCAGTGGCGTAACCAGAGTTATGGGCGCCCGGGGCAGAATTTTTTTTTCGCCCCCCCCCTTGTATAATCATCCACTCTGGTTATAAGGATCTGTAATGTATCCCTCTCAGGGCTTTCAGCATGTAGGGGGTAAATGATTAATCCAATGTAATGCAGCCAGCCTTCAGGGCTTTCAGCATGTAAGGGGTTAAATGATTGCAGGATTAATCATTTAACTCCTTACATGCTGAAAGCCCTGAGGGATGCATTACATTGGATTAATCATTTCACCCCTTACATGTTGAAAGTCCTATAGTTCATGCGCTGTTATAATCAAATTATTGTAGTAGGCCGCAGCAGAAGGGGGCTTTTGGCAATGGCATCGGGACAGGCATGTTGTTACTGTAATCAGTCTGTACTGTATGTCTGTGCTTAGGCTCTCAGGGCAGGCATGCTGCGTGACTGTGTACTTGTCTTGCTGGAGAGTGAGCCTGGTCGGGCAATGCATTAACATACACGTGGCGTGCAGAGTGAGGGGTGCAGGGTGCTGTGAGGTAGCTGCAGGGTGCATAGTGAGGGGTGCAGGGGGCTGTGGGGTGGGTGCAGAGTGAGGGGTGCAGGGGGCTGTGGGGTGGGTGCAGAGTGAGGGGTGCAGGGGGCTGTGGGGTGGGTGCAGGGTGAGGGGTGCAGGGTGCTGTGGGGTGGGTGCAGGGTGAGGGGTGCAGGGTGCTGTGAGGTAGCTGCAGGGTGCATAGTGAGGGGTGCAGGGGGCTGTGGGGTGGGTGCAGGGTGCAGAGTGAGGGGTGCAGGGGGCTGTGGGGTGGGTGCAGGGTGAGGGGTGCAGGGTGCTGTGGGGTGGGTGCAGAGTGAGGGGTGCAGGGTGCTGTGAGGTAGCTGCAGGGTGCATAGTGAGGGGTGCAGGGGGCTGTGGGGTGGGTGCAGGGTGAGGGGTGCAGGGTGCTGTGAGGTAGCTGCAGGGTGCATAGTGAGGGGTGCAGGGGGCTGTGGGGTGGGTGAGGGGTGCAGGGTGCTGTGAGGTAGCTGCAGGGTGCTTTCACTAACATACCACCTGGGAATCCTGCCATTAGGGTCCTCCTCATTCAGGCACTTCCTGTTATAGGGTGACAACACTCTGTCCCAGTCTTCCAGTTGTCGTCACGTATTGTCACCCAGTCAAATGGGCTTGCAATGGAGACTACGAGTTGCTGTGTTTACAGCAAAGAAGAAAAAAAAACATCATAGAGCTTTTGCTGGAGTACACCAGACATGGGTGTAAAGAGGTGTCAGGAAATCAGCAGCACTGAATGCAGCAAAGCAGGGAAATTAAGTGAAAACAAACATTTTTATCTATATAAATAGGCAAATGTGCATTGGAGCTGAGCTTTGGCAGAGTTAAGTAAATGTCGTTCAGTTGGGGGTTTACGTCTAATTACAGTACATGACTAGAGAGACGCTGAGCTCTCCGCTAACACATCGGTAGGAGCATTCTACTCCAGCCCGGGGATGTGCAGGCCTCCCGCTACTCGTACAATAAAGAGAAGACAAATCACTCACTGCTGCATGTTTTCACCCAGCGCTTCACTCAGACTCTTCTTAGCCGCCTCCAATTCGCTCACAAACGTCGCCATTACCGGACACAAAATATACAAATGATTTCACAAGACTCTGCTCAGCCCGACCGCGCCAGCCAGCTGATGATGAGCATCATAAAACCAAACACAGACAGACATACAAGGGAATTCAAAGGTGCAATCAAATGTCAGCGCGGGAGGGAACAGCAAACAAAAAGTTTAAAGAAAAAAAAAGCATTGAATAAAAAATCTTTATTGCAAAAGAACAAGCACACCTAACTTAGTATAACTATTGCTGCCCATATAACGGACTTTACCGGACAGCCCGAAAACGGGCTCAAATGCCTTCCCCACTAGCCAGGATAAAAACGGGACAGTTGGCAGGTATGGTGTCAGTGTCAGTGTAGGAGATGGATTCGCCCCCCCCCCGATTTTTCGCCCGGTGCGACAGCCCCCCTATACCCCCCCCCCGCCATGCCAGTGTGTGTCGGTGACGTGGCGGTGACGTTGACACCGCCACGCCACCGCACCAGGAAGTAAAACACTTCCGCGCATGCGCCGAATCCATTCGGCGCCGGTGCGAGACGACATGTCTGCTGGTAAGTGTACTAACCAGCAGACATGTCGGGCGGACGGGTTCCCACCCGATAGATTTCAAAGCATGCTTTGAAATCTGTCGGGTGGCCAAATCCGTCGGCTCGCCCGTACACACGATCGAATCTGTCTGCTGGGACGGTCTAGCAGACCGTTTCCAGCAGACAGATTTGATCGTGTGTACGAGGCCTTATACACACGATCGGACATATCCGATGAAAACGGTCCGCGGACCATTTCCATCGGATATGTCCGATCGGGAGTTTGATCCGATGGCGTGTACACACCATCGGATCAAATTCCCTGCCGCCGGACGGCGCGGTGACGTGGCGGTGACGCGGCGGTGACGTTGACGCCACCACGTCACCGCAGCGTCACCGCACCAGGAAGTTAAAAACTCCCGCGCATGCGCCGAATCCATTCGGCGGCGGCGCGGCGGCGGTGGGGGACGACATGTCTGCTGGTAAGTGTACTAACCAGCAGACATGTCGGGCGGACAGATTCCCACCGGATAGATTTCAAAGCATGCTTTGAAATCTGTCGGGTGGAGAAATCTGTCCGCTAGCCCATACACACGAGCGGAGATGTCTGCTGAAACGGTCCATCGGACCGTTTTCAGCGGACATATCCCCTCGTGTGTACGAGGCCTAATGCCCCGTACACACGATCACTTTTTGTGATGAAAAAAAATGTAATTTTCCTTTATGAAAAAAAATGACATTTTTCAAACTTCATTTTAAAAAATGACGTTGCGTACACACCATCATTTTTGGAAAATGATGAACAAAGTGACGGCACTCTAAAGGGGAAGTTCTATTTGCCTTGAGGCTGCTTTTAGCTGGTTACTTGTTAGTAAAAGACGATTCCTGCTTTTTTGTCTGTTACAGCGTGATGAATGTGCTTACTCCATTATGAATGGTAGTTTTACCTCCCGTCTCCTAACTTGCTTCTGGGCATGTGCGGGTTTTTTTTTGGTCATTTTTCAGAAGACATAAAATGACATTTTGCCCACACACAATCATTTTAAATGACATTTTTAAAAATGTCATTTTTTTTCATCACAAAAAGTGATCGTGTGTACGGGGCATTAGAGTCACCTCTCTTCTCTCTTATACTCTGTAGCTCCTGTTGGATTTTGCTTCTAATCCCCTTGTGGAGGCTTTCATTTGTGGATGGACATTTTATGGTTGCACAACCTGGTCAGCCTTTTTATATAGACTATAAACTGAAGAACATATGAATGAATGGTTGTGGAACTAATAATTTGAGTTTCCATCATTTCTTATGGGGAAATTTGCTTTGATATACAAGTGCTTTGGATTACAAGCATGTTTCTGGAACGAATTATGCTCGCAATCCAAGGTTTTACTGTAAAAGTAAATAGAAACACTACAGTTTTTGACAAGTCCTTTATTTAAAAAAAACAAAACTAAATATCCCCTGAAGTAGATCCAACATCAATCACGATGCCCGACTCTACCACCGACCTGAACAAAAAAAAAAAGCTCTGCACCTGACAAAGGCTCCCACCGTCTGACAGTTCTTAAATAACTAAGGGGCGGGACCTCACAATGCCGTCATCGAGTTATCCAGCCCCCTTGTAAAGTCATTGACTGTGGCATGCTGGGTCGATAATGTCACAAAATGGTGATGTCATTGGGTGGCCCCCCTTAGCTATTTAAGAACTGTCAGATGGCAGAGCTGACAGATAGTGGGATCTGGCAGACGGCGGGAGCCAGCGACGGGTGCGGACCTTTTTTTTATCCCCCCAGGTCGGCGACAGCGATGTTCATCGTGATTAATGCTGGATTCGCTTTGGGGGGGGGGACATTGTTTTTTAAAATGAAGGAATTATCAAAAACTGTCTGTTTTTTTTTTCACTTTTTTTGGTGAATGAGTAGGGGTACAATATACCCCATACTCATTTACATGGGGGGCCAGGATCTGGGAGCCCCCAGTGGTGTATTTTGGTATTGTGCTGCCCTAGGCAAGATTAAAATCAGGCACCCCATCTAAATTTGTCCCACCCCTTCCTACTTAAGATACACACCTTCATCTGTAATCTGCACCCTTCTTCTTTAGGCTCCACCTCTTCCTTTTTGTACATTAACCACTTCAGGCCCGCACTACCGTCGGATGACGGCAACAGCGCGGGCCTGAATATCCAACATGCCGTCATTTGACGGCATGTCATTCTGGCGTTCCCAGCGCGCGCTGTAGAGTGTCCCTTGGACACGGCCAATCACAGATAGCGGCGAGCGGCCAATCAGAGTGGCCGTTTGCGATGCGATCTGTGGGCCAATGAGAGATGATCTCTCATAGATCATCTCTCATTGCCGTGTTACACAGAGACAGCGTCCTGTCTCTGGAGAGGAGGAGCCCGATCTGTGTTCCTTCTTACATAGGGACACAGATCGGTCACCCCCCCAGTCACCCCCCCTCCCCCCACAGTTAGAACACACCTAACATACACATTTAACCCCTTCCTCACCCCCTAGTGTTAACCCCTTCAATGCCAGTCACATTTATACTGTAATTAGTGCATATTTATAGCACTGATCGCAGTATAAATGTGAATGCCGCCAAAAATGTGTCAAAAGTGTCCGATGTGTCCGCCATAACGTCGCAGTACCAATAAAAATCGCAGATCCCCGCCATTTCTAGTAAAAAAAAAATAATAAAAAATAATAATTCTCTCCCCTATTTTGTAAGCGCTATAACTTTTGCGCAAACCAGTCGCTTATTGCGATTTTTTTTTTTTCACCAAAAATATGTAGAAGAATACGTATCGCCCTAAACTGAGAAAAAAAAATGTTTTTTTTTTTTTAATTGGGATATTTATTATAGCAACAAGTAAAAAATATTGTATTTTTCTTCAAAATTGTCGCTCTTTTTTGTTTATATCGCAAAAAATAAAAATTGCACAGGCGATCAAATACCACCAAAAGAAAGCTCTACTTGTGGGGAAAAAAGGACGTAAATTTTGTTTGGGAGCCACGTCGCACGACCGCGCAATTGTCAGTTAAAGCGACGCAGTGCCGCAAGCTGAAATTTTACCTGGGCAGGAGGGGGGTGTAAGTGCCCAGTATGCAAGTGGTTAAAAGTGGATAATGTGTACATATATTTTGTTGTTATATGTACCATTACAAATGTTGTATATATTTTTTTAGGAGATATTTATATACAATAATGATAAGAGTCGGTTCACACTGGGGCAACTTGGGATCCGACTTGAAGTCGTCTCAAGTCGTCCCAAGTCGCGCTGTCCAGAAAAGCAATGTAAGTGAATATGAGTGGTGTTAATACACACTACTCATGTCGCTCCGACTTCAGAAGAGGTTCCTGTACTACTTCAATCAGACTTCTAGGCGATTTGTACCCATTGATTTCAATGGAAGTCGCTTCCAAGTCTGATCACTGTTTTAATTGAAGCTACTTTCCAGCAAGATAACATACATTTCTCAGGCAAACCCCTCTCTCCCCCTCTCTCTCCCAGAGCTGATTGTTGTTTTATTGGCCACTGGAATGTCTCCTGACCTGAAAAGGACTTCAAGTCGTGTTGTAAATCGCCCCAGATCGCCCTGTGGTTCATGCTCAAGTCGTGTTGCTTCTGAAAGTCGTGCTGGAAGTCGTGTCGCCCCAGTGTGAACCGACTCTAAGTCTCAATTTAAAAATGTTACTTTATTTTAAGTAAACAAATATATAAATATTTTAAACTTAAATGCAACTTGTTGAATCTAATGCCGCGTACACACGATCATTTTTTGTGATGAAAAAAAACGACATTTTCTGTGAAGTAAAAAACAACGTTTTTGAAACGTTACTTTTCAAAGACGATGTTGCATACACACCATCGTTTTTTTCACAAAAAGCGAGGTTACGTTCACCACTCTTTTCCATTGAAGCTCGCTTCATAACTAGCTTCTGGGCATGCGCGGGTTGAAAAACGTCGTTTTAAACGACGTTTTTGCTACACACGGTGACTTTTTGTGAAACAAAAAACGACGTTTTGAAAAACGACACAAAAAATTCAAGCATGTTGGAATTTTTTTTTGGTCGTTTTTTTTAAGACAAAAAACAAAGTTTTGCCCACACACGATCAATTTAAATGACGTTTTAAAAAACAACGTTTTTTTTCATCGCAAAAAACGACCGTGTGTACGCGGCATGAGAGGATGCCATTCAGTGTAGTTTCATATACAAAGCCACTTGCTTTCTATTATTTTAACTACTTGCCGTCTGCGCTCTAGCCAATGGGCAGTGGTAGGTGGCACTGATAGGTAGCACTGATTGGTGGCACTGATGAGGCACTGAAGAGCAGTGATTGGCAGCACTGTTGGGCAAAGATAGGTGGCCCTGTGGGCACTAGTAGATGGCCCTAGGTGGCACTGGTGGGCATTGATGAGGCACCTGGGGCTCTATGTGTAAGGGACTGATGTCCTTCTGACAGAAGATCAGTTATTAGTATTTTTTTTTCTTAATGCTGTCAGCGTCCCTCACACAGAGAGCCACAGCTGCCTCATCAGTGCTACCTGCCAGTGCCACCTATCAGTGCCCACAGTGCCACCTACCGTTGCCCATCAGTTCTGCCAATCAATGCCCATCAGTGCCTCATCATCAGTGTCACGATCAGTGTTTTCAAAATGTTAGTACAAAATATAAACATTTTTTTTTTTTTTTTAACATTTGTGGTCTTTTTGTTTTGCTCTATTTATGTGAAAAAATTATAAAATTTTCATTTGGGTACAATGTGATGACAGTGATTAAAGCTGAAAATTGTTTTAGGCAGGAAACAGGTTTAAGTGCCCAGTAGGCAAGTGTTTAATGAATATTATTGTCTAGTTCTCTGCCTCTCTTTGGATATGCCTGTCAGAATCGTGTGCTCCTTTATCTGATAGAGCAACACAACATATAAAGAAAAACAACAACAAACTGAAACATGCCTTCTCTGCTGCAATTAAACTTTCATATTTAAAGCGGAGCTCCACCCTAAAGTGGAACTCCCACTGATCGTAACCCGCCCCCCTCCGGTGTCACATATGACACCTTTCAGGGGGAGGGGGGTGCAGATACCTGTCTAAAGACAGGTATTTTGCACCCACTTCCGGCCACAAAGTCTCGGGCAGACTGCGGGCAGGACGTCACCTCCCGTCCCCTCTCCTGTTGTGTGCTGGGAACGCTCGGCTCCCAGTATACAGCGGGAGGCAATCGGCAGGCGTAGCGTGACTCGCGCATGCGCCGTAGGGAACCGGACAGTAAAGCTGGAGCGCTTCACTTACTGATTCCCTTACCAAGAATGGCTGGGGGGGGGGGGCAGCAGAGTGACAAACTAATAAACTAAAGTGACTTTCACCAAACTCTCTGTGCGGCAAAGCTGTTGATAAGTTTATCATAGTCCAAAGATTTTGTGAGTTTAGATACAATTGCTAACCACAGCCACTGAGTTTAATCTCTCCTCTCCCATTCTGGATCGCAAGTAGATTTTTATGTGCTTCAAAGTTGAAAAAGAATGCTCAGCTGTGCACTTAGTCTCTGGTCAACTGTGAGGACTCTCAGGTGGCTATACAGGGTCTCTGGTGGAAATGTGGGGTCCATGATGGCAATGTGGGGTCTTGGGTCCACTGTGCAGACTCTCAAATGGGGAATCTGAAGTGGCTATGTAAGGTCCCTGGTTACTATGCAGGGTCTCTTATAGCTATGCGTGTCTTTGGTGGCTTTGGGGGGTCTCTGGTGACTATGCGGGGACTCTGATGGACTTAGTGGTAGTAACATGCAGTCTCTGGTCTTACTGGTGTGAGTCAGTCAGGCAGCTCAGATAGGACTAGAGAACATATTAACCCTCTTAAGAAAAAATTATCTTAGTTGCATATTTATGCTGGCCGCTAGGTGGCGCTTCCGTCGATTTACGCGTCGAATATGCAAATAAGCTAGATACGCCGATTCACGAACGTGCTTGCGCCCAGTCGCATTTTTTTACGTTGTTTGCGTAAGCGTAAGTCCGGCGTAAAGTTACGCCTGCTATATGAGGTGTACGCAATGTTAAGTATTGCCATCGGGACAGCGTCAAATTTTCCGTCGTTTACGTCGTTTGCGTAAAACTTTCGCGAATAGGGCTTTGTGGAAGTTACGTTCACGTCAAAACCAATGAGTATTTGCAGCGTAATTTTGAGCATGCGCACTGGGATACGTCATTTACGTGGGGTCATGGTTGATTACCATACAACACGCCCACTCCAAGCCTACTTTGAATTACGCGGGCTTGAGCCGGCCAATTTACGCTACACAGCCGTAACTTAGGACGCAAGTGCTTTGTGAATACGGCACTTGCCTCTCTAATTTGCGGCGGCGCAGCGTAAAGAGGATACGCTACGCCCGTACAAAGATACGCCTCTGTACGTGAATATACCCCTCAAAGTCCAGTTGCAGAAAACAGAACTTATATTAAACTTAAAGTGTTACTAAACCCAGGACTCTGCATTCACTATGTCTGGTCTCCCACAGTACACAGAACATGGTAATACAATTATTTTAGCAAATATAAACTTGCTAAAAACCCTTTCTCATAAGCAGTACATGACTTCTGTCAGTGTCCAGTTGAACACTGGTAAAAACATGTAGGAGGAGTTTTCATTCTCCTCTGACTGTCCTATAAGGCTACATGACCCTGACCCTCTTTCTGGACAGTGATACTTGGCCATGTGTCGATCACATGCACCCTCACAAATAAAAAACTTTCTAGCAATACACACCAAACTGATCATGTGCATAGTGCCTCCTAGGGCTCTGTGCTATAAGCAGATGGATTGGGCACAGTAAAAGATGAGGAGGATCAGAGAAGACAGGATCAAACAGCCTTTTTATACAATGCGGAGGATTAACCCCTTAGGTTCCGAAGTGAATATAACAAGCATGATTTACTGCATATACAGACTGATTTTACTGTTGTGGGTTTATTGACACTTTAAAGTTTGACAATTCATAACAAGCCCGGCGGGAAGGCACCCAACTGTGAACACTCACAGAATGCAACAGCAATATGTAGCAGAGCAGGTCTCAGATGTGCCGACAGCATCTGTCTTGAGGGGCGGAATGCCGTCTGGTTGATCCATACCCAAATGGGGATGTCTCCAAGAAGGATAGAGAACCCCTATTCTATGGAACCTCTCGCTGCTGCTCATTACTCTCTATGTCAGACGGGTGACCTGTTCCTACACTACTCACAAACCAAATGCACACCAAGTATGAAATCTAGAGCCTTAAATAGGCTCTAAATAATAAAAAGAGATCAACTGCGCTAAAAAACTAAACTGATAATTAATAAAATAGGGAGCAACTAAATGCTCTGAATTGGTGAAAATAGGGAGCAACTGAATGCTCTATTGAAGCTGCACCTGACTGCACTAGCTATAACAGTGTAAAACAAACGATAAAAAACAGGATGCGCTACAAAAGTGAAAATCGAACTTAAATATAAACAGATTACTGTCCAAAATAATTGTCCATATGAGTTTCTAAAAAGTAAATCACAGTCTTATAATAAGCAACATGGATTCAGTACACCAGTGGAATAAGTGTGCAAACGCATGTTAAGGTGACACTCTGATGAGAAGTGCTGATAGAAGATCCTCCACTGTGAAGGTATAAAATCTGCTTACCAGATTTCTGGTGGTCTCTTACTTAAAAGAAGACCCCAAAAAGCATGTGGTTGGTAGGGATGAGCCGAACACCCCTGGGTTCGGTTCGCACCAGAACCTGCGAACAGACCAAAAGTTTGTGTGAACTTTAGAACCCTGTTAAAGTCTATGGGACTCGAATGTTTGAAATCTAAAATACTAATTTTAAAGGCTAATATGCAAGTTATTGTCCTAAAAAGTGTTTGGGGACCCGGGTCCTGCCTCAGGGGACATGTATCAATGCAAAAAAAGTTTTATAAAACGGACGTTTTTTCAAGAGCAGTGATTTTATTAATGCTTAAAGTGAAACAATAAAATTGAAATATTCCTTTACATTTCGTACCTAGGGGGGTGTATAGTATGCCTGTAAAGTAGCGCTTGTTTCCTGTGCTTAGAACTGTCCCTGCACAAAATGTAATTTCGAAAGGAAAAAAGTCATTTAAAATCACTCACCTTAGGGCTTAGGGTCTGGTATGGATATTAAGCGGAACCCTGCGTCAAATAAAGAAAAATTATGTGGGGTTCCCCCCAAATATCCATTCCAGACCCTTCCGGTGTGGTATGGATTTTAAAGGGAACTCCACCCCAAATTCTTTTTAAAAATGCCGTGGACCCTGTGACGGTATGCGAGGTGAGATACTTGACCATAGATATATTTCACCGCGCATACGTTCTATTTTGAGAAGCTGAACCGGAATCCGGGCCGGGTTTTACGGCCTCTGGTGTTCCGGTCCGGATATTTGGGTCCACTGGAGTTCAATGTCAGGTGGACCTTAAAAACAACCAGGAAGAGATCAGAAGGGAGCTCTCTGGTTTTGGGACACTGAGGTGGGAACCAGAGTGTGAGGAGCTCTCTAAAGACATTGCAAGAAAAAGGTTTGCGTTGTTGTTTATTTTGTGGGTGGTGGGGACCAGCCCCACACTGTATAGATAGGAGACCCTGATGTTTAGTTTAGCGCCGGACGGCAAGGATTTAAGTTTACTGTTTTGTTTATTTTAACCTGCAAACCTTTTGTGAAATAAACCTGGCAGCTGCCAGACTTAAAAAGAAAGTGCCTGTTTACAGACTGTGTTTCAGAAAAGTGATCCCCACGAGCTAATCTCCCACATGTGGTGGATTCAGCGGGCAACTTTTCTGAAGATGGAGGAAATGTTAAAAGCCCTGCTACAAGCCAATGCAGCCCAGCGGGAAACCAACCGCCATGTCGCAGAAGCTGCTGCAGCGCAGCAGGCTGTCCTCCTACAGGCCAATGCAGCCCAGCAGGAAACCAACCGCCAAGTCGCAGAGGCCGTTGCAGCACAGCAGGCTGCGCAACAGGAAATGAACCGACAGTTTGCTAAAGCTCTGGTGGAACTGAAAAAGGGGTCCGCACCTCCTGTGGCAGCAGAACCAAAGATACTACGGGCCTCCTACCACCTGCAAAAGATGACACCAGCGGATGATGTTGAGGCATACATGGTGACTTTCGAGAGAGTCGCTGTCCGCGAAGGATGGCCAAAAGAGCAGTGGGCGGGACTCTTGGCCCCATTCCTAACTGGAGAACCCCAAAAGGCCTATTTTGACCTAGAATCAGATAAGGCACAGGACTATGAGACTCTCAAATCAGAGATACTCGCACGCTTGGGGGTCACCATGGCAGTTCGGGCCCAGCGCGTGCATCAGTAGTCCTACTCCAGCAACAAGCCACCCCGATCACAAATGTTTGACCTGGTCCACCTCACCAGGAAGTGGTTGCAGCCAGAGACCCTGACCAGCCCGCAGATTGTGGAGCGTGTGGTAATGGATCGGTACCTACGTGCGCTTCCTGCTGCCCTGAGGAGGTGGGTCGGACAGGGGGACCCCAACACTGCAGCCCAAATGGTGGACCTAGTGGAAAAGTACAGTGCTACCGAGGACTTGGTAAACCCACCTACGCCCCACTTCGGTGTGTCTAGAGGTGCAAGATCTCCCAGCGGTTCGGGTAAGACTGTTCCGGGGTTCAAGAGCTTGGGGAAAGTGGATAAGACTGTTGTTACAGCAGATGAGACTGTGGGTCCTAGACCTGGAGACTGGCCACAGAAGCCAGGAAGGTCTTTGGGACCGTTAAGAGGACTGGGGGTGGGGGTGGGGCAAATACGGTGTTTTCGTTGCCATGCATTGGGCCATATTGCTGCAAACTGCCCTCTAAATGATGAACCTATGCAATGTGAGAATGCTGATAGGAAAAGACACATTTCTCTGTTTGCACAGGTCGCATGTGTTGCGCTAGATCAGAGTCACCTTGAAAAACAGATGTGCGTTATTTTAGTGGATGGCCAGCCTCTCACAACACTACTAGACTCTGGTAGCGTGGTGACCCTAGTTAGGAGTGCTTGTGTAGACCCCGAAAAACTACACCCCAGTAGTATTGGGGTAATTTGCATCCATGGGGACACTCGGGACTACCAGACAGCAGTGGTTGAGGTTGATACCCCCTGGGGCAGGGTAA
Source organism: Rana kukunoris (assembly GCA_029574335.1). Classification (NCBI taxonomy): domain Eukaryota; kingdom Metazoa; phylum Chordata; class Amphibia; order Anura; family Ranidae; genus Rana; species Rana kukunoris. The sequence goes on along the minus strand of CM056058.1, from coordinate 80,338,781 downwards.
CACATTCAGTGGGGGTGGTACCCGTACTGCTCCATGAAGCTTTAGTAGGGAGAGACTTTCCCCATTTTTGGAAGTTATGGGAGAATAAAGGGAGGCTCGTAGATAGAGTTCCCCCTGCTGGGGAAACACGGGAACTCTCACCTGTTTTTCAAAAGGGAAAGGCAGGCTATTGGTGGGATCGAGAAAGCCGGAGATCCTCTTCCTTTCCCTGCCATGGTCGGGGAACCGGAGGACTTGGAAGCTAGCACCCCGCCTGAGGGTAACGAACAGGAAATCCCGCCTGACCCTGACATCGAGAGTAGCCAAAATGTGGTACCCGACTTGGAGGTCAGGAGGGAGGATTTCTTTACCGAGCAGCTGCGAGAGCCCACCCTCATGAGAGCTGCTGGTTCCCAAACCCTTTCGCAGGGTGGTGCTAGACCTGGCTCATGGTCATGTAATGGGGGGACATCTCTGGGTCGAAAAAACCAAGGAGAGAATCCCCCAAAGATTTTTCTGGCCCGGGTTGCATGCAGAGGTCAAGGAGTATTGCGAATCGTGCCCCGAGTGCCAAATGTCAGCACCGTCGCCCCATTTTCGCAGCCCCCTTGTCCCTCTACCAATAATTGAGGTTCCCTTTGAGAGGGTTGGCATGGACCTGGTCGGGCCGGTGGTGAAATCTGCCCGAGGTCACCAGCATATTCTGGTGATCCTGGACTATGCGACTCGCTATCATGAGGCCATACCCTTGCGTAACACCTCCGCTAAGGCTATTGCCAAGGAATTGGTCCAGGTGTTTAGTCGAGTCGGGATCCCGAAAGAGATCTTGACCGATCAGGGCACCCCTTTCATGTCTAGGGTTACCAAGGAATTGTGTAGATTGTACAAAATCTCCCATCTCCGTACTTCTGTCTACCACCCCCAGACAGATGGTCTGGTCGAAAGGTTTAATAAAACATTGAAGAGTATGTTGAAAAAGGTGGTCGACAAGGATGGGAGAAACTGGGATTATTTGCTACCATATCTCATGTTTGCCATACGAGAGGTTCCACAGGCCTCCACAGGCTATTCCCCCTTTGAGCTCCTGTATGGTAGGCATCCCAGGGGCCTGCTAGATATTGCTAAAGAAACGTGGGAAGGAGAGGTCAGCCCATATAGGAGCATCATAGAACATGTCTCCTTGATGCAGGACCGAATCGCAGCCGTCCTGCCCCTAGTACGGGAACATATGGAGCGAGCCCAGGAGGCCCAAAGGAGGGTCTATAACCGGGGTGCCAAGGTCCGTACTTTCAGCCCGGGGGACAGAGTGCTGGTACTGGTTCCCACAGTAGAAAGTAAGTTTTTAGCTAAGTGGCAGGGTCCCTTTGAGGTTGTCGAAAGGGTGGGGGAGGTAAACTACAAAGTCTACCAGCCAGGCAAAAGGAAACCCCACCAAATTTACCATGTAAATCTCTTAAAGCCCTGGAAGGACCGAGAGACTTTACTGGCCACGTTCTCACCTCCAACAGACCGGATACCCGTGATACCTGACGTTCCCATCACGGATTCCCTGTCCGTAGCACAACAAAATGACGTTAGGGCAGGTTTTGTGCAGAAAAATAGAGACTTTTTCTCCCCCTTACCCGGACTGACCAACACGATCCAACATGACATAGTGACGGAACCAGGGGTTCGGGTAAATGTAAAACCCTATAGAATTCCAGAGGCCCGGCAAGAGGCGGTTGCGGGGGAAATAAAACAAATGTTAGAGTTGGATGTGATCGAAGAGTCCCACAGTGAGTGGTCAAGTCCCATAGTGCTGGTCCCAAAACCTGATGGCAGTATCAGGTTTTGTAATGACTTTAGAAAACTTAACAGTGTGTCCAAGTTTGACGCCTACCAGATGCCCCGGGTCGACGAACTTGTGGACAGGTTGGGACAGGCTCGCTACATAACGACCCTGGATCTAACGAAAGGTTATTGGCAAATACCGCTTACTGAATCAGCCAAGGAGAAGACTGCCTTTTCCACTCCTGAGGGCTCGTTTCAGTATAAGCGGATGCCGTTTGGTCTGCATGGAGCCCCTGCATCATTCCAGCGAATGATGGACAAAACTTTGAGACCACATCGCTCGTATGCAGCGGCGTACTTGGACGATGTGGTCTTCCACAGCCCAGATTGGGAATCGCACCTGCGTAGGGTAGGGTGTCGGTCATGGTCAAGTGGAACCCCGAAGCCGAGGAGGCATTTCAGAAGTTGAAACAGGCTCTTTGTATGGTACCCGTACTAGTAACCCCGGACTTTAGCCAGGAGTTTGTTGTACAGACGGACGCCTCTGAGGTGGGCCTAGGGGCCGTACTCTCACAGAACAGGGATGGTGAGGAGCACCCAGTGGTATACCTGAGCCGGAAGCTGAACAAGCACGAGAAAAATTATGCCATCGTAGAAAAGGAGTGTCTCGCCATTAAGTGGGCTTTAGACTCCCTGAGGTATTACCTACTGGGGAGGTCATTTAAGCTGGTCACAGACCATGCTCCCTTGAAGTGGATGTGTGATAACAGGGAGAAAAATGCTCGGGTGACAAGGTGGTTCCTGTCTTTACAGCCTTTTAAATTTACGGTGGAGCATAGGCCAGGAAAACTCCAAAATAATGCAGATGCTCTCTCCCGGGTGCACTGTATGGTTGGGGCAAGTGCTCAGCCGCAGGGGCTTGAGCAGAGGGGGAGGATATGTGACGGTATGCGAGGTGAGATACTTGACCATAGATATATTTAACCGCGCATACATTCTATTTTGAGAAGCTGAACCGGAATCCGGGCCGGGTTTTACGGCCTCTGGTGTTCCGGTCCGGATATTTGGGTCCACTGGAGTTCAATGTCAGGTGGACCTTAAAAACAACCAGGAAGAGATCAGAAGGGAGCTCTCTGGTTTTGGGATGCTGAGGAGGGAACCTGAGTGTGAGGAGCTCGCTAAAGACATTGCAAGAAAAAGGTTTGCGTTGTTGTTTATTTTGTGGGTGGTGGGGACCAGCCCCACACTGTATAGATAGGAGACCCTGATGTTTAGTTTAGCGCCGGACGGCAAGGATTTAAGTTTACTGTTTTGTTTATTTTAACCTGCAAACCTTTTATGAAATAAACCTGGCAGCTGCCAGACTTAAAAAGAAAGTGCCTGTTTACAGACTGTGTTTCAGAAAAGTGATCCCCACGAGCTAATCTCCCACAACCCCCACACATTTTTTTTTTTTTATGAATGACTTTTCTCTGTATTGCCGGGAGCCGACAATTCATTATAGCCCTGAGTGATTTTAAATTACTTTTTTTTCTTCATAAATTACACTTTGTGCAGGGACAGTTCTAAGCACGGGAAACAAGCACTACTTTACAGGCATACTATACACCCCCCCCCCAGGTACGAAATTTAAAGGAATATTTCACTTTTATTGTTTCGCTTAAAGGAATTATTGAAATAACTGCTGCCAAAAAAACTGCAGTTTTTAAAACTTTTTTTTGCATTTATACATGTCCCCTGGGGCAGGACCCGGGTCCCCAAACACTTTTTATTTTACAAAAACTTGCATATTAGCCTTTAAAATTAGCACTTTAGATTTCAAATGTTCGAGTCCCATAGACTTTAACAGGGTTCTAAAAGTGCACACGAACTTGCTGCGAACACCCCAAATAGTTCACTGTTCGGCGAACAGGCAATGTTCGAGTCGAACATGAGTTCTACTCGAACTCGAAGCTCATCCCTAGTGGTTGGTTACTGGAAGGTTGAAAATTGGACCAGGTCAGGTGTCAATCCCCATTCACAGATGGACAAGGAACTCAAAGGCAGTTGCCGAATAGAATGTAGGCAGGGAGATATCAATCGAGGACACCACATCCCATAAAGTGTAATAAATGGAAAAGTGGGGAAAGGTGGGGTAACAAACCCCCGGACTTTAAACGGTGTCCAAATAAATGAATGAACAAATGTTAAGAAAATATACAAAATTTATTACAATTTAAACATACAAGGATTGACATAACAATCTTTAGAATAAAATAACCAATTGATGGTCCATAACGAACCGATGTGGCTCACACTAAGGGCCACTGAAGTCCCTATGCTTGACTGTTGCCCAACATGTTTCGCCCAGGCCTGGGCTTCATCAGGGGCTTAGTACAGGGGGAGAAACTACAAAATAATAAAAAAAGAGAAACACATTGATTAAACAATAAAGCCAATTGCTCATTGGAAGGGACTGGATTACAAAATCCGGTCCAAAAAACATGATTATATAGCACACAAAAGTACATAAAGTAGTAAACGTTTTTAACACAAAAACGATAAATGACGGGAATGTGAATGGTGTTGGCAACAATATAACATGCATATAATTTGCATAATAGCAATAAAACAAGACGAACACCACTCACCCTCAGAGATCGGCTAAAATCCAGACCCAGAGCAACCAATTATGAATATAATTGATATCAAATGGAAGAGAGAAAATAAATATAATTCCTAACTGATTCGCCAAGGAAAGAGGGGGGGGAAAGAAATAAACCCTCAGGTCGGTCCTGTGCCCACAGATGATCAAGCTGCAGTAAGAAAAAGGGAGGTGGTGTTAAGTTCGAAAAAATTATTATTAAATATGCTAGATTAAGTAAATTAAAAAGTAACTGGAGGAGCAAATGCATGCATCATGGGAGTGACCCCCAGACGCATGGATAGTTTCCCCCTGTGTTAATAACATACCTAAATGGTGTGTGCTGGTGGGGTCACGAATAGTTAATGGTTGAAGACAGAGAGAAAGAAGCCAAAAATCACTGAAGCCTCCACAGTCCTCAATGTCTATAGTTTAGATTAGTCAGAGCCCACAGGCTCAATCTAGAGAAAAAAACATCAATTGATGAATTATCAGTAAAGTAGTATAGCTTTAAACAAATAAAGAATTCTATAATTTAGATTTAAAATAAGTCTGCATGGGGTTTGGGAAAGAATTTACCTAATGCGCCTGGATCCAAGATAAAAAATCCTGAGAGAGACAGCATGGATTCAAAAATACCGACTGAATGTTTGACAGGAAGGATATAGCTTTTAAATACCCCTCGGCGGCGTCTGACGTGGCCGACGAGGGCGGGCAGTGAAGTAAATGCTGAGAAAACCCCAGCCAATCACGCCGCAAGCGTCAGGGAGAAAGGCGTGTCCCTGGGTCCCGCCACGCCCAGAAAGGCGCGTCCGGCAAACAAAGAGGCACCCCCCACATAGACGCCGTTGGGGCAGAGTGCCCGGGCACCAGAGCGTCCGGCCAATCACGTCGCAAACGTCAGGAGGAAGGCGCGCCCCTGAGTCCCGGCCCGCCCAGATAGGCGTGTCCGGCAACAGAAACACGCTCCCTACATAGACGCTGTTGGCGCAGAGTGTCCGGGCGCCATCTTTGATGCTGGAGGTTTGCCACTAAACCCCCAGCAAAGATGTACGTCTGGCCCTTCGAGAGTAACAGAAGGGAAAACACGTTGGGACTGCTAAAGGACAAAGGGAACCAGTGGGATCCCCAGCCCTGCAGCCCTGTCACCACACAGTAAGAGCGATGCGAGATTGGGAAAACCCCGTTGCTCCGCCTATAGTGGGCGTGGCCGGCAAGAGCATTGCAAGTAAAGCTCACCACTGGGGGAAATAGCAGGCGCCATCTTAGATGGTGGCGTGAACCCACAATCTGATGCGGTTCAGCCACTGGAGTGATGGAGAATGAAATAGCCCGAATGTAGGGTGGAGTATTCAAGGCAATTAAACAAGGGATCTCCTAAAAAAGCCAGAAGTGACCATTGATGCTATTCTGGAGCGCCCATGCTGCCCGTACAGCCTGTTCAAAACACTGGGAAAAGGACATAAATGAGGGATGCCCCCCATAAAAAAATTTTTTTTTGGCGAAGGAATATTAGATCTCTCTGGGATATTAATAAAGTAAATTAAATGATGGTGACTCAATATCGATAATGGTTTTAAATGAAGGTTAAAAACCGTTCACAGAATAAAAAATGAACAGATAAGGGACAATAGTCCTTATAGATTATCATCATGATAAAGAGTGGTAATACATATCTGGAGTTCAGCCTAGCCGAGGGTGACGTGTTAATACATGTAAACGCAATATTTGTTGTACATAACTGAGGTTTAACACAAAGATATAAATGCATTAAAATAGGAAAAAAGCAAGCAAAAAAAAATACAGAAATAAAGTTGGCTGATCAAAGGAAGGGCTTGTAGCTAAAACCGTCATTCAAACCTGGCGGTTTGAGAGCTGATAAACTGAATATCCATTTAGCCTCCCTTTGTAATAATACTTTATCAAAGTCACCTCCCCGATCGCCGGGGGGAATGTGTTCCAGAGCAAAAAAGCTCATTTCCTTGGCGAATCAGTTAGGAATTATATTTATTTTCTCTCTTCCATTTGATATCAATTATATTCATAATTGGTTGCTGTGGGTCTGGATTTTAGCCGATCTCTGAGGGTGAGTGGTGTTCGTCTTGTTTTATTGCTATTATGCAAATTATATGCATGTTATATTGTTGCCAACACCATTCACATTCCCGTCATTTATCGTTTTTGTGTTAAAAACGTTTACTACTTTATGTACTTTTGTGTGCTATATAATCATGTTTTTTGGACCGGATTTTGTAATCCAGTCCCTTCCAATGAGCAATTGGCTTTATTGTTTAATCAATGTGTTTCTCTTTTTTTATTATTTTGTAGTTTCTCCCCCTGTACTAAGCCCCTGATGAAGCCCAGGCCTGGGCGAAACATGTTGGGCAACAGTCAAGCATAGGGACTTCAGTGGCCCTTAGTGTGAGCCACATCGGTTCGTTATGGACCATCAATTGGTTATTTTATTCTAAACATTGTTATGTCAATCCTTGTATGTTTAAATTGTAATAAATTTTGTATATTTTCTTAACATTTGTTCATTCATTTATTTGGACACCGTTTAAAGTCCCGGGGTTTGTTACCCCACCTTTCCCCACTTTTCCATTTATTTCAAAGGCAGTTGCCATGGAGAGACAAGGAAAATTGACCATTTTAAATGGGTTCACGTGCAAATTAGAAAACGCTTATGGACAGGAGCAGCATCACCCTACAGTCCCATCATGCACATCACGAAAGGCTGTATTAGGATAGTGTAGGATCTTTAAAGTTCATCAAATTGCCAATCATGGAAAAGATCAAAAGTTGTGCAGCCTGTTTGCCTTTCCACTGGCCAAGCGGTCCCGCCGCATGATGTGTCTTCTGGATGTGCAGATCTCTTAAATAGGCTCTGGAAGCCATCTTGGTTCAGGCAGAGCCTATTTAAGTCCCTAGATTTCATGGTTTAACAACATTCAATCGGACAACTTAACCAGTGACCCAGGAAAACATAGAGGAACCATGTTCCTTTTGACTTCCTTGACTGTCCCTCCAACTGCAAGGCCATTGCAGGCAAACGCCACTTACAGTGGAGAAAATAGACTGCACCTGCCTGCAATCTATCCAGCCGGGGACTCAGTATTAGGAAACTGCTTTATGTAACAGGTTTAAAGCTTGACCTTTCCATATAATACAAGCACCAGAAACAGTGGGATTACAAATAGAACTAGAGATGTGTGTGCTGATTAGCCTACATTGAGCACCAATTATGGCATTGCATAACAATCTATTGTATATTTATTTTCTCTCTTCTTCAACACTGTATCTGAAATCTGTTTCCAAGTTGCAGACTGACTGCTAGTTGCATGGCAACAGAGGCTGAGATTTACAGGGAGAGAGAAAGCAACTGATAACTCATTTTGTCCATAGAGATTAAGTTGTTCGCCTTGTCACAACCGCTGTGCTTTTGGGAAGCATTTCAAAGGCATGACTTGTGGGAGCCAAAAAAACAGAAATAGTACAGAAGAATGAAGAAAGTTAGCAAGTCAAAAAGGCACACTGGGGATTATGTATTGAAGCTACATGGTAAAAGATCTAAAACCGACATGGATTAACATGCCATTTCCAGTGTTCTGATAAATTCTGATGTGCAAAAGTATTAATAGCGCAAGCAGAGTTGCATTTGTGGTCTAGTCAGGGTTACCAACCATCCAGAAATGAATGGAATGTCCATGGACAATGAAGATGATTGAAGTTCTCTATAATGAACAAGTTTTCTTTTGTTAAAAGCAGCAGCCCACCCTTCCTAGCCGCTTGCAGAATTCCCTTTGCACATATACTGCGGCAGGGCACCTGCACTGTGCCAGATCACGTACCTAATACATGATCTGACACTTCCGGGTCTAGGGCATGCGCACGCCGCCGGCAACCTGCTCCTGGTGTGATTGGACACAGCGGGAGCCAATGAGCAGGTTCAGGGATGTGATGTCGTTTGGGAGATAGGCAGAACGGCGGTCTGCCTATGTAAACAAGGCAGACTGGCGTTCTGTGAGAAGGGAATGTACTGATCCTGTGTTTCTGCTAAGTGGGAACACGGACTTTCCCTAGCCAAAGCACCTCACCCACAGTTAGTAAGCACTCCCAGGGAACACATTTAACCCCTTGGTTCGGCTCCTCTCCTCTACACGTGTATCGCCCTCAATTTGACTTTCTCATTGCGCTACCTTTTCCCCCGATGAATGGAAGGTTGAAGGGATTGAGACCGGGTTCACACTGGTATGACAAACACTCCACCATTGAGAGCATGACGTGTGTAAATCAATGGTTCCCTATGACAGCCGTCTTAACTGGTCTGATACAAGTCAGTCCAACTTTGAAAAGGTTCTACTTTGGTCCTAATTTAGCCCTCTGAATATCATTGAAGTCGAATCAAAGTCGGATCCTTGTCCTAACCATCTGACTTGTGACATCCAACATGGTGATTACAGCAGCAGTAAAAGGAGTTTGTCACACTGGGATTGTTTTGATTGGCCAAATGACAAGTCAAGCTATCTCAAAGTTGGAGGAGGAGTCAGGAGGAGTGGCAGTAGTTGTATGAAGACCTTACATAAATAAATAAAATTATACCTGACCCATACCTGGTCAGAAAAATGTCACTGCAATGTGCTAATGCACGTAACATGCATAGCAGTAACACACACATTATAGCAATGCACCCTACTGCAAAGGAGTTGATGCTATCATTATGCATCTTGTCAAGTGTGTTATTCTTCCTAGGGAAGATTTAGTTTCCTTTTGCAGTGTCCTTGATTGAGGAGTTGACAACGATCTGAGAAATGTATGTCAAAAGGCAAGGGGTGTTTGTAAACCTGTGATAGCAGGGCTTAGTGGCAAGCTCTGTAGAGTTGGAACTCTAATCTTGAAGTCATCATCACCCATGAATTTCTAAAAGAGCAGGGTATTAGTGCTCTTGGTAAGCTTAAGAGCTCAGCAGATTTTGTGGATGGAGTAGCATTTGTTGTTATCAATGTTCTTCTTAGGCATGGCTGCATTTAGTGTCAGCAAAAAAATTCATATGGTCCAAAACCCTGATCAACAGACCTGTCCTCAAGCAGAACGATGGAAAGATGTTCCTTTGATAAGAAGTTAGATGTGGCTTACATTGGCGGTTAGTTTGGGCCTCCTCCTCATAGAAGTTTGAGGCTCTGGTGAGTTCCCTTTGCTAGTTGGGCCTGATCCACATCTCTGGGATCCGTGGGTGCCTTTACATGATAAACATGGTTACTTTTGGGGTTTCAGACATCACCCTCCAGAACATTTCTTCATCCCAACCATAGTAACACATTCTGCTCAGAAGGTGTATGTCCTCTCTAGGTACATTTATATGATACAAATGCAAAGAGCAATAATTCCAGGTCATCCTGGAGATTTACAGGCTTTACTGTCTTCTGTTTCTCGCACAAAGAAAACTGAAGACTGGTTGTCAGGGAACCAACAGCAGGAGAAGGGCTTTAGGACCCAGCATCTCTACCAACACTTATGGCAGGAGAAAGACTTTAGGACCCAGTATCTCTACCAGCAGGTCACATGGGCCTATATAAGGAAGTCTGCTAGTGTCTGCATTTGCTGGTTGATCTTTGGCTCCTCTAGTGTGTTATCTTTGTGATATTCCTGTTCCTGTGTTGCATGTTACTGATTCCGCTTGACCTGTCTCCTGTTTGCTTCCTGTGTTCAACTCCAGCTATCCACCTGACCACGTCTGCTCTGATCCCAACCCGACTCACGACCTAGGCTTCCTTCTGACCACGCTCCAGTCGCAGCATAATCTGAATTATTCATCAGAGGTGATGAAGCCACGTGACGTGGCGTAACATGTAAGGGCCGGAACTACCTGGAGAATACCGGAAGTGTTGTGAATTACGTATGGCACATGATCTCGACTTTTTTGTAAGCATTTTATTTTTTCTTTATTAAAATTTATATTACATACTTCACCATGGGAAGCCTTTCCTTTATATCCTTTGTATTGTGAGCACCTTCGAGGGATATACCTGAGCTATTAGCCTACACTGTTGGAACACAGTGGAAGACCTATCCAGTTGAGCTACTTTAGGAGACCTATAGCCATAACACGCCATTACGGAAAGCTGAGATACACATCTAAAGGAGTTATTTTATCTATAAGGAGGTAAGCACTCTGTGAGCCCACTTTTTTAGAACACTGGAAGAACATCAATATATTTACGAAAAACATTGATCATCATTTTATGGGACACTTTTGTCAATGTATTGATCATTGCACATTGTCATTTTTTGTTTACAGGTTGTACTATTACAAGACTGCACTTGTTTCTCACCGTATTTTATTCATAATTGCGCTTATCATTTTATATTTTAGCGATTTAATATTGCTTAAAGTGAAACAATAAAAGTGAAATATTCCTTTTAAATTGGGGGGTGTCTATAGTATGCCTGTAAAGTGGCACATCTTTCTCATGTCTATAAGGCCCCATGCACACGAGACGCTGGTAAACTCGAGTTCAGAGGCATTTGGGCATTTTTTTCAACTGCCCCTGAACACATTTAATGTTATCCTATGTATCCATGCACACATTCACGTTTTTTTGCGTTTTAAAGCACTTGGGTTTAGGCTCGTTTTTTCAGAAGCAAAAAAATGGGTTCAGACGCAAACGTTTTCTCGTTTCAGACGCATATCGCAGCGTTTTACCGCAATTTCGTTTATAGGCGTTTTTAAAGGTGACCTATTTTTTTACATTAGAAATCTCAAAAATGATGGCAAATGATGAAAAACCATGAAAAAAACTTAAACAACTGTAATTGCTTGCATTGCATTGTGGACAATCCACAACTTGTGGCAGGTGACGTGGCCAGGTGACATGGCAGCTGACGTGGCCTGGTGACGTGGCCAGTGGACAATCCACAACTTGTGGCAGGTGACGTGGCCAGGTGATGTGGCAGGTGACGTGGCCAGGTGATGTGGCAGGTGACGTGGCCAGGTGACGTGGCAGGTGACGTGGCCAGGTGACGTGGCCAGTGGACAATCCACAACTTGTGGCAGGTGACATGGCAAGTTGACAATCCACAACTTGTGGCAGGTAACGTGGCCAGTTGACGTGGCCAGATGACATGAATAGGTGACGTGGCAGGTGACGTGGCCAGGTGACATGGCCAGGTGACATGGCAAGTGGACAATCCGCAACTTGTGGCAGGTGACATGGCCAGTTGACGTGGCAGGTGACGTGGCCAGTGGACAATCCACAACTTGTGGCAGGTGAGGTGGCCAGGTGATGTGGTAAGTAGAAAATCCACAACTTGTGGCAGGTGACGTGGCCAGTTGATGTGGCAGGTGACGTGGCCAGTAGACAATCCACAACTTGTGGCAGGTGAAGTGGCCAGTTGACGTGGCCAGGTGACATGGCAAGTAGAAAATCCACAACTTGTTGCAGGTGACGTGGCCAGTTGACGTGGCAGGTGACGTGGCCAGTAGACAATCCACAACTTGTGGCAGGTGAAGTGGCCAGTTGACGTGGCCAGGTGACATGGCAAGTGGACAATCCACAACTTGTGGCAGGTGACGTGGTCAGGTGACGTGGCAAGTGGACAATCCACAACTTGTGGCAGGTGAAGTGGCCAGTTGACGTGACAGGTGACACGTGGCCAGTGGACAATCCACAACTTGTGGCAGGTGACGTGGCCAGGTGACGTGGCCAGTGGACAATCCACAACTTGTGGCAGGTGACATGGCAAGTTGACAATCCACAACTTGTGGCAGGTAACGTGGCCAGTTGACATGACAGGTGACGTGGCCAGTGGACAATCCACAACTTGTGGCAGGTGAGGTGGCCAGGTGATGTGGCAGGTGAGGTGGCCAGGTGACAGGGCAAGTAGAAAATCCACAACTTGTGGCAGGTGACGTGGCCAGTTGACGTGGCAGGTGACGTGGCCAGTGGACAATCCACAATTTGTGGCAGGTGAGGTGGCCAGGTGAGGTGGCCAGGTGACAGGGCAAGTAGAAAATCCACAACTTGTGGCAGGTGACGTGGCCAGTTGACGTGGCAGGTGACGTGGCCAGTGGACAATCCACAACTTGTGGCAGGTGAAGTAGCCAGTTGACGTGGCCAGGTGACATGGCCAGTGGACAATCCACAACTTGTGGCAGGTGACCAGGTCAGGTGACGTGGCAAGTGGACAATCCACAACTTGTGGTAGGTGATGTGGCAAGTGACACGCTAAATACAAGTATACTGCTGCTCTTTCAGCTTCTACTCACTTTGGTCTCACAAAATGGCTGAAATGGTTAAATAATATTGTTTTTTGAGCTTAGGGAGGGTATTATGATGTTTCTTAAGTAAACGCTTATAAACGCAAACACGGCAAAACGTGTTAAAACTCGGCAAAACGCTGTTTTTTGCCTTTGAAAACGTGTGTTTAGAAGTTTTTGCATTTGCGTCTCGTGTGCATGGGGCCTAACAGTCCATGCACAAAATTACATTTCTAACTGTAAAAAAGTAATTTAAAACTACTCGCGGCTATAATGAATTGTTGGGTCCTGGCAATACAGATACAAGTCATTGAAAAAAAACAACACATGGGTCCCCCCCAGTCCATTACCAGGCCCTTTGGGTCTGGTATTAATATTAAGGGGAACCCTGTACCATATTAAAAAAACAAATAAAAAAATGCATGGGTGACCCCCAAATTTCATACCAGGCCCTTCAGCTCTGGTATGGAAATTAAGGGAAAACCTGCATCATTTTTTTTTAAATGGCGTAGGGGTCCTCCTCAAAATCCCTACCAGACCCTTATCCAAGCATGCAACCTGGCAGCCGCAGGAAAAGAGGGGGAGAGAGAGCACCTCCCTCCTGAACCATACCAGGCCACTTGCCCTCAACATGGGGAGGATGCTTTGGGGTCTGGATCTAGGGGGTCCCCCCACTCGCAGACCCCCACAACCACCAGGAAAGGGTGTGGTCCTGTGGGGATGACGTCCTTGTCCCCATCAACATGGGGACATGGTGCTTTGGGGTCAAGACCCCAAAGCAACCTCCCCATGTTGAGGGTATGTGGCCTGGTACGGTTCAGGAGACGGGCGCTCTCTCGTCCGTCCCCCCACCTCTTTTCCTGTGACCTGCCAGGTTGCTCAGATAAGGGTCTGGTATGGATTTTTGGATTTTGAGAAATTGTCTTTCTCCTTGCATTGTACAATAGTTATCATACAGTTCCATAAGGATGACAAAGTACAGAGTACATAAACAACAAAATAGCTATGAATCAGTCGAGCATTAAATGTCAAAAGAGTCCATTCTTACCCTTAATGACCATTATTGTGGTGAGATATAGCAGATATACAGTGCCTGCCGCCGAGAATGTGTTTTTAGCACGCCAGCATCGCGCTGAATCTCGGCGACAGGCTGCCGATATCTCGCACTCGCTGGAATAGTAAAAGCACATTCCAGCGAGTTCGTCATAGAAGCGACGGGGATCCGACGCGGATTCCCGCCAATTCTACACGTGGGCGGAGTTTGTTATGAATCCTGAAGGAGAAATCCCCGCCGGATTTAAAAAAAAATCCGGCATGGGTTCCCCCCTCAGGAGCATAACGGGCCCTTAGGTCTGTTATGGGTTGTAAGGAGACCCCCCTACGCCGAAAAAACGGCGTGGGGGTCCCCCACAATCCATAACAGACCCGTATCCAAAGCACGCCGGCCGGCGGGCTTCTTTCGACGTCTTCGGCGGCGGGGGGGTCTTCTCCCACTCTCCGGGGTCTTCTCCCGCTCTCCGGGGGTCTTCTCCCACTCTCTGGGGTCTTCTCCCGCTCTCCGGGGGTCTTCTCCGCTCTCCGGGGGTCTTCTTCTTCTTCAGGACTCGCCGCCGCTATCTTCGTGTGTTAGCTCAATTACTAGCGGCGGCGGCCCCCTCTTCTGCGACGTCGGCGTCTTCTTCTTCTGCTCTCCAGATGTTGACGCGACGCATCCTTCCGCTGTTATGCCGGGCGCGCGGCTCGCAGCGAAATATATAGGCCTGTCTTGTGACGTCGCAGTCCCATCATGCTCCGGTAGGTACCACGTGCTACCTACCCACGTGCTACCTACCGGAGCATGATGGGACTGCGACGTCACAAGACAGGCCTATATATTTCGCTGCGAGCCGCGCGCCCGGCATAACAGCGGAAGGATGCGTCGCTCTGGAGAGCAGAAGAAGAAGAAGAAGACGCCGACGTCGCAGAAGAGGGGGCCGCCGCCGCTAGTAATTGAGCTAACACACGAAGATAGCAGCGGCGAGTCCTGAAGAAGAAGAAGACCCCCGGAGAGCGGGAGAAGACCCCGGAGAGCGGGAGAAGACCCCGGAGAGTGGGAGAAGACCCCCGGAGAGCGGGAGAAGACCCCGGAGAGTGGGAGAAGACCCCCCCGCCGCCGAAGACGTCGAAAGAAGCCCGCCGGGTGGTGGGCGCTTTTATCAAAGCGCCCCCCGGCGGCGGAAGAGAACCAGACGGCGGCACCCACCCCCCACAGAAGCCCGCCGGAGGGAGGCGCTTTTATAAAAGCGATCATACACACCCCCCCCCCGGCAGCCAACTAATAAAATATTTCAATACCCTGTGTGGTTTATTTGTGTTTACACTTTTTATTTGCAGGTGAATGGGTAGGGGTATGATGTACCCCATACTCATTCACTTAGGGTGGGGGGCCGGTATCTGGGGGCCCCCTTATTAAAGGGGGCTTCCAGATTCCGATAAGTCTCCCGCCCGCATACCCCGACAACCAACGGCCAGGGTTGTCGGGAAGGGGCCCTGTCCTCATCAACATGGGGACAGGGTGCTCTGGGGTGGGGGGCCGCAGTGCGCCCCCTGCCCCAGAGCACCTAACCCCCCCATGTTGAGGGCATGCTGCCCGGTACGGCTCAGGAGGGGGGGGGGCGCTCGCTCGCCCCCACTCCCTTCCTGACCGGCCGGCCGGCGTGCTTTGGATACGGGTCTGTTATGGATTGTGGGGGACCCCCACGCCGTTTTTTCGGCGTAGGGGGGTCTCCTTACAACCCATAACAGACCTAAGGGCCCGTTATGCTCCTGAGGGGGGAACGCATGCCGGATTTTTTTTTAAATCCGGCGGGGATTTCTCCTTCAGGATTCATAACAAACTCCGCCCACGTGTAGAATTGGCGGGAATCCGCGTCGGATCCCCGTCGCTTCTATGACGGCTTTGTCTCCATCGCGGCAAGCCAGCTCGGCGCTGGCTCCCGCGATGGGGCTCGCAAGTGCTCAATCTCGCCGAGAAAGGGAGCGAGATTGACACAATATCCCAGTCACCTACTGTATGCCTAGTATACAACCCGTAATGTAACAAACTAGGAGCTGTCCTACCACTGAACCCATAACTAAGAACAAACTTGAATTACAGTAAACATGCCTACCCACTATGTGACATTACCATCCATATCTGCCACCAAAGCAACACATACCTTGTTTAATTAAATGTTAACCCAGCAGGTCAATTAACATTGTAATAACTGCAAGGACACAAGAGCTAAAGGGGCTAGACCTGGAACCAGTAGCCAAAGGTCCCATAAGTTGTTGTATTTGAAAGGGTTGTAAAGCCTCGTGTTTTTTCACCTTAATGCATCCTATGTGGTGACGAACAGTGGAAGAGAGGACACCTTGAATGAGCACATTATTTTTGAATTGGTATGCTGAAAGTGGACTTCTGCACTTTTATGATTTATGAGTAGCACAGTGCACTTTTTGGAGAAAACTGTGCCCTGTATTTTTAATTGCCTAGGCAATTCCAGGAGGGGAAGGGGTTTTCTTAGTTAAGCACACCCTCCTGCCTCCATGCCTGAGCTAAGGACATATGCTTTCCAGGAACTAATTGCTGCATGAATTATCTGCCCTCAAGATGGCCATGGGCAGAAATACCGGGGGGGGGGGGGGGGTTTAAAGGGATTTATTTTCAAAATAAAGCATGAAAACATGGATGGATGTGTGAGTTTAACTGATTAAGGACCGCCGCATGTACATTTACGTCGGCAGAATGGCACCGATAAGCACATCAACGTATATATACGGTGGTCCCTGTAGCTGGCCGAGCGATCCGGGATGAGGGGGCGGCTATTCGTTTTTGTCCGCCCCCTCCGGATCGCTCCCAGCCAATCCGCGCACTCCCCCGCCTGCACTTCCTCCTCCTGTGTAAACACAGGAAGGAGGAAGCGATGTGATCTCTCCCCTCAGCGTTTTTTTCAACCACCGCTGAGGAGAGATCACATCGCACAGTAAGTCTGCACTAACACTACACTGACACACACTACACATAGTCAACTTAACCCCTTTCGATCACCCCCCCTCCCCCCTGTCACAGTGTCACTGAATGCAGTAATCATACATGTATGATTACTGTATTTAGTGTCAGTGTGACAGTCAGTTAGTGTTAGGTTCAGGGTAGCCCCCGTACCCCCCCCCCCCCCAATAAAGTTTTAACCCCTTGATCACCACCCTAGTTAACCCTTTCACTCCCTATTGCCAGCGTCACTAAGCGATCATTTTTCTGATCGCTGTATTAGTGTCGCTGTTCCCGCTAGGTAGCTATTTTTTTTTTTTTTTATTGCTATTTTTTTTTACTAAAGACATGTGGCTAAATACATTTTGGTCTAAATGATTTGATTTTTCTTATAACAAAAAGTAAAAAATATTGATTTTTTTTTTCAAAAATGTTGCTCTGTTTTTGTATATAGCGCAAAAAATAAAAATCGCTGAGGTGATCAAATACCACCAAAAGAAAGCTCTATTTCTGGGAAGAAAAGGACGCAAATTTTGTTTGGGAGCCATGTCGCCAACCCCGCAATTGTCAGTTAAAGCGACGCAGTGTCGAATCGCAAAAAGGGGCAAGGTCATTTACCTGCATTTTGGTCCGTGTCTTAAGTGGTTAAATATAAAAAAATTAATTCAATTGTGTTTTTTGTTTTTTTTTGGTGTAGTGTAGTTTTGCTTCACTATGCGGAATGCTAGACAAGGACAAATGGAGGCAGATCAGCTTTTGCTTTTGGAAGAGCATGCTTGCCATCTAGTGGCAATAATAAAGAACTATGGATACAAATTTGAGAATAAATATTTTTAAGGTATTGCTAGATGATTAAACAAAATCCCTTATTGTCCCTGCATTTGGTTGGATTTATTATTGAGATAAACAAAGTCATGATATTACTTTTATGTTTATGATAAATACAAAGCTAGATTTACATCTAGTAGCCTGTGGGCACAGAACTGTCTATGTATGGACACTGCACTTCTCATCCTGTTTTCTGGATGTAATTCTCAATATCTGTTCCTATTCTGTTTGTATGCACCATGCACAGTACAACTTCTCACCCAGTATTCTGGGTATAATTCTTAGTATCTGTTATGGACACTGCTCAGTAGTAGCATGTCTCATCCTGTATTCTAGGAGTCATTCTCAGTATCTGCTCTTATTCTATATACATGCACAGCGGCACTTCTGGTCCTGTATTCTGGGTGTGATGCCGTGTACACGCGATCACTTTTCGGCATGAAAAAAAAACTTGTTTTTCATCATGATAACAAGGGGTGTTTGGTGAAAGTTGTAATGACGGAATGTCCACGACAGGTGTCTTTTTCTGTGCTCTTTATTACCCAGCCGGGTAAAAACAATACAAGCATATAAACAAACAAAGAATATGATGCGGAGCGTTGGGTTGCTATTATATAAGAGCACCCAAAGAGGTTCATGTATGGCAGGAAGACCGCAACCCGTAATGGGGGTAAATTACCGTAGCTGGCATTAATGAATCAAAAGAAAAGGCTACCAAACAATTAATCTCCAAGAGAGGAGGAGATCACCGTTGATAAAAGGAGCTACTATTGGCAATAATGGGTCATAAACGCTAATATATAAAATAGTATAAATTTATTACAAAAAGTTACTTAGAACCTCCAATACCTGATAGAGTGGCTGAGTGAGCCAATATCATATAGGTCTCTGGAGTACTCCAGAGACCTATATGATATTGGCTCACTCAGCCACTCTATCAGGTATTGGAGGTTCTAAGTAACTTTTTGTAATAAATTTATACTATTTTATATATTAGCGTTTATGACCCATTATTGCCAATAGTAGCTCCTTTTATCAACGGTGATCTCCTCCTCTCTTGGAGATTAATTGTTTGGTAGCCTTTTCTTTTGATTTAAAAACAATACAACTTGGTGAAGAGTAGAGGTTCAGAACATCCAGCCTTTCAGTGTCCGGTTCCCCTGGTCCCCAATAGGTGTCAGGCCCTATCAGAACACCAGTCTCTCTTGGTACTCCTCAGGCAGACTCTCCACTGTACGGCCTCCTCCAACTGGACGGAACGACCCAGGATCTTCTTAGGTGGGACCCAGTCGATTACTGAGTCCCCAAGCGGCAGATCAATTGCTCTGGGCCAACGTGGTCCCGAAGCAAGGATCCTTGTGTTGCACGCGCACCCCGGCCCGGAAGGCCATTTGCCGGGCTGTGTGAAGTGGCTACCCTAAAGGTGGGCGCCACACGAGGAGAGAGCCCAGGAAGATGGCGTCTGCTTCATAAATACTCTCTACCAGCATGCACAGCAAGGCCAACCCCTCCTGATAGGCTGCTGGGCAAGAGCACCCAATCCTTGACTCCACTGCTGCCACCTGCTGACCTGGGGTGAGATCAGCACCCCAGAAACAACATAATGGACCCACAGCACAGCCAAAGCTGAGACAGAGACCCAAATTTGAACAAATCAACAAGGTCAGAGTGGACTAACTCTCTGACACCCTCTAAGTTTAACATAGCACCGGTACTGGAAAGTAACCAGGCACTACATCAGTTCTTATTTCACTGTACTGGGGTCCAGTGCTTTTTTGATGTGTTGTATTGCATTTCAGGGCATTTTACCATGTTCCAGTACAGTCCATTGCAGGAAAAATGCAGCATGTTCTTCTGGAACTGGAAATGGAACGTGAATGCCCTGGAACTGAATGCACTGATCTATGAACTATGGCTTTGAAAACAATATAACCTACTTCCCATACATTTTTGATGCAGAAAAAAAATGCAATTGCCTGCATAAGATATTCCCCTCCTGTTTTATCCCTCTGGCCCAGGGCTGCACCTCACCCAAAGGTAGTGGCGCTGCGGTGCGCCAGGACCGGACAGTTGAATTCCGGGGCCCCATGTCCCGAGTGTGCCAGCCAGTACCTCCGTCACGGTGGGACGGTCCTTCTTACACACTGGCATCAAGGATGCCATTTTCATTGGTTTTCATTGGTTTTCCATTTGATTGGTCAGTCACAGCTTCATTGTAGCCAGCTGTACCCAGAAATTACATAACCAGTATTTTGGCTTGAGGAGTAGACCAGGCCATGCCAGCCTCACCCTTCCAAGTTCAAGATCTCGGGGGCCTACTCCTCCCTGCTGTTCCCAGTACCGAGCCACTGACATGCCCATCTGACGGTTATTGCATTGAACTGTCAAAATAGGCCCTGCCAGATTGTTTGGGACTGCTGACAGGAGCACCAGGTGCTCGAACCCAGACAAGAACAATTGTGGATTGGTTAAAGTAAAGGTCTGTGTTTTTTAGGGACCCCTATTCCTGCACATCCAGGAAACACCCATTTTCAGGAATTCAGCATTCAGACAAAGAAACCAGTCCTTGGGCTTGTTTTTATGTTTTATTGAGGTTACATAACTTGGATAAGGATGAGGGGTTATGGGATGCCCAACTTGAACTTGGTAGAACAACTTGAAGACAACTTCTTCTCTATGTACAATCAAATGTGGATTCTGAACTGTTCTCCCTCTGGAATAATTAGCTAGATTCAGGTAGGGCGGCGTATTTGTAAGCGGGCATAGCGTATCGAATATACGCTATGCCGCCGCAAGTTAGAGAGGCAAGTGCTGTATTCACAAAGCACTTGCTCCCTAAGTTACGGCGGCGTAGCGTAGATGGGCCAACGTAAGTCCGTGTAATTCCAAGTAGGTGGAAGGTGGGCGTGATACATGTAAATGAATCAAGACCCCACGTAAATGACGCGCCGAACGAACGGCGCATGCGCCAGCCGTGGACGTATCCCAGTGCGCATGCTCAAAATCACGTCGCAAATAGTCAATGCTTTCGACGTGGACGTAACCTACGCCCAGCCCCATTCTGATTCGGCTTACGCAAACGACGTTAACGACGTGAAATTCGGCGGCTGTTTTCGACGTCCATACTTAACATTGGCTGCGCCATCTTTTTGGTGGTTTATCTTTACGCTTGAAAAATGCCTTATGTAAACGGCGTAGCTTACTGCGACGGGCGTGCGTAAGTTCGTGAATCGGCGTATCTTGCTCATTTGCATATTTAACGTGGGAACGCGGAAGGCTGAAGCCATGTTTTTCGGCGTATTTTGCTTTCTGAATCAGCGTAAAGATGCGACGGTGCACATTTGTACTTACGTCGGCATATCTCGCGATACGCCAGCGTAAACCTTTCTGAATCTAGCTAAATGTCTTTAATGAATCAGCAGCAAATCTTTGCTTTCAGGAGCTATATATCCCTCTTCAGAAAATACCAGCCCACCTGGCTACCTTGAAAAGTGTCCCAGAGCAAGGCATTTAGGTAGCTGTGACACTATCTTAATAAAATATTGATAAATGCTACATCTTGCAGCCTTCTCCCTTATTGGCCTTGGGGGTGATCAGGTAGAGGTACTCACACTGTTCCTTGAATCCTGTTGCTTGGATAGACTGCTGTTTAAGTTTCCTGCTACACAGATCTTAGCTCACTAGACAGATCTCCTCCCAAGACATTGTGCTGCCTAAGTCCAAGAATGAAATGCGCCCCCCCCCCCAAAAAAAAAGACTCATGCCCACCAAAAGACCCCCACTTCTATTGTTTTATATCATGATAATTAAAACTAAAATTACATTTATCAGGAAGTCTGATATAGATCCTTGTCAATATGCAAAATTATATGACATACCATTATATTAACCACTTGCTTACTGGGCACTTAAACACCCTTCCTGCCCAGAGCAATTTTCAGCTTTCAGCACTCTCACACTTTGAATGACAATTACTCAGTCATGCAACACTATACCTAAATGATTTTTTTGTCCTTTTCTTCCCACAAATAGAGCTTTCTTTTGGTGGTATTTGATCATCTCTGGGTTTTTTATTTTTTGCGCTATTCATAAAAAAAGACCGAAAATTTTGAAAAAAAAAGATTTTTTCTTAGTTTCTGTGATAAAATTTTGCAAATTATTAATTTTTCTTCATAAATTTTGGCCACAATTTATACTGCTACATGTCTTTGATAAAAATAACCCCACATTTTTCGAAATTATTTGGTCTGTGTGAAAATTTTAGAGTCTACAAGCTATAGTGCAAATCATAAAAAATTATCACATCTGATTACACCTGATGTACTGAAGGCCTATCTCATTTCTTGAGACCCCAACAAGCCAGGAAAGTACAAATTCCCCCCAAATAACCCCATTTTGGAAAGTAAACATTCCAAGGTATTTATTAAGAGGCATGGTGAGGTATTTGAAGTTGTAATTTTTTCCCACAATACTTTGCAAAATTAAGATTTTTATTTTTTATTTAAAAATGTTCTCAAAATTGTCATTGTAATAGCTTATTTCTCTCACATGGCATGTGCATACCACAAATTACACCCCAAAATACATTCTGCTACTCCTCCTGAGTAAAACGATACCCCATGTGTGAGACTTTTTCACTGCCTGGCCACATACGGAGGCCCAACATGCAGGAAGCGCCATCAGGGGTTTTAGGAGCATAAATTGCACATCTAACTAGTTGACTACCTATTACACTTTTGAAGGCCCTGGAACACCAGGATAATGAAATTACCCACAAAATGGCCCCATTTTGGAAAGCTAACACCCCAATGTATAATCTATGAGGCATAATGAGTCTTTTGAACGGTTCATTGTTTTCCAGAAGTTTTTGGAACACGTGGAAAAAAAATTAAAACGCATTTTTTTTTACACAAAGTTGTCAGTTTCTAAGATATTTCCAACACATAGCATTTAGATAGCAAAAATGACACCCCAAAATACATTCTGCTACTCCTCCTGAGTAAAACGATACCCCATGTGTGAGACTTCTACACAGCCTGACCACATACAGAGATCAAACATGCAAGGAACACGGTCCGGTGTTCCAGAGACACATAGCATGCACATACCAAGAGTTACACCCCAAAATACATTATGCTGAGCAAAGCGTAAACAAAAGATTACCTGTGGTAATAGTAGCGCAGTTCTACACAGCAGGATAGCACTGGTCCAGGCAGCAGGCAGGGACTTGGTCAGCAACGGCATACACAATTGTCCAGGCAGGGATACAGTCCCGTCAGGGTTAGTGCAGGTGGTCAGTTCATGCACCAGGCAGAGGCATGATGGCATAGGTCCTACAGGCAGAAGTAGGGCCTTGTTCAGGACAGAATGGGGACAGGGGTGGAGGCTTCTCCCACCCAAATCTCTTTGAAGCCTCCGGGCAACCAGACCCTTATCTAGAATGAGAAAACAAAAACAATTGTTTTCTTCATCCAGAAAAACAAATTCTGGAGCCCCTCACATATGTGAGACCCCTGTGCTATGAATCCCACTAGTCCACTGGCAGGGTAAAAGATCAGTCCAAGAGGCAGGCAAAAAGAATGGTCAAACAGTCCAGGGTCAGTTCCAAATCAGGCAGAGGTATAAACAGAATCGGTAGGCAGAATCGTGGTCAAATAACAAGCCGGGGTCATAAGCAGAGGTATAAGGGGTGTGAAGGTAAATGGCAGAAAGTGACTAATAATTTAGTGAGGTATGGTAACGGGCGAAACAACCAACCACGCAGAGGGCTGGTTGGGAAGGGCATTTAGGACAAAAATAAATGGTGTCTCTTCTCACTCCTGCTTTGGAGCACACCTTGCATCTTTTTTGGCATTTATGGCCTGTTGGTCTGGGAGGGAGTTTATCTGGAAAGTGGCGCTCGTTGAGTCGGCTAACCACATCGGATCGAATGTATGCTGGTGGGTTGCTGGGGTATAAAAGGGCAGTGGTGATTTCCTCCAGGTAGAAAAGGTAGGGTTTGGGTCTTGGAGTGGATTTCCGATATATTACATAGGTATTGTACGCGGCCAAATTGAACAAATAAATTGAAACTTTTTTATACCACTGGTATGATCTTCTTGTAGAAAGGTAGGGTTCCAGCATCTGGTCGTTCAAATCGACACCCCCCATGAACTTATTGTAGTCATAAATGCATTTCGGTTTCTGGATTAGCCCATTCCTTGTTCTGGTCTCAACGAATGTGTTGTTGTGGATGGTAGAAAGCACGTACACATCCCTTTTGTCCCTCCATTTCACAGCCAGAACTTCCTCTGTACGTAAACTCGCCGTCTCCCCTTTTTCTAATTTTTTGACGACAAGACTTTGAGGAAAGCCCTTCCGGTTCGATCGCACGGTGCCGCATGCTGTTTTTTTTTTTTTGAAAAGGTTTCGGAACAGGGGCAAACTTGTGTAGAAATTGTCCACATATAAGTGGTATCCTTTCTCCAGGAGTGGGTTCAGGAGTTGCCAAACAATTTTCCCGCTGGTTCCTACGTAGTCTGGACAATTAGGGGGGTGTAGCTGGCTGTCCTTTCCTTCGTATACGTTGAAGGCATACGTATAACCTGTGGATCGGTCACATAATTTATAGAGCTTCACCCCATAGCGGGCCCTTTTACTGGGAATGAATTGTTTTATGCCCAGCCTGCCAGAAAATTTTACTAAGGATTCGTCTACACATATTTATTGGTCCGGGGTAAACAACTGGGGGAAAATTTCGGAAAAATAATTAAGTAGTGGCCGAATTTTATAAAGTTTATCAAAACTTGGGTCATTTCGGGGAGGGCACTGGGTATTGTCGTTGTAGTGTAGGAATCTCATTATCAATTGATATCTGGTCCTGGGCATTTTTGAGGAAAAGATGGGCATGTGGTAGATGGGGCGGTTTGACCAATAGGCACGTAGCTGG
Source organism: Rana kukunoris (assembly GCA_029574335.1). Classification (NCBI taxonomy): domain Eukaryota; kingdom Metazoa; phylum Chordata; class Amphibia; order Anura; family Ranidae; genus Rana; species Rana kukunoris. The sequence continues at coordinate 80,314,387 of CM056058.1, read as the reverse complement.
TTTTTGTGGTTTAGTCCCATACAAAATATGAGGCCCAAAAAATGTTTAAACTCTTCCACTGTTAGGGCTCTCCACTCGAAGGGACGGGCATAATGGGATGTGGGGTTACTGGAAATAAATTGTTCTGCATAAAGATTGCACTGGGTAACAATTGAGGCAAGCATGTTGTCGGTGAAAATTAAATTAAAAAAGTTAATCGGGGCAAAATTTTCTGTGTCCACCTGGACTCCTGGCTGGGCAGTGAAAGGGGGAATGTTGGCTTCTCCTGAATTAGAAGGAAGCCACAGGGGGTTCTGAAGGGAATAGGGAAAGCTGGCATGGGACCTAACCCTTTGGGACTGAGGTGACACCCCACTGGTACGTGACCTTGCTTGCTGAGGTATTGCGGTACTGGTGGATGGCACAGCGGTGCTGGTGGATGGCACTGCCTCCTTAGCAATACGCCTTCTTCTGGCGGGTGGACCCTCCTTCTCCTCTTCTTCTTCTTCCTCGTCCTCCTCTTCTTCTTCCTCCTCGTCCTCCTCCTTGGATGTCTCTTCTCCACTGCTGACTATCGGCTCATAGGTGACGTCAGATTCGTTGTCGGAATTTTCAGGGGAATCCGAATCGCAGAGCTCCCCGTTGCTCTCGTCAGCCGCCATAATTTCATATGCCTCCTCGAGTGAAAAGGATCTTTTAGCCATTGTTGGCACTGATGAGACTGACAGGTGGCACTGACGGCAAATGGCACGGACTGATGGCAGATGGCACTGATGGCAGGTAGCACTAATGGCAGGTAGCACTAATGGCAGCTGGCACGGGCAGATAGCACTGATGACAGATGGCACTGATGACAGATGGCACTGATGGCAGATGGCACGGGCAGGTGGCACGGGCAGATAGCACTGATGGCAGGTGTCACAGGCAGATGGCACAGGCAGGTGGCACTGATGGTAGATTGCACTGGCAGGTGGCACTGATGGGAGATTGCACTGGCAGGTGACACTGATGGCAAATTACACTAATTGCAGGTAGCACTAATGGCAGCTGGCACGGGCAGATGGCACGGATGGCAAGGATGGCAGATGGCACCGATGACACGGGCAGATGGCACGGGCAGATAGCACTGATGACAGATGGCACTGATGGCAGATGGCACGGGCAGGTGGCACGGGCAGGTGGCACGGGCAGATAGCACTGATGGCAGGTGGCACAGGCAGATGGCACAGGCAGGTGGCACTGATGGTAGATTGCACTGGCAGGTGGCACTGATGGTAGATTGCACTAGCAGGTGACACTGATGGCAGATTGCACTGATGGCAGATGGCACTTACGGCAGATGGCAGGTGGCACTGATGGCAGGGGCAGGTGGCACTGATGGCAGGGGCAGATGGCACTGATGGCAGGGGCAGATGGCACTGGGGGCAGGTGGCACTGATGGCAGGGACAGGTGGCACAGGCTGTTTGCACTGGCAGGTGGCACAGGCTGTTTGCACTGGCAGGTGGCACTGGCAGAGACACTGGCGCTGTTTTTAAACTTTAACTTTTTTTTTTTACTCACTCACTGTAACTGCTGTCACTCTTTCTCTCCTCACACGCTGTGTGTGAGGAGAGAAAGCCAGCGATGAGAGATGATCTCATTTGTTTACAATTAAGATCATCTCTCATTGGACAGCGGGATCGAGTGCTGAATGGCCTCTGCGATTGGCCATTCAGCACGATCTGTGATTGGCTGTGTCCAAGGGACACGGCCAACACAGTTTTTTGCCGATGCGCGCTCGCGGGGACGCGCAGGGAGCGGGGAAAGGCTGTCATGTCCAAAGACGTCAACCCGGCGCCTCAGGTTTGCGCGGTTCACGTCTTTGGACGTGACAGGGAAACGAAGTGGTTAAATTCCAAGGGGCGGCTAGGGCAGTATAGGGGTCACTGGTTGGTGCTAAAAAACTAAAGAAAATTGAAAAAAACATCAATTGCAGACACTGTGCCATCAACTGCTGCCACTGTGATGTCAAATGCAGCCACTGTGCCCATCAAATGCTGCCACTGTGCCCATCAAATGCTGCCACTGTGCCCTACAAATGCTGCCACTGTGCCATCAAATGCTGCGACTGTGCCATCAATTGCAGCCACTGTGCCATCATGACTGTGCCCATCAAACACTGCCACTGTGCCATCAAATGTTGCCACTGTGCCATCAATTGCAGCCACTGTGCCATCAAATGCTGCAACTGTGCCATCATGACTGTGCCCATCAAATGCTGCCACTGTGCCAAATTCTGTCAGTGTGCCAGTGTGAGTGTGCTCCCCACCCACTTCTGCATGGCACGTACCCTGTCTTGTGGGGCAGCGGGTGACGGTGACAAACGAGGTCCTTCATGTCTCCTGCACTTCTTCTCCCGTCCTCTCCTCGGAGCCTGTTGTTTCAGCCAATTAGGTGACAGGTAACTAGACCTGAGTAACCTGATTGGCTGAAAAGTGGGTCAGTGTTAGTAAAGCAATGTATTTTGTTCCCTAACACCAATTTCTGTATTCTGTTCCCTAACAGTAATCAGCGAATGCACAGCAGTGCACCAGCTGTTTACCCTTTTGGAAACCTTTTTAGAGCCCACAGGCTGTGACGCCTATCAGTGCTGCGCATCAATGCCCAGCACTGCTGTCAATCAATGCCCATCAGTGTCGCCCATCAGTGCCACCCATCAATGCCATCAGTACCGCCTATCCCTTCTGCCTATTAGTACCCACCAGTGCCGCCTAACAATGCCCATCAGTGCCGCCTATCAGTGCTCATCAATGCTACATATCAGTGCCCATAAGTGTAGCATATTAGTGCCTCCTCATCAGTAACCATAAGTGGCACCTCATCAATGCCCACCACCATCTCAGCCTATCAGTGCCGCCTCATCAGCGCACATCAGTGAAGGTGAAAAATTACTTAGTTACAAAATGTACTGACAGAAGAAAAAAACATATTTTTTTCAAAATTTAAATTAAAAAAACAGCAGTGATTAAATACCAGTGTTACATGGCCACGCAATTGTCATTCAACGTGCGACTGTGCTGAAAGCTGAAAAATGGCTTGGGCAGGAAGGGGTGTAAGTACCTGGTAAGCAAGTGGTTAAAGTGGACCTTCAGTAATTTTTTTATCAACTTTCCATCTATTACATCTTCTGTTCTTGTTGTTTTAAAGTGGAGTTCCACCCAGAAATGGAGTTTCCCGGATTATTTTCCTCCCCCTCTCCGGTGCCACAATTGCCACCTTTCAAAGGGAATGTCAAATGCAGGTATCGGCGCTACGCAATATCCGGCCCTCCTCCTCGCCCCCCCGCTGCCTTCTGGGAAACAGAAAGGTTCCAGAAGACAGCAGGGACTATTCAGAAAGCACAACCATAAGGAAACTTCCTGTTTCCCTTAGTAAGGATGCACCCAGAGCCAAGGGACAGGTCAGCTTTGGGTGCCTACATCGCGGGATCCCTGGACAGGTAAGTGTCCATATACTAAAAGTCAGCAGCTGCAGTATTTGTAGCTACTGACTTAAAAGTTTTTTTTTTTTTTACCCAGGTAGAACTCCGCTTTAATATTAAATAGTAAAACATTTTGTTTCTGCCAGTAAATACCTTATACAGCCCACTTCCTGTGTCTTGCCTAGGCTTATGACATCATGTACGGCTCTCTCTTAGGCCCCGTACACACTATCAAATCCATTTGTTCAAATCGGTCGGACCGACCGATTTGAACAAATCTGTCTGCTTGGATTTTGGTTTGCTCGCGTGTACACACGAGCAAACCAAAATCCCCGCCAGCAGACAGCGCGCTGACGTGTCGGTGACGTGGCGGTGACGTTGACACTGCCACGTCACCGCACCAGGAAGTAAAACACTTCCGCGCATGCGTCGAAACCATTCGGCGCGTGTGCGAGAAGACATGTCTACTGGTTAGCGTACTAACCAGCAGACATGTCGGGTGGACGGGTTCCCAGCCGACAGATTGGTAAGCATGCTTTCCAATCTGTCGGGTGGCCAAATCCGTCGGCTCGCCCGTACACACGATCGAATCTGTCTGCTGAAACGGTCTAGCAGACCGTTTCCAGCAGGCAGATTTGATCGTGTGTACGATTTGCCAGGACGGGAGTGGGAAGGGTCAATGAGAGCTGCACGGCTGCAGAGCTGGAGGTGTGCCTCTGTGTGTCTGTGTAAATCCAGGAAGTGAACAGGCAGCAGCTTCAGCTGCCCACAGTTAAAATGGTTGCAGCCCGACTCAGTGGAAGGAGATTTTTGCAGCATATTTTGCAAGTACAGAATCACAGTATATATAAAATAATATGTAAAGTGGTTGGAGAGAAGCTTCAGAATGGCAAAGATGTTTTATTACAAATTATGTGAGCAGACTGCAGTTCCGCTTTAAAGAGTAATGCCGCGTACACACGACCGTTATTCATGTCATGGAAAAAAGCTGTGTTTTTCTTCTTATTCCTTTCAAGTCTGCCTTGCATACACGTGATTGTGAAAAAAATGCTCGAGCAAAGCGCGGTGACGTACAACACATACAACGGCACTATAAAGGGGAAGTTCCATTTGAATGGCGCCACCCTTCCGGTCTCATAATTTGCTTCTGAGAATGCACGTTTTTTTCCCCCTCATTAAAGAGTACACACGTCCGTTTTTCACGACGTCAAAAATGAAGAGGAAAAATAGAGCAGGTTTTAAATGCTCTAGAACCTACACACGACCATTTTTCACGACCAATTTAAAAAAAAAATCTCGTCATGAAAAACGGTCGTGTATACGCATCATTAGCATTTTTCTGATACTTGTTGCTTACAAGTTAAAATCTGTATTTTCTGCTTGAAAATTACTTAGGACCCCTGAACATTATACATATCTTTTTTAGCACAGACCCTAGAGAATAAAATTGTCGTTGCAATGTATGTATGTTGCAAATGCGCAGCAGTCTTTTATACACATTTGTTTTGAGAAAAAATACACTTCAATCAATAAAAAAAAAAACTGAACAATTTTTTTGTATAATGTGAAAGATGATGTTATGTAGAGAATCGTGAGAGAACTGTGATCTTTATTCTAAGCAAAAATCGTGATTCTCATTTTTTTCCAGAATCATGCAGCTCTATTAGTACCCCTACTTAACCACTTAACCCCCGGACCATATTGCTCCCCAATGACCAGAGGATTTTTTGTGATTCGCCACTGCGTTGCTTTAGCTAACAATTGCGCAGTCGTGCGACAAGGCTCCCAAACAAAATTGGCATCCTTTTTTCCCCACAAATAGAGCTTTCTTTTGGTGGTATTTGATAATCTCTGCGTTTTTTATTTTTTGCGCTATAAACAAAAATAGAGCGACAATTTTGAAAAAAATTCAATATTTTTTACATTTTTATTAATATTTTTTTTCTTACTAGTAATGGCGGCGATCAGCGTTTTTTTTTCGGTACTGCGATATTATGGCGGACACTTCGGACACTTTTGACACATTTTTGGGACCATTGGCATTTTTATAGCGATCAGTGCTATAAAAATGCATTGGATTAATATAAAAATGCCATTGGCAGTGAAGGTGTTAACACTAGGGGGCGGGGAAGGGGTTAAGAGTGTTCCTGGGTGTGTTCTAACTGTATGGGGGGGTGGCCTCACTAGGGGAAATCACTGATCTTCTGTTCATACATTGTATGAACAGAAGATCAGCGTTTCCCCGCTGACAGGACCGGGAGCTTTGTGTTTACACACATAGCTCCCGTTCCCCGCTCTGTACCGAGCGATCGCGCGTGCCTGGCAGTGCGCGCCCCCTAGCGGCCTTTAAAGTGTCGACGTAGAGCTACGGGCTCTCTCCCAGGCGTGCCGACCTGCCGCAGTAAAATGACGGCGGCAGGTCGACAAGCAGTTAATCACCCCAAAAAAAGTGTATTGTAAAAACAAGACATCAGACAGCTTTCAGCGCTATCGCTCTTTAAATGACAATTGCATGGTCATGCTACGCTGTACCCAAACTAAATTTTTATGATTAGGACTAGAATTATTGCTCTCGCTCTACCGATCGCGGCGATACCTCACATGTGTGGTTTGAACACCGTTTTCATATGCGGGCGCTACTTTCTTATTTAATAAAAGACTTTTCAAAAGTATATATATATATATATATATATATATATATATATATATATATATACCGTATTTATCGGGGTATTGCGCGCTCCGGCGTATAGCGCGCACCCCTGATGTGGACCTGTAAAAAAATGTTTTACTACTTTTAGTACTCACCGTTTTGGTGTCTTGCGCGGCGTCCATCGTCCGGTCCGGCTTCTCCAGTGCTCCGGCGAGTCGAATCCCCACTTCCCGCACTCAGTTTGAACGCCTCCACCGACATATACCGAGTGCAGTACACTCGGATACATTCGCCCAGGCTCACGCTCTGTGACGTTTATGCGTGAGCACGAGCGAAGCCGAGCCTGGCCCAATGTACCCGAGTGTACTGCACTCGGTATATGTCGGCGGCTCAGTTCGAACTGAGCGCGGGAAGCGGCTATCGGCTAATATTGCGCACCCACGATTTCCCCCTTATTTTAAGGGGAAAAAAGTGCGCGGTATACGCCGATAAATACGGTATATATATAAGACTTGTCAAAAGTATATATATATATACCGTATTTATCGGGGTATTTATCCAGGGTGGTGGAGTTATTGTGCTTACAATATTCTTTTTGTGTGCTTTTCTTTGGAATTAGTTTTTTTCCCATTTTGGAGTGTGATTCCCATTGCTGTGGAAATGTCAATGTTTTTTTTCTTTTTTGTGTTTTTATAAAATTTTTATACTTTTTTACACTATGAGAAGTTTTTTTCTCTTTTTTGTTGCTGTGACTGAGTGATCGGCAACATCACAGTTCACTTTTGTCCACTATCCTGCACTTCTGGCCGTGAACACAACCGTTAGCCATTGGACACTCTTTGGAGCTTTGGATGGCCTCCTTGATGACACCATACCGAGGATAACCAAACAGGACCATCGGCCTGTTCAAGCTCTCTAGACCCTCCACCGTATGGTGAGTCACGGGTCCATCTGATCTGGTAAGAGTACCTTGATATAATCCTCATTTCCATGATATTGGATTGTGTTCCCTGAAGTGTACCAGTTTAATCTAACTCACTGGGAGATGTGGTTTGATTGATATCACCTCCAAGGCCGATGGACTTATATTTACTACTCCCTGAAGTGTAGTAGTTCATTCAAACTTACTGGGAAGGTCCAATCAACTAATTTTTCCTTCAGGGCAGATGGACTCACGTATATTGATATTTGCTTTTTTCTGTGATTGTGTTCATTATATTGGAAACCTACCAACACAGTGGTAGATTTATTCACATATGTTTTTATAGAAGATTGTGATCACCATTCACTGTTATATTCACCTTTTGCACGTTAAGGTTGATAACCTAACTTTAAATATTGTGGACATACAGGTTCTTATCTTTGTTCTCACTTTTATACACATTGGTTACTTGAGTGTAACTTTGTATTTTTTGGGAGGAGAGTTTGCATGACTTGTGACTCCCCCCCCAATTTATATTCTACTTCACACGTGGATTAGTTATTTGTGGCGCTACATTTATCTTTTACATCACTTTTGCAATTTTCTTTGTCGTGTTGGCTGCCTTTATACACATGTTTTTGGGGTTTTGCGCAATATTTTAACAAACACATACTGTATAAATGTGACTGGCAGTGAAGGGGTTAACACTAGGGGGTGAGGAAGGGGTTAAATGTGACTCCTGGGTGTGTTCTAACTGTGTGGGGGGAGGGGGGTGACTGGGGGAGGTGACCGATGCTGCCTCCCTATGTACAAGAGAAACAGCATCTGTCTCCTCTCACTGACAGGACGTGGAGCTCTGTGTTTACACACAGAGCTTCATGTCCCTGCTCTAAAACTGCCGATCAGCGGGTACCTGGCGGACATCGCGACCGCCAGGCATGCGCATCGGCATCTCAGGGACGTGCCGGGTGCGCGCGCCGCCCAGTGGCCAGAGAACACGATGCCGTCAATTGACGGCAGCTTGGATATTCAGATCCACTAAGCTGCCATCAATTGACGATAAGCGGGGACTGAAGTGGTTAAATTTGTTTTATCAATGGTAATGCACTATTGGAGGTCCTCCTTTCCTGTTCTATGCCCTACCTCTGAGACTTAGGTCATCCTTATCCATATGTGGTGGACACCAGGAGCACCAGGGAGATATCCAGCAGAGGATTTGTTTCTTGAGGTCTCTGTCTAGTAGTGTTGAGCAGAATATGCCATATTCGATTTCGCGATATATCTCGAATATATAGTCGAATATTCGAGATATATTCGCTAAATACGAATATTCGTGATATTTTTTGGAAATTAAATGATTGCGAAATTTCGCTATTGCGAATGCGAAATTTCGAGAAATGCGGAATGGAGCACTCTGATTGGCTCAGAATATTCGTGATATTTTATAATACCAAATAATTGCGAAATTTCGAGAAATGCGGAATGGAGCACTCTGATTGGCTCAGAATATTCGTGATATATTACAATACAAAATAATTGCGAATATTCGGCAAATGCGGAAGGAGCACTCTGATTGGCTCAGAATATTCGTGATATATTACAATACAAAATAATTGCGAATATTCGAGAAATGCGGAATGGAGCACTCTGATTGGCTCAGAATATTTGTGATATTTCACAATACAAAATAATTGCGAAATTTCGAGAAATGCGGAATGGAGCACTCTGATTGGCTCAGAATATTTGTGATATATTACAATACAAAATAATCGCATTGCGATTTTTCGGCAATATAAAATGAGCGCTGCAGCTACTCGGCCCAAGGTCTCTAATCATACCAGCAATGCTTTTAGACGTCGATGGGGATCTCTAGGATGTGATCTGTTCTAAAAAAAAAAATTGAAAAAATACGAATATTCAAAATAGCGAATATTCGCCGCGATATTCGAGTTATTCGCGAATACTCGAATATGCAATATTCGTAGCGAATATTCGCAATGCGAATATTCGTGAGCAACACTACTGTCTAGCTGCTTTGAGGTGAGAGTTCTGGGAGACCAGAATGTGTGTGTGGTGAAGTGCACATCTTTCACAGGACTAGCGGGTATCCTGGAACAAGTTCTGCAACATTGTGGACTTTCTCTGCACTTTCTACCATTTGGCACGATTGACTTTCTATGTCACTTGCACTACTCTGCAATTTAATATCCAACATTTGTTTGGTCTTATGTACTTTGCGCAATCACTTTTCTTTTCATTTATTGTAACTCCACTTTTGTTGAGAAAAAAACATTCCCCTCTGGGTGATCAATGTACATTGCAAGGATTATAACAACCTTTGTTGCAGATTCCTAATTTTTTTGTTATTCTGAAGAAATTACCCTTTGTTTCTCTGTGCCTCTGTTCTGAGTAAGTCTAATGGGAGGGGTTTCATAATTATCTGTCAGGTGTGGAGCTACTGGGGACTAATGAGGAAATCTGCTGGGCCTGCATCCCTTTAGATGTGTTCGTATTGAAAGTATGTCTCAATTTTTTTTATTTTTTTGCAGGGGATGCCTGAAATCTGACTTGTATCTTAACCACTTCCATACCAGGCACTTACGCACCTTCCCGCCCAAGCCAATTTTCAGCTTTCAGCACTGTCGCACTTTGAATGACAATTGCGCGGTCATGCTGCACTGTACCCAAACAAAATTGGCGTCCTTTTTTCCCCACAAATAGAGCTTTCTTTTGGTGGTATTTGATCACCTCTGCGGTTTTTATTTTTTGCGCAACAACTAATAAAAGACAAAAAAAATAGAAAAAAAAATACATCTTTATTTTTTTCTGTTAACTTTTTGTAAATAAGTAAGTTTTCTCTTTCAATTGCGGGCACTGATATGGCGGCACTGATGGGCACTGATGAGGTGGCACTGATGGACACCAATGAGGTAGTACTGATGGGCACCGATGAGGTGGCACTAATGGGCACTGATAGGCGGCGCTGGTATGCAGCACTGATGGGGACTCATAGGTGGCACTGATGGGGACTCATAGGTGGCACTGATGGGGACTCATAGGTGGCACTGATGGGCACTCATAGGGGGCACTGATAGGCACTGATAGGCGGCACTGATGGGCACTGATAGGCGGCACTGGGCACTCATAGGCGGCACAGATGGGCACTCATGGGTGGCACTTATGGGTAGCACTGATGGGTACTTATGGGTGGCACAGATGGGCACTGATAGGTGGGCACTGGGCATGGATTGGCACTGAGGGGTGGCACTGATTGACACTGTGGGGTGGCACTGATGGACACTGAGGTTTGGCACTGTTGAATCTATGTTTCCAGTCAGTGCCCATGTGTGGGCACTGACTGGCACCCTTATTTTTTTACTGGCATGTTTTAAAAAAAAAAAATCCTGACTTTTTTTTTTTTTTGCCCCCTTTTTTTTTATTTTATTTTACTTTAGCCCTTCCAGTGTGGGCACTCCCTGGTGGTCTAGTGTAGGCATCCGAGGGGGGGGCTGCGCTGATAAACAATCAGCGCGAACCCCCCCTGTCAGGAGAGCCTCCGATCGGCTCTCCTGTACTCGCGTCTATCAGCAGTCGAAGGCTCTTCCTGTTTACATCGTGATTGGACACGGCTGATCACGTGGTAGCGAGCCTCCGCCGGAGACTCGTTACCGAGATCGGAGGTGCAGGGTCTCAGACTGACACCCCGCATCACCGATCGCCGCGCTGCGCGCCCCCAGGGGCACATGTGGCATGAAATCGTGTAGGACGTTGGACAACGTCCAGTCACAATTTCATAACCACTTCCCGGCCGTCAGTCTCCTATTGACCGGGCGGGAAGTGGTTAAGTAGACTTCTGTGAAAATCAGTGAGCCAATCACACAAGCAGGAAATTATGTTTCTGGGGAATGGTCAGTACACTTTTTGTGCACAGAAAACTCCAGGTAGCCATATTGCAATGCATTCTCAGAAAATTACATGCTGCAGATTGAAAAGGAAAGATCGTTTTTTAATAACATTCAATTACAAAATGATTAGTGTCGCAATTATATGCGCTTTACTATTTTTCTTTATTTGATACGAAAGTGGAGTTACCCTTAATGTACTAAGGGTTCAGGTAGATGAGAGTTAAAGTCTATGTATAGCCAATATTTTTTATTTAATTAGAGTAGGGGAGAATTAAGCTCCCTGTTAGTTTATGTGGTGTGTGTCTCATTGGGAACATTTCCCTAATTTCCCTTCCCAGAGATGGAACAAGAACTGTGTGTTGTTATCTATGGATTGAACGATATTCCCCAGTAGACATTTGTCACAAAAATTGTTTTGCAGTTTGATAAATGCAAGGTCCCATTCACACTAGGCAATAAGGTAGTGAGTGGTCTCCAAACTGCGGCTCGCAGCCCACACTCACAACAAAAATTTGACTTGTCTTACCCCAGGCCCTATTTTGTCTTTTACATAGCAGAGTATAGAGAGAAGGGTTTAGCACCACAGGCCATACATTGTAAATCTACACCTTTTTGATTGTCCATACCCACTTTTCACCATGACCCATCTGTTCATTTGGCATTTTTCTTCTAATACTTGTAGCGGGATATCACCCTAATGTGATATAAAGACTACCATTGCTAATTGAGAAGGATCTCATCTCCCTCCGGTGGCCGATATGAGTTTGCCACCTGTTTACCTTTTTGTTCAGGTATCGCAGAGAGTATTGGGAGATTGAGTACAGGGAGAAAAGAGACTCTATTTTGCCCTGGCTGGATATAGACTACATTACCCAGAAAGCAGCTGTACAATCCCAGGATGCCTTGCCTTCTGCGCAGCCTGCTGGGGGAGGTAATTTAAGGGAGAGAACGTGTTTGGCACACTCTCTCTGGACCGCAGTGTCCCCACAGAGGGTAGGCCAGAATTGAAGCCTACGTGCGCCCGGGCGGATCGTCATTGAGGAAGAGAGATGGAACCTCGGTCAGAGTGATCGGACGGCATCCAGGATTCCTGTGACCTGTCTGAGCTGTTGTTTAGTCAGGCTGTGACCAGAGATCACGCACAGAGTGCTGCAGAAGGACAAGAACTGGACTGGTTGGGTGAGACGGGCACCTGCCCGAAGACCTACTGATTGTGTTTTTGGAGGGTGGGTCATTTACCTTGGCCAGCAAGATTTTACTGTTTGGGCTCTTTTGCCATTTTATTTCTTACCACATTGGATTACAAATTACCCCTTGCGCGCCAACGCATGCCTACAAATCAGTGCACGGACTCTTGGGATAATTTGAACTGTGACTTGGTCTGATCAACCAAACCACGTTAGTTAGTAAGACTATTTAAAGACTACATACCTCGGCGCATATATATCTTCTTTATGCTCCGCCTGCGCAATGCAGAGAGGCAAGCATGGAATTCACAAAGCAAATGCTCCCAACGATGCGCCGGCATAGCGTATAGTGGTCTGCGTAAGCCGACGTAAGTAAAAGTAGGTGGAAGTGGGTTGGAAGTGGGCGTGATACATTTAAATGAAGCGTGACCCCATGCAAATGATGGCCTGAGCTTCAGACAAGTACATAAACTGTGCATGCGTTGTACCTTGGACACATCCCAGTGTGCATGTTCACAATCACGTTGAAACAACTGACTAAGATACGTCGAATCACTGCCTGCGACGTGAACGTTGCCTACGCACAGCCCTATTCACGTACAACGTAAACTACGTAAAATTAGACGGCGTTCGTTCCCTGGTCCATACCTTTTGCATGAGTTGCGCCTCCTATATGGGGAATAACTTTACGCCGGACGTAACCCTTACGTAAATCGCTTAAAACATGCGCCGGGCGCAAGTACGTTCGTGAATCGGCGTATCTCCCTCATTTGCATATTTGCATCGAAAATCAATGGGAGTGCCAAATGCGTCCAGCATAAATATGCGCCCACTATACGCCAGCGTAGGCAAGTTACGTCGGTCGGATGAAGTTCAGTTTATATTCTCTAATTGAGTACTGATTTTATTGTATTGTATATTATTATAGAGAGATAGCTGTGTGGGGCTTGGCAGGGAGGTACCTCAGTATAGATACTTTATTGAGGGAATCTCTTTTCTGTGTACTCACACAGGTCAAACACGTATTTGTAGTTTAACCTACACATAAGTGTTATTACTGTTACTGACTCTGCAGGGCTCTGCAAGCAAATTATTACTGTTTTACCCTTGTTCCCTTGCTTTAACTTACAAGTAAAGTACCCCATTGGTCAGGGCCGATCCTAGGGTCACAGGGGCCTGGGTGCAGAAATATTTCTGGCGCCCCCACATGGGCGTCGTAATTTTACTAACTCCTCCCCTTTCCAAATGTTTCTATGGCAATGACTCAACCACAGAGATGCAAAGTCTTCATTAACCTGGGATCCTTACATGATCTCTTAACAATAAACAAAATACAGAAAGAGAAGCAGAGTACTTTATTGGGACCTAGGAGGGGGGCTCTCAGATGGATACAGACAGGGCTTCTGTTAGAGAGTTGGTTAGATGTTCGGCGCCCCCACCTCTGCAGGAGCCTGGGTGCAATGCACCCTGTGCACCCTGCCTAGGATCGGCCCTGCCTTTGGTTACCCTGAAATTGGTTACCCTGAAATCTGTGTACAGTCTATCTGTCATACTGCAGGATCCATTCAAGTTAAGGTAACCTTTAACCTGTATATTTTCGTGTAGTGTAAAGGGATATTGTGCCCTCCAACTATTTACTGGGGCCCACAACTCCCATTTTACCATTTGTGCCAAGGGAGGGTTTTGAGACACTTCAGGGGTTGATCACCAGAACGTATACCCAAAACAAACCAGCAGCTCCTCCGGGGGTAGTGCTACATACTCTTCCAGGTATCCCTAATTCCAAATGTTCACATGTCACATGATGTCAGCAGATGCTGATGCTGGTACAACTACTCATTGACTGTTAGAAACATCTCCTCTCCTGCCATATATTATTTACAACACCATGGAAAGAATACCTTGCAGAAGAAGCATGGGGACTATTATAGGCACAACAGACAGTAAGAATGCAATATTTTAAAGTGTATATCTTTTATTAAAAAATGGATAAAACCAAGTAATGAAACACTAGCGGCTGTAAGTTGCATGCATTAACAACACATTACTGACCACAATTGTCCTTGACCATGAGAGAAGAGTATATAGAGACATCCAATGTGATTCAAACATAGGATTTTGTGATTCTTCTTCGGGGATGCTCGTATATAGGTACAAAGATATTCTATAATATAAAACAGTTGTTAGTTTTCACATAATTATGTAAAGATGAATGTGATAAATATTCAACATAATTACTGACCCAACTGTGTTAAATGTTTTAGCAGACTCAGCCACCTTGGAGATTAAAAACTTAGGAGGAAATATACTGTCTCTTCATAGTAAACCAACATGCAAAGGGGTCACCGCTAAACCTGGGCCACCAAGGCCACTGAGGTCGCCAGCCGCCAAATGGGGTCACCCATTTAATACCATCATGGTATCATGGGAATATACTGTATATGGAAATATAGTGGAAAAAAATCCAACAAATAAATTAGGACAATCAAAACAATTCTGCATATAGGGTATATAAAGACCTGGCCTACATAATTGGTTATCCAAAGATAGTATTGCACCAGGTCGAGGAAGATGCTGCAGTTGGTAAGTGTTAAAGGGGCAGTAATGCTGAAAATTACTGGAAGGTATAGATCTAAACCACAGCAGCCAAAAACTGCCTGCAAATGGATCTAAAAGGCAACAAAAGAATTTGCAAGGCAAATGTTAATGCAAGGTGCGTGTGTAAAAAAAAAAAAAAGGTACTGGCACAGAGAAAGGAAAGAAAGATATTTTTGAAAACATACCAATAATAAAAGAAGACACCATTCAGAGAGCCTGGAGCCATCAGAGCTGGACATGGTATAAAAGGGCAGTGGTGAATTGACAATGCACGATTTGGGTACAAAGGGTGGGGCTCACAATAGATAAGCTGCCAGTCAGCTCCCAATTTATATCTTGGACAGCAGTGGATCGGCATTACACCAATCAGTAGCAGAGGGTGGGGGTCTGATCGGTGAATAGCCGATCAGCTCCCACTGGGCAGCTTAGGTGGGCCATGATGTAACCATGCCTTCAGCACAATGATGTTATACATTGCTGGGCCTCCAACATACAAGGATGGTTGCAATCAGAGCCCAGAAATAGAAGGCAGGGCTGAAGACCAAGACCAGCTGGGAGATGAACCAAAGTTGCCAGGATCCGATGCCATCAATTGGTTTGACCAGGAGCTCTGTGTTTTAGGTCTACTAAACCCTCTGATGCATTGGCTTAGGTCTTTCTCACATGGGCATCTGTCTAGGTTTGGGGGACGCACCCACATGAATGTTAAATTGGTAGCTGTGTCTGTGCAGCCACTGTATCCCAAATCCAAATGACATAAATAGGGCTGTCTGAATGTGGATGCACCATTTACTTTAGGTTGTAAAAAATAAGAGTTTATTGTTCACACATAAAACTTCAAGGGAGAAAGGGTAAGGGCACAGGACAACCAAAGCCTAGCATATTTTACAAAAAGTAAACAAAAGTACTCACAGTCTCCAAAGAAATGGAACCTTGAGGCCAACCTTGCATTCTGTGATTGTAGCATTTGACTGTGAAAAAAACAGTTGCCAGCTCCTTGGGGAGAGTGCCCTAAACTCCAGTAAGGTCTAAGCTCCTTTTTTAAGCTTTACACATCCCTTAATCCCCTCTGGAGATCATCTATGGCTCCTTAATCCCCTGGCTCCACAGGCTAGGTCCAAATTCCTGGCCCATCCCAACTACATGGTCACCTCTTCAGGCTGCAGGCCTTATAGGTTTCAGCAGCAAAACCTCCCCTCACCTAGGCATCAGGTCAAGAGGAGAATAGTCAGACTTCTCAAGGTAACTCCCTGACTATTTATACTCTCTCCCAGCATGCACCCGTGACAAGCAAACTCCTACTGGTTGGTCAGGGAGAAATAAATGTTTATAGCTCTCAAACTAATTCCAGAGGTAGCGGTGCCACCTACAGTCAGCAGAGAGCCACATGCAGTAACCAGGGTATAGGAGAAAACTGAGAAAGCCTAACTATCAATTCAGCTAAGCTGACTTCAGTTTAGCACCACTAAACATATACACTCCTGTTAATGGCAGGGTGGCATTTGTTTGGTGCTCAATTTGGCTCAACTATACTTAGATTCCCTTATTAAAGTGACCACAAACACACTACTTGTGAGGGAAAGTCATTTTGTTGAGAAACCCAACCTATCAGGCTTCATTACTTTTTCTAAGTGGCTGAAGATTTGTGCCCTGTGCCTTCTCTACTCATCCTTAGTGGAAAAACCTGTCAGGTATTCTAACCCTTCCCCACTCTAGCAGAAGTTGTAAAAAATAAATAAAATTACATGACAAATATACTTAATATGCAGTCATTGTTTTTTTTTTTTTTTCCACATCTGTCAGGACATTCTCCTTCCCCCCCACACCTTCCAAATAACACGTTTTCTTAAAGTAGAGGCCCTGTAGAATAAAACAGTGTCAGTTGCAATTGCTGGCTAAAATCAAATAATACCAAGCTTGCTTTAACCACTTTAAGTCCAAGACATTTAAAAAAAAACTAAGGGCGTCAAGTAGTTCAAGCAGATCTTGCTTTAATTACAGAGACAGGAATTCGAGAGGTGGAGGTGGAAAGTAAAAACTCACCTACTAGCTGGAAAAAGGAGGTCCCATGGTGTTCCAATTCTACGCCATCTGATCTGCAGCCGCAGTACCTTGGGATGCTGACCTCAGCAGAACCTCAAGTGATTGTACACTCTGCTGATGTCGGCATTGATCAACTACAGTACAAAACAAATAAGTCTCAGAACTTTCCAGATAATTGTCTGTAGTTGTGAGATTGTGAAGCCAGATTAATGTTGTTCTATCACTGCTGTTGTAAATAGGTGTTTGACACCATCTAGTGGTTGAAATGTGGAATGGACTTGATTATTGCTGTCAATTTAAGATTAATGGGAGGTGTTATCTTAACAAGTTACCCTTGAACTCTCAGGGCCGAACTGCATGCTGGGTGAGGGTATAAAAGGCTGAGCAGCCATTTTCTAGGTCTCTCTGATGCTGGGTGCATGATCTGACTGTAGAGATCCGTGGAGGTGTGCACAGAGCAAGGCCTACCTCGTGCAGAGCAGAACAACCATCGGTGTTCGACTTACCACAGTGTGCTGGAAGAAGGAGTGTGACGGAGCTGAGTGACGGTTCGGTTTGTTTTGCGGAACGTAGCAGTGCGGCTGTACTACTTGGAAGCAGGACCGATATCGCCGGAGCAGAGATCCACAAGTTCCCAGGCCTGGTGTGGTGAGAGGGCTTTTTGCCCGGAACTTTGTACTGATTGTTACTTACTAGACTGTCTCTAGAGAGTTACTGGGACCTGTAGTCCCACGAAACAGTTCAGCTGATAGAGCCTGAAGCGGTTGCGTAGTGACTGCCAGTGGAAGGTGTGCTGATAGGAAAGAGTGCACAGACACCAGTCATAAAAGGAAACAACAGTTTATGGTGCCTCACTCTATTTGTTTAACCAGAAGAACCCATGAAGATCAAAGATAGACTATTCTTGTTGCAAGGCCTTGCAGTACTACTATCATTTACTAATACTGAGAAAGGGGGTACATATTGTATAGAGGTGATAAGGTTGTGAGCTGCTGTGCTGTACCGCAGAGGACCCCTAAACTAAGTATTTCTCAATCGTTTCTTATAGGGTAATAACAGGTACGGGTGGACAGTCCTTTGTGTCCGCCAATAGGCAAATTCCTTGGTATCCAACCCGGGAGCATCTTGCTGTACAGCACAGGGGTTCCCAGCTACGGCTGGGTGTATGTACCTTATATTTTGTGTTCATTGTGGGGTCGTTGGTTTAACATTTTCTACAGTAAAAGAATAGACCTGTTACACAAAAGCTGGTGTCAAAGTTGTTTTCCTCGTTTGTGACTTCGCTGTATCCTGGAGAGCCCACCTCAGTACACGGCTTACAACTTGGCGTAGTCGGCAGGATACAGTGACCGTTATGGAGGGGAACGCAGCACAAGGCCAGCTTGCCCCTAATGCCATGCCCGCCCCAGTAGGATACATCCCCGTAGGGGCGCTGCTGCGTCATCTGCCAAAGTATGACGGCCAAAACATGACGTTGCAGGACTGGACTGAAAGGGTGCGGAGTGCAGTTAGAATGTGTAACCTGACCCCTGAACTGCAGGCAGAGGTTGCGTTGGGAGCTCTCGAGGGTGACATCAGACGGGCAGTGATGGTGAGACCCGAAACCGAGAGGGACACCCTAGAGAAAATACTCTCCCTGCTGGAGAGAGCACTAGGAGGCCGTGCTAAAGTAGTGCAGCTGTGAAGCCACTTCTTCAACCGACCACAAAAAGAGGGTGAGACCCTGATGCAGTACTCTAATGCCCTACAGGAGACACTCAATGAAATACAGCGGCGGGACCCTGAGGCCATGGGAGCCTTCCGGGAGGTAGATCAGCTATTAAGAGATCAGTTCATAGTAGGGCTCTCTAACAAGTCCTTACAGGACAAGCTGCAAGAGATGACCCGGACGGCGGCCGATGTGACATTTTACAGCGTCTACCTAGCCGCCGTGGAGAGAGAAGAAGAGCACATGCCTGTGATGGCAAGAGTAGTGAGTAGCACCCATGCTATGGAATGTCAGTCTGCATCTAAAGACTCTGATTCCTTAAAGGATACGGTCCAGGCCCTGCGGGCAGAATTGAAAGAACTCCGGCTGGAAGTGTCCCAGATAAAGTCAGGATCGCCCCGGCCCCCGGAAATGAACCCAGTACACCACACCACTCCATCCAGGATAACTCAGGTGCGGGGGCACATCAAAAGAGGACCCCTCTGTTGGGTTTGTCGACAGTACGGCCATATAGCCAGAATGAATGAATGAATGAATGAATGAAAACTTATATAGCGCGGCACATGCGAACTGAATCGCCTCTGGGCGCTTGTTGTTCCTGTCTCCTTTGATATCAAAAGAGAAAAGCCTTGACCTTTTTCCTGAATGCTAAGTGGTTCTCCTCCAACCGAATGCTGGTTGGTAAAGCGTTCCATAGTCTAGGACCTTGGATCGCGAATCTTCTTTCTCCTTTGGACTTGAAGTTGGCTTTCGGAACCTGGAGCAGGTTCTGATTAGTGGATCGCAAAACGCGATTGGGGTTATGAGCTTTTATTATTTCGCATAAATAAAGGGGGGCATTCCAATGGACACATCTATGCGTAAGACAGAGAGCTTTAAAAGCAATTCTGTCTTTAACTGGCAGCCAATGAAGGGCTCTCAGTGAAGGTGAGATGGATTCCCAGGGTTTTTTCCCAGTCACAAGTCTGGCGGCTGTATTCTGAACGACTTGCAGACGAGCGATTTGGTACTTGGGGAGTCCGAGGTAAAGGGCATTTGCATAATCCAACCTGGAGTTTACAATTGCTCCCACCACGACCGCTAAATCCTCTTTAGGGATGAACGGAGTGAGTCTGCGTAGTAGGCGCAGCAGATGGTGAGATCCGCTGACTACTGACCCTATTTGTGCGTCCATTGTCATAAAGGAGTCAAAAATGACCCCTAGGCTTTTGACTTTGGCGCTAGGGGTGATGAGTTTGCCCAAAATAGGCGGGGGGGTCCATGCTGTTGAAAGTTGATTCCTGCGCTTGGCGTGAAACAGAAGAAGTTCTGTTTTTGCTCCATTGAGTTTAAGATAACTCTTTGTCATCCAATCCTCTATCAAAGAGAGGCATGTCTCTAGATTGAGGTGGTGATCCTGTCTGTTGCAGATGCGGAAATACAGTTGCGTGTCGTCTGCATATGAGTGGTAGAGCAGTTTTTGGCTGCTGATAATCTCAAAAAGAGGACGAAGATATATGTTAAACAGCACTGGTGACAGAGGCGATCCTTGAGGGACTCCGCATGTAACTGTGCGTTTCTCAGACGTAAAAGGTCCTAACTTCACTGTTTGCGATCGGTTTTCCAGAAAAGAGGAGAACCAAGATAAATCGCCTTCTGCGACTCTGGCTACTTCAGCAAGCCGAGTCAGTAATAGTTTGTGGTCTACCGTGTCAAAAGCTGCACTTAGGTCCAACAGAACTAGAAGACAAGATTCTCCTTCGTCTGCGGCCTTGAGAACATCGTCCCATACTTTCAGCAATGCTGTTTTCGTCCCGTGTCCGGGGCGGAAGCCTGATTGCAATGGGTCAAGTAGCTTGTGGGTATCCAGATGCTGTTGCAGCTGTTGTACCACTACTTTCTCCATTATCTTTGAGAGTACATTGAGACTTGTTATGGGACGGCGGTGGAGTGGGTCCTTGGGGTCCAGGGAGGGTTTCTTCAGGATGGGTTGAATTATACCCTCTTTCAACTGTGAGGGCACTATGCCCTCCAAGAAAGACTGGTTGATAAGCTGCGTGATGGGAGGAGCCAGGATGTAGGCGCATCCCTTCAGCAGTTTTGTGGGGATAATGTCATTTGGCGCTGTGCTATTACGCAAAGTGCCAATGACATTCTTAGTGGTCTCAATGGAGATGGGTTCCAGGGTAAACTTACCTGATATAGGAGAATTACTATGGGTGCTGTGTGAGAGGCTGCAGGGGGAGCTGAGGGGGGAATTGTTTTGCTGAATGCTTTCACGGATTGCCTCGATTTTATTAATGAAGCAATCCGATAGTTCATTGCAAAATTCTTGTGTGTCCAAACTAGGGGCTTCAATGCATCCTGGTTTCATGGTCTGGGTGACCATCTTGAAGAGTTCGCGGGGGCGGTTCAAGGCGCTGTTGATAGCCTCCGAAAAATAATTTTTCTTGGCTTGGAAAATTTCTTTGTGATATTTTCTTGTCGCCGCCTTGTAGATGGATAGGTGTAGCTCTGTAGAACATCTTTTCCAGGCAGATTCTGCCCTTCTGCGTTCTTGCTTCAGTAACGACAGCTGGTTGTTAAACCAGCTGCGGTTGTTTTTTCGGATGCGGGTTTTACGTTTCGGTGCTACCAAGTCGGCTGACTGTAGCATGGCCAAATTTATGGCATCCAGTGTTACAACGGCCGTTTGATGCGGCTGAATTGTTTGTATTTTTTTCCTTAGCGTGGTTTTGAAGAGATCCGAATGGAGCTTCTTCTGACATCTGGTCCAGTGTGTTGTCACTGGATTTGATGTATTTGTTAAGGGGGGGATATTGGAAATAATGAATTTGATTGCATGGTGATCTGTCCATGGCAATGGTTCATTTTCCAGAATTTTTATTTCCAGATTTTGTCTGAAAATAAGATCGAGTGTGTGACCTGAAGCATGTGTGGGCCCACATACAAGTTGTTGTAGCCCTAATCCTTCCAGGTGGTCAATGCAGGCGTCGGCAACAGGGTCTTGTGAGGAGTTGGCCCAGAGGTTTAGGTCCCCGAGCAGCAAAAGTTGTTTGCTGTTGAGGGTATAAGTGGAGATAAACTCCGTCAATGATGGTAGCAGCTGCGATTTTGGGCCAGGTGGTCTGTAGCAGAGTAAGATCCGGACGGTCTCCTGGGAGTTTACTTGCAATTGCAGAGTAAGGGTTTCCATGAATGGAAGAGGGTTTTGAAGTACTGGTTTAGTGATCGCAAGGTGAGTCTTATGGATCACCGCCAGTCTTCCTCCTCTTTGCCCTATTCTGTTTTCCGTTATAATACGGTAGTTTTCTGGCACCAATTCACCTAGAATGGTGTTACAGTCGGCTGTGAGCCAGCTCTCTGTAATAAAGAGGCAGTCTAAATCGTATTGTAGAAGGGAATCATGGATTTCTAGTCGGTGTTTTACTGCCGATCTTGTGTTGATCAAAGCACATGATATGTGCTTAGATTGGGGTAAACGTCTGCAATTTTTGATAGTCGATCGTCGATCGCTTCTCAATAGTCGCTCAATTCCTAGGACTTTTTTGGTGCTGGCTGGCAATATTGCGACAAATCGCCTCAGATCCCAAATGGTTTCCGCAGAATATTGCAGATTAGCCATGGTCGCCAAACACCGGGGGGGTGGGGGGTATTCAAGGATTCGTTGAATCCTCTCTCTGTCTTGGTCCAGAGGAAGGCAAAAAAAACCCTAGCAGTGCTAGGCCAATCTGCTGCTGTAGGGCAAAAAAATTCCTTCCTGACCCCTTGAGAGGCGATCGGACGAACCCTGGATCAAGTACTGATAGTATTGGGAAGGGGGAGAGCGGGGCTGGGTGCAGCAAGATGGCTGCCGATCCTGCAGCAGGATCCAGGATGGGGGCTGTGATCCTAAGTGGATTGGTGCTGCTGGGGAAGACTGGGATAATGGTGGGGAAGCCGCTGCTTTTCTGGGGTAGGAGGGGGCTTGCTAGGGCAGTTTAGGTGATTGCAGGGGCTATGGCCCGGCGTACCGCTAGGCCGCGGGTGAAGCCGCGGCCTTTCCTAGTTCGTGGCTGCCGCGATTGTGATCAGGCCGGCGCGGTTGTAAAAAAAGACTCCCAGAAGCGGCGGAGATTAAGGGGAGAGGTTGTGGAGGGATGCCTTGGGCAGTGATGGCGGTGTACGGGTACAGGAAGGGGGGGGAACGGAGCGCAAGGGCCGCAGCCGCGGCTTGTCCTGAAAAGGACGGCCGCCCAATGGTGTTCAAGGGGTGGATGGAGCGCCCTGTGCCCTGTGTCAGGGGCTTACCTTAAGGCTCTGGTGATTCCTGGAAGGGAGAACCAGGGGATCCGGGGCGGTGGATCATGGGTCAGAGCGAGTCTGACAGCAGAGACTGAGGCTGGGGGAGGAGTGCCCAGAACAAATGAAGTCCGAGCCGGCGTTAAACTTCCGACTGCCGCAGTAGCTGGGCGTACTGCGGCAGTACATCAGAAGTTAGGCCCTATGCGTGAGGGACATGACTTGTATGCCAGCAGCCCCGTTATGGAAGCCGAATTGGAAGGCCAGAAGGTACGCTGCTTAGTTGATACAGGGTCAGAGTGTACCCTTATGCCCCTGGAGTTCTTTGAAAGGTACTTCCGGCATATGATGGAGCCCGAAGACGGGAGCATCATCAGGCTGACTGCTGCTGATAACCGAGAGATGGACGTCCGAGGGATAGTATGGATGCGGGTCCGATTGTTTGGGCAAGACATTGGCAAGAAGGGGGTCGTGCTGGTGGACCATCCGTCTCGAAAAGGAATGGACGTGACCCTAGGTATGAATGTATTGAGGGATCTAGACCATCAACTCTATGCCAAAGAAGGGCCGAAGTATTGGCAACGGGCCACCACACACCGGCCAACCCAGAAAGTTTTACAACAGATGGTGAGGAGCTGTAGTCTGCAGAAGAGTAACATGTCCGGTCGGCCCATTGGAGATGTGAAGGTGCCGCGGAGGACCCCGGTGAAGATTCCACCTCGACAAGAGCGAATCTTGATGCTGCCGGTGGGGGCTGGACGACGATTGAACGGACTGGAGGTCCTGATTGAGCCCTCTTATCAAGAGGAAACACAGACTCGCCCACTGGTAGCCCGGGCCCTCGCCATTGTGAAAGATGGGTGTGTGCCTGTACGCTGCCTCAATGTTGAAGACGGTGAGCTGACCATTCCCGGAAACACTCTGCTGGCCAAAGTCTTTGTGTCCGAAGGAGATGTCTCTCGACGACGGAGTTTCATGCTACAGCCTGATAGGAGATCAGCCTGGACCTATGCTATAGAGGCTCAACAAAGGGAGGCCCCGACGAAGGAGTGGAATGGTCGAGTGATCATGGACCGAATGGGGGTGGATTGTAAGACTCTGACTCCCGGACGACAAAAGTTGTTGGAAGACACCCTCTGGCATTTTCGCGACACGATGAGGACTTCGGGTGTGCTTCCGCCATTGAACACGAAATCCCCACTGGCGATGCGGCACCAATCAGGGAACGTTACCGGCAAATTCCACCTAAAATGTACCAAGAGGTGAAGGATATGGTAGCCAGCATATTGGAAAACAGAATGATCCAAGAGAGTCAAAGTCCCTGGGCAGCTCCAGTAGTCTTGGTGCGGAAGAAAGATGGGAGTCTCCGGTTCTGCGTCGATTATCGGAAGCTGAATGCTCAGACCGTCCGAGATGCTTACCCACTTCCACGTATTGAGGAGTCGTTGTCAGCCCTGAGCCATGCAAAATTCTTCTCTACTCTTGACCTGGCCAGTGGATATTGGCAAGTACCGATGGCTGAGAAGGACAAAGCGAAGACTGCTTTCATTCTACCTATGGGACTCTACGAATTTAACCGGATGCCATTTGGCCTGTCCAATGCCCCAGGAACATTCCAGCGGCTGATGGAGCACTGCCTGGGGGATCTCAACTTCGAATCGGTATTGATATACCTGGACGACATAGTAGTGTTTGGGGCCTCTTTTGAAGACCACCTCCAGAAGCTGCGACAGGTCCTAGGACGGCTACGAGACCATGGGCTCAAGATCAAGCCCAAGAAGTGCCAACTGTTTCGGCAGCAGATCGACTATTTGGGACATGTAGTCACCCAGGAGGGGGTAAAGCCGGCCCCCAGTAAGGTCGAGGCCGTCCAGAAGTGGCCCCAACCGCGGACACTGAGAGAGGTGCGGGCATTCGTGGGATTGGCCGGTTATTACCGAAGGTTCATACCCAAATTTGCACATCTGGTGGGCCTGTTAAACGAATTATTAAGGGGCACAAAGGGGGGCCCAGAAGAATCGTCCCATTGAGTGGGGATCCAGACAACAAGAGGCCTTTGAAGCAGTGAAGGAGGCGCTAATCAGAGCCCCAATTCTAGCTTATGCACAGTTCGACACCCCATTCCTGTTGTACACTGACGGAAGCCTACATGGTCTGGGGGCCGTGTTATCCCAAGTCCAGGATGGACGGGAGAGGGTCATTGCCTATGGCAGCCGGTCTCTGAGGGAATCAGAGCGCAACCCCGACAACTACAGCTCCTTTAAATTGGAATTACTGGCGCTGGTGTGGGCCATGACCGAAAGATTCGCAGAATACCTGACAGGTGCAGAGGTGACCGTGATGACGGACAACAACCCGTTAGCACATCTGGAGAATGCCAAACTTGGTGCGCTTGAACAGAGGTGGATGGCTCGCCTTTCTAAGTACCAATACCGCATCAAGTTTCGGTCCGGTCGGGAGAACAGCAACGCTGATGCACTCTCCCGAGTCCCCGTAGGGTTGTCGGATCGGAGTACCGACGAGGAGCTTGAAGACACTGAAACGCCTGACCTTGGTCGATTACCTCTGTTCCAGGACGTGGCACATTCAAGTGGGGTGGCGTCCGGAATGTCCCTGGTGTTGGGAAAGACATTGGCCGATTGGGAGAGAATCCAGAATGGCTGCCCGGACTTGTGGAAAGTGAAGGGATGGGTTCAGGCTAAGATCTGGCCACGGCCGGAAGAGCGGGCCAGACTGACCCCAGAGGGCCAAAAGTTGTTGAGACAGTGGGATAAGTTGACCATTACCCAGGGACTCCTGTGCCGAACCATATACTTACAGACAGAGCTGCAACACCGACAACAGATTGTCATCCCCATGTCATTGGGACCGAAAGCCGCCAGGGAAGCCCACGAAAGAGGAGCCCATTTCGGGAGCGACAAAACGTTCAAATGGCTCCAACGGCTGGTTTATTGTCCAGATCTGGCTGACATGGTGGTCAAGGCATGTCTTAAGTGTCGACCCTGCGGGTTGAGTAAGAGTACGGAACAGCGGGCCCCTGTCCAGACCATCCGGACCTCAGCGCCCCTGGAGCTTCTGATGATTGATTATGTGCAGATTGGATATTCTACCTCGGGACACTCATACTGTCTAGTCATGACAGATCACTTTACCAAGTATGCGGTGGCTGTACCCACCAGAGACCAGACAGCAGAGTCAGCCGCTGAAGCGGTCTGCAAACACTTTATTCAGGTGTTCGGTTGCCCACAGAGAATACATTCAGACCAGGGAGCGTGTTTCCAGGGTACTCTAATGTATGAACTGTATCAGCTGTATGGGATCGAACGCTCCCGCACCACCCCGTATCATCCTCAAGGAAACGGGGCGTGCGAACGCTTTAACCGCACATTGCTCCAGATGCTGCGGACTCTGGAAGATAGCCAAAAGGCCCAGTGGCCCAAATATCTACCCGAACTAATGTGGGCCTATAACAACAGGGTACACAGTACCACTGGATACTCTCCCCATATGCTTATGTTTGGGAGAGCTGGACGGGAGATTGAAGACCTCCACATGCCCAATCCGGTGGAGCCCCCACCAAGAGGTACCACCGCTTGGGTGCAAGAACACCGCCGCCGGCTGAGAACTATCCACAAGGTTGTAGGGGAGCGCCTGGGGCAAGTGGTACACCCCAACCCGAGACCAGTACAGAGGGATGGGTATGCCCCTGGTGATCGAGTGATGGTCAAAGCCAAACGGCCATCTGGGAAGTTGGATGGGCGGTGGGAGGCAGTCCCATACATTGTAAAAGGGAGGGTAGACCCTGCCATTCCAGTCTATGAGGTAGAGCCAGTGGGGACTGGAGGGCCCTCCCGAAACTTGCACCGTAATATGCTAAGACGTTGTAATTTTGACGGACCAGTGTGTGTGGAGGAGATTCCTTCTCACGCTCAGAGTACAGAGGAGGAGGAGGAGGACGAGAAATGGTGGGTTTTTCCTGCCCAGGTACCCAACGAGGCCTCGACTGAGGCAGGTTTGCCACCCAGAGAGAGCACTGAACCAGTAGTAGCTCCTCCCCTGACGGATATGCCTAATGTCCCCAGTACTTCTGAGTCCCTTTCTTTAAAAAGGTCAACCAGGCCCAATGCTGGTGTGCCCCCACAGCGCTATGCCCAGGATGAGTTTATATGGGGAAAGTTGCCGAGGACGACAACCTCTAGTGGGGTGGCATGTGAGATTGTAAAGCCAGATTAATGTTGTTCTATCACTGCTGTTGTAAATAGGTGTTTGACACCATCTAGTGGTTGAAATGTGGAATGGACTTGATTATTGCTGTCAATTTAAGATTAATGGGAGGTGTTATCTTAACAAGTTACCCTTGAACTCTCAGGGCCGAACTGCATGCTGGGTGAGGGTATAAAAGGCTGAGCAGCCATTTTCTAGGTCTCTCTGATGCTGGGTGCATGATCTGACTGTAGAGATCCGTGGAGGTGTGCACAGAGCAAGGCCTACCTCGTGCAGAGCAGAACAACCATCGGTGTTCGACTTACCACAGTGTGCTGGAAGAAGGAGTGTGACGGAGCTGAGTGACGGTTCGGTTTGTTTTGCGGAACGTAGCAGTGCGGCTGTACTACTTGGAAGCAGGACCGATATCGCCGGAGCAGAGATCCACAAGTTCCCAGGCCTGGTGTGGTGAGAGGGCTTTTTGCCCGGAACTTTGTACTGATTGTTACTTACTAGACTGCCTCTAGAGAGTTACTGGGACCTGTAGTCCCACGAAACAGTTCAGCTGATAGAGCTACATGTGCTTAGGCCTCAAGCCTGAAGCGGTTGCGTAGTGACTGCCAGTGGAAGGTGTGCTGATAGGAAAGAGTGCACAGACACCAGTCATAAAAGGAAACAACAGTTTATGGTGCCTCACTCTATTTGTTTAACCAGAAGAACCCCTGTATTATAATTTTTACTTATACCTTATATTTTGTGTTCATTGCGGGGTCGTTGGTTTAACATTTTCTACAGTAAAAGAATAGACCTGTTACACAAAAGCTGGTGTCAAAGTTGTTTTCCTCGTTCGTGACTTCGCTGTATCCTGGAGAGCCCACCTCAGTACACGGCTTACATATTCAGTTACAATGCCTGCCACGTTAACTAATGACAATGAAACAAAGAGTGAAGAAAAAGAAAAAATATGCCAAGAAAAAAAAATGTTTTTCCTTATTTATTTTCATATAATCTTTCCTAAATTGAAACCTTCTAAAAGTTCAGTCATTGTTCAACTAAAGATGTCATATTTATGCTTTTATTGTATTAATATTGCAAGCTCTGAGTTCAAAGACATTACTATACAGTAATAATATAACATAAGTAATCATAATGGCAAACATGCACTCTTGCTTGTGTTCACATTGCATTTCAGAGGTATTTTAACTTTCACAGAATTAAATCCAGCTATTTTATATGTATAGAGGTTAAATGAGAGCTTTGCCTCAAAACTATCAATTTAGTTTTGTATGGAAGGTCACAAGGGCACCTGTTTTAAAAAATACTGAACTGGATCTACATGCAACATTTTCTTACAACAAAAACTAACATCCCAAATTGTAAAATGAAAATAGAAAAAGTAAATGTGAGCTTAAACAATGTATAAATATTAAAAAAACACATAAATGTAAATATATAGTCTGTGGGCCAGATTCTCAGAGGCGTTACGACGGAGTATCTCAGATACCCCGTCGTATTGCCTTTTTTTTTGGCTCGTATCTATGCGTGTGATGCTGAGCATCACTTTTGCATAGATACGCTTCTACATCCGACAAGCGTAATACAATTACACTTTCGGATCGTAGATGTAATGACAACTCCGGCCACTAGGTGGCCTTTACGTTGTTTTTTCATTTGCATATGCAAATGAAGTAGTACGCCGATTCTCTATCGCTTTTACGCCGCCCCGTCGTCGCCTACGTCGTTTTCGTCCGCGTAAGGTTACCCCAGCTTCTATGTGGAGTAACCTTACGAGGTCCCGTCGGATGCCGTCGTGTCCCGTCGGATGCCATGTTAAGTATGGCCTCGGGACCGCGTCGTGTTGTGCGTCGTTTACGTCGTTTGCGTACGTCGATTCTCAATGGGGCTGGCGTACGCTGCGATTACGTCGTTTACATTGAGAAAATGTGACGTCCTTTGGAGCATGCGCACTGGGCTTTTCCCCCGGCCGGCGCATGCGCAGTTCGTTCGACGCGGGGGCGCGCTTAATTTAAATACAAGCCGCCCCATTTGAATTGCGCGGGTTTACGCTGCGCGATTTACGCGACGTAAGCGAAACCTCGGGAGCAAGTGCATAGAGAATCAAGCACTTGCTCCAGCAAGCAGCGGCGGCGTAGTGTGACTGGCTTACGCTACGCCGCCGGAATTCTATGAGAATCTGGCCCTAAGGCTTTGTTCACACTGGGACGACTTGTCAGGCGACTTAATTGCCTGACAAGCCAGGCTCCATTGAGTGCCATAGAACCGTTCTAATTGGAGTGGCTCAAGTCGCTCCGACTTGGAAAAAAGGTTCCTGCACTACTTGGGGGCAACTTCAGAGTGGCTTGCATTGACTTCTATTAACTAGTTACCGACCGCCCCAGTTGTACTGCGGCAAGTTTGCTCCATTGCGCAAATCACCATCATTGTACATTGAGCGCGTACACAGTGATTTGTGGGCACGCGCCCATTCACGAGCGCGGGAGCTAACCAGCTGAGGACTCGATGTCCACTGGCCACCCGTGATTGCTCCAGAGACAGGCAGAACGGGGATCTGTCAGTGTAAACAAACAGATCCCTGTTCTGTCGGGGAGGAGACAGAGATTGTCTGTCTGTTCCTAGTGATTAGGAACAACGATCTCTACTCCTTCAGTCAGCCCAGTATACAGTTAGCAACACCTCCCAGGGAACATGCTTAACCCCTTGATCGCCCCTTAGTAATAACCCCTTCCCTGCCAGTGACATTTATACAGTAGTCAGTGACTATTTTTTGCTCTGATCGCTGGTCCAAAGTGTCAAAAGTGTCTGCTGCAATGTCGCAGTTCTGCTAAAAATTGCAGATCACCGCCATTACTAGTAAAAAAATAAAAAAAATAATAAAAATGAAATAAATCTATCCCATAGTTTGTAGACATTGTAACTTGCGCGTAAACTAATCAACATACGCTTATTGCAATTTTTCGTTACCAAAAATATGTAGCAGAATACATATTGGCATAAACTAAGGAATACATTTGTTTTCTTTACAGTTTTTGGGGACATTTATTAAAGCATAAAGTAAAAAAAAAATATTTTTTCAAAATTGTCGCTCTTCTTTGTTTATAGCGCAAAAAATATAAACCACAGAGGTGATCAAATACCACCAAAAGAAAGCTCTATTTGTGGGAAAAAAAGGGCATACATTTTGTTTGGGTATAGCGTCTAATGACCGCGTAATTTTTTAGACGCAGTGCCATATCGGAAAAAAATTGGCTGTGTTTATTAAGGGGGCAAAACCTTTCGGGTCCTTAAGTGGTTAAAGAAGTTGTTTGCAAGCTGCGCTGAAGTCACGCTGTGCGGGTCAGCTTCAAAGTCAGGCGACCCAGTGTGAATCGAGCCTTAGTTATACTTGACAAGTTATTCCAACAAAGTCCTAGTTTTGGCCTCGTTCACTCGGGTGTATCTAAGCGTACATCCATGCAAAGGATATGCCCGCACAGGATGCACATGCTGGTCGCAATTTGACAGTCCTGCTGCATCCCAAAAGACATGAATTGGACTGCCTACATGCAGATGCATGAAACACCTGTGCATCCTGTGCAGGCAAACACGTCCTTTCTCATGGATGTATGCTTCGATACGCCCATTTGAAGAAGACCTTTTTTAATTGAAAAAATAGCTCTGCCCATGTGCACAAATAGGTAAATAAAACATCCTCTATTGGCATAAGGTACGTGTATCAATGTTATTATTTAATCACATTCAACATAAAGGGATGGGTGCTGAGGGTTGAAACAAAAGAAATGAGTGCCTCCTGGTATCCATCTAGCACCACATAACTGCAGTGATATGGGTTATATACATTAGAAATCTGTCTGTTTACATATATCACACATTTGATATACCATGCGTTATCCACAGAAATTCGCAGCATATAAAGATAAATTGATAGCATGGGCTAATCTTTGTTGGATTACAAACACCTGCTACTGTAAATTTGGTGAATAAAAAGTATGTACAAATTGATCAACCTTGCCTAGCAAAATCTCAGGGAAATTCTGCTACACTGGAAGGCTTCCATTCACCAAGACAGCGGACGGTAGAGCAATTCCTGCACACAGCTCAAGTCACGACAATTTATTAAATCTTCCGACATACAGCTAAATTACAGTCTGCTGGAAGATTACCAAGTAGTTGTGATGCAATCTGTGTGCAGGAATTTTTGCTTTACCCTCACTGGCAGGTTGGTGCCATTATCATTTGGCACAGAGCTGGTTGCATGATTGTCAAGTTTCAGTGCAGGGACACCTAGGGTGGGATAAACTAAGTATACAGACAAAAATTACATTTTAAAGCTTAGTTTAGGAACTGTTATGTTCAGAAGTTAGGTGATGCAATTTTGGTTTGATTATGGAGAGATAATTGGTCATCATTTAGGAGGGTTGAGTATAACGAGCTCACATTACAGGTATTTTAGGGGTGAGGGCAAGTATTATTGCTCATTTCCACTGGCGTTTTTACAGCCACTTTTCTGAGTGTTTTTTTTGCAGCTTAAAAACAGCTCTCCATGTTAGTCTATGGCATCTTGCCCACCATGACGTTTTTGAGCTGTAGATGGCCGAGACGTTTTTAAGCTGCAAAAAATAAACGCGGGACCAGTGCGTTCTGAAGCTCCAGCAATAGAGCTGTAAAAACGGCAGACACTCAAAAACGCTCAAAAACTTGCAAAAACTTGCATAAACGCTCAAAAGCTCCACCACTGCATTTTTGAGCTCCAGCTCACAAAAAAATATATATATTTTTTTAACAAAATAAACATGGACAGGTGTTTTTAAGCTGTAAAAAAGGCTAAAAAAAAGTGGCTGTAAAAACGCCAGTGGAAATGAGCGCTTAGGGTCAAATTAAACGTTTAGTCATGGGTTAAAAGTTTGGTGCTGGGGTAATTAATATGGTTCATTCTGGAGAAGAGTTAAGTGTTGGGAGCAGTTTACCACACTGGAATAGTTAGAGAAGCTTTAGAATTCCCACTTATTGTAAGCACCAAGCGCTAACATCCTAGGGCTAATGTATATGCACATATGCCAGCGCACCAGTCACATGTAAACAATCAAATAATACCTGTTATATTTTTTTTTGCGCTGCTCAAAGTAAAGGTGAATGCATATCCCTGTGTCCCAGAGCATGGGGTGCAAACTTGTCCTGATACCAATCTAGAGGGCTAGTGAATGTAAAGAGGAAAGGATAGTCACTACTCCCATCCAACCCAGGTGAATAAATGACAAGGAGCTGCCTCAACCTACATGTCTCCACTAAACCACCAGTGAAATGCATCAGGGTGTGTGGCTTGGTGCAGACATGTAGTCTGAGGATGCTCATTATAGTTTATTCACCTGGACTGGTCCAGGGTAGTGGCGATCCTTTCATCTTTACACAATTGAATCATACCCTTGTGATGTTTATTATACGCCAACACCATGTGTGTACAGGCTGCTGATATAAATCATGGGGCCCTGTATAGTATACCTGATGGGGCCCCCTTAAGCCCCACCCCTGGTCCCTCCTTCCAGTCATTACTGGAGTTTTTTTTTTTTCCTGAATGCATTTGTTCTCTTTTTAGGTTGCTCGGGCCCCCTGCTGGCTGGGCCCGGTACAACAGGGCCAGTTGTACTGGCCTATCAGCGGCCCTTTGTACAGGCTACCTTTGCACAAGTATGGTTTTCTATGAAATGTATGATCCAGCATCCAAATGTGTGCTGGCCAAGCCATGGTATATCTAAAAAAAAATAGGACTACATCATATGTTCTAGTTGAGTCCACAAAAATGGAGTTCAAGTAAATGGATGCCAAAGCACCACAAGACTAGAGATGTCCAAGGTTGGGCGAATCCTGGTGGTCATATTGGACACCTCTAGCTTTATGATGCCATACCACTTTTTATGTTCTTATGCACAGCATGCACTAGCTATTTTTAATCAGTATAGAAAAATGTTGTTGGGATAGAATATTGCCATGTAATATGCATGTGTTTATTTAAAGTTGTATTTATAGCTGTGTTTTATGTGGACACGGTTTAAGTCCCAGATTTTCTTTTCTTGTACCTGTTTTAAGAATATATACTTGGCAAGAGAGTTCTGTTGTGAAAATACTTTTTTATTTCTGTGGATTATATATAGATTTTTTAGGAGTATTTTTTCAGTTATTCCTCCCAGTGTAGCCTTTTTGCCTTGGAAGATAACCAAGATAACTGATATCACTGAAAGCAACTGGAGGGGGAACCTCACTACATCACACCTTCCCTGCATGGCTCTGCTTTCGAATACAACTTTACAAAAGGAAAAAAGGAAAGGAGCAAAACACTGGATGCAAAGTGATATAACCCAGAGCAACTAAGCAAAATTCAAGTTACCTGAGTAGGACATAATGGACTCTGACTTGATGCACTTTGCTCCTTGCACAATTTTGTTCAGAAGGTCTGCAGCTGAAAACTAGAATTCTTCTTTGAGACCTAATTTGGAGTCTTTTTTTGCTGCTACTGTTTTAATTTTAGAAGGAGCAAAATAAAGCTCTTAGTATATGAAAATATACACACCTGCAATAAAAATCCACTAAAGGGCTACACTGTCCTGTCATAATAATTACTACTATGAAATTTTTCTTTCTAATGCTACCGTGTCTGATAATGTATCTATAGATGCCACTGATGTCACTGTAAATTACATAAATCTGTAAAGGTAATGACAGAAGGAACAGCAAATGACAGTGATTGATAACTTCACCAAGGGAGTGATCAAAACTAGGCTGCATTTGTACGCATAGCTGTAAATATTGGGTGCCCGTGTTGCCTATTACTAAAGACTAGTTTAAAAGTTTTGGGTGGAATTCATCTTTAAAGTGAGACGATCAGCTATTTTAAGCTTTTAACAGTATAATTCCTGCCTAACAACAGACAACACAATGGGGGTTATTTACTAAAGACAAATCCACTTTGCACTACAAGTGCAAACTACAAGTGTAAAGTGTACTTGGAGGTGCAGTCGCTGTAGATCCGAGGGGGACATGCAAGGAAAATAAAAAACAGCATTTTAGCTTGCGATTGGATAATAAAAGCAGCAGTGCTTCCTCTTATTTCAGATCTACCCCTCAGATTTACAGCGACTGCACTTCCATGTGCACTTTTAGTGCAATTTCAAGTAAACTTTGCATTTGTAGTTTGCAGTTGTATTGCGAAGTGGATTTGCCTTTCGTAAATAACCCCCAATATTCACAATAGTACCTTGGCTACTCAGAAAACCCTCCTATGTGTGTCTCTTTGAAATTAACTTCCGTTTGTTACTGGGCATCTGCAAATGTTAATGCTTTAGTGCCCAGTAAGGTAGAACCCATTGGAAGTCAAATGCCCATCGTTATGGATTAGGCCTAAAGGTAAGCTCCAGTATCAATGTGAAACTTGTTTCAAAGTGACACATAGAAGAGAATTTTTTAGGTAGTCAAAGTATTAGCAGGAATCTTGTGTTGTCTAGAAGACATCTACTTCTTAAAATAGCCGACAGTTTTACTTTAAATTACAAAGACCCACGTTATAATTTCCTTGCTGCAATATTTCACCACATCATCCATATTGTACCCTGTGTCAATGAACTTATTCATTATAGATCTACTAAAGATCCTGCTTTTCATTATGCCGTGGTAAAGAGTGCAACTAGTTCAATGAACCATCATTAGCCTTGTTAGTGGCATTGACTTTTTTTTCTCTTATTTTTTAAGGGAACAGCATGAACAAAAAGCTGATGAGACATAATAAAAAAAAAAATCATAAGCTATTTGTATTGGCTCACTACAACATTATGCACACCATTGTTTTCTTTTAATGACTAGTTTCATATCCCATAATGTCTGCTACCTTGTAGCGGAAGAACATGATATCACATACAATTCTACAGATACTGTGATGTGGTCTGCTTAGATCCACTCCTGTGTTATTGTTTCCATCGGCTCCCTTGACTAAAAACCTACATAAAAATTGGTTATGAATCAGTTGCTATACACTATAGAAAACAGAAAATTCCTTCCACTTCGTTCTGGATTCAGCCTAATAAGTATGTTTTAATGCAAACTAAGTCAAACTACACAAAACACTACAATAAAATGTTCAGAAAACACTGAAGTTATATATCAAAATACAACCATGGAAGCCCTAACCAGTTATCCTGCCTTAGACATCCTGATCCACTGTTTGCAGACCAAGTCCAGAAAGACTCAGAGAAATTGATCAAACTAGTGAGTGTGTATACACAGTATGCTCTCGTACAGCCCATGCATTAAAGCAAATGATCAAGGCATATAATACAGGTATGTTCAACTGGGGGACGTATGTCCCAAAGAGGAAGGGGATGCCTGTGTCTACTTGTACAGGATAACATCTAGATATATTGTACACATACAAGTATATTAAAAGGGCCATGCATGCCAGTGCTAGATGCAATTTGGGGCGGGGGTGCAGGCAGTGTGTAGTCCATTCCGGGGAGTGGAGGGGGGTTTGCAAAAATTACATTAAAATCTTAATGTCTGTTTGAGTTTTAATTCAAGTATGATGCAAATAAACAAAGTAAAATCCTAGGCGATCATTATGTAGACTCAACATCCATGTTTAGGGTCCAACGTTACCAATGGGTGCATGTATTCTCCAGGTTCCTGCATGTGACTTTGAATTCTGACTGCAATGCAGGTGACACAGCAAAATCTTGATTGTGTATCACAAAATTTCGAGGTGCTGAATAACCCAGAGGAAGAATACACACAATTAAAACTTCATCAACGTTTCACATGGTCTGAACAGAGTGAAATGCCAGATCAGTGTGAGGTCCCAGAAGGAATGGATTCACTATTGCATCCTTGCCCCTCACACAGCACATTACAACACGGAGTGCTTCTCCAAGATGCAGGGAGGGAAGGAGGAAAGAAGATGGGCATATATTGCCAAGAAAGCCATAATCAAGGGTATACCATGCTGGCTAAAGGATGGTACACGAGCAGAGGTCACACCAGGGATATGGGCACTGGGCTATGTGGATTGGTGTGAACAAAATCTGGATTGATGAAGGTGAACCCAGCAAATTCACTCTGATCGATTCCAGCTAAGACAATTTGATCAGGAGGTGTCAAGACTGCAGCAGCTCGGGTGAAGAATTTGTCAAAATTTTCT
Organism: Rana kukunoris; assembly: GCA_029574335.1. NCBI lineage: Eukaryota > Metazoa > Chordata > Amphibia > Anura > Ranidae > Rana > Rana kukunoris. Next base: position 80,278,272 of record CM056058.1, on the reverse strand, counting down.
CCGCTTTTCCCACACTGCAATAAAATAAAGGAAACACGTCAATTTTCGTTTTGCAAGTAAATATCATACTGCACTATTAATGTGTATGGTCATCCAAATTTACACTTATGGATATGCAGTGCTAGGGTGACTTATCCAGCACCTGATATTATATGCCTCTTAGAGACTCCATGTCAGAAAATAAATAAATAAATATCCAGTAGAGACACCCTTACTGGTCACACCATGGAACGAAAGAACCTCAGTACTGAAGTTCCCAAGATAAGATAGCTCTGCTTGCTTGTATCTGCCTAAAGCTGCAACTAATATGTTCTTACCCCAGCAGACTTAAAGCTGAATCCAGTCAGACAGATAACTACACAATGGAAATACTGTATACCAGATGTATTTTATTATTTTTAATAAAATACAGTTTTGGTCAGCACTTTAGAAAGTAAAGCAAGACAGTACAGTTACAATATCAATCAAAACAAGAGGCTTAGGATAGACCTGCTTGTGAGCGCTTACAATAAAAAAAAGGGAGGGAAAGTGATACAAAAGGTATTAACTGCGGGGATATGAGTTGTTTAAGGTAGTGTTCTCCAAACTGTGACCCTTTGCTTGCTTGTATCTGGCCCTTGGAACACTATTTCATCAACTGATACTAACATTGGAGCATAATTCCTCCCACTGACACCAACAATGGGACACAATTCCTCTCAATTATACCAATGATGGGGCAAAATTCTGTGAAATGACACCAATGATGGAGTACAATTCCCCCCAACGACACCAACGATAGGGCTCAATTCCTCCCAATGACACAAACGATGGGGAACAATTAATCACAATGACCCCAAAGATGGGGAAGAATTCCTCACAATAACACCAACAAGCCTTGAGGCTTCACTTCCTGGTTCCTTACTGCACATGTGCGAGTCGTACTGCGCAATCCGAATTGTCCCTGCTGTCTTCTGAGACATGTGTGTCTCCCAGAAGACAGCAGGGGGGACAGGAAGTGGCATAGATACCCGCAGATAATGTGGCTATCTATGCCCGGAAGTGGGAACAAATACCTGTATTAAACAGGTATCTGCTCCCCCTCCCCCTGAAAGGTGCCAAATGTAAAACCGGAGGGAGGGGGGTTCCGAAAAGCGGGAGTTCAATTTTTGGATGGAACTCCACTTTAAACAAAGCCGTTGCTTGCTAACAAAAAACTAAAATCACCTTGCATGGGAAGAACATGAATACTCACTTTTCCAGTGGGCAGTGCATAAAAAGTTCACTGTCTTGCAGAACCCCAGGCACTACAGCTATTTGATGTTTTAGGGTGGGTGGGCATAGACCCTGCTGAATGTTGTGTGTCCTACCACCGACCCTTACATCACTACTATGTCTTGTAGTGACAAGAGGAACTACAACTGCCATTTTAGAAACGTGTAATTTAAAACTCCTGTAAATGTCAGATAGCAGCACTGCTGCAGTTTCAATACACTGCCAACAAGAAAGGTGAGCATTCATCTTCTCCTCATCCAAGCCCCCTGGGAATAAACCGCAGAGGTAAAATCAATGTTAAAAGTAAAATTAGTCTCGCTTAAAAGTGAAAATGTGCAAGAAGATCAAATAAGAAGGTAGACAAACAAAGCTTAGTTATCACCTTTATATTCAATGGTTGTTGCTTTAGTAAGTAATAAACAAGAAAATAGCCCTAAACTGAATGAGTAAACCTTACTCCTTATACCACAAATATGAACACTCACAGGGCGAGGCTTGAAAGGTGGTTGGATTTCCAAACGTTCTAAGCGCTCCCAGTCTATCCAGCGGAAAAAGGCATGGTCACGTATATCACGTTCCCCATCACAGCCAGATCCAAGGCGTTTCAGTGGATGTTTTGTAAGCAGCTGGAGAAGAAAGAAAATTAGACAGAACAGTTATACTGTTGATCCTGTAGGGAAATGACAGCAGTGTTGTCACCCTGTGGAATGTGTAGTCGTAGATGGAGAAGAAAAACTAATCATATCAGCTCACCCTGTGGAATGTGTAGTCGTAGATGGAGAAGAAAAACTAATCATATCAGCTCCTTTTTTTAGAAGTCTTCCCATCCCTGCTAACTCAGCAGTTGGCTGGTAAACACTGAGAGCTGTGTGCAAAGTATGTCCAATGCAGAGCTCTTGGAAGTAATTAGCACAGCCTTAATTGCACTGGAGGGCCATATGCATGCTCTGGTTACCTCCACAGCTCTACTGCATACATGTACATACAGTTTAGGACAGTATTAACTTTGTTACCCCTTTGCATATGGAGACAGCCTCTCTGGACATAGATTTGGGATAAGATACAGTCTGCTCCATAATGGACTGGAAAAGTTCATCTTCGTCTTCACCATCAAATGGAGGCTGTTGAGACACAGGGGAAAGGAAGACAGATTTGTAAGCATGCTTTAAAAAAAAAACATATATAACACAGTCTATATGCAGATGATGTGATCCTTTCACTAACTAACCCTACACCTTCCCTCCCAGCAGATACCACACTAATTCAGGAATTTGGTCAACTTTCCCTGTATAAAGTGAATATCTCTAAATCGAAAAAATCGTAGCACTTTCTAAAAAAATTGGAAGATCAGATAACGCCATCATCTGGCTTCTCCTGGGCCCCACATTCATCTATACAGTATATGGGTATTAAAATAACTCCCCTAGTTCCTCACTCTTCAAGGCCAAATATGAGTCTCTTTTCTTAGCAATATATGGCAACAAACAAGATTTCCAGACTCTTGGGCAGGTAGATCAGCAGTTACTGATGTCACTATTCCACTGTCTGTATTCCACTCTAAACCTCTTTACTTTATTTGGGTAAAACTACATCCGCCCCCCCCCCCCCCCGCTTCCAAAATAAGATCTTATACAAACCTAAATCCTCAACTGGAATGGGAGTGCCCAACTTAAAATTTTATTTACACACATCCTGGACCAAGTTAACACATAGTGGCACCCACTGTCTGGCAAACCGTGGGTACATATAGTGGGTAAATATTGGGCCGCCTGTAAAAAGGGCTGTTAGGAGCTGTTGGGACTTCCTGCCCCACCTTCAAAACTACATAACCATGAAAGCCTCTGCAAAATACAGGATTTTTAGTGTATCCTCACAATTTCGACAGACCTCTTCAAACTACAGCCCTCTTCCTCTCTGCTCCCTTGAACTCTTCACTAAAGACCTCTCCCTCAGCAATTGTGTGGATTCAGGAATCTTGACCATTGGTCACCTTTGTGAAGGAGCAACACTAATGTAATTTTCATAATTTTCAGATTAACTATCGCGTTTCAATCTTCCACACAAGGAACTTTACAAACACCTCAGTACCAGACACGTTATTGACTCCATACGTAAGGAAGAGATCAAAATTCCAACAGATCTTCTCTCCTTTATCCAAGACTACTCCTCTAACCAAAAAGGAATCACATCCAAGGAAAAATCTCACTCTATGATGTTGTGGGAAAAAGGTCACTCCCAAAGTCTCAGGCTCTACAATGGTTCAACGCCACCAACAATGCTCTTAGGCCGCGTACACACGATAGATAAACCAGAGGACAACGGTCTGATGGACCGTTTTCATCGGTCAAAACCGATTGTGTGTAGGCCCCATCGGTTACTTAAACTTCGGTCAAAAAAAAGACAACGTGCTTTAAAATTTAACCGATGGACGCCTAACTGATAGGTCAAAAATGATCGTTAGTACGCACGACCATCAGTTAAAAATCCACGCATGCTCAGAATCAAGTAGATGCATGCTTGGAAGCATTGAACTTCACTTTTTTCAGCACGTTGTTGTGTTTTACGCCACCACGTTTTAACACGATCGATTATTTAACCGATGGTGTGTAGGCACATCAGACCATCAGTCAGCTTCATTGGTTAATCGATGAGAACGGTCTTTCGGACCGTTCTCATCGGATGGACTGATCGTGTGTACGAGGCTTAAAACATTCAAGATGTACTACACACTGGAAACCCTAACTAAAACTTGTTTATTGATGGTACTACACGCTAATACTATCCAAGTTCTCCCCCTCTTACTCCCCACCTTGCTGGGACACTGTAGTGAACATGGATCTCTGCTGCACATGTGGTGGCCGTGTGCCCCATTGCCGCCAGTGTGCCCCATCAAATGCTGCCAGTGTGCCCATCAATTGCCGCCACTGTGCCCCATCAGATGCTACCAATGTGCCCACCAATTGCCGCCACTGTGCCCAATCAGATGCTGCCAATGTGCCCACCAATTGCCGCCACTCTGCCCCATCAGATGTACTGTGCCCCATCAGATGCTGCCAGTGTGCCCATTTATTGCCACTACTGTGCCCCATCAGATGCTGCCAGTCTGCCCATCAATTGCTGCTACTGTGCCCCATCAGCTGCTGCCAGTGTGCCCATCAATTGCCGCTACTTTGCCCCATCAGATGCTGCCTGACACTTACCTGTCTCGCAGCGGGTCAGCGGCAGTCTCCTGCACGTCCTCCATGTCTTCTTCCATCCTCTGTCAGGTGTCCAATCACAGCGTCTGACGTTTCAGCCAATCAGGTGACCAGTAACAGACCTATTAACCTGATTGGCTAGGAGGCGGTTCAGTGTTAGCAAAGCAAATTCCTTTGTGAACAGCGAACGCCCAGCATGGCACCCGTTGTTCACCTTTTTGGCGGCCTAGGGGGTGTCAGCAGCGATGCATGAATCCATCTATGATGGTAGAGCGGTGCAGGAGAGAGGAGGTGGTGCTCCTGCACCCTTTATGGATGCACCCCCACTGGATGTGGAATGATTTGATACAGTAATGTAATCTGAAAGATTACAGTGTACTGTATGTGTTATGATTTTAGTACTTTTTGAATTTGCCGCCGGGCTCCGCCCCATACGTCACACCGCTCACAGGGAATGGAGCCTAGCACACAGAGGTATCAGGTGGAGGACAGAGCCCACAGACACAGTGGGAGGACATTGCAGGATCCCGGGGTGAGTACACTGCACCAGGATCCTGAGATGCAATGTCGAGTGTGGCTTGGGGTTACCGCTGATGGTACTGAAATGTAACCCCGAGCCACACTCGGGAATACTGCCAGGGAGGTTTTAAAAAAAAACATTCATACTCCCCTAGGTGGATGCAGCATCAGTCCAATGCTTATCTGTCCTCCACCACCTCTACACCAAGAACTTAGTCTGCAGTGAGCAAAAGCAGACCTCACCACTGCCAGCTCTCTGCTCTGCCCCTCCAGTGGTCACTGAAGCACTAGGCTGTGGAGAGGGTGGGAGTGGCTGACTCAGGTTTTTAGCGGCATGCTGAGAGGCTGAGCCAGCCGCTAGTCATGCATCTGAGTAATGTCAGCCAATAGAAGACTTTAGTCTGCTGTCGGTTAAATATGAGTCACAGTGGTGCAGAACGAAGTGCATTCCTATGTCCCAAAAAAGATTTAGCCCTACTTCTTTAAGGCCGCTCACCTAATGTTATCATACATGTGTGGCATGTCATACACATCTTAACAACTTGATGAATCAAAAAGGTTTACCTGTCCTGCAAGCATTTCATACAGCAAGACTCCATAGGACCACCAGTCAACAGATTTTCCATAAGGCTGATATGCGATAATCTGAAAGGAATATAAACATAGTAATAAAGAAATGCCTAAAAATATAAAAACCACATTTATTGTTCGTTTATTCAGTGAATATTTTCTTTTGAATGTCCAGTGAATATTTACTTGTGAGAGGCTCAACACCATTCATAACCTACTGGTTTGTGTATGTCGGGACAAAATACAAAATAAAAATGTCGGTAGGAAAAAAAAAATATGTAGTACATATCTGCAATACATATACATTTGCTGTTTTTTATCACTTTAAAGACCCTTCAATTACATTTCTGCACCAGAAATGCAATTTATTTAAAGGGGTTATAAAGGAATTTGTTTTCCCCCTAAATACCTTCCTTTACCTTAGTGCAGTCCTCCTTCACTTACCTCATCCTTCAATTTTGCTTTTAAATGTCCTTATTTCTTCTGAGAAATCCTCACGTCCTGTTCTTTTGTCTGTAACTCCACACAGTAATGCAAGGCGTTCTCCCTGGTGTGGAGAAAGCCTCTTGAGGGGGAGGGGGCAAGCAGGGGTGTCAGGATGCCCTCTAACACTCAGCTCCTTTCTCTATCTGCAAAGTAGAGAGTGTCCTGACACTCCTGCTCACCCCCCCCCCCCCAAGAGGCTTTCTCCACACCAGGGAAATGGAAGGATGAGGTAAGTGAAGGAGGACTGCACTAAGGTAAAGGAAGCTATTTATATATAAAAAAAAATCCTTTACAACCCTTTAACTCTGGTTGTGTGCTGACAACAGAAAGCATTTCTGTGATCTGAACGGTATCAGCCCTACTCAATTTTTTTGGCTAAACTACTGAATCACACTTTTCACATCCACAACATAAGCACAAATTTATCTGTAGTCAATGATAAGAACTAGGAGGCCTAGTCAGGCTCCTTGAGATAACACAGAAGTGTGAATAGGACATAGGACATTTTTTAAATGTATTGTACATATATATATAACAAAACAATTTCAATGTTAAATTAGAGCTGTGCGATTAATCATTAAAAAATCATTATCGAGATTCAATCCCCCTCAGGATCTTAATACAGCATTTGCCTGATTCATGGTATGTTTACCATGAATCGCAGAGCTGTCAAAAGAAAAACTCAGCCAGCAAAAGTTCATCAACAGCGATAAAGAGAAACATGATTTACTAAAGGCAAATAGACAGTACACTCTGTAAGTGCAATTGCTCCAGAGCTTAGTAAATGAGCAGAAGTTGTTCTTACTTCCATCATCCAATCATGTGCAAGCAAAAATGCTGTTTTTTTATTTTCCTTGCATGTGATTGGGTATTCTTTGCAAAGTGAAGCATTACCTCATTTACTAAGCTCTGGAGCAACTACACTTGCAGAATGCAACAGTCTATTCGTCTTTAGTAAATCAACCCCAAGGTATCTCTTGGTTCTTTTAGATCTTCCTTCTGTAAATGAAGTCAGTTTAAACACTTAATGACTAAACCTTTTGTTACACTTGTTGCTTACAAGTTAAAAGCAGTAATTTTTTGCTAGAAAGTTACTTAAAACCCCCAAACATATATATACATATGTATGTATATATATATATATATATATATATATATATATATATATATATTTTTTTTTTGCAGAAACCCTAGAGAATAAAATGGAGATCATTGCAATATTTTATGTCACACTGTATTTGGGCAGCGGTCTTTCAAAGGCATTTTTTTAGGAAAAACTATACTTCAATTAATTAAACAAACAAAAAAAACTGTAAAGTTAGCCCAATTATTATAATTTTTTTGTATAATGTGAAAGATGATGCTACGCCGAGAATTGTGAGGGAATTGTGATCTTCATTCTAAGCTAAAAAATCGTAATTTTCATTTTATCCAAAATCAGGCAGCTCTATGGTACATTTATCAGGCCAAAAGGGAACACACAAAGTACATTTTTAGGGTTTACAAACATTTTAAGTAATCATTGTTAAAAGTCAAACCACAATATACACTACTTTACTGTGATGTTCCCAGGAAATAAATAAGTTACAGCCTTGAAAATGTACCCGTTCATCAGCTTTATCTTTTCTGTAGAATGGGAGAAAAGTAGTGTTATGTATGTTTTTAAGGTGGCATAAATGGCTACAATATCCAATCTTTGTTTGCTTCTGCATGGTGCAGAAGTTTAATTCAAGACAAGTATGAATTGTCAAAGGAGATCAAGTACAAGGCTTTTGCCAATTAGGGCACAGAGCACTGTCAGAGCCTTGATTGGACAAAGTGATGATGACTTTGTCCAATCTTGGCTCAGTGCTCATAGTTCCACCCCATACTATAAAAGGTTCCTGTGGCAAACCTAGCCACTTCTGGAACGCTGGACGTTACATGTCAAAAGGTTGTCTGTATTATATGCTATGTATTCTGCTGGGTCTTATGTGGGCATAGTAATTCATATGCTGGCAGCCGTAAGCCACTAGCATTCAGTACTTAGTTTTATGTTGCCCAATCAGTGTTCGGCAGTTTTAAACCGAACTCCCACAACACATAACCCCAGACCCCAGCTATCAACCGACTTTTCCCTTGTGCAGCAATGCCTGATGGGAGAATTATCCAAACTGTTAAGTTCCCCATCTGGTCCTCCCTGTATTACCCCTGTTAAATCTATTTGGCTGTTTGGAAACCCCTTGCATGGGGAATTATATAAATATGGAAGCCTGTGAATAAAAAGTCTGTTGACTCTCAGAGCTGTGTGTCGTCTGGTTACTGAGGGAGATTTGGGACATTGCCTTACTTGTCAATGCTGACTGTGGATTTACCCTGGTTACCAGCGGAGATCGTGGAGTTTAATATTGCTCTCCGCTACAGTTCCTTCCCACAGTAAGCTTTTGCAGTTTGTTGTTGAAGTGGAGATAGATAGAGCAGGGCTCAGTTTGCTACTAGCGAGTTAGTGTGTTCACTTATTGTGAGTGTAGAGTGTTAGTGTAGTGTCAGTATAGTGTGAGTATACGGTAGATGTTTTCTTGCTGAGAGTGTCTTTGTTTTTTAACAACCTCACCTATACAATGTATTCCTTTTTAGAGCATCTCAATTTTACCCCCTGAAGATGACTGCCCTCTACAAGGTTGAAACGCTTCAGTGTTTTTATCATGACCATCATATTTATCATTATTACAAGATTATACCATGTTCTTGTTGGTTTGCCTTTACGGTTTATTCAATATGTTATTAACTCATATGTACAGTATATGCTTTCATTGTGACCACTTGACCATTTTTTGGTTCGAATAGAATAGACATGATTCTTGTTAGACATATAAAACCAAAATAAAAAAACTTTTGTACCAATTGAACACTACTTATTTTTTGCTGCAATACAAAGCCCCCGGGGTAACTTTCCCTTCTCTCAATAACTAATTAACTATTGACTCATTTTTAACTTATCTTTTTTTGTATAATTCTCCTTTAAGGGGGCCTGACAAGGGGGTATGTTCTATACCTACATACTTTTGCTAATAGCTGTCCCTCGTTCCCATCTCAAAAAGTTGGGAGGTATGCAGTGTGAGTATAGTGTAGTGTGTCAGAATAGTGTGAGAATAGTGTGAGTATAGTGTACTGCGAATATAGTGTAGTGTGTCAGTATAGTGTGAGTATAGTGTAGTGTGTCAGTATATTGTGAGTAAAGTGTCAGTATAGTGTAGTGCAGTGGTTCTCAACCCTGTCCTCAAGTACCCCCAACAGGCCATGTTTGCAGTTTTTCCTTTATCTTGCACAGGTGCTTTCAATCAGAGTCAATGGCTTGGTATTTTGGACAACAATTTTATTTAAGAGTAATTACCAAAACATGGCCTGTAGGGGGTACGTGAGGACAGGGTTGAGAACCACTGGTGTAGTGTGTCAGTATAGTGTGCCAGTATAGTGTCAGTGTAGTGTGTTAGTGTAGTGCAGTGTTTAACACAGCATTACATAACATTTAGTGCTGTATACAGTGTTGTATACCCTGTTTTTGGTTTGCTTCGTGGTTTTTTTTGTTTTTTTTTTATTTTTTTTTGGGGGGGGGGGTGTTGGATTTTTTTGTCCCCTGCCTGCCCCCCTTTTTAAAACTGTCAGCTGCAGTTTTTCTGACTTCCTTATTTCTCCTCTTGAAGACATGCAATGTGATGCTTTTCATCACTTGTGGGAAGGCTTCAGTTGTCAGGGTGACACTAGCCCTCTCTTCCGCTTAATAAAGAATCCTTACCCCTGCTAGCCACCCCTCCTGAACACAGAAAGTCACTCACTTGTCATACGTGTCACTCAGAGAACACTTTGCATTTTCTCAATGAATGCAAAATGAGAGATGGAGATCTGGTGTCACTGCTCCAGCTCTTTGCCTCACCCAATCAGAGAATGCCTTACATTGATTGAGAAAATGTGAAGCATTTCCTGAATGGCACCCATGCCAAGCAAACTCCTGTCTTCACAATGCAGCAGGGCAGCTGCACGGCACAGCACTCAGAAGCTAGTGAGGAACTTAGTAGCAGGAGTGCCTACTACAGTGATTTTCCAGCTTCCACAGGGATGCCATAGGTATGACACCTACATACTTACATTGGTCCAAGTGAGTTTTAAGCTTTAGATATTGAGCTTTGTAAACCACAAGCTTATTTATCAGCAAAAAGCAGACATTTACACAAGTCAAAAGTAGTCTGGAGTGCTACCTACTGACTAGAAAGGTAAGAATGAAACATTCAAGTGCAAAATATATGTATATATTTTTATATATATATATATATATATATATATATATATATATATATATATACATTATTCATCCCTCTTAAAATCACAGAAAATACTTTGATTTAGTTAAAATTAGTGTTTAAATTACAAAGGTCCTCATGTTACAGGTTAATGTGAGTATGGTGGAAAAAAGGTACACTACCTCTGGAGCGATATAGTCTGGCGTTCCACAGAAGGTGCGGGTAGTAGATCCGCTAAAAATGTTCTCTTTACACATTCCAAAGTCAGTGATTTTTATGTGTCCCTCAGCATCCAGCATAACATTGTCCAGCTTTAGGTCCCTGTGTACAGAAAGGCAGTATCAGCAAGATGAGAACAGAGGACTAGAATACTACAACTAAACTGTACTAACAGAACACAGAAGAGCAGGATCTCTACAAACACTCTACAACACATAGCAACCTGTTAATATTTACAAGAAACTGAATAAATGCACATCACTATCAAAGTACAGTAGTGAATTATTACAATAGAAACAAAACACATACACATGAATTACACTTGAAATGTAGCATAGGTTCACACCAGGAAAATTCATTCCAGAACTGTTCCAGATGCACTTCTCTGTGCGATTTTGACTGTACTGGAGTCCGGTAAGTTTTTTATGCATTTTTTATGTGTTTTACTGCTTTCCAGTACGGTCAAGTGCAGGAAAAATACAGCATGTTCAATTTTTTTTTTCAGAACTGGAATGCCCTGGGACTGACCGCAGTGATGTGAACTATGCCATTGGAAAGCATATACAGTAAAACCTTGGTTTGAGAGTAACTTGGTTTGAGAACGTTTACAAGACAAGCAAAATGTTTTAATACATTTTGCCTTGATATACAAGTGATGTCTTGATACCAAGTTCCACCTGAAAAAAAGCCTTGATTCTATGTACTTTTAAGTCTAACACTGCTACATGAATATGGAGGAGTATGGGATTATTGCGGTGCCAACAGATAGGAAACAAACACAATAGATTTATAAAAATACAAAAAGTTTTATAAATTTAAAAAAAAAAAATGAAGAAAGAAATCGGTTCAAACATTGAAGCAGTACATCAGAAATGTGGGAGCATGACATCAAAGTACGGGCCAGTGGTCAGATCTTCCCGACTAGTTTCACCAATCCATTGGCTTCATCAGGGGATATATGACATGACCAACTATAATGAATAGCTCTAAAAAGATGAAACAAACATTATTTAACAGTCTACTCATTAAATATATCGAAATAACATTGTTCGAAAATGTATAACATATATAATTTGGCTAGGATATAAGGCGAAGCTACAAGAGCCAAGGTACCAAAAAACAGGATCCACACCAAGTCCCAAACCTACACATGTAAAACCCACATGGTGCAAGCACTAACAACCCTTTAGGGTAGGAAAATAAATGAAAACCTACCCAGGACTGCCTGATGAACCAAGAAAGGAGACCCAGAATGCCTGAAAGCAGGTTCAGATCCAGAGACCCTCAAGTAATAACTATATAAAAAGCAATAAAGATTCAATATTAGAGGAGCCCTCTTACAATCTACACGCCAGCGAGTAATTCAATTGAAGCTCAAAAAAAATAGTGTTGTAGAGGCATACCTCAAAGGGCTTGTAGTTTAAAATAAAAGAGAACAGGGAAGCTGGACTGGTTTCACATACAGGTGTATCTGGGTAGGAATCAGATGATTAAAGTTAAATAGATTCAAAAGAGCGGACATCTGATAATAAGCTGTATAAACCCATATAAGCCTTATTGCTCAGGGTTGATAGATTGCAAAAGGTGTTTTTCTCTTTAAAGGTAAAAAAGGGTTAATAGAACTTACAGAGCAGTGTCCAGATTAAATGGATAACCAAAGATGCCTAGAGGCATTTTTAGTGCCACTGTTAGTAGCCAGATCCTAAAAGAAGGTAAAAGGTGGAAAAAGTACCAGAGGTATCAGATAAATATCAAGAGAAGCCAACAAAGAGATCAGATTGAGCAAGGCTTACCTAAAGGTCTGTTGTTTTAAGGACACAGCATCCCTGTAAAGCAGCGCTGTAGCTGCAAGAAGAGGGGCTTCTTATAGCCCCTTGATCGGCCGCATATGCAAGTCCCAAAATGCTGTGCGGCTGTGTGCTAGGGTCATCCGACGCCAGACACCCAGCCAGCATGCAGAGAGCAGCGGAGACGGAGCCGACACCCGCCCAAAGCCAGGCAAAAAGGCACGCCCCCCGCACAGACTGAAACAGAGGTGACAGGGGACAACACAAGGAGTAAAAGAAAGCCGCAGAATGCTACCAACACAGTGGCAAAAGCACCAATAGAACCAATCACAAATAAAGCAAAAAAAACTATTATTAAAATAAAATACACCATATACTGTATATTGCGATCAGATCAGAGAGAGAGAGAGAGAGAGAATCACCTATTAGGTTCACATAGGGGGCAGTACCAGGGGAGTGGGTGGTAAACATATGGGGACAGGGACAAAGGGGGGACCAAATAGACAACCAGGTTCAACCCCGTCGGCTACCTACAAACGCGGCAGGGTCAGAATCGGATTTCCACACTGCAGCCAGTGAACTATATTCACGACTGCACTCCCGGGGGTACAGTCGCACTCTTCTGAAACGCTCTTCCAATAAAGTTAATAAGCTGGATAGGAAAGTTCTCATCCACTCCAATGAACGGCAAAAAGTGATCAACTCCACTCGTATTATAATGCAATTTTCTAAACAACATGCCCAAATGAGAGGGATTTTAAAAAAAATTCTGGCCCTTGCTCATGGCTGATAGCACAATAGCCATATCTGGAAATCACTTTCAAATGTGCTCCCTCCCTTAGAGATCGTATGGTAACTAGCCTCCATGTACGAAAGGGTATTCGGATGCCCCTGTCCACAGGAACATTCCCTTGTGGACATTGTGACGTCTGTCCCTTTATCTATAACAAAGAGGTAACCATCCTGCCTAATGGCAACACTCATAAATTGAAATTCCGGATTACCTGCCAAACAATAGGCAATAGTCTACCTAACCAGCTGCCAATGCGGCTGCTTTTACGTGGGCAAAACTAAAAGGCCTTTCTTTAAACGCATCACATATCATGTCAATCCTCTATTTAAGCATTTGATGACCACGACCCTAAATAGACATGTAGGATGCCTACATGACTTTGATACCAACTCTATCAGTTTTGCTGCCTTGGAGCATGTACCTACACATGCTAGAGGTGGCGGCATTGATAAGACTCTTTTGCAGCTCGAAACCAGGTGGATACACTCATTAGATGCGGTTAAATTCCCAGGCTTGAACGAATTTATAAGCTTCAAATCTTTTCTATAAAATTATTATGACATCTGATGAGTGAATGAATGAATGAATGAAGAACTTGTATAGCGCAGCACATGCGAAGTAAATCGCCTCTGGGCGCTTGTTGTTCCTGTCTCCTTTGAGATCAAAAGAGATGCGTCTTAATCTTTCTCCTGAAGACCAAGTAGTTCTCCTCCAGTCTAATGCTGACTGGTAAGGCGTTCCATAGTCTGGGACCTTGGACAGCGAATCTCCTGTCTCCTTTGGACTTGTATCTGGCTTTCGGTATTTGAAGCCGATTTTGATTGTTGGATCGTAGAATACGATTGGGATTGTACATTTTTAATTTTTCGCATAGATAATGGGGAGCATTCCCATGGATACATCTATGCGTTAGACAGAGTGCTTTAAAAGTGATTCTGTCATTGACTGGTAGCCAGTGAAGGGATCTCAACGAAGGTGAGATTGATTCCCAGGGTTTTTTCCCAGTCACAAGTCTGGCGGCCGTATTTTGCACGACTTGAAGACGAGCGATTTGGTACTTGGGGAGTCCGAGGTAAAGGGCATTTGCATAGTCCAATCTGGAGTTTACAATTGCTCCCACCACGACCGCTATGTCCTTCTTCGGAATAAAAGGCGTGAGTCTGCGTAGTAGGCGCAGCAGATAGTGAGATCCGCTGACTACTGCCCCTATTTGTGCGTTCATTGTCATGTCGGAGTCAAAGATGACCCCAAGACTTTTGACTTTGGCGCTGGGGGTGATGACTTTGCCCAGAATGGGCGGGGGGATCCAGGTTGTTATCGGTTGATTCCTGCGCTTGGCGTGAAACAGAAGAAGTTCTGTTTTCGCTCCGTTGAGTTTGAGATAACTCTTTGTCATCCAATCCTCTATCAAAGAGAGGCATGTCTCTAGATCGAGGTGGTGATCCTTTTTATTGCTAATGCGGAAGTACAATTGCGTGTCGTCTGCGTAAGAGTGATATAGCAGTTTTTGGCTGCTGATGATTTCAAAAAGAGGACGCAGATAGATGTTGAATAACATTGGCGACAGGGGAGATCCCTGAGGGACCCCGCACGATAATGTGCGTTGTTCCGAAGTGAATGATCCTTGCTTGACTATTTGCGATCGGTTTTCCAAAAAAGAGGAGAACCAAGATAGATCGCTTTCTGCGACTTTGGCTACTTTAGCCAGCCGAGTCAATAACAGCTTGTGATCAACTGTGTCAAAGGCTGCGCTTAGGTCCAGCAGAACCAGAAGAGAAGATTCTCCTTCGTCTGCGGCCTCAAGAACGTCGTCCCATATCTTAAGCAATGCTGTTTCCGTCCCGTGTCTGGGACGGAATCCTGATTGCAATGGGTCGAGTAAGTTGTGGGTATCTAGATGCTGTTGCAGCTGCTGTACCACTGCTTTCTCCATTACCTTGGAGAGAACATTTAAGCCTGTTATGGGGCGCCAGTTGAGTGGATCCTTAGGATCCAGGGTGGCTTTCTTCAAGATGGGTTGAATGAAGCCCTCCTTCAGCTGGGAGGGCATTATGCCCTCCCTGAAGGATTGGTTAATAAGCTGCGTGACAGGAGGTGCCAGGATGTCGGCGCATTCCTTCAGCAGTTTGGTGGGGATAATATCATTTGGCGCCGTGCTGTTGCGCAGAGTGCCGATGATATTTTTTGTGGTCTGAATGGAGATGGGTTCCAGCGTGAACTCACCAAACTGTGGTGAATTGTTGCCGGTGCTGTGTAAATGACTACGGGGGGGCTGGGAAGGCAATTGTTCCGCTGAATGCTTTGCCGGATTGCCTCAATTTTGTTAATGAAGCAATCCGATAACTCATCGCAAAATTCTTGTGTATCCAAGTTGGGGGCTTCAAGACATCCTGGATTCATGGTCTGAGTGACCAGCTTGAAGAGTTCGCGGGGGCGATTTAGGGCACCGTTGATAGCCTCAGAAAAATAATTTTTCTTGGCTTCGAAGATTTGCTTGTAGTATTTTCTGGTTATTGCCTTGTAAATCGCGAGGTTCTCATCTGAGGAGCTTCTCTTCCAGGCTGCTTCTGCCCTTCTGCGCTCTTGCTTCAGTAACGCCAGCTGGTTGTTGAACCAGCCGGAGTTATGTTTCCTGATCTGGGTCTTTCGTTTCGGCGCTATCAAGTCAGCTGACTGCAATAGTGCTGTGTTTATGGCCTCCAGTGTTTCTGCCGCTGTTTGGTGCGGCTGAATTGTGTTTATTTTTACCCCTAACGTAGTTTTGAAGAGTTCCGAGTGGAGCTTCTTCTGACATCTGGTCCAGTGTGTTGTCACTGGATTTGATGTTTTTGTTAAGGGGGGGAATTCGGAAATAATGAATTTAATTGCATGGTGATCTGTCCATGGCAATGGTTCATTTTCCAAGATTTTTATTTCCAGATCTTGTCTGAAAATAAGATCGAGCGTATGACCTGAAGCATGTGTGGGCCCACATACTAGTTGCTGAAGCCCTAATCCTTCCAGGTGGTCGATGCAGGCGTCGGCAATGGGGTCTTGCGGGGAGTTGGCCCAAAGGTTGAAGTCCCAGAGCAGCAAAAGGTGTTTGCTATTCAGGGTATAGGTGGAGACAAAGTCCGTCAAAGATGGGAGCAGCTGCGACTTGGGGCCAGGTGGCCTATAGCAGAGTAGAATCCGGACGGTCTTCTGGCCGTTTACTTGCAGTTGTCTCCATCTGGGTGTGAGTTACAATTTTGTCAGTTTCCCCCTCTCATTCACCTACCATCGTGTTTCCTCCCTCCATCTGCAATCCAATGACTATTGTTTAGGTTTTATCACCTTACAATACCCCGATCCTCCATCCCAGGGGTAGATCACATTGTGGCCAATATACTGACTAGTCCCTTGTTTTGGGATTTACTTTACTATTTATTTTATTATTTGTAATTTTTTGTTTATGAATTTTCTAGTGTCTATCATGATACTTTGTAATGTTTGTTTATTTGATGTATTTACAGAGCATGTTCATCAGTATTATGTAAGTTGTTGTCTTCCACCTAAATGATCTTTACTCCTTTTCTTTTTTCTCCTTTTGGCTTGGATATTTGGCGGAGCCCTTTGGCCTTTTCTGACCCTGCCGCGTTTGTGGGTAGCTGACAGGGTTGAACCTGGTTGCCTATTTGGTCCCCCCTTTGTCCCTGTCCCCATATGTTTACCATCCAGGGCCGTTTGAAGGAATTTGGGGCCCCCATGCAAAATGGGGGCCCCAAGCAGCCCCCGCACGCAAACCCTACGTTAGCACTACACTAATTTTTAACACCCATGTTCTTACTCCCCCCCCCGCTCCCTAGTCCCTATGTTTTTCTATTCTCACCTCCCCTTCTTCCCTGTAGGCTGCTGCTGTAGTGTGGCCAAGCTTCTCTTCCTCTTGTCAGTCCGGTGTTCTATCATTATGGGTCCCCAGTCCCTTATCAAATACTGCCTGGGCCGGGCTGGGTACTGCATGGTACAGGAGATTCAGTTTCCTGTGTTCCCGGCCGGACTGAAAGGAAGTGAGCACTCAATGTGCACTTCCTGGCCGGGAACAGGAAACTGAATCTCCTGTACCACGCGCGATACCCGGTCAGACTGACAGGACTCCAGGAGGAAGGAAGAGGAGCTTGGCCTCGCTACAGCCTGGAAAGGGGAAGTTGGGGGCCCCATGCCAGCTCGGGGGCCCCAAGCAATTGTTTGTTTGTTTTGCCTGTTCTGTAGTGACAGGCCTGTTACCACCCACTCCCCTGGTACTGTCCCCTATGTGAACCTAATCGGTGATTTTCTCTCTCTCTCTCTGATCGCAATATATATGGTGTATTTTATTTTATTTTAATAATTGTTTTTTTGCTTTATTTGTGATTGGTTCTATTGGTGCTTTTGCTGCGGTGTTGGTAGCTTTCTGCGGCTTTCTTTTACTCCTTGTGTTGTCCCCTGTCGCCTCTGTTTCAGTCTGTGTGGGGGGGGGGCCTTTTTGCCTGGCTTTGGGTGGGTGTGGGCTCCGTCTTCGTTGCTCTCTGCGTGCTGGCTGGGTGTCTGGCGTCGGATGACGCTAGCACACGGCCGCACAGCATTTTGGGACTTCACGGTGCATGCGTGGCGACCCGGCTGTCTGTGACGCGGTGACGCTGCTCACCTGCACAATCAAGGGGCTATAAGAAGCCCCTCATCTTGTGGCTACAGCGCTGCTTTACAGGGACGCTGTGTACTAAAAACAACAGACCTTTAGGTAAGCCTTGCTCAATCTGATCTCTTTGTTGGCTTTGCTTTGATATTTATCTGATACCTCTGGTACCCAATTTTTATTTATTTTTTAATTAATTTTTTCCACCTTTTACTTTCTTTTAGGATCTGGCTACTAACAGTGGCACTAAAAATACCTCTAGGCATCTTTGGTTATCCAGTTAATCTGGACACTGCTGTAAGTTCTATTAACCCTTTTTTACCTTTAAAGAGAAAAACACCTTTTGCAATCTATCAACCCTGAGCGAAAAGGCTTATATGGGTTTATGCAGCTTATTATAAGCTGTCCGCTGTTTAGAATCTATTTACAGTAACTTTAATCATCTGATTCTTACCCAGATACACCTGTATGTGAAACCAGTCCAGCGTCCCTGTTCTCTTTTATTTTAAACTACAAGCCCTTTGAGGTATGCCTCTACAACACTATGTTATTTGAGCTTCAATTTAATTACTTGCTGGCATGTAGATTGTAAGAGGGCTCCTCTAATATTGAATCTTTATTGCTTTTTATATAGTTATTGCTAGAGGGTCTCTGGATCTGAACCTGCTTTCAGGCGTTCTGGGTCTCCTTTCTTGGTTCATCAGGCAGTCCTGGGTAGGTTTTAATTTCTTTTCCTACCCTAAAGGGTTGTTAGTGCTTGCACCATGTGGGTTTTACATGTGTAGGTTTGGGACTTGGTGTGGATCCTGTTTTTTGGTACCTTGGCTTTTGTAGCTTTGCCTTATATCCTAGCCAAATTATATATGTCATACATTTTTGAATAATGTTATTTCGATATATTTAATGAGTAGACTGTTAAATAATGTTTGTTTCATCTTTTTAGAGCTATTCATTATAGTTGGTCATGTCATATATCCCTTGATGAAGCCAATGGATTGGCAAAAATAGTCAGGAATATCTGACCACTGGCCCGTACTTTGATGTCATGCTCCCACATTTCTGATGTACTGCTTCAATGTTTGAACCAATTTTTTTTATTTATTTATTTTTTGTAATTAATAAAACTTTTTGTATTTTTATAAATCTACTGTGTTTGGTT
Organism: Rana kukunoris; assembly: GCA_029574335.1. Taxonomy (NCBI): domain Eukaryota; kingdom Metazoa; phylum Chordata; class Amphibia; order Anura; family Ranidae; genus Rana; species Rana kukunoris. The sequence goes on along the minus strand of CM056058.1, from coordinate 80,259,378 downwards.
CCTATCTGTTGGCACCGCAATAATCCCATACTCCTCCATTCCCTCTACTAATTCTATTAAGGGATGAGGTGCCGTATCTTTATTTTGGACTATCGACCACCACTACCTATTGTTACATGAATATGTTTTGATATGATATATATGGAGAGGGCTCCTGCGCTACCAGGAGTGGTGGAAAAGGGGCACTGCTGCAAACACCTGGTATTCTGTCCTTAGCAGAAACAAAAATAGTGTGAAGAAAGGAGGGGGCTGGTGTCTGCGCTGTGAATGAGTGAAAGATGGAAGAGGTGCAGAACACTCACAAGTGGTGAGTGAATGAACCAGTGGGCGTGGATGGAACGGTATGTGGACACTAAATGCAACTAAATGCAAAACAAATCAATATGAACTACAGGTTAAACAGACCTATACAGGACATATAAATAAATACAAAACAGATAAACGTGTATGTGAACCATAAATTCAAACAAGGAAAACAGTTGAAAAAAACAAAAAACATGTGAAGTGCAAAGCTACAAAAAAATCAAAAGTCACTGTGAGAGATGAATAATAAGAATATAAGTCTCTGAAAGTGCTTCCCCAAAAAAACACAGAAATCCAAAGGTATGGTGCCAGGAAAAGAAACTGCAGTGAACACCTCCGGTGGTCCCTAGCTCCTCACCTCACGGCTATGGCACGGATAGCCAAATCAACTCCCAGTGGGTGAGCTCCAATGAGAACAGCAGCGTTTCAGAGATGGCTGAAGGACTCAGCAGCAGACTGACACCTAAAACCACATCATGGATCACACAGACATGCACTCACATGGAGGCTATGAATGGTGAGCCTGTCTGCAACGAACAGCACGTTAATTAGTGGTCCTGGATGTTCCCCAGGCTGTACCTCCTTTCCCGATGGACTAACACTCAGGCTGGATGGAACCATAGAGCATGCAGATGTCCAAGAAAAAAAAGCAAACCATGGCATAGCACCGGAAAGATGAACATATTTATTGGGTAAAAACAAGATAAAACTCACATTTGGATGAAAGTCACCAGGCACATAAAAAAACAAACAGGCAGCAGGTACGCCTTCCTGCGTCAGGGTGTAGGCTCTAGTGCTTCTCGATCCCTACGTGTCTCGTCACACCACGTGACTTCTTTAGGGGATCAAAGTCCTTCAGCCATCTCTGAAACGCTGCTGTTCTCATTGGAGCTCACCCACTGGGAGTTGATTTGGCTATCCGGGCCATAGCCGTGAGGTGAGGAGCTAGGGACCACCGGAGGTATTCACTGCAGTTTCTTTTCCTGGCACCATACCTTTGGATTTCTGTGTTTTTTTGGGGAAGCACTTTCAGAGACTTATATTCTTATTATTCATTTCTCACAGTGACTTTTGATTTTTTTTGTAGCTTTGCACTTCGCGTGTTTTTTGTTTTTTTCAACAGTTTTCCTTGTTTGTATCTATGGTTCACATACACGTTTATCTGTTTTGCATTTATTTATATGTCCTGTATAGGTCTGTTTAACCTGTAGTTCATATTGGTTTGTTTTACATTTAGTTGCACTTAGTGTCCACATACCCTTCCATCCACGCCCACTGGTTTATTCACTCACCACCTGTGAGTGTTCTGCACCTCTTCCATCTTTCACTCATTCACAGCGCAGACAACACCCCCCTCCTTTCTTCACACGTTTTGATATGAACTTCAGGTAGAGTACTTCCCTTTATAGCAGCAGTCAGACTGGAAGAGGGCGAGCCAGCACTAGAGACTGGGCAGATTTCCCTATACAGAAAAACCTTGGTTTGAGAGTAACTTGGTTTGAGAGCATTTTGCCTTGGTATACAAGCGATGTCTTGATATAAGATTAGCGTCATGTCACAACTGAGAATAAAAAAAAAGAGAGGAGCCTCTAAGTGTAGCAACATGGTTACATTGAAGGTACAACATTTATCAACTTTTTGCTATACTTAGAGGTGCCTCTCTTCTCTTTTATACCCTGTAAAAAAAATGCTTTGATATACAAGTGCATTGGATTACAAGTATGGTTCTGGAACAAATTATGCTTGCAAACCAAGGTTTTACTGTAATCTGATTTCCATGCATTTTTGATACAGAAAAAAAAACGCACTGGGCTGCATATGGTTTGAACTGGCCCTTTAACTGAAAAATTATTTACCAAACACTCACTTTAAATTGATTCTTCAGTTTAAAGCAAAATTCCTCCAGAAAAATAGAACTTCCGCTTTTCAGAACTTCCATATAAGATGCTGTTGCGGATAGTAGACTCGATGTTCAGGGACTTTGCCACTGCTGTGCTCTATAGCAAAAATGTGCCAATTCACTTATCTCAATACTGGACCAATAGTGAGGCAACAAGGGCAGGAGAAGGCATACAATCCAAATGACCCGGAAAATATCTGTATAACAGAACACCTGGACATTTTTGGTACCATAGTGCTTAAAGGGATCATAAACCCTTACGTACGCTAACTGTAGGGAAAATGACTAGTGCAGCAGTTTTTCAAAGCATGCATATGGAGTCATACCTCCTTTATTGCAGTTAAAGTTGTTCTAAATGCATTCTCCCCAGCTCCCTCTTATAGGCTTAGTGGCTCTGTTGGTTCTCTTCCTCCTTTTTGGCTCAAGAAAAGCAGTGGGAGTCTTTGGTGACGGAAACGATGCTGAGCCATGCTCAGGAGCGAGCCCGCACAGCTGCCCCCCAAACACGTGGTGGGCCCTTGGAAAATCGAGGAGCCAGAAGCACCAGCTGGGGTCTCGAAAAGAGGAGGATTGGGGCTGCTCTGTGCAAAACCTTTACACAGAGCAGGTAAGTATAACATGGTTTACAATCCGTTTAAGATGTTCGTAGTGGACTAAATGATATGAATTTGGCTAGTATTAAAAATTTACATTGAAGGAATTTACTATAAGGTTTAGATAAAATATTAGCCATGCTTGTCACATATGGATTTTATTTTTTTGTTACAGATGCATTTTTCGACTTTGTATGTCTGAAAAAAAGATGGATTTGTTATTTTGTTTACATATCCTTGTGTTTTTTGTGTTGGGAATCTGTAAAAAAATTGAGGGAGCCTAATCATTAATATATCCCTATACTATATTATAGTACTTAGGACATACCTGTAGATGATTCCCTTGTTGTGGAGGAAAAAGAGACCAATGGCAATCTCAGCAGCATAAAACCTACAAAAAAACAAGAATAGTGAAGAACATTAGTGTAACAGGGATCTGTGGATCTGACTCCCTGCCCCCCCCCCATCTCTTGCAGCTACAACAGCCTCCACTTTGCTGGAAAGGCTTTTCATTTCTCCAAGATATCAGGCGGCGTCTGTAAGAATATGTTCTTATTTAGTCAATGTAATTGAGAGTTCATGTACTGATGTTGGATGAGAGGACCTGACTCACAGTCGGCATTCCAATTAATCTCAAAGGTGTTCAGTAGGGTTGAGGTCAGGGCTCTGTACAGGCCTATGGAGGTCTTCTTTGCATTTGTCTTTTTGCAGCTTGCTATGTGCACATGGGCACAGTCATGGTAGACCAGCTCTTCCCCAAACTTTTGCCACAAGGTGCACAACTTTCTAAAATATCTTTGTATGCTGCTGCACTCCTAAACTTAATCTGGACGGTTGTCCACATATATTTGGCCATATAGTTGTTGGTGTGATGGTTAGATGTCCAGTAACTTTTTGCCATAAGATGTATATCTTTGTGATATTGATTCTGTAGGAAGATATGGCAATCATCCACAGCGAAAATGCAGGTGGGAGAGGAAGTCGAGAAGAATCTATTACCTCTATGATCTCCTTGGTCACAAAGAGGCAGCATTTAATTGGATGCTGGCTTCCAATGTGACTCGGATGGTCATCTTGTGTTAGGCAGAGTCTAAGACCCTGGCTCCCCGGTTTGGCTTGCATTTCACATGTGGCTAGAATAGGAACAGGTCATCCATCTGTTAGGGATAGTGCTTAGAATCGGAGAGGTTTCAGACGAGTAGGGAAAGTGCAGAGATAAGCCACCCTTCCTGGAAGCCTCCCCACTTAGGTACGGACCGGCAAGGCCACATTCTGCTCCCCGAGACAGACATTGACAGCACACGTGATACCTAATACTAATACTGAACGCTGTACATCCTGTGAGTTAACCTGGATAGGTTGTCTTCCCGCTGGGCTTGTTGTACATTAAATAACATTTATTTCAGTACAGTTCTGTTCTAAAAACTTTATTCTGAGAGGTTTATTTATTAAAGCTAGATAATGTAAAAATCAGGCTCACTTCTGCATAGAAACCAATCAGCTTCCAGGTTTTATTGCCAAAGCTTAAAAGGTCACTAAAGGAAAAAAATGTTTTTGCTGAAATGACTGTTTACAGGGTATAGAGACATAATAGTTAAAGGGGTAGTTCCCCCCAAAAACCTTTTTTTTAACATTTATTCAGGCTCGTTATGTCAAGGGGAATCAGGTTTTTTTTTTTTAGAAATGAAGCCGTACTTACCGTTTTACAGATGCATCGTCTCCGACGCTTCCGGGTATGGGCTCCGACTATAGGCGTGCCTATTTGATTGACAGGCTTCCGACGGTCGCATACATCGCGTCACGATTTTCCGAAAGTAGCCGAACGACGGTGCGCAGGCGCAGTATAGAGCCGCACCGTCGCTCGGCTTCTTTCGGCTACTCGTGACGCGATGTATGCGACCGTCGGAAGCCTGTCAATCAAATAGGCACGCCCAGACCAGACGATCATACCCGGAAGCGACGGAGACGATGCATCTGTAAAACGGTAAGTACGGCTTCATTTCTAAAAAAAAAAAACCTGATTCCCCTTGACATAACGAGCCTGAATAAATGTTAAAAAAAGGTTTTTGGGGGAATTACCCCTTTAACTGATTCCTTTTAAAAATGATTAAAAATAGATAAAAATCAATCATATAATGTGCCTGCAGTTTAGTTTCATTTTTAAACTGCTTTCATGTTTCTGTGAAGTAAAGAGACACACGGAACAAAAACAAACAAATACAGGGCAGTGTTTTGTTTTTAAAATGAATCTGATTGGTTCTGAGGAGTTTTAGACACACAGTAATGACAGCTTGGACCACAGTGAAAAGCTGCCATGAGATTTTTCATAAGGAGCCAGACAAGCAGGAAGTGTGGAGATCAGAGCAGAATTACAGCAACTTCAAAGCAAAATTGAACAATGAGGACATGAAACCAGGACTGCAGTAAGGTAAAGGAAGCTATTTAGCTAAAAAAAAAATCCTTTAATTGAACAAGCTGAGGTAAGAAGCTGATTAGTTTCTATGCAGCAGTGAGACGGATTTTGCACTCTCCAGCTTTAGTAAATAAACCCCTAAATGTTTTCTGCCGCTGCTCAACACTGCACCTACAACTTCTAGTAAAACCTTCATGATGATTTCTGTCAACCTTTAATCATGTGTTACTCAAACCATTTTTTTTTACATACAACTGCAAAACAGTCAAGTTGCCAGGATACTTACATGGCATGGGGCTCCTTGAACTTGCCAACCTGTTGGATGTGATACATCAGGTCCCCGCCATTCACATATTCCATTACAAAATAAAGACGATCCTAGAGATTGAATTACAATAACTTAGTCTACAGGTAATCTAAATATAGTGGATGCAGTCAGAAGAATGCAAAATAATATTCTTCCAGATTATTATTTTTTAAGAGAATAGTACAGTGATAATATTAGTGTAAGGTGGTTTGAACTGTTGTGCTCTTTTTGAAGCCAAAAGATAAAGGAGCATTACATGTAAAGCATACCACAGTCTGAAATGTTGAATGAAGCTGTGTCAGGAAATGAGGCCTATCAAGCAAGGCCAAGACACGTTTCTCCACCATGGTACACTCCACATCATCATCCTGTATAATAACATCCTTCTTCAGAATTTTGATGGCATAGAGTTCATCAGATCCACGTCTCTCCGCCAACATGACCTGAAAAATTAGGAACACAATATAATATAAAGAGACATGAAAGCCCAATGGACACCATTTATCGGTGGAGGCTGGACACTGACTTGACTGCTGGAGCCTGGCCCAAGGTATCACCTTTAAATTAAATAAAGAAAAAGACCAAGGTGCTGAAATAAAACCAGTTTGGTCTCTTACTCATTAAAAAAAATAAAAAAATGGGAGCTAATTTGTTTTTATTTCAGCAGCTTGGTCTCTTAATGTTTTTAAAACATACTTTTGTAGTACATGTTTTAGTATCCATTTATTTAAATTTTAGACCGATTTTTTAGTATTTTGTGCACATTTTCTCTTTGATGCAATTTAATACATGGTTACATTATATGCCCACTTTCTTTATTTTATGTTTAACTGTGTATTATGTTTGCATATTTTAACCTTCTCAGATTCAGTGGAGACAACTGAAGTTCATCTGACAAGTATGTAATGTGCCAGATTTTGTGGTACTTATATGTATATGTAGACATCATTAATATGCTTGCTCTTGTAGCCCTGATGAAGGGGGAATAGTGTTGCCTCCTTTACGTGTTGGCTGCTGCCCTTTTTTTACCAACAATTATATTTTTTTTTATCTTTTTACCTGGTTTTGGTCTGGCGCTTCTTTCTGTATTTTTATGATTTGAGCTATTGTAGGGTGCCTATTGAGGGAAGCCTTGCTGTGTGGGAGCATCATTTGATTACACTTGCAAGTCTAAAAATTCCCAGTGACCTTCAAAACATTTGTTACCCCAAACACCTAGTAACGTCCCACAAGCCCACTGCCCCACTGTAAAAAGACACACTACAATAAATGGAATGCCATTTTCAGCCACTTTTCAGAGGCTATTTCTAGCGCTAAAGTGCCTGAAAACCAGCCTCAGTGTGAAAGTAGCCTAAAACTGTCAAAATAACCAGTCAACTAGGATTTTCTAATTACTTCAGTATAGTTGCCAGTTCATTGTTATGAAAAATATTTAAAGTGCAGTTGAAAACATAAGCAAACATGGGCGTCCACTGAAATTTTTTCAGAGGGGGGGCACTTCGGCAGCAGCGATACACAGTCGTATTTTACTCTTTCTCCGACCGCAAGCCGGGGTTAAAAGCGCGCCCCCCCCCACGTTAAAATGTAAAAAAAAAAACACTGTGCCCCCTGCATCTTTTAATATCTATTTGTCACTACTATGTACCCCCTCTCCACAACTCCACCTCTGGACCCCTTTACATTACACAGCACCCCACAGCTCTGGACCCCTTTACATTACACAGCACCCTGCATCACTGGACCCCTTTACATTACACAGTACCCTGCATCACTGGCCCCCTTTACATTACACAACACCCTGCACCACTGAACCCCTTTACATTACACAGCACCCTGCATCACTGGACCCCTTTACATTACACAGCACCCTGCATCACTGGGCCTCTTTACATTATACAGCACCCTGCATCACTGGGCCCCTTTACATTACACAGCACCCTGCATCACTAGACCCCTTTATATTACACAGCACCCCTTTTCCTTGACTGAAACACTACACTATATTGACAGTATATTTATTTCAGGTCTAAAAGAGGAACCTTTTGGAATGAGGGACAAATGGATTTGATTCCAGAAGAGGGACAGGCACTCTAAATAAGGGACAACTAGAAACTATGCCGTAGGCTACAACTCTGTGTTGTGTTTGCTCTGCGTTTCCAGACTTGCTAAAAAAACATCAGAAAATAGTCTAGTGTTACCTGTGGCAACAGATGTTGGAACAAACAAAGCACAGGCCTGGTAAACGATATAAAACGGCGCTCCCCTCCCTCTGTCCTCTGGCGCTTGTATCGTATGTCATGGAGCTGGGTCTGTGTGCAAGGTCCCGCCCCCCTAGTTTGGCTCGTGTGATAGGCGGAACACTAAAACACTATCAGATGAGCCAAACTAGGGGGGCAGGACCTTGCACACAGACCCAGCTCCGTGAAAGAGGGAGGGGAGAGCTGCAGTCGCCGTATAAAGCGGCCCCAGGGCCAGTTCAGCCCTGCTCCTGGCTCTCCCTGTCGATTCCAGGGGGGGGGGCAAATGACCCCCTTTGCCCTATGGAGCGGACGCCCATGTAAGCAAACACCACCTTTCAACAACTGGTAGTACAATTTAAGCTGCATTTGCTGCGACAATTTCTTACTTGCATCTGAAGACCAGGGTCTCTCATAGCTGTGGATGAATGCTGGCCATTTTCTCTATACAGAACTACTTTAACCACTTCCGGACCGCCGCACACCGATATACGTCGGCTGTTTGAAGAGGGATATCTTTGTTATGGCAGCAGCTAGCTGCCATAACCCAGGTATCCTCTTCCTGAGCGGGCGGTCCAGTTTCCGATAATGATGGTTTCTGCGGCGGCTGTTCCCTCCACCGCTTACCGGAGCCATCGGCAGCGGCGGAGGCGATCAGGTCCTCTCTGCTGCTTGGTATGTAGACGAGTGAGGGAAGATGACCCCCTCCATATCATTGCAGGGCAGAAGCGGCGTCAAAACATCACTTCTGCCCATAGCTCCTAAAGGCCCATTTAAAAAAAAAAAAAAATCAAGAGAGAAAATACTGCTCAATAGCAATCAGAAAACTCCTTCACTGGATCCAAACCTTGGGTGCCGGCAATGCAATGGAAATGCAAAAATCCAAAAGGAACTTGGACAGCCGCACTCCAAAAGAACTGTACTAGCTATGACTAAGCACTGAAGCTACAGTACGAAAGGTTAGCTGTTTGTTCCAGTTTTGCTGTGGCATGTTTATTTCTGTGATTCAAAAAAAATTAAATATCAAATGACAAAAAATGTATTTAATTTTTTCTGTAAATATGAGGTTTTTTATTTAAGAGGTCCTGTCATGTTTTTTTTCTATTACAGGGGATGTTTACATTCCTTATAAATAGAAATACAAGTTTTACATTACTAATTTTTTTAACTTAGACTAATGGGCTATAAGGGCAATAACATTTTCATTTTATTGATTGTGCATTTCTTTTCCTCTCACACCAAGAAACTTACACAAAAGCAAGAATGAGTTAATTAGTTTCTCTTTCTGTTCATACCTATTAATACACCAAGAGCTCACTAAATTTTCTGTTCTAATTTAATAGCAAAACAACTTTGCAATAAAGATCAAATAAAACTAAACACAGTCCAAATGATAAACAGCGCTTGTTGAAATTTTGATTGAATATCCAACTTCATATATAGGCATTCATAAAGTAGCAGAGTCTCAGAGTGATACAGTGCAAGCAGTCTGTGAAGAATCCTACACCTCTTCCCAGTTTGACACCACAAGTGGGGCACACTCCCCTTCGGGGTACACACTCACCAAAGGGTTAATATATATAGGCTTCAAGCAGTATCTTTCACTGGAATAGTCCGCTACTATAGCTGGGGTCAGCGAGGGTTAATGCTCCACATAAGAAAACAAGAGGCACCAAATAGTGTAATCCCATTTAATATAGAAAAAGTAACCCTTAATAACAAAAAGGCGCCCTCAGTTGAAGTCCATTGGTTGACAAAACCGGTCATGGCGGAGCTTATCACGACGATCAGGAAGTGATCTTCACAGACTGCTTGCACTGTATCACTCTGAGACTCTGCTACTTTATGAATGCCTATATATGAAGTTGGATATTCAATCAAATTTTCAACAAGCGCTGTTTTACTTTCAATAGATTTTTATTTTTTCAAATAAATGATACAGATAAATTATGACCAAAGGCTGAAATTACAACATCAAAACATTCAACAAACCGGGCATAATGACAGTAACAATGACTCAATTGATTTCAAATTACCCAACTGTGGGTTGATTAAAGGAATCCAGCGAGCTTGATAACAGAGGAAGGGGCGGAAAAAGAAGTGTATATGGTGATCTTGCGCTCAGGGGAAACCTGCCTGTCCCGGACACCCCTAATGGGATCAATCTGTGTCCCAGCCAGGCGCCTCCCAATCCGCCTCCTCCTATAAAATTATTTGATGGGAAATTAGTGGGTTCGAATTTGGCTTCATTGAACCTCTAGCTCATACTTACGAAATAAGATAGGCCTATAGTGTTACCAAATTGCCCATATGAATAACCGGACGAAGAACAAAGAACATTACCTTCTGGTCATACAACTGTCTTAAAAGAATAGAAGTAAGAAAAGAGAGAGAGAAAAGTGGGGGTAAGAAAAAGGGAAAGGAAGGGAAGCATGAGCCTAACTTGTACTGAAGGATGCGGGTTGCGTGGGGTGTACCCCAGTCGCCAAAGGTATACCACAGTGGGATGCCCATGATCCCCACACGGCTTCAAATTTCTGATTCGTGTTTGAAAGAATGCTGGCCAGTTTTTCCTGCACCATGATCCACGAAATCTTGCGTTTTATTTCTGCAATGGAAACCCTGGGTTGTCTCCAAGCCCTTGCAATGGTAATTTTAGCCCCGAGGAGCATAAATCGGATCAGCTTCTGATTGGGCTTGGATATACCCGGAATCCGAGCATTTAGGAGAGCTACAGAAGCCGTTCTGGGGACCGAGCAACCAGTGACTGTACAAATGAGGTTAAAAATCCTCTTCCAGATTGGTCTGATTCTGGGACATTCCCACCAGACATGCACCATCGAGCCCAGGAGCTGACAACCTCTAAAGCAGCTGGGATCTGATGATGGGTAGATGGCCGCAAGCCTGGCGGGAGTCATATACCACCTCATAAGGACCTTTAAGTTTGCTTCCATCAGGGAAGTATTTAAGATGCCCTGAAAAGAATCAGAACAAGCTGCCTGCCAGGTCTCCAACTCCCACCCTAGCTGGAGGTCTGCCTCCCAAGCCGTCATATAAGAAGACTTCTCAGTCGGGCGGGTGAGTGAAGAGTAGATGACAGATATTCCTCCCCTTTGTCCCATGGTCTGCCCGCACCAGAGCTCATAATCTGTAAATTTGGGAGGTAGAGGCCTATCCGTCCATAAAGTGTGTAGGAATTGTGATATTTGTTTGAATCTGAATTTTTCAGTGTCAGGGATGTCCAATTTAGTCACACAGTGGTCTAGTGTAAGAGGGCCTTTGGATGTGAAGAAGTGTCCTATGCGGTACAGAATGCTTTCCTGTCCATTCCAGGTGGGAAATCCGGATTTTGGAATACACTGGCTAGAGGTTGACCTTTCGAAACCAGGGCTGGAAGGTGACGAAATCTATCCCAAAGGGCGTAGGATTGAGAAAGGGAGGGGGACAAAATGGGTGGTCTTCTCTTTTGGGGGCACCAGAGTAAGTATTCTAGGGAGAACCGGGGGACAGCTTGACCCTCTATGTGGACCCAGTCTGGTTTGTCCAGTTTAGAGTAAACTACGGATAGTTGAGCTAGTCTGGCAGCTACGAAGTACTTATATAGGTGCGGTAGTCCTAGTCCTCCTCTTTTCCTATGGTTATATAGAGTGTTTTGGGGGATTCTGTAACCTGACTTGCCCCAAATGAATTTGAGTATTTTGCTTTGTAAAGTCTGCACGTGATCTTTTCTGATGGGAATGGGAAGGGAGCGGAATAGATATAAAATTCTAGGAAGCAAAGTCATCTTTATAGAGTTAATTCTGCCCAGCCAGGAAAGATCATATTTAGCCCAGTTATTCATGTCGGCTGTAAGTTTTCGGTATAGGGGAGGATAGTTATTTGTGTAAAGGGATTCTGTCCGAGCTGTTAAGGAAATCCCTAGATATTTGATAGATGAGGGACACCATTCAAATTTGAATGACTGTTGGAGGAGGGATACTGTAGGAGGTGGAAGGGATACGTTCAAGGCTTGTGATTTGGCATAATTGACTTGGAGACCTGAGAATTTAGAGAATTCCGAAATTACCTTACAAAGGTTTGGTAGGCAAGTAATAGGAGAAGTTAGAAATAGTAGTAAGTCATCGGCAAAGAGCCCACATTTATGAGTTTGATCTCCACATGAAACGCCTCGAATGTCGGGGTTCTGTCGAATGGCTATCGCTAGGGTTTCAATTGCCATTGCGAAAATGATTGGGGAGAGGGGGCATCCCTGTCTGGTACCCCTGGCTATGTCTATTGGAGAAGAGTAGTACCCTTGGATTCGAATTTGGGCCTTTGGTTTAGAATAGAGAGCTTGTGTTACCCCCATAAATCTTGGGCCAAAGCCCCATCGTTCTAGTAGGGGGAGAAGATATTGCCAGGACACAGAATCAAAGGCCTTCTGCAGATCAAGAGATAGGAGAAATCCTTTTTGTTTCGGACCTCCGTCCCAGTTGGATTGCAAAATTGAGACAATGTCCACTGCCCTTCTCACTTGATCTGGGCCTTGTCGACCTGGAATAAATCCGACTTGGTCCTTGTGAATATATTTATTAATGAAAGAGGAGATACGGAGAGCTAGAATTTTTGTAAGAATTTTTAGGTCATTATTTATCAGAGAAATGGGACGATAGTTACAGACTTCTTCTGGGTTTTTATCCGGCTTTGGGATAACCGTAATGTATGCTGTATTAAGTTGCGTACCCAGAGGGGTGCCTTGAGTCTTGGAATTAAAATTTTTTGTCATATGTGGGACTAGGGTATCTGCAAATGACCTATAATAGAGGGCCGACAGTCCATCTGGGCCTGGGGCCGAGCCCTTTCGGAGGCCCTTGATTACTGTCGCCACCTCTTCAACCGAAAAGGGTGCTTCCAGCCTGTCTCTATGTTCTACGTCTAAGGATGGGATGGGTAGGCTGTCCAAAAAGTTGTCAATCGAATCCCTGGGAATCTGTGGAGGGGCACTATACAGGTCAGAATAGAATGTTTCGAATGCCTCCAGGATCTTTTTAGGGTTGGACGTAGGTTCTTGACCTGCCAAGCGTATCTTGGGTAAGGAGTGAAACCTTGTTTTAGGGGACAATTTGGTCGCTAACAACTGGCCTATTTTTCCTTTTTGGGTGTAAAATTTATTGCCACTCCAGCGGAGAGATCTCTCCGCTTTCGTTGTGAGAGCTAAATTAAGTTCTAGTCTCAGCTTGTCAATATTCTCTAGTAAGGCTAAAGATGGTTTCTTTTTGTGTTGTGCCCTTAGGGTCCTATAAGACTTCTCCAGACGTACAATTTCTGCTTCGTGTTCTCTTTTGATTCGCGTGGAGATCTGAATGATCTTACCTCTAATAGAGGCTTTATGGGCTGCCCAAAGGGTCTCCGCAGAGATATCCTCAACATTGTTAATTGTGAAATATTCTTGAAGGGCTTTATTAATTTCCGTTGTAGTGGTTGGATTGGAAAGAATGGACTCGTTTAGCCGCCAATGTCCGTTCCTTGCCATACCTGCTAAAGAGCGGATGGACATGATGACCATAGAATGGTCAGATAGGACTGTGTCTCTAATTTGGGCCTTGATCACTGCCGGAAGTACAAATGAAGGAATTAAAATATGATCGATCCTGGCATAGGTATTATGCGGGTGAGAGTAATGAGTGTAGTCTCTCTTTGAGGGATTAGACTCCCGCCAAACATCCGTCAACCCCCTGTCATGGAGTAGTTTGGCAATTTTCAGGCTGACCCTAGAGGGTCTAGTAAGTTGAGCGGACAGAGGTCTGGATTTGTCCAAACCCTGGTCAAAAGCCACATTGGAATCCCCCCCCCAAATGACTGTGCCTTCCAGAAGTGGGGTTAAAGTATCCAAGATTAATTGGAAAAACGTGTCTTGCCCTTTGTTGGGAGAATAGTATGAGACCAGGGAGTATAGATGACCCTCAATTTTACCCTTAACCAGTATAAACCGTCCCTCTGGGTCTTTGAAGTCAGAGAGATACTCAAAATTACAGGATTTGGAGAAAAAGATTGCGACCCCCTTGGTCTTGTTCTCGGCATTAGCCAAGTAGAAGAGGGGAAAGTGAGAGTGGACAAATTTGGGACTGTACCGCCCAGGAAAGTGGGTCTCTTGGATCATGAGAATGTCAAGTCTGAGTGATTTGTAACTATCAAAGATCTTTCGCCTTTTGACTGGGGAGTTCAGGCCTTGAACATTGTGTGTGGCTATGTTGAGGGAGCTCTGTACGTGGTCAGCCATGGGGAACTGAAAAGTAACTATGTCTGTCTCTACCTCCACTCACCCTGAGATGTTTTCTGTCCTCCCAACCTTGTCATTTGTCAGGATGGACGACTGGCAGCCTGGTGGACACTCCTCGATCGTAGGTACTGCAAGCTGAAAAATAATAAAAGGTTAGGCTCATGTGGGAAAGATGGGGAATAGAGAAGGAAAGGACAGATTTGAAAGAGAGAAAGAGATGGTGAAGAAGACTCCCAATCCAACTAAGGAAAAAGAGAAAAAATAAGAAAAAATACATTCTCGGGGAGGGGAGATGCCCCTCGAGAATTTCTACCAAGGTAGATCAAAAAAGGGCTTGCTCCAAATGAGAACAAGCGACCTCGCCCCCAGAAACCTTCTGGAGTCTAAGGGAGAGGTGGAGGTACATGGGGCCCACCCCAGCCAGGGCGCCCCTGAAAAATTGGTTACAGCAACTATCAAAACCGAAACCGGAAGGAATTGAGTAAATCTAAACCCAGTTTGGTCGGATCTAATTCCGATCCGGATGTCCCCCCGTCCCCCCCCCCAACGGGGTTTGAGGAGGAGGGGACCTCAGAAGCAAGGTGGGGACAACCCCCTGCGAAAAAACTTAGAATAGATAAAGAGATCTTTTTAGCAGGAGAAATACTGTTGAAATATCAATTATCCAAAAAGTTGATTCTCTGATCAGAGAAAGTCTAATTCTCAGGCATAGGACCGACCAAAAACCTTGAAAGTTCAAGGAGTATATGACCAATGTGTCAGCCGAGATCTGGGTAAGTGGGTCCACTGTCTCTAGCTTTCTTGGATCTCGACCTGGTCCAGAGTAGGGAATTAGGACTGGTGGGGGTCGGTCTCTTGGAGGTGTTTGGGATGCTATGAGAAGTGTCCATGGCGGGTTCTTGCGAGATGAGCTTAAGGCGCATTAGTAATCTTTCTCCATCAGGAAAGTTTGAGAAGGAGTAGTTTTTCCCTTTATCCGAGAACTTGACCGCAAAGGGGAATGCCCATTTATATTTTATATCCTTTTGGACCAGGACTAGGAGTAGCGGCTTTAATGACCGTCTTCGCTGCAATGTGGAGGGAGAAAGGTCTGCGTATATTTGGACGGGATGACCTTGGCACAAAACATTGGGCACAGAACGTGCTAGTCTCATGACTTCATCCTTTACTGCGTAAAAGTGGGGTTTGGCGATGATGTCCCGCGGTGAGCCGTCCTTTCTGGGTGGCCCCAGGGCTCTGTGGGCTCTATCAAGCTCTAGGCGATCTTGAGGAATGTTTGGAATCAAGTTCTGGATCAAATTTTGTACCGCTGCTGGAGTGTCAGTGATGGATTCGGGCAGCCCCCTGATCCGGAAATTGTATCTCCTGGATCTGCTCTCCAACTCGTCGATCCTGGAAAGGGCCACATCCAATTGCTCCTGTACTGTATGAATATGTTCTGAGTTCTGATCTGTGGCTGCCACCGTTTGATCAAGCTTGTCTTCTATCGCTTCAATTCTGGTGCCCAGATTCTGGAAATCTGCTTTCAAATCTCCTGTTATTTTGGTAGCAGTCTGAGCGAGTCCCCTATCCAGGAGTTCAGCCAGAGCCTGATATAAGTCAGTCACAGAGAATGCAGAAGTTGCTGACAGGGTGCTGACAGAGAATTGAGCAGGCTGGCTCCTTATGTTAGGTCCTATAAGGGGTAGTGCAGAGCCCTCCCTGTTAATGCCCTCCATATTACTGCCTACCAGGGGTTCTGTGGGAGTTGTTGAGGGGGACATGTCCTGCTGGTAACTTACTTGGACCAGTGGGGTAAAAGGCAGGGGTACCATATTTGGAAAAATCCTTCCCTCAGGCATCTCTTCAGCTCCGTTCTTGTGAGGTGCTGCAGCGGCGGCCATCTTGGATTTTTGCCGTTTTTTCAAATGAATAAAAAGCGGCTTTAAAGTGTCCCTTTAAAAAAATTATGATGATAGGGGGGTGCCCTGATGTCTGGGGGTGCCGTGTGTGGTGAAAGCTCCCCTTCCAGCCCGATTCTGGCTGACTTATGGGCGCCGCTGGTCTGGGGTGATGAGGAGCTCCCGGCTCAAGCAGCCATCCTCAGAGCTCCGCGCATGCGCCTAACAAGCGCTGTTTATCATTTGGACTGTGTTTAGTTCTATTTGATCTTTATTGTTATATGTGTTCTAAGGGTCTTCTGATTCTTGGACTTTAAATAGCTGCTGTTTTTGTGGTATATCCCCTGATAAGGAGAGATGTGGGGGTTATTTACTAAAGGAAAATCCACTTTGCACTGCAAGTACTCTTGAAAGTGCAGTCACTGTAGATCTGAGGGGGACATGCAAGGAAAATAAACAACAGCATTTTATCATCCACGTGATTGGACCATAAAATCAGCAGCGGTTCCCCTTATTTCAGATCTTCCCCTCAGATCTACAGCGACTGCAATTCCAAGTGCACTTGTAGTGCAAAGTGGATTTGCCTTTAGTAAATGACCCCCATAGACACTTTTTTTTAGATGTCAGATCCTCTGCTGTTCTGAATTAATTATTTATGTGTAATTTTTTAATTTTATGACAATTTTAAATTTTTGGAGTTGTACCACTAGGCCTGGTGTTACTTTTTTTAAAACAACTTTGCAGCTAGAGAATACTGGAAACAGGACTGAAACCCTGTACACACGCTCAGTTTTCTTGGCAATAAAAAGTCTGCAGAGAAAACTGAGGGGAAAGCCAAGAACCTGGCAGGAAAACTGCCATGAAGCTTTGGCCCAGAATCCTGGCCGCGTGTATGCTCCATCGGCACTGCCTCGCAGTGTTTCCCATAGGCAGGGCTTTTTTTCAGCGGGAACGTGGGGGAATGCAGTTCCGGCACCTCTTTCACTGAATGTATGTAATGTCAAGTGGTGCTTGGGTGTGTTGCAGGGTCTGTTGATGCTAGCTGCAGGGGGTCTATTGTCATAGGTGCACCTACTATTGGAGGTGATCTACTTTTTGCAGGAGGGTATATTGTCGCTGGGAAAGTCTGTTGTTGCTAGTGGGGAATCTATTGTTGTTTGGGGTGGGTCTTATGTTGCTGGTGGTTCATTATTACTGGGGAGATCTATTGTTGCCAGGGGATCTATTGTTGTTGTCTGCAGAGGATCAATTTTACTGCTTATCTTGTTATCATTAACAAATTCCATACAAATTGCTTAGCACCACAAATTATATTTGGTTCTGTATTCCCCTAAAAAGTGTAGTACTGGGAGTTGGGTAGGTGGTGGAACCAAGGCATGTTGCTCAAATGTGGGTAGGGGCAAAAACAAGGGGTTACTTGGAGAGGGGGAGTTCCTGTACCTATTCTCTGAGAAAAAAAGCCCTGCCCATAGGTAAGTAGTAGATCTGGCAGGGAAAAAAATGCTGGGAATCCCGATGGGAAAATAGATAGCAGGTTCTCAATTTTCCTGCCGTGATTCTGGGCTGTTTTCCTGATGGGAAAACAGCGAGGAAGCATTCACACGTCCGGTTTTCCCGGCCAAAAGCTCTCCTGGTAGTTTTCCTGACGGGAAAAACGGTCGTGTGTACAAGGCTATACACATTGTGCTTTATTTTTTACAAACCACTAAAATCTTATGGAGTGCTACATAGTCTCATCACAGTAATGAGCATCTATGAGAGCTTCCTGATTCCAATGCTGAAAAAGGAGTCTAGGGATTTACTCTAAAGTCCTGGGAGGAGAGGCATTGGCTAAGGCAATGCAAAGATTTAAAAAGTAAGAAATATACGCAACACGTTTCTATAAAAGGGGAGTAAGAATATTAACTGTAAAATTGGCAATAACATTTTTTAGCTTCTACTTACATTTCTAACAGTTAAAGATAGCAAAAACACAAGTTTGGCTTAAAACCTAAGCTTCTTTTGTTTTCTGAGTAAGATATACAGGCTTACTACCTGACACAATGATACTGAACATCCCCCTTTGTACCAATAATTATTAAGCATCTTTAGAACCCTGTAATTTTATGCAATAACTTACCATGTTTCCTTTTCATTTCCTCTCTTTTCTCCTCTATAATATTTCAGTTCTTTGCTCTCTGAATGTCACACCACACTATTTGCATCATAAATAAGTTGCTCCATTCTCAAGGTCATATTTTAACAGTAAGAAGCTTGTGGGGAGCAGATTTCTTATGCGGCAAAAAGGGCAGTCATTACTCATGACTCAATTTTGGTGGAACATTTGAAATGTATATATTGATTCATATGCATTTCAAATCTATAGAATTATTTACATTTTACTAATCATTTTAGAATAATAAAATAAAAAATATGATTCATATGATGCAATTTGCGTGTTTCCCTGTAATATTTTTTATACCTGTTACAGTAATCCTACCAGTAGATCCATTTTTTTTTTTCACTTTCTGGAATAGGGTGACCACACTGTTCGTTGTGTAGGGCACAGCACTGTTGTCACCCTGTAGTCAGATTAGTCCTAAATGGAAATTTAGTTCTAGTTAGGAGACAGACAGTTAAAATCTAATTTCAACTAACACTTCTTAAAGGGGAGTTCCACCCACAATTTCACTTTTTTAATATAAATACCCCTGTAATACACAAGCTTAATATATTCTAGTAAAGTTAGTTTGTAAACTAAGGTCCGTTTTGTTAGGTTGTTTCAGCATTTAGATTTAGTTTATAATCTAGAAATAGACCGTGGCCATCTTAAGTGTGGGCATCATGAAGCCAGACTGTATGACTTCCTGGATTTCAGTTTTGCATATCTCGCACATGCTCAGTGCTGCACAAGCAATGTAATAGGTTTCAGTCAGGTTTGCAAGGACTACTGGGAAACATGATGCCTATCCCAGAAACCCTTGCAAATAGCCTTGTGACTTAAAAGCCTAGGCCAGTGATGGCGAAGCTTGGCACCCCAGATGTTTTGGAACTACGTTTCCCATGATGCTCTTGCACTCTGCATTGTAGTTGAGCATCATGGGAAATGTAGTTCCAAAACATCTGGGGTGCCAAGGTTCGCCATCACTGGCCTAGGCTAATAAGGAGGAGGAAGTAATGGACAAAATAAAGCTATTTACAAGCAACAAAATAAATACAAATTGCCCATTCTGAACACTATGAGATTAGGGCATGCAGCACAGACAAACATCAAAAAATGGGTGGAACTCCACTTTAAGCAGTTACATGAACAGATTTATTTTTCTTTTTTGTTGCCCTTACCACTAGAACTGCAGAAGCTGAAACTGAATTCTCATTCTTCTGTCTCTGTATAGTTTCTGGTGTTTAATTGATGGAATAATGCCCTGTGAGCCTATAGTTCATCCTCTTTGTCTCCAAGCTGCGGCCCTTGGGCTAGATGTGGCCATTTGCTTGCCTTTATTTGGCCCTTGGGGCACTATTCCTCTCACCAATATTAGGCAATATTTCTCCCATTGGTACCAGGGATGAGGAACTAATTCTCCCACTGACACCAATTACATGGTACTATTCCTTCTACTGACACCAATGATGGAGCACTGTTCCTTCCACTAATAATAATGATGGGGCACTATTCCTCTCACTGATACCAAAGATTGGGGCTCTATTACTCCCACTGACACCATTGATGGGGCACGATTCCTCTCACTGACACAAATAATGGGGCACTATTTATCCGACTGACACCAAAGATATATTATTTTTTTTACTTCCACTGACAACCAAGCCTATGATATTGTTTACTCTGTAGCTAAGACAATTTCCACTCCTACTGGCTACAGTCTGCCCCCTAAAGTTTGACGGGCAGTAAACTGGCCATTTATTTTGAAAGTTTGGAGACCCCTGACCTAAACTGAACTGCTGGCACAGTAGTGCAATAATCTGAACTTCTCTTTTGGTCAAAAAAACTAGGCGTATTGATGCAGAGCGGGCAAACTGTCACTTTTGGTCTGGGCACACCTTGTGTAGCATTGATCTGGTTAGCATGATACTATGGCTATCTATTTGACTTAGGTAGGAAGAGGGCAGATGGCTTAGGGGGCATAATGTATAACTCTTGCCCTGGATAGGGAATTAATCAACCCATAAGCCAAACAGAAAACTACAATCTATTTAGATTAATAGGTAAATTATTGAGTATGAAGCCTCTGCTGAAGTGTGCCAGTAACCACATTTTCATTATAAAAGATATGCAGTATATGTTATTGATGTAGCTTCAGTCCAAAAGAGAACATTTCTGAGTATAACTATACTGTATTCAACAATATTTTATTTGCCTTAAAGATATAGAAGCTTGTCTATCAATTTTAGTAAATACGGTTGGGCGAGTGAGGGTGATGAAAAAAGTGTACCCCTGCCAGATGCTTGACATGGAAGCTATCTTGCCTGGTATCAATAATACACATATCCAGATGCTGAACTCAGAAGATAATTCTGAAAAGTGTACAAGCTGGGAACAGCACAAACAGTTATTTCTTCTCCCAAATAAGCATGCATAGAAATAACATTATATACTGTATGCATAGCTCCCAACTGACTCTGATTTTAAAGGACTGTCCCTGATTTTGAACAAAAAGTCCCCCTGTCCCTCTCTCCTCCTTATTTTCCCCTCATTTTAGTCTGATCTATATAGTTTTTTTTTTTAAATATCTTTAAAAAAGTGTTTACCCCATGCTAAACCTTTTATCTAATTTCTAAATGTCTGTATTTGTAAATTTCAAAAGTCAGTATAAAAGAATAGTAATGGTAAAAAAACAACACAGTGGGTTTAACTAATATTTTTTTTTTTGTATAATTCTCCTTTAAGAAGGGGTGGCAGGGCATGTGCCCTATGCCTACACACACTTGCTAATAGGTGTCCCTCATTCCAATCTCAAAAAGTTGGGAGGTATGTTGTATGTCACATGGTTGTAATATTCTTATTTGGGTACACATGTATATTCAGGTTTTTATTTTAGGAAAGACATTAAATTGGAGTAAGGAATTAAAAAACAAAAACAAAAAAAAACATGTTATCTAGATATACAACCTACAGTATATTCACTGCTATCTACAGGCAGCTTCTAAATAATCAGTGCAACTGACTTCACAGTCAGAAGCAAATAGAACTTCTACTCACCTTTCCAAAACTTCCTTTTCCAAGTACCATAAGAAAATTGAAATCAGAGATGTGAAAGCGACTTGTTCCAAAAAAGCTCACGCGCTTAGAGTCTGTGGGACTTGGACTCTGGGCTGGGCCTCTTCTACATTTCTGCGTGAAAATAAGTGGAGAGATAACAATGAATTACCTTTGGCAGAAAATAAATGTGCTGAGCTTAAAGGGAAATTATATATGTGGGCAGCACAGTGGCTAAGTTGTTAGTGTTTCTACACGGCAGCACTAGGGTTGTCCATTCCAATCCCAACCACAGCACTACCTGTATCCTGCAATGCGATCCTGAGTTTGGCTCGGGGATACCACTTTTGGTATGTAAAATTCACCCCGAGCCGGACTCGGGAATACCACCAGGGAGGTTAACAGAAAAAATAGGTTCCCTTTAAGCTCATTTCACCTGGACCATGTGAAGCAAGAATAGACATTTTGAATGTGACAACATTTATGACAAACAGTGATGCTAGCCAGGACCATCTTAATAGCATCATGGGCCCCTGGGCAAAGTAATGCTCTGGGACCCCTACAATGATATCAAGTAGGTAGGAGGCAGACTGCCTCCCCTGTGCATCTATCACTCTCAATGCCACCATGGGGCCCCCAATTTTGGGGAAGCGTGGGTTTAAGGACCAGCTGCTTTGGGGAAAGTGCAGGGGCCCCCCATGCAGATGGGGCCCCTGGGCAGTGCCCAGGTGTGCCCTCTCAATAAGACAGCCCTGATGATAGCATGTTATTTTGGAGTCCTAGAAATCATACCCATTATAAGCAGGGCAGCATCACACTTTTACAAATTTGCAGTAATTATTTTCTACAAATTCTCTTATCGGGAGACATATTCATATTATACAGTTTTATAATAAAAAACAAATATTGGGTACCGTATTATTTACTTTCACCACCTTTTGAAGAAATCGTGAGATTCATATACCAAATTTTACTATATAAACTTTATGTAATGTTATTACTAGAAAAAGTCAAGCTCACTTATTTGTAAAGAAAGCTCTTCCATGGACTATTACCGCCCACCATCAACAATCATACTATGCTTCCAGTTCCAAACCTACCTTTCCATAGGTAGGTATGATGTTCAGAAATCATACAGCTCTCCTTTCCACTATTCCCCATTTCATCATTAATTTACAATTCCTGTTTTTTAACAAACTAAACTAGCGCTGAAGTTTTTTAGCCGACCTCAAACACCCACTGCTGGTTTCATTGGTTGCACCTCAAGGCCCCGTACACACGAGCAAATGAATCTGTTCAAATCCGTCTCTAAAATTAGATTTATTTAAACACAAAAGTGCAGTTTACATATTAAAAATTGGACGTTCCATCAGAACTATCTAGCAAACTAGCTAAACATTGCAGGGTACCTCCAGAGCAACACAGGAAATTACACACTAATGGTCAGGTTCAGTAGTACAAAAATTATTTGATTAAAGAAAATAACTTTGAAAATTGGTAGAAAATAATAATTAGAGTGTCCTGTATAGACGATGGAGGTTCAGACGTGAGAGTGTCTGAAAGATGGATCTTGCAATGTGGTGACTCGACTGGTTTCGCGCGTCTTATATCGCTTCTTCACAGAGTCTTTTAGATATAGTTTGATAGAATATTGAAGCATAAGTGTAGTCCAATGATGGAAGTAGAGCTTAAAAGAATAAACTTATTGTAAAGAAGCTCAAAAATGTGTAATGTAACCCTTAAGGGAAAATGATCTGGGATGGAGTGCTGTGCTGCCAACACAGGGAGGCTGAAATAAGAGTCCCTAAAGGAAGGTATATTGTAGAGTCGTTTTTGCTTACAATGAAGCCTTTTGAGCTAATGACTCAAGATGGGAATAGTTGATCCTAATAGCATGAGTGGCAGCGTTTGGGATCCATCAGTCTCCCGGGAGACTGCAGCCGTAGTAATGTTTGACCATTCTTCCAGAAGCTAATTTTTGAGGTCAGGCACTGATGTGGACAAGAAGGCCTGACCTGCAGTCTCCACTATGGGGTTGTTTTTCAGGGGTTGAGCTTGGCCCCTTAGTTATAGTGAAGAAAACTCTTTTGGACAGTTTCATGCTCCCAACTTTGTGGGACAGTTTGAGGATGGCCCCTTCTTGTTTATAATTACACACCAGTGCACAAAGCAAGGTTCATAAAGACATGGATGAGCGAGTTTGGGGTGGAGGAACTTGACTGGCCTGCACAGAGTCCTGACCTCAACCTGATAGAACAACTTTGGAATGAATTAAAATGGAGACTGTTCTGCCGCAGGTGCTGGCCTGATCCCTTGCCTGCCCGCTTGGGGACTCCATTTCCACTCTGTGATTCCTTGTAAGTCGCATGTGATTTTAGTGGTGCTCTACTTTGGGGCGCGATATGGCTCGGAGGCCCACCTGGGATTCTCTGGGGCTTCCTCTTTTTGGTGAAATACTTCAGTTCACATTTTCTCATATCTACACATAATGATTTGGTAACTATGCAAAGCCTCATAGTTTTCTCTCTATCCTCTGCAACATAGAGAAGGGGGAGTGAATTTAAAAAAAAAAAAATGAATCATGTATTTCCTTACAGCAACATCAAAACCTCTGAAAAAGACCCAAAGGGTTGAAATGCGTTAGAAATTGCTAAATGCCTTGTAAATGCTATATGCTAAGCTGTATGACACTTTTTTGTATTTGCTATTCATGTGTATGAAATTTTAAGAATGTGTAATACCGGAACTCATATCTTAACTGTCATGATTTTTTGGTATTTTTATAAATAAAACCCTTTTTATATATATACATTGTCCTTAATTCATCAATTGAGCCGCCTAAAAACTCCATTGGAGGAAATTCCCATTTCATCACAGAATGGAGACTATGAGCCAGGCCTTCTCGTTCACATCAGTGCCTGACCTCAAAAATGCATTTCTGGAAGGGATGCCAATAAAGTTCATGTGCTTATAAAGGTAGGTGTCCCAATACTTTGGGTAATATAGTGTAAATATGATCTTCTTTTGCATATAATCATATATTTTTGTATCCTTATAAGATGACTAATAAAAAAAACAAATTCCTTTTTTTTTTAAATCATCCCTTGCATGAAAAATGAGCAAAGGTCAAAGTTCTGAAGATCAAACCTAAAACACTACATATAACAGCATGACCGGGTGGATCAAAGTTGCATTGTGTGCATTATATTACAATTCCTCTTGCAGTTACACTATGGGCCAGATTCAGGTAGATTGGAGCATCTTTGCTCTGGAGTAACGTTTCTCATTTACGTTACGCTGGCGAAATTTTAGGAGCAAGTGCTGTTATTCATGAAGCACTTGCTCCTAAAGTTGCGGCAGCGTATCGCAAATGAGCCAGCGGAATTCAAATTGGGCGGGTATGGGGCGTGTATTATTTAAAATAAGCGCGATCCCACGGCAAACGTACTGCGCATGCGTCGACTGTCAATGCATCCCAGTGCGCATGCTCCAAATTCTGTCAGTGAACGTCAATGACGTCACATCCCCATTCATGGACGTTTTACGCAAGCGATGCGATTTTTTTTTTTCGACGCGATGACGACGGCTATACTTAACATAGGATACTCCACTAGGGGGCTGCTTTATCTTTACGCCACGTATCGCTTACGGAAACGTCGGAAAGTCACTGCGTCGCGCCCGAATACGATCGTGAATTGCCGATTCCCGCTGATTAACATATTTTTTCAGCGTAAATCAGCGGGAACGCCCCCGGCGCCATTTTTAAATTAAAGTTGCGATGCGATGGCGAAATTCAATTACGCCGATCGCATCGGAACTCCAACCCGGCGTTTCTTGTTTTCTGGTTACAGAAAACAGAAACGCCGGCTTAAAGTGACAGTTAGGCTGGAGTATCACTGATACTCCAGCCTAACTCTACCTGAATCTGGCCCATAGTATGTGTTTAGAATGACCATATCCGCATACACTCACTGGCCACTTTATTAGGTACACATGTTCATTTGTTTGGTACTGTAACACAAGTTGCTAATCAGCCAATCACATGGCAGCAACTCAATGCATTTAGACATCTAGACATGGTGAAGAAAACTTGCAGAAGTTTAAACCGAGCATCAGAATGGAGAAGAAAGGGAACATTGAACGTGGCATGGTTTTTGGTGTCAGATGGGCTGGTCTGAGTATTTAAAAAAACTGCTGAGATTTTCACACAGGACCATCTTTAGGGTTTACAGAGAATGATCCGAAAAAGAGAAAATATTGTTGTAAAGTTGTTTAATTGTGTGACCGAAAATGAGTTGTTAATATCAGAGGAGAATGGGTAGACTAATTTGAGATGATAGAAAGGCAACTATATCAGAAGATCCAGCATTCTTCCTACTGCATCTGCCAGATACCTCTCGGGGAGCAAATGGGAATTCATTGATACACCACCTGTTGAATGCTACCAAAGCATGCATACTGCTTAAATTGAAAAAAATACAACCACCTACTCTGAGTATGTGGATGAAAAAAGTGGAAGAACTGAACAGAATGGAAGATCTGATCTGGACAAGTAGGGGAAAAAGAGAAATATATTGTAAAAACTGGACATTGGGAATAACTGGATACAGTACAGATAGAGGGAGGTGTTGGATTAGGGGAGGAGGAGTAGGGGGAAAAGATTTGTGTAAATTATATTACTTTGTATACGTTTTTTTTTTTTTTGGGGGGGGTTTCGTACTTTTTTTTTTCTGGGGGTGGGGGAGGGGAATTTGGGAAGAATAAGCAAATAAGGATCTTGAGGTATTAGGGGGGGTAGGAGGAATAGGGAGAGGGCTAAGATAATGTGGAAGGCCAGGGGAAGTGTCTAACACTAATAAACAATATTCTGTGGATGACTGATACAGAACCCTCCCCTATGGAGTCCCCCCTACCCTATTATGAGTTAATATAGATTTAAGATTCTGTTGGAACGGAAAGAGAAATTGTATTAGGATTGCTTATTTGTAACTGTAACTCTGATTTTGAGAACAATATTACCTTTCTATGTTATGTATATGTAGGGAAAAACCTTTGAAAAACAAAAATAAAGAAATTGTAAAAAAAGAAAGGCAACAGTAACTCAAATAACCACTTGTTACAACCAATGTATGCAGAATACCATCCCTGAATGCACAACACATTGAACCTTGAAGCAGATGTGTTACAGCAGCAGAAGACCACATCGGATGCCATTACTGTCCACTAATAACAGGAAACTGATGCTACAAAATTGGACACTAGGAGATTGGAAAAACGTTGCTTGGACTGAGTCTTGATTTCAGCTGCGGCATTTAGATGGAAGGTTCAGAATTTGGCATAAACAACATGAAAGCATGGATCCATCATGCCTTGTATTAACGGATCAGGCTGGTGATGTAAGGGTCTGGGGGGATATTTTCTTGGTATACTTTGGGCCCCTTAGTATCAATTTAGCATTGTTTAAATGTCGCGGCTTACCTGAGTATTGTTGCTGACTATGTCCTTTGATAGGGAAGCGGTCCTGCTCCCAACAATACTCCCAACAACCACTCTAGCCAAAGTGGGTATAGCGTACCTGGACAGGCCCACTCTCACTGACCTGGCAGCCAGAGTATCACTCAAACTTGAAGGAAAAGTCTCTGCCACAGACCCTCCTGAAATGGACTGATTGTGATTACGGAGATGATTCTCCTTGATAGAATTGCGCCTGGATCTCCTTCAGATAGTTTTCAGGTACCAACTGACAGGTGACCAGCCTCTCAGTGTCCGGCTGCCTTGATCCCCGGTGGTTTGTCGAGACCCTATTGCAGGGGTGTCCAAACTTTTTTCAAAGAGGGCCAGATTTGATTAAATGAACATGCGTGAGGGCCGACTATTTTGCCTGACATTCTTAGAGCCATTAAAATTCGGTCTAAGTCTGTTCGTCTGAGCACCAATACACTGCCCATCAAGAATTCTCTTGCCTTTGTGGCTGTGAGTGGTGAAGAGATGAGCTTGGGCGTGTTATTTGGATATACTGTATATATTTATTTTGTGGCCCCAACGAATCCCAGAGCGCTGCTTAGGACTAAGGATGAGCTTGGGCGTGTTCTTTGGATATACCATTTTTATCGGTGTATAACATGCATGTGTTTACCATTGCCATGAATGCAGCCTTACCATTGCAACCAATGCAGGATCACCACTTCAACCAATGGAGCCTCACATGTGCCATAAATGCAGTCTCACATGTGCCTTAAATGCAGCCTCATATGTGCCATAAATGCAACCTCACATGTGACATGAATGCAGCCTCACATGTGACATGAATGCCGCCTTACCATTGCAATCAATGCAGCCTTACCATTGCAACCAATGCAGCCTCACATGTGCCATTAATGCAGCCTTACCATTTCCATCAGTGCAGCCTGAACGATGCCCATCTGCAGCCTCAGAGGACAGAGGGGGGGGGGAGCTGGACGAGTGCCGACAGATTACAAACAGGAGAGTCTCTTGTTTACTCCGTGGCCTCTTTAATACAAAGTCCTGCCTTCTATGATAGACCGAACAATCGTCCAATGGCATCCCAGGAGACGGGACTTCCAATAGAGACGCTGCTGATTAAACAGGAGATTCTCATCATGTAATCTGAGGGCGCTCGTCCTGCCCCCTCCCTGTCCCCTCCAAGGCAGCGCCAATAAATACAGTACAGTATATATCTTTTGTGGCCCTGGGGGCCACAAACAATATATATATATCCAAATCCCAGGGGGGCCATATTAAATCAACAGGGGGGCCACATTTGGCCCCCGGGCCGGACTTTGGACATGCCTGCCCTATTGGATCGCCAGCCTCTCATCTCAGATGGACTCCCCACCAAACAGCTATCTCGCTTGGGATCTTGAGGACTGGGAACCCAGATGACTACTGGGCTCCCTGCCACAGCTTGAATGTTCCCGGACCAACATGGTCCCGGAACCAGGAACACTGCATGGCACGTGAACCCCGGCCTGGAACGCCATTACGCCGGGGCGCCGTGATGCAGTCATCCTGAAGGTGGGTGCCACACTCCTAAGAAGAAACCAGAATAATGGTGTCTGCCCCATAAATACCCTCCCCCAGCATGCACAGCAAGGCCGAACCCTCCTGATAGGCTGCTGGGGAAGAGCACCCAAACCTTGACTCCACTGCTGCCAGGGACTGTAGGGACTACACCCCAGTAACCATAGACAACTCACAGCACAGCCAAGCTGAGACAGAGACCCAATTTTGTACATAATAATTGGATCAGAGTCAAGTTAACACTCT
This sequence comes from Rana kukunoris, assembly GCA_029574335.1. Classification (NCBI taxonomy): domain Eukaryota; kingdom Metazoa; phylum Chordata; class Amphibia; order Anura; family Ranidae; genus Rana; species Rana kukunoris. The sequence goes on along the minus strand of CM056058.1, from coordinate 80,231,005 downwards.
GATCCCTCTCTAAATTTAACTAGCATCGGTACTTTTTAAGTAACCAGGCGCTACATTAGCAAGGTGTACCTAATAAAGTGTCCGGTGTGTGTATGTATCTCCTAAAAGATAAAGACTGTAAGGATGCACAAATCTGTGATCCATCTAATATATCAATGAACCACCTACAGAATTAAGTTGATTAAGTAATGCCAGCCTGAAAACATTTGCCTGCTAACCAGCCGGGGACTCAGTATTAGAAAACTGCTTTATGTAACAGGTTTGGAGCTTGACCTTTCCATATAATACAAGCACCAGAAACAGTGGGATTACAAATAGAACTAGAGATGTGTGTGCTGATTAGCCTACATTGAGCACCAATTATGGCATTGCATAACAATCTATTGTATATTTATTTTCTCTCTTCTTCAACACTGTATCTGAAATCTGTTTCCATGTTGCAGGCTGGCAACTAGTTGCATAGCAACAGAGGCCGACTTGCAGGGAGAGAGAAAGCAAATGATAACACGTTTTGTCAATGGAGATTAACTTGTCCGCTTTGTCACAACTGCTGTACTTTTGGGAAGTGGGGATGATTACACAGCACAGCTAGTAGTGAAGAAGGTTGTGGCCTGGAGGTACAGACACAGGAAGAGAAAGCTAAAAATTGTCAAAGTAATACTTTTAGTGGCAAAAACTATTATAAAGTACAAGTAATTGGACCTAAAATGCTTGAGTGTGATTAGTGTGTATGTGCCATCTAGGTTTCTCACCTACACATGGTGAAGGGCTCCGTCCCCGCTGGGAGAAGGCAATGAATATTGCTATTGCGAAAGAGAGAGGACACATATTGAGAACATAGTTAAGCTGCTCGCCCCGAAATTACAAAAAAGACAAAGAAGGGTTCCCCAAATGGGCTTTTAGGCAGCAATATAAAGAATATAGAAGTATGTATAGGTTATATAAAGCAGTATTTATTGCCAAAATCCCCGGTAACCACATGAGTTAGAACAAATTGGAACATTTGTATAAATGAAATAAAATAAAGGTCAACATTCCTGAATACAGTGTGCATAGAAAATACATATACAGTTTTGTATCGTTGAGCCCCGACGCGTTTCGACCAATCCGGTCTCTTCAGGGGGCAAAAATGTTTCTAGAAAATAATAATATTAAGGTATGAATTCAAAGTAAGTACATAACATCATATAAAACAATAAAATGGTATACTGATATAGTTACCACTGAATCAGGAAATGGATAACATAAAAAGCCGCTGTGAGGTCCGGAGGGGCCTGACTGCCCCCGCCCATCCAAAGCGGCGGAGGGGCCTGCCCCAGGGAACCTACAAGGAGCCACACAAAGAGCATCCGCCGGGAGCAACGGAGGGGCAGTCACCTGCAGAGGAACACCCACAAAGCCCATGATTAGTGGAAATGATTATTTCGGGTAGGTTGGTTAAAAAGTTAATTGCTGGTTTACAGCCAATTAATGTGTAGGTACATATATTAGGGTAATATAGTGGTACAGGGGCTGAGGGCAAGTGCCAATTGCCAACACATATAGGGAGAGTAAAGGCATACTTAGGGGTCCAATACGAGTAAGATAGTTGGGAGTATAAAATTAAGTGAGAAATTGCTGTAATGAGAATCAGTGAATACAAGTGAATGAGATAGTGAGTGTAAACTAATAAGGTGGGCGATTGTCAAAATAAGACAGACCAATGGTGAAATAAGTGTGTGAAATAAGAGTGAAAGTTGAAGTGAAAAACAATATGGTGAGAGTGAAATAAAAAATAGGAAGGTGGATGATTAGTCCCTCAATAAGATGGGGGATGGTGTGAGTGAGTGTGGTGAAGAGTGAAAGGATCTTAAAAAGCATGAATGAGTGAGATATTTACCTGATAAAATCAAGGGTAGAGGTTGGATAAAGTAATTATGGAACCCAGACAGCAGTTATGCATTCTAGGAATGGACACAATGCCAGAAAATAGGGACAGAGATGCATTAGCATCCAATCTGGCCTACATGGAACCTTGTGATGGTTCCCTGATGAGCTGCTCCCTATATATGCCCCTTTGTGGGTGTGGTGATCAGATGATCACATGCAGGTGGACTGCCTCCCTCCATTGAGCCATGGGGAGGCTTATGGCCGCCGAAATGGCAGCCCACGTGTGGCTTCCTCGGCGTTCCTGGAGGGCTAAACCAGCCCCGACAATGTCGTCATCCCCGACATAGCAACGCGGCGTCAAAACGCTGCACGCACGCCCAGGAGCGTGCTTGCGCGCTGCGCCGCGGCTTGAACGGGGAGGATCCAAGGAACACCACCAGCTGGGAAAAGCTCAATGGGGCGTCTGGGGACTGGCTCCAGCACCCCACGAGCAATGGGAAGGGGGACAGGAAATGTCCCCCCTCCCCCAGCCGGGAAGTAGCCGAGGGCCCGGTCCCATCCCCCATGAGGGTGGGGGGGGTTTGGCCATTCCCCGCCGGAAAGAACAAGCGGCCATAATACATTATAAAGACCATATGTGACAGTTGACATCCATATACTGAACTTCAAAAAAAGGGGAAGGGGGTATTTTATACAGGCATATTATATAGATAATGTATAGACATAAATAGCTATAGCTTTTATACAGGCTATATAATATGCCTGTATAAAATACCCCCTTCCCCTTTTTTTGAAGTTCAGTATATGGATGTCAACTGTCACATATGGTCTTTATAATGTATTATGGCCGCTTGTTCTTTCCGGCGGGGAATGGCCAAACCCCCCCCACCCTCATGGGGGATGGGACCGGGCCCTCGGTTACTTCCCGGCTGGGGGAGGGGGGACATTTCCTGTCCCCCTTCCCATTGCTCGTGGGGTGCTGGAGCCAGTCCCCAGACGCCCCATTGAGCTTTTCCCAGCTGGTGGTGTTCCTTGGATCCTCCCCGTTCAAGCCGCGGCGCAGCGCGCAAGCACGCTCCTGGGCGTGCGTGCAGCGTTTTGACGCCGCGTTGCTATGTCGGGGATGACGACATTGTCGGGGCTGATTTAGCCCTCCAGGAACGCCGAGGAAGCCACACGTGGGCTGCCATTTCGGCGGCCATAAGCCTCCCCATGGCTCAATGGAGGGAGGCAGTCCACCTGCATGTGATCATCTGATCACCACACCCACTAAGGGGCATATATAGGGAGCAGCTCATCAGGGAACCATCACAAGGTTCCATGTAGGCCAGATTGGATGCTAATGCATCTCTGTCCCTATTTTCTGGCATTGTGTCCATTCCTAGAATGCATAACTGCTGTCTGGGTTCCATAATTACTTTATCCAACCTCTACCCTTGATTTTATCAGGTAAATATCTCACTCATTCATGCTTTTTAAGATCCTTTCACTCTTCACCACACTCACTCACACCATCCCCCATCTTATTGAGGGACTAATCATCCACCTTCCTATTTTTTATTTCACTCTCACCATATTGTTTTTCACTTCAACTTTCACTCTTATTTCACACACTTATTTCACCATTGGTCTGTCTTATTTTGACAATCGCCCACCTTATTAGTTTACACTCACTATCTCATTCACTTGTATTCACTGATTCTCATTACAGCAATTTCTCACTTAATTTTATACTCCCAACTATCTTACTCGTATTGGACCCCTAAGTATGCCTTTACTCTCCCTATATGTGTTGGCAATTGGCACTTGCCCTCAGCCCCTGTACCACTATATTACCCTAATATATGTACCTACACATTAATTGGCTGTAAACCAGCAATTAACTTTTTAACCAACCTACCCGAAATAATCATTTCCACTAATCATGGGCTTTGTGGGTGTTCCTCTGCAGGTGACTGCCCCTCCGTTGCTCCTGGCGGATGCTCTTTGTGTGGCTCCTTGTAGGTTCCCTGGGGCAGGCCCCTCCGCCGCTTTGGATGGGCGGGGGCAGTCAGGCCCCTCCGGACCTCACAGCGGCTTTTTATGTTATCCATTTCCTGATTCAGTGGTAACTATATCAGTATACCATTTTATTGTTTTATATGATGTTATGTACTTACTTTGAATTCATACCTTAATATTATTATTTTCTAGAAACATTTTTGCCCCCTGAAGAGACCGGATTGGTCGAAACGCGTCGGGGCTCAACGATACAAAACTGTATATGTATTTTCTATGCACACTGTATTCAGGAATGTTGACCTTTATTTTATTTCATTTATACAAATGTTCCAATTTGTTCTAACTCATGTGGTTACCGGGGATTTTGGCAATAAATACTGCTTTATATAACCTATACATACTTCTATATTCTTTATATTGCTGCCTAAAAGCCCATTTGGGGAACCCTTCTTTGTCTTTTTTATGAATATTGCTATTGGCTATAGCAGCCTCTAGCAATAGTCACAAATAAAATCCGGCCAGCTGGTTGTACCCAAGTTGGCACATTCAGCCTGCTTATACACTGTTCGAATGTTGTTCAGTTGCTGCTGAAACGGTTGAGATTCAAACTGTCTATAGCCGGCTTTAAAGTAATTGTAAAGTCTTGTTTAAAAAAAAAAATAACAAACCTGTTATTTACCTCCTCTGTGGAGTTGGTTTTGCACAGAGCAGCCTGCATCCTCCTCTTCTTGGTTCCTCTTCGCTGCTCTTGGCCCCTCCCTGGGGTTGCCACCTTTTCTTCAAGCCAAACCGGAACACTTTAGGGGCTCACAGCAACAAAAAAAAAATTAAGGGGGAGTGCTGTGGTGGTGTAAAGGGGAACTCTGATGTGAGGGGGTTTCTGCTCACCAAACCTCCCACTTACATGAGAGTTCCCCTTTAATTATGGTTCCCAAATACGCCCTTAAATCAGAGTCCAGAGGGCATCCCTTACATATAAAGGCCATTACACAAGATCGAATATTCCAACAACAACTGTCTGATGGATACATTTTGTCGGATAATCTGACCGTCTGTATGCTCTATCAGGCAATTGATGTCAGAATTTCCGACAACAAATGTTGGTTGTGCATGCTCTCAAATTGTCCGACAACAAATATGTCCCGTCGGATTATCCGATCGTCTGTACATAAATCCATCAGACAGGGCTTTACATTTTTCACAGTAAAGCCCCGTACACACAATCAAAATTTTCGATGGAAAAAGTCAGACGGACTATTTCCATCGGGAATTCCAACCGTGTGTATGCCCCATCGGATATGTTTTCTTTTACTCCGATGGAATTCCGTCGGAATTACGATGTCAGTTTGGCCGGGCAAAAGCTAGATTGTGTGTACGGAGCTTTAGTGTTTTGTTTCGTCTTAGCATATGTAAACATTAATTGTATGTGTAATATAAGCTGTCCATACATGGATCAAAATTCAGCCAGTTAAGCAGGGATGGTTTGAAAATCGCTCCATACATGTGCAGGCTGGTTGTGCAGAATTCAATCTACTGCTCAACTTCTGTATAACTACCCTGTCAGGTTTTTTCCAATTGTCCAGTGTTGCCGGCTATAGTCTGCCGCATTGTTCTGTGTATTCTGACATTGGGGAGGTCTTCTCGCTCATAACTTACAATAACTCAGTGGGAAGGATTCCCCCATCCACCTCACAAGGGTTTGATGGGTAAATAGGGTCCTCTACTAGCTGGTGCCGATTTTCCAAGGATTTCCAAAAGCCAATAAAGAATTTTTTTTTGTTCAACCCACGACATGAACGAAAATAATGAAAAGTATTGGCTGCATAAGACTTTGATTTTGTGGTGTTGTTTCAGTGTGTGAGTGTGTTTATACATATACACATAAAAAATGTGTACATCTTAGGGCAAATACACTGAAAAACATGTTAGACCTTTAAACTCTAAAATTCTTCCGTACAAACTTGGCCAATAAAGCAGAATCTGATTCAACAAAATTCTATCAGCATTTGCGAAACACATTAATGAAAGAGCACCCTCGCCATCTAGTGGAAACAATCAAGGAGTACATATCCAATATGAGATTACAATTTTCGAGGTGTTTTGCTAAAGAAATACTCAATTCAGTGAGCTCCATGTCACGTACATGATCGTACATTCTATACCAGCGTTTATACAACCTTTTTACCCCAGAAAAACTCTTTAAATCATTTTAAGTTTCCTAGATCCCACTCTTGTCCTTAAAGGGTCACTAAAGGAATTTTTTTTTTTAGCTAAATAGCTTCCTTTACCCTAATGCAGTGCTGTTTTTATGTTCTCATTGTTCGTTTTTGCTTTGAAGTAGCTGTAATACTTCTCTGATCTCCACAATTCCTGCTTGTCTGGCTCCTTATGAAAAATCTCATGGCAGCTTTTCACTGTGGTCCAAGCTGTGTCTCTAAAATTTCTCAGAGCCAATCAGATTCATTTTAAAAACAAAACACTGCCCTGGGATTCAATTTAAAAACAAAACACTGCCCTGGATTTGTTTGTTTTTGTTCTGTCTCTCTCTCTACCTTACATAAACACAAAACCTTTTTAAAAGTGAAACTAGAGGCATATTATATGATTGATTTTTATCTATTTTTAATCATTTTTAAAAGGAATCAGTTAACTTTTATGTCTCTATACCCTGTAAACAGTAATTTCAACAAAAAACGTTTTTTCCTTTAGTGATCCTTTAAGTATTACGGCTTGCTATAATTTCCTATTGCTTACTATGTAGCATTGTTGGTTCTTCTCATGCTTATGCCTCTGTATATGCAAATGCAAATCTACCTTTATGCAATGGTTGTATTTGACTCCTGTGACATACTGAAATAATTTGATTGTCAGGCATTGACTTGTTTTGTTATTTCCATTTTGGATGTTGCATCTGACTGTCCTAACTGGCCTGTTATATTCCTGATGTCTTTTGTTTTTGTTTTTCTCAATAAACAAATTTAACAATAAATAATTTTAAGGTCTTAGGGCTCTTTCACACGGGGCGGATCAGTGATGATCCGGATGACAGTGCGGTCCTTGCACACTGTGCAGGAACTGCCCTGTCTTTTCTCTGTTCTCCCCTATGGGGGGATTGGATGAACACGGACTGTAGGGTTTTCCTCCGTCTGCAGAATCGGAAGATTGCGGAGACGGGTGAGATCATGTTCATCTGCTGACACACGCAATCTCATAGGACCAATGTATGTCCCTTTTTCATCCGTACACAGATGGATGAAAAAGCGGACATACGGTCCGCCCGTGTGAAAGAGCCTTTAGAGAAGCTCTGTTACAATTCAATTCTTCAGGGGTCAGTGGGAAGAATGTCCCTTTCATTAATGGTCGACGATGGACAATGACCCTTTACAGTGGTGGTCAGAATGCCACCCCTACAGAAAGCTACAAAGATCATTGCTTTCCTACTGCTGGATCTGCCAAGTGGCTTTGGACCAAGAATTATGGTGGCACCTTCAGCTGGGATAGTAATCAGCCACAACTCAAGGAACCCCTAGGAACCGCTGGAGGTACATTAGGGTTTCAAAGAACCCTGATTGAAATGGCTGACCTATACTATCCCTGTAATGGAAATTTTCAAGATGACTGTTTTGAATCTTGCAATGAAGGAAACAATATTTTAGTTCTCCTCCTGAAGCCCCACTCCCCACCCACATTTTTTTATTTTTTTAATATGTACAGCCAGTGACCTAAAAATGCATTAAATTAATTTATCTGGTCTAAAAAAACAACCACAATGCACAGTCCATGGACCTAAGGTCACACTGAAAGCTACCCCTGCATGTTTAGTTCAGTGTGGACCAGGTATAGTGTTTAAAGCTAGGCTGAGAAAACACCAATCCAGATAGCTAATATATATAGACCAGCTAAAGCACTGGTGTCTGTGAGGAATCTTGATTGAAGTTAAAGGAAAGTAATTCACAAACCAAAGAACGCCCCAGCAAATGCATTTACTTTTCAGCAGAGCTGAAGAAAACGTGCCCAGCCTCCTAGGACATTGTCAAAAAACTGAAGGATGCTAGTGAAGAAGGGGTTATACAGGGACTGGCTCATAGTTTTTCTGTTTGCTAGGGTCCCAACTAGGGTGAACACGTGTCCCGGTCTGCCCGAGATTGTCCCGCAATGAAACTGACAGTCTGGGAACAGGGGAGGACCGAGCCGCCATAGTTTTGGCTCTGGCTCCACCTCCTTCACCTACTCCTGATCACTAATTGCTATAGCCGCTTGGCGTCTGGCAACCAGTGACGTCACTGCCCACGTTGAAAGCAGAGGCGGATTTCACTTCCTCCTCCCCTGCACTAGTGCTGCTGGGGAGTCACCGCTGGTTCTCTAACATCTGCTCCAGTGACTGGCTTGCTGCTTCTGTGGGGTGTTTCTGTTCCCACAGCTGCGAGGCATCTCTCCCTCTCACTTCCTCCCCCCTCCTGCCCATCTCACACACTAACACACAGACTGAAGTCCCCCCCCCCCCCCTCCTTGGCTCGGATGTCACAGGAGGGGGAGGAGAATGGACACACAGCACTCAACAGGAGGACGGGACATGCTGATCTGAGGTTAGTACACAAACTTAATGCTTGGCACTTGCAGAAAGAGAAGAAGACACAGAGACAGGGGGCAAGTTGTCAAAACAGAATACTGGCAGTGATTTTTGGGCATAAGAGCATGCTGTATGTGTTAGGGGGGCACTTTGGGAGGGGAGAGAAATAGTTTTTTATTCAACCCCCCCTTCCAGCACAATTTCCCTCCCCTCCCAAAGTGTGCCCCCCTAGCACATACAGCATGCTCTTATCCCCCAAAATCACTTCCAGTATTCTTATTTGACAACTTGCCCCCCTTCCCATCTTCAAAGACAAGCTGTCTGCTATTGAGGGGACAATTGTACCATCTGGAAACTTTGCTAGACATTCAGGGCAATTGCTCCAGGTGCCCCCCTGTCAGCCAAGTTAGTGAAGCTCTGCGTTCCTTTGCGATTCACATGCCTTCCAGGTTCTGTGCGATTTCATCCCCTTCATTTGAATGGGCTGAAACCATGTCGGTCTGCACCAAGAAGTGGGCATGCGCTACTTTACAAAATGCACAGCAACTGGATCGCATGGTACTGCTGATCATACATTCTGGTGCAGGCAAACACTGCATTTGCTACCTGCATTTGGGTAGTCATTAACCCCTTGGCACCGGCCACACACAAATATGCGGCTTCTCTGTGCCTGGGCCTTGGCACAGAGAGGTCACATATTTGAATGAATTGCGATCAGTAGCGCTGTGCCAAGAGCGCACGCCCTGAGCACCCTTTTCAGTTACCGGCATCTAAGCAAAAGCTTGAGATCACTGCAAGAGATCAGGAGTTTTTGGATCGTGTGCCAGGAGGCAAAGTGTAAAGAGGTTAAGTTGACACCCACTACAGATCGCTATGGGAGTGCATTTTGAAATGCACACAAAACGTAGTTTTAATCTGCAGGAGAGTTCTTCCCTGTCACCATTTTTCTTTTGGTGTCAGGATAACTTGTCTGACTCATGTTGCTAGCAGAGGAACAAAGCAGCAGAGAAAAGTAACACTTGGTGGTTATTTACAAAAGGCAAATCCACTTTGCACTACAAGTGCAAAGTCGCTGTAAATGTGGGGGGTAGATCTAAAATCAGGGGAAGCTCTGCTGATTTTATTATTCAATCATGTGCAAGCTAAAATGCTGTTTTTTTATTTTCCTTGCAAGTCCCCCTAGGATCTACAGCGACTGCACTTGCACGTGCACTTTCAATGCAATTTAAAGTAAACTTTGCACTTCTGATTTGCACTTGTAGTGCAAAGTGGACTTGCCTTTCATAAATAACCCCCTTAGTAGACATGTGCAGACTGGAATATTTTGTTTTGTTTTTCCGTTTTCATCTGGAAAATAAATTTATTTAGTTACTCCCAAAAATCGTTTTGATTTATTTTGTTTTTCGTTGGGGAATAGCTTTCGTCCGAAAATCCAATAACACTTGATTTCTGTCGAATGGTCAAAGAATATTTGACGGAACTTCGAAAATTTACGCCGAATCGTACATTAAAATGTACGAGTGCAGTATATCTTCTCCGTCGAATCTGCTTAGCACTTTCGATATACACCATAAGCCTTCTATTCTCTATAATGTCAAATCTATTCTCTATAATGTAGAATCTATTTTCTTACAAATCAAAATCTATTCTCTGTAATGTCGAATCTATTATTTCTATAGTGTCAAATCTTTTCCCTATGATGTTGAATCTTTTCCCTATGATGTCGAATCTTTTCCCTATGATGTCGAATCTTTTCTTTATAATGTCGAAAAGTACCGTATGTGTGTGTATATCAGGTTCGACAGACAGATTGCTATTCATTTACATTATTCAGTCAGCATCGAATCTTTCTATATCGAACTTTTACCGCAACGAAAACGAAAATAAAGCATTTTTTATGTCGGATCTTTCCATTTTCGTTCCTTGCGCTTTCGTTATCGTTTGTTAAAACGATAAAGAAAAAAACAGATTTTTGGACGAAAATGCATTCTAACGAAAACAAATGCAGATGTCTACCCCTTAGTGCTCTTAATTGAGATTGCTAGTACACACTATAGAAGAATATGCTTTGCTCATATTTCATGTCAGATGTTTACAACCACTTTAAAAAATGCACCATAAAGGAAAATAACACATTGTTTATGCTGTCACCTAGCTGAGGTGTTGTGGCAGGACTTTCTGCCTTGTCCTGTAGAGGATGTAGAACACAAGGCATGCCAGGGCATGCTTGGTGAGGTCTAGATGTCAATTATTATTATCATGCAATATAGTTGGAGGCTACCCACTTTAGCAGAAATTCCCAGTAAGCACATTCCCTAGAAATTAACTTAGTTTTGGTTAGCCAGTAAAATATCATATTTAAAGACATGGTTACTTTTCTATAATACATTTTGATTACAGAGCATCCTGGGGGCTGATTCGGGAAAACTGAAAAATAAGCATTAAAAATGGAGCTGTTGAAAATAACAACCAAAAGCATTCACCTTTCATTTAATGAAAACTTTCAACTGGAATTCTAATTGGTTGCTAAGGGGAACAACTCCAAATTTGGACTCATTTTCTTTTTCATGTTTAAATGAATTTGTTTGTAAATAATGAAGAATATATGTATATTTAGATAGATACACTGGCCTGGTATCATCATATTTCTATGTTTTTTAAGATGTATATACCCAACAGACAATATGAATCACAAATAACAAGACTGACACAAAAGACGCTCTTTTTGTTCACAACAAATAACATACAAATTACCTCATAAAGTTCAAGTGGGAAATTGCATGCCTGAAATAAAGAGGAAAATTAAATGTTTGGGGATGAAATAGATATTAAATAGGTTCAGGAAGCAAAACAGGCCAATATAAACAGGTTAGAGAGGAAGAAATAAGATTGGATTTATGAACCTGGTACCTTAAGATGGTTATAACAGGAGAACGGGGAATTTACAGAAACTGGAGCATACGTATTCTGGAGCAGCTGGGCATATCAACCAATCAGCTTCTACTTTTAGCTTGTAACTTTGGGCATTGTAAATGAAAGACAGAAGCTGATTGGTTGCCATGCACAACTGCATCCGATTCTGGCTGCTCCAGCCTTAGTAAATTCCCCTCTTTGCATCCAATGCCACAATACAGGCTTGGAATTACGTAATACTCTAAGAGCCGGTTCACATTGGGGCGACCTGGGATCCGACTTGAAGTCTCCCCAAGTCGTCCCAAGTCGCGTGGTTGAGAAATTCAATGTAAGTGAATGAGAGCTGTCTTAATACACACTACTGAAGTCGCTCCGACTTCAGAAAAGGTTCCTGTACTACTTCAATCAGACTTCTAGGCAATTTGTACCCATTGATTTCAATGGAAGTCACCTTAAAAGTCTGATCACTGTCTTAACTGAAGCAACTTCCCAGGAAGATACATTTCTCAGGCAAACCCCTCCCTCCCCCTCCCTCTCCCAGAGCTGATTGTTGTTTGATTGGCCACTGGAAAGTCTCCTGTCCTGGAGACGACTTCAAGTAGTGTTGTAAATCGCCCCAGATCGCCCTGTGTTTCATGCTGAAGTCGTGTTGGAGTTGCCTCTGAAAGTCGTGCTGAAAGTCGTGTCGCCCCAGTGTGAACCGACTCTAAACAAAAATAGCTATAAAAATGTTAGTGTCCCCTTCTTTTTTTTTTTTTTCCCACTTTCAGCTTTTACTGCACACAAGAGACCAGCTCATGGTAGAGGTGCTTAGTTTTCGTCTCTGTTTCAGATTTGCATCATTTGTGGAAATTTCCTCTTTTTTTTTTTTTTCCTTCGATTAAATTTGTTATATATGTATGTTGTAAAATTTTTGCACTTTGTACATTTTATAACTACCTTTATTTATATATTTACCATTTTTGCACAGTGCTCCAACACATCAGTGTCCATTCACATTGTGTGAATTTTGACAAAGTTGCAGATTATTTGTGGATGTACAATTAGCCAGAAAGACTAAGGGGCTTATTTATAATGGAGATTGAACAATACAGTCTGAACCCCATTACACTCCCCAGAGTTTCACTATACCATGGACTGCATTTTGTAGCCTGTGGTATCTTTTAGAGTTCCTCTGCTTAAAGAAGAACTAAACCCATTTATTTAACTATTTCCCCAAAAAAGCTATATCTTTATAAGACAAGCTGTGAAAGATCATGTAGGAATGAGTGCAGCACTATAACAAAAATCTACCCAAATGCTATATATAATCACTGTTATTAAATTAACTTCCCAAATTGTCTAATACAAATGATGAAGGGCAAGCTGCACCCCAGGGAGCTATGGCAGCTCAGTGGAGAAAAGCTGCTCTATATAGCCAAATAAAGTGCTATCTGTGCCTTCTTCGATACTTATACATTGCATATTTAAATCTTGCGACTCACGCATGTAGTAATCTAATAACCAGTGCTCCATTAAAGTAAAATTAAAGGTTTGCATATTATTTTTTTTAAATAACAAACATGCCATACTTACCTCCACTGTGCAGCTCGTATTGCACAGAGTAGCCCCCGAACGCCGTTTTCTGGGGTCCCCTGTGGCTTTCTCGGCTCCGCTCCACAAAAGCTAAAATAGCTAACCCCCTCTGGGAAGCTCTCTCCCAGGGGGTTACCTTGCGGGCCTACACTCGGAGTCCATAGTCGCAGAGTGTATGACTCAGTCCCGCCCCCTGGGAAAAAACATGAATCTTTACAACCCCTTTAAGTCCATTCACAAACGGGTATTGTTATTTATAGAGGACTTTTTGATGTACAGCCCTTCCTCAAATAATAACTGTCACAGTTGCTTGTGCTCTTAAAAGAAATGTTAAGATGGCAGCCTCCTTGGCTAGAAAGGATGAGATGGTTTAGTTCCAATTTAAAGTGATTGTAAAGGATTGTTGTTTTTTTTTGTTTTAAATAACAAACCTATCATACTTACCTCCACTGTGCAGCTCGTTGGGGTCCCGAACATCTTCTTCTGGGGTCACTCGGAGGCTCTCACAGCTCCTCCCCGCAACAGATAACCCCTAGGAGAAGCGTTTTCCCTAAGGGGGTAAGCTTGCGGGCGTGCTCCTGAGTCCAGCATTTTCGTCCACAGAACAAATTACGGACTCGGCCCTGCTCCCCGGTGCTGGCGTCATTGGAATTGATTGACAGCAGCGGGAGCAAATGGCTGCGCTGCTATCAAAATTACGGGGCTCAAGTAAATAAAAACAGGGGGGGGGGCTGGTCACTGGCAGGTGTTTTTGTAATGCATAGGATGCATTAGGGTCCTTTCACACTAGGCAGATCTCCACTAAGCCGACGGATGACAAGCTCCTCTCTGCTCACTGAGCGGGGAGGGGCTTGTCGGGCATCGCTGTCTCCTATGGAGCGATCTGATGAAAATGGACAGCATGCCCGTTTTCATTAGATCTTACCCGATCCGCCATGGACGGATGGGGACATATCCCTATACATCTGTTTTTAGCGGATCAGGTTGGATGTCAGCGGACATGTCTCCGCTGACATCCGACACTCCATAGAGATGCATGGAGCGGCCGTTCAGTTCCGCCGTCAAAACTGACAGGCGGACCTGAATGGTCCTTCCATGTGAAAGGGGCCTTAAGGTAAAAAAAACATGAGGGTTAACAACCCCTTTAATGCTACAGAAAGAACCTCATGGTCAGACAGGAGACAATCACATGATATTTAAGTCATTATGGCATTAATACTTGACCTGAGTGTCTTTAATCTTTTTACAATCTTTTATTTTTGAGTGGTTGTACAGGTGTTTATGAATGTTTTTGAGGTCACCTTCAGGCTTGAGTATTATTTAGAATTATTTTTAGCCAATGGAAAGCTAGTCACTCGAATGTTTTTTAGCCACTCCCACTGAAGTCTAATGGCGCTAAAATCACTTGAAACCTTTTAGCTCAAAAGACGTTCTTCAAGCTACGAGCTTCAGAAGACGCTAAACTCAGCTGTAATCAGCTAACTTCGGAGTCAACCCATCTGAGGTCTCCCCCTGCGTTAGTCTCCTGCCAAAAGAGGAGATGTGTGACAGGAATGACTTTGGGTCCGGGTTTGTGGAACTCAGCTTACCCTGGAGAGCTCTGGAGGCTCCTTGTCCAGCTTCCCAGATGCCTCTTATGTGTACATCATCATAGGGGCACAGGAGGAATGAGAATCCCACTATGATCTGTGCCAATCAGACTCAATCTTGTATATATGTATATATTGTGTGTTGTCTAATGTTGTTGTTGTGTACTATTTGTTGTGATAGTTTGGGGTGTGACTGTATTCTATTGTCTATTGTGGCTGTCTGCCTCAACTATTATGGGATGTGTAATGCTGCATACACTCGATCACTTTATGTGATGAAAAAAAAACGACGTTTTCTGTGAAGTAAAAAACAACGTTTTTGAAACTTCAATTTTCAAAGACGATGTTGCCTACACACCATCGTTTTTTCACAATGCTCTAGCAAAGCGAGGTTACGTTCACCACTCTTCTCCATTGAAGCTCACTTCATAACTAGCTTCTGGGCATGCGCGGGTTGAAAAACGTTGTTTTAAACAACGTTTTTTGCTACACACAACGTTTTGAAAAACGACACAAAAAATTGAAGCATGCTTCAATTTTTTTTTGGTCGTTTTTCACAAGACATAAAACTACGTTTTCCCCCACACACGGTCATTTAAATCGACATTTTTAAAAACGTTTTTTTTTCATCACATAAAGTGATCGCGTGTACGCGGCATAAGTGTCTAGCTCTGAGGAAAGAGGGAGGGGGGACGCCTCCAGCAGCCCCCTGTGGATAAGACTGTTTACTGATGAGAAGTTTGAACAAACCTGACCTGTGTGTCTATGGTCATTTGGACAGTTTAACTTGCCCTGTTTTCTAAGGGTGGGGGGAAGTGTTTTGAAGTGAGATATCTGTGTAACGTGTGAAAATAAAGTACTGGTTTGTACCCTACACTTAAGTGTTGCCTGGTGGTTTTTACCCTACACTGAGGTGTTGTCTGGTGACTGGGGGGACTGGAGAGTCTTGAATGGTGCTGGTTCTGGTTGTCATCTAAGTCTCCATTGACAATTTCACTTTTAAGCTACCTGGTTTATAAGTGCTTACGTTTGAACATTTAGGTAAAAGCCAGAGATATTCCAGGCTGAGTGAATGAAATTGCAGACACACTTTCTCGTTCACAGATGGAATGTTTTTGTTCACCTCATCTATGGGAAATACATCTAATGCCAGAATATATAAAAAAATCTTAAGCGGCATCCTCGTGGTCTGGTTATCAGACATCTTGGTTGTTATGGCTACAATTTCAATTCACAAAGGGTTCATGTTTACATGTTCTGAAAATTGAGTTTACATTTTTCGGATGCTGATTTCTGAATTAGTGTCAGTCAGCAAGAAAAATCATTCTGGCCTACAAGTGCAGCATATTATCTTGGAAGAATCTGAGGTTAAAAATGTTATCCTGTCAAGTAAGAATGACCAATTGGGTAAGGGTACATGGTTACGATTGTTATCTTGCCCTGGATCTCCTATTTGCCTCGTTATAAGAATGTCTACTTATTTGGATATCCGTCCAAAAATTGGGGGAGTTCTTTTTGTTCATGCGGATTGTTCCCCGCTTATGAAATTTCGATTCAATAGGGTTCTGTCTGAATGCTGCAATGCCCTGCATTTGGTTAAAGCTCGCATTTCCTCACATTCTTTGAGGTCGGTGCTGCCATGGAAGTGGCTAATCTTGGTTTTAACTAGAATAAAAAGTTTGGGCACATGGAAATTACATTTGTTTAAAACATATGTTCCTCCTAACCTTATTATCTGATTGATTATATCTGATTGATTATAGGTGGTACCAGAGTGGTCTGGATTATTGGACATGTGTTCATGTACTGGGCCCAACAACATGCTGCTTCTCATTACTGATCTACTCATTTGGGTTTGAATTCTTTTAACCACTTAGGCTCCATTCACATCTAGGCGTTTTGTCGCCCTACACTGAAAAAGCCTGACATACGCTGGAGAAGCGAATTTACATTGTCGGCTATGGAGATGGTTCACATCTCCACGCCGAACGCCCAAACGCCAGACGCCTGAAGCCTGAAACAAATCCCGGTCCCTTTTTTTAGGCGTCTTGGGCGTTCGGCAATAGCCGACAATGTAAAACATCCCAGCTCCAGCAAAAATTAAGGGGACAAAACGCCTTTTTCATGTCGCCCAAATACGCTGCTCCCGCAGACGCCTAGGTGTGAATGCAGCCTTAAGGACAGGTAGGATTTGACCCCTTAATGACTGGCCATGCTGCATGACCACAATTGTGCGGTCATGCAGCACTGTAACCAAACAAAATCCTTTGTGCCCACAATTTAGAATTTTCTTTTGGTGGTATTTGACTGCCTCTGCAAGTTTTTTTTGCGGTATAAACAAAAAAAGAACAACAATTTTGAAAAAAAATAATAATATTTTTTACGTTTTTCCATAATAAATATCCCCTCAAAAATGTAAAAAAAAAAAAAAAAAAAATCTTCATCAGTATAGGCCGATATGTATTCTACATATTTTTCGTAAAAAATTGCAGTAAGCATATATTGATTGGTTTGATCAAAAGTTGTAGTGCCTACAAAATAGGGGATAGATTTATGGCATTTTTATTATTCTTCTTTTTTTTTACAAGTAATGGCAGTGATCGGCGATTTTTAGCAGGACTGTGATATTGCTAAGGCAGATTGGACACTTTTGACACTTTTTTTTGTAACCATTGACATTTATACAGCATTTAGAGCTAAAAATAGCCACTAATTACTGTATACATGTCACTGGCAGGGAAGGGGTTAACAATAGGGGCGAACAAGGTGTTAAGTGTTCCCTAGGGAGGTGTTTCTATCTGTGGGGGCAGGATAGTGACTGGGGAGGAAACAGATTGCTGCTCCTAATCACTAGGAACAGACAATCTGTGTCAGGGATCAGACGGGAGACTGATTTGACGAGGTCGGCCTCTCTTATATCTCCTGTCCTGGCTCCGCTGAAGATGAGACAGAGAAGACTGAAGGACAAGAGGCACATGAGTGCCTGGAGCAGGAGGTCCTGGGAGAACAGCTTGTCAGGGTTAAGCAGCATGAAGTAGACTGTGAGCTGAGCAGGAGCAGGAAACAGCCAGGCAGGTAACCGAGACTTAACAGCAACCAGGAATATAGACAGGAGCAAGGTCTCAGGGACAGCCAGGTTTGTCAGCAGGCGGGCAGTGAGGTTCCAAATCATAGACAGAGCCAGACTCAGGAACGGGTCAGAGATGGGCAACAGTACAGGAACAGAACACAGAGCCAATGCCAGTCTATGGAAAAGACTATGTGCTTGCACACGTCTGTGTGCAAAACATCTCACAGGAGTTCCCTGACAATCTGTCTATCCTCTCCTAACAGAATGGGTATCTGTCTGTTACATTGACAGATCCCCGTTTCATCTATCTCAGGAGCGTTCACGGGTGGCCAGCAGACATCGCAGCAGCCGGCCACACACATTGGCTCTGGCAACGTTACACGGGCGTGCGTGCACTCTTTGTTGGTCTCAAAGGGGCCGACGTACCATGACGCTGATTCACCCAGGAGAGCCAACCTGTCGCATTATAACTGCGGCAACTGGTCTTTAAGTGGTTAAAATATTTTGGTTAAGACAAAGGGGTAGGTTATGGGATTAACTATTGTTGGAATTAAGTAGGCTTCATTTATATTAGCCTGCACCACATATTTTGATTCCACACCTAGGTGACAATGATGTAGGTCAGCTTTGCTTTTTAGATCTTATATTTAATATGAAATGTACTATACTTAGTACATCATATTAAAATGTCATCAACAAACTTAGTTGGTATTTTTTTTCCAAGATTATTCAGAGGTTGCGCTGGTTAGATTCTATTAAGATGAAACCTTTTGAGAAAATCTGTAAGAGGATCAACAGGGCTATTGAAAAATGTACCTGCCCATTCATTTGGTTTTTCATACTGACATGTAGACCCATAAGGGGTTATTTCTGGTCTTTACAGAAGTGATGGGGGTACACTTATCTATCTAATATTGGTCTGGATATAATGAATTTAGCATTTCAATCCTGCATCGAAAAAGCCACGTATTGGGGGGGGGGGGGGGGGGGTGACAGTTTTAAAATAAAATACAATTTAAATCTGATTTTTTATTCAGCTCGAGTCTTAGTGGCCGAGCTGATTTATTGATGTTTGGTATATGCAATTATTTGTTGCTAAGTTAAAGCTATATATGGCCAGTTGACATTTTTATTTAATCTGAATGCAAGCCAATAATTTATCCAATAAATGTGTTAAGTAAAGTATGTTGTGTCTTTTCTTTGAGTCTAGGCATTATTGCCTACGATCCCATAAGTAAAACATAGATGTAAAAATATATATTCAATCTTTGTATTCCATGCTCTCTCTTTTCCCTTTCCCTCTTGTTTGGTAGTGTAACCCCTGACTACTGGATAGAGTAGACCCATTAAGGGTCCACTGATTCTATGAAACATAGTTAACTGCTTATGTTTACAATATCATGTATACTGATGGTCCCTGGACCACACCATGTATTTTTCAGATTTTTCTATGTATGTACAGCATATGCTCATTTCTTAGCTTGTGCATAGCTGCAAATTATCATTGTTGTGGAGTCATCAATTTTTACCTTTGACTCTTTCTGTTTTTTTTTTGGAACTCAATAAACACATATTCAACCTAAAATATATATTCAAGAAAAACTGTTCTGTTCCATTGTGGCCCAGTGGAAGGCTAAGAAGACGAAATGCATAGGGTACAAAAGCTGGCTTTTTTTTGGATTTGGATTTGGGTGTTATTTTAAATATTGACTGTGAGATAGTTTTATAATAACTTCCAGACAGAAGTTCCTTTCCTATTTGAGCAAAATAACCTTTTTTTTGCCACACGTTGAAGAGAGCACAAAACGTTACAAAGTCCCATTAAAGAGGGGTCAATAAATGCACCAGGAGCCCAGCTGAAGCAGCGATTTGATATCCACGCCTGTTAGATCCACCGCTGCAAGGCGAGTTGGATCCAGCACATCTGGTAAGAGTATCCATTTTATCTACTCTCCCCCTGGATGGTGAAGGCACTCCTGGGTGTTCTGTGTTTCAACTATTCAGTCCCACTTCAGATCTAGAGTCTGTTGGAATATTAACATTGTCTGGACCCTGGCAGATATCCAAGAATTTTATGTGCGGATGAATATATTTTCATAAACATTGTAGGGCATTTTTTTCCAATTTTTTCTTCTTGGAAATACACTTATGTTGTTCTGACGTCACTGTGGGGCACATAGGAGATTCGTCCGCTATGAATTTTCATTTTTGCACATTTATTTCTTCTAGATGTGAATATTTGTTTGTTTTTATATTTTAAGGCATTTTTTCAGATTGAGTAACATATCTTAATTTGTCTTGGTTCCTGTGAGTATTTACCGTGTACTAGCAGGCATACTTTTTTGGTGTTTTCCCAGTCACAGGGTGTTGCACAACATTAATTGTGGCGAGGAGACAGTTTTTTCTATTCTGCTCTCTCCTGACCACGATAGAAGTGCTACACTTTATTTCTCACATGTTATACATTTATAGAGCACTAAGAAGAATAATTTATAACTAGAAAAATAAGTAAATTTGCACTGATTTGGTATACAAATCTGAACTTGAAGACCAAAAGATAAAGTTCTTTCAGAAATTATATAAGATTATAGTAGAGGTAAACCAATAGGTAGATTATATGAACATCTGTGCCCAAATCTTTAGATCTGCAGTTACTGTACTAACCTAGGACCCCAAAAGCTATCTAAAATATTAACCAGTGTTTAAGATTTTTCCATTAACTCATGTGGGCTTGCCAAAGAACAAACAGGCCAACTCAACATAAATGGTCTTTGCTGGGTTGCCTGCTAGTATACACAGGATGTAATATGATACTATAAGGCCTCGTACACACAAGGAAATGTATCCGCTGAAAATGGTCCGAAGGACCATTTCAGCCAAAAAATCCGCTCGTCTGTAGGGGCAAACGGACAGTTTTGGACGAATTCCTCCAGCGGAAAAGTTTCAAAGCATGCTTTGAAATTTTTCCACCAGAGAGCTGCCCGTCGGATATGTCCGCTGGTTAGTACGCCTAACCTGCGGACATATCTGCCCGCACATGCGTCGTATCCTGTGAATGGATCCGACGCATGCGCGCGGAAGTGTTTTACTTCCTGGTGCGGTGACGTGTCCGCCGGCGGGGAATTTGATCCGATGGTGTGTACAGCCACTGGATCAAACAGCCCGGCGGACATATCCGGTGGAAACGGTCCGTCGGACCGTTTCCATCGGATAAATTACATCATGTGTACAAGGCCTAAGGGTTTATCGTGTGTATATATAGCCAAAATGTTTTAGTTTTAAATATAATGTGGAAGACATTTCGGCGTTCCTGCTGGAGAGATTTGCCCAATGTACTATTTCTATTGACAACCTTCTCCATTTGAGATAGTTATGTTGATGGGGAATTGAAACTTCTTGAGTTGTCACAAGAACAGGACTCTCTTGACAAACATGCTCTCTTGACAGCTACCTAACAGGGGATATCCCCTCACTTTAGAGAGATTACTTCCTGATGTATCTGTCACAGGAAGTAAAGTGAAACCTCCCCAATGGGGAAAAAAAAACAGCAAAAAAAATAAAATCTGACAGGGATCTTAAATAATCCATATGCTATCCCTAACCAAAAAACAAAAATTGGGTTTATGTACACTTTATATTTTAGAGGGATATGAGCACCTGGCTACTTGACCCCTGCTTCAATCACATTTTTAAATATGAAAAGCTTACTGAGCAGAACACAAGAGAAGCATTACTATGAAACTGCAAAGTTCTGCATCTAATGTTAAAGAGGGGATGGTAATCACCACCCAACCATATCGCTATCCTTCAGTTGTACAATGCTACATTTCACAAATTACAAACTTTTTAAGGTAAGTGTAGAACCTGATATATCTGTAGATTTGTAAAAAAAATGAGTGTTACGCTCCTAGAAATCATGATTAAAAACAAGGTACTGGCACCATCTAAGCTTCTGCCCTATTGTGTGCATGGGCAAAGCCTGTACCTCAAACTTTTGTCGAAGTCCAAAGTCATCTGGGTCATCAGTTATGGGCACATTGTAATACTCGCCTTCTTCTTGGTTCAAAAGCTTGTACCTGAGAGAGACATGCGGCAGACAGACAACCAGGACCAAAACGAGGGCAACACAGTGATATGGTGGCAGAGCAAAGAAATTATGTGGGAGGTTTGAGTTGATCAGAAAACCATAGATGAGGAATGTTAAAATAGTTGAAACCACATAAGTAGCAGCATGTGTGATTTCATGGAGATATAATAAAAAAAAGTCCAAATCAAATATGAGAAAATTAAAAATTAAGGAATTAATTCAGAAAATGAGGGCAAAAAAATAGAAAAAGACAGAATGAACAAATATAAAACAGAGAAAGAAAGATAAGGAAAAAAAAGAAAGGAAAGTAAGGTAGGGGTTGGTAGAAAATTGCAATTGTGATTGATGTTCCATATATCTACAATGCTTTATTTTTACTACAGCATGACGTTTCACAGATACAACTTCAGCCAGCACATTCACCAATAAGCTCCACAAACACACAATATCATACACGTTCACTGAGTCTGCTAGAGTGAAAAATATTACAGACAATTACCAGCCATCTACAGAATTCTTCATAATTTCTGAGACACCAAAAGACATGGAGCCCATGAAGTCGTTCCGCGATGTACGGTCCCAGTCCCAAATTTCCACTGAAAGACGTCTGTCTCCATCCCCTGACTTTAGAGAGCTGAGGAAGGCAAAATTACAAGCCACATTATCATTCTGCTAAACAATAACAATGTTATCTGGAAAAGAAAATGAAAGGGTATTTATTCACGTTGAGAAACATTACACCCACCTCTGTGTACCTAATATACTAGACAGATCTAAATGTTTTGGCAACCAATTTTGAACACATTAGCAATCTAAATTTCTAAATTCATGGCTAGAATTTTCTCCTTTAGCCCGTGGGATGATCAAGAGAAAATCAGTAGATTATTCCATCCATGTTAAACAGTTGGTTATTGTATTTAAGCAGCAGCAGCAGTATCCCCGGCTACTTACCAGTGACTGCATCTTATTAGTTACAGTCACTATTTGGCTGACAATTTTCCACCTGGTTTGATTTTTAGACCGGCAATGCACAGAGCAAATTTATTAACACAGACAGTGTTGATGCAGGAATCCCTCCTGCCGAGCCATTGTCAGCTCCCAAGAAAGGGTACAAATCAGTCAGTTTGCAATATCAGATGACAAAAATATAGACACAAGGACATTGCTTTGAACCCAGAGGGTAAACAATAATTACCAGGAGACAATTGTACCTAAGTTGTTTGACCAATCAACTTGGTACATTTAGCCTGGTTCGAATCTCGGCCGGTTCTGGCTGAACCAGCCGGGATTCAAACCATGTTAGTCAAGTTTTGTTGAGCCAGGTGCTGCAAACACGGCCACCCACAGTTCGAGTTTCAGTGATTTCAGCAGGAACTTAA
The DNA here is from genome assembly GCA_029574335.1 of Rana kukunoris. NCBI lineage: Eukaryota > Metazoa > Chordata > Amphibia > Anura > Ranidae > Rana > Rana kukunoris. The sequence goes on along the minus strand of CM056058.1, from coordinate 80,207,952 downwards.
ACTAGATTAGATACTTTATCATTGGTGTATTCAATATAACAAAAATGTACATGGTAAGGTTCCTGCTGAACAGGCCGAGAATCGAACTGTGTACCATGTAAATTTTTGTTTTACTGAATACAATAATGATAAAGTATCTAATCTAATTTAAGTTGCTTCTAAAATGACTGAAACTCAAACTGTGGGTGGCCCTGTTGGCAGCACCTGGCTCAACAAAACAGCATATATGTATACACACTTACATACATACATATGCACCAATATTGCATACCTATTTAATATGAACAACAGCCTGTGCAAATAATACAAAAGTGTTAACAGTAATACAATTATAAAAAAGTAAGAGAAAATATACTAATACATTATTTGCATTTGAAAGATAAACTTCCAAGGTGCATTACCATTCTTAGGAGATTGTACATGATGGACTAATGGATAGTACACCTCTGGGAAAGAAACTGTACTTCAGTCGGTTTGTGTTAGTTTTGATTGCTCTTTATCTTGTTCCTGATGAAAGTGGGATAAACACAATATATCCTGTGTGAGTTGAATTTTTGTTGATGCTGCTAGACCTTTTCTTTAGTTGGCCAGCATACACAATGTCCAACTTTGGTATTTCAGTACCTATATCGAAGCTGATAAGCTGTCTTATCATTGTCATTTATAATTCCAATTAGAGTGATATCATCTGCAAACTTCACTATAGTAGAGGCAGGAATAGGGATGAGATCATATGTAAACAGAATTGGACTGAGCACACAGATCTATGATACTTGTAGTGTTCACAATTAAGGTGGAGGAAATTTGCTTTCCCATTCTCATGGTTTGTAGTCTGTTAGTAAGGAAATCCATATTTCAGCAACAGAACGAGGGGCCTAGCACAGGTAGCATGTATTCCAGTTTGCGGTTGATTCCTGTATTAAAGGCAGAACTAAAATAAAAATAAAAATAACATTCTAACATACAATGGGGGAAAATAATTATTTGATCCCCTACAGATTTTGTAAGTCTGCCCACTTACAAAGAAATTAAGGGTCTATATTTTTTTATCATAGGTGTATTTTTAATGATAGAGACAGAAAATATCAACCAAAAATCCTGAAAAACACATAAAACAAATGCCATAAATTAAGTTGCAGTTAAGTGAGTAAAATAATTATTTGATTCCCAAGCAAATCATGACTTAGTACTTGGTGGAGAAACCCTTGTTGGTAAGCACAGAGGTACGACTTTTTTTGTAGTTAGTTACCAGGTTTGCAGACATCTCAGGAGGGATTTTGGTCCACTCTTCTTTACAGATCTCTTCTCTAAATTCTTAAGGTTTCTTGGATGTCACATGGCAACTGGAAGTTTCATCTCCCTCCATAAATTTCCTATAGGATTAGGTCTAGAGACTGGCTAGTGCTTCTTCTTGAGCCACTCTTTTGTTGCCTTGTCAGTATGTTTTGGGTAATTTTCATGCTGAAACCCATCCACAACCCATCTTCAGTGTTCTGGCTGAGGGAAGAAGGTTCTCATCCAATATTTTACAATACATGGCCCCATCCATTGGCCCCACAATGCAGGATTTTTGGATGAATTTGTCTCCACCATTTAAAATACTATGATAAAAATTATAGACCCCTTTTCTCACTGTAAGTGTTTTGTGCTTAAAGTGAATTTCCACTCAAAAGTGCGCTTATTCATCTCCTCCCCCCTCCGGTGCCACATTTGTCACCTTTCAAGGGGGGGAAATGGGTACCTGTTTTTGACAGGTACCTTTCCCGCTCTCTGGACACCAGGCCCCCTTCTTCCGCCACCGGACTAATTAGAAAGCTCAGTGCCCTTCACGCATGCGCAGTAGGGAACCAGCTATGAAGCCTAAAGGCTTCATTGCTGGGTTCTCTTACCAGGAATGGTGGAGGCTGCACCCAACAGCCGATCAGGAGATCAGCTGGGGTGCTGACATCGCGGGCTCCCTAGACAGGTAAGTGTCCATATATTAAAAGTCAGCAGCTACAGTATTTGTAGCTGCTGACTTTAAATGTTTTGTGGGAGGGCTAGACCTCCACTTTAAGATGCATCAAGGCTGTGTGTGATGTCATAGTGATAGCATCACCAGTTGATCTATTTGATTGGTAGACAAACTGATGTTTATCTAGCTCATTGAGGATGCTAGCCTTGATGGGTGAAAGTACAAGTACACTTTGTAATCATCAGAGTTAACACATTTTGGTGATTATCATTCAGATATCTCACTACCAAATTTTTGAGAATAGGAAAAAGTTGATCAAAATGGGTAGGGACAGCAGCTTGTTGCAATGAGAGATTACCATTGTTAATAACATCTGCTATCTATTCAGCACATACCCTCAGTGCACACCCATCTGGTTCTGCTCCATTGTTGATGTCAATCTTCCCCAGAATATATCTCATTTCGTATGGCTGTGATACAAGTGACTGTTTCTCCACAGTTTATTTAATTAGGATTTAATCTCTGAGGTTTTGAATGGGTAAAAAAAAAAATCAGGACAACTGATCTGTGGAGTACTAGATTTAGAAATGTATTTTTAAAATTCCTTTTTGCATGAAATTTGAATTATTGTTCTCAAGATGGCATTTAATGTACTGTTTGTATTTACACTTAGCCTCTCTAACAACATTATTTCTCTGATTGTAGACCAGGGATTCACAATTTTTGGTGTGAGATGGAATTTCAGGGGTGGCAAAAAAGAGTGGATGGTGTCCCTCACTGACGTGTCACAAATTCCCACTTAGCCAGCTGACAGTGTGCCTTAAGCAGTGGCAGTAGGTGATTGTGTTATGTAGGTCTTTTTTTCATCTGTGAAAAAAAAATAGAACATGTTTTAAATTTTTCCTATGGATAAAAAACCGATAGAAAAAAACAATCGTCTGTGTGGAACTCCATCGGAGAAAAAAAATCCACGCGTGCTCAGAATCAAATCAGCGCGTTTTGACACGGTCAGATTTTTGACGGTGATGGTGTGTAGATGAAAAAATCCATCGGATTAGATTCCATCAGATATCCGATTGTGTGTACAGGGCTTTAGTGTCAGATTGTCTGCCACACTATCACAGTCCCACTAAAAGTCGCTGATTGACCATCATTACTAGTATATATAAAAAAAGAATATATATACCAAAGTTTGTAGATGCTATAACTTTAATGCAAACCAATTAATATACGCTTAATGGGTTTACCAAAGACATGTAGCATTTTGGCAACAATCTATGGAGGATTTGTTTTTATAGTATATATTTTAAAGCAAAAAGTAACAAATATTTTTGTTTTTGTTTGTGTGTTTTTGTTTAAATCGCAAAAAAATAAAAAATAAAACAGTGTTGATCAAATACTACCAAAAGAAAGCATTGTATGACCGCAAAATTACCACCTGGCCTTAAGCCAGTTTCATCGGACCAAATTGACTGTGTGTACAGCCCATCGGACCGTTGTCCATTGGACCAAAGTTTTAAAACTTGCTTCAATCAGACCAAAACAATGGTTAGTACGCAAAGGCATCGCACCAAAAACCCATACATGCTCAGAATCAAGTCGATGCATGCTTGGAAGCATTGAACTTAGTTTTTTCAGCACGTCATTGTGTTCTACGTCACCGCCTTCTGACCCGATCAGATTTTGGACTGTGGATTGTATCTGTGGACCATCAGGCCACTTCAGCGATGACCCGATGAAAACGGTCCATTGGACCATTCTCATCGGACCGGTCTGATCGTGTGTACGCGGCCTAATAGTTAACCACTTGAGCCCTGGGCCATTGTCAATTGACGGCCTCACGGTGGCTCTGAAAATCCAACTGGACGTCAATCGACGTCCTGGATTCCTCCGGCCACTGGGGGGCGGTTGCACGCGCCCGGCGGTGGCTCGCGTCCGGCGCGTGCCCGAGATGCCGATTTGCGTGCCTGGCAGTCGCGATGTCCGCCAGGTACCCGCAATCGGCAATGACAGAGCAGGGACGTGGAGCTCTGTGTGTAAACACAGAGCTCCACGTCCTGTCAGGGAGAGAGGAGACTGATCTGTGTCCCTTGTACATAGGGACACAATTGGTCACCTCCCCCAGTCACCCCCTCCCCCCACAGTTAGAACACAATACACCACACATTTAGCCCCTTCCTCACCCCTAGTGTTAACCCCTTCAATGCCAGTCACATTTATGCAGTAATTAGTGCATATTTATAGCACTGATCGCTGTATAAATGTGAATGGTGCCAAAACTGTGTCAAAAGTGTCCGATGTGGCCGCCATAATGTCGCAGTCCCAATAAAAAAAATCGCAGATCGCCGCCATTACTAGAAAAAAAAAAATCTGTCCCATATTTTGTAAGCGCTTATTGCGATTTTTTTTTTTTTTTTTACCAAAAATATGTAGAAGAATACGTATCGACGTAAAATGAGCATTTTTTTTTTTAATTGGGCTATTTATTATAGCAACAAGTAAAAAATATTGTTTTTTTACAGCGCAAAAAATAAAAACCGCAGAAGTGATCAAATACCACCAAAAGAAAGCTCTATTTGTGGGGGGGAAAAAGGACACCAATTTTGTTTGGGAGCCAGGTAAATAAAAAGCCAGGCTGTAACCAGTCACTGATTTTCAGGTAATTTGTAAGTGCTGTTGCTCATATTAAAATAAGCTGACTTTCTATCACTAACCTGTTGTAGTACAATTGATCTTAGAATCCAACCATTTTCTTTGAGGAATGGTTTTTATAATTTGGCCTCAAACCCAGGGCCGTCTTAATAGTATCATGGGCTCCTGGGCAAAGTAATGCTCTGGGGCCCCTACAGTGATGACAATGAAGGTAAACAGACATTAAGTAGGTAGGAGGCAGACTGCCCCCCCCTTTGCATCTATCACTCTCAGTGCCATCATTCGGGCTCAAGGACCAGCTGCTTTGGGGAAAATGCAGGGGCCCCCCATGCAGCTGGGGCCCCTGGGCAGTGCCCAGGTGTGCCCTCTCATTAAGACAGCCCTGCTCAAACCTTTTACTCCTCTGTACCAGCTCCTACTTACTAGGGTCAACCTTACATTAGTCGTTGTCCTGCTGGAAGGTGAACCTCCGCTCTAGTCACAAGTCTTTTACAGACTCTAATGCCCTGGACACACGACCGGTTCTTCTGATGAAAACGGTCCGATGGACTGTTTTCATCAGACGAACCGATCGTGTGTGGGCCTCATCGTTTTTTTTTACCATCGGTGAAAAACAAATAGAACCTGTTTTAAAATTTCTGATGGTTAAAAAACCTATAGAAAAAAAAAATCGTCTGTGGGGAAATCCATTGGTAAAAATCAACACATGCTTATAATCAAGTCGACACATGCTCGGAAGAACCTCCACCCTAGTCTCAAGTCTTTTGCAGACACTAATGCCCTGTACACACGATCGGTTCATCCGATGAAAACAGACCGATGGATTTTTTCATCAGATATTCGATGAAGCTGACTTTCATCAGTCTTGCCTACACACCATCAGTCCAAATAACACAACCACGTGCTGAGAAAAATTAAGTTCAATGCTTCCGAGCATGCGTCGACTGGATTCTGAGCATGCATGGATTTTTGACCGATGGATTTCCCCACAGATGATCGTTTTTTTTTCTATCGTTTCTATCGTTTTTTAACCATCAGATAATTTTAAAACAGGTTCTAAGTTTTTTTCACCGATGGGAAAAAAAATGATGGGGCCCATACACCATCGGTTCGTCCGATGAAAGTGGTCTGGTCGTGTGTACGTGGCATAACAGTTTTTTTCTAAGATTGCCATGTATTTGGCTCCATCCATCTTCCCATCAACTCTGGCCAGCTTCACTGTCCCTGCTAAAGAAAAGCAACCACACAACATAATGCTGCCACCACCATGTTTCACGGTGGGATGTTTAGGGTGATGTGCAGTGTTATGACCTGTACACACGGTCAGACTTTTGAACGGCCAAAACCACATCGGTATTCCGACGAAATTCCATCGGAGTAAAAGAGAACATGTTCTCGGTCTGACTGTTTCCATTGAAAATTACGATCGTGTGCATGGGGCATAAGTCTTCTGCAACACAAAGTGTTTTGCTTTTGGGCCAAAAAGTTCAATTTTGGTCTCAATTTTGTGTCCCTCACATGGCTTCTCACAAACTGCAAAAGGGACTTCTTTCAACAATGGCTTTCTTCTTGCCACTCTTCCATAAAGGCCAGATTTGTGGTGTGCATGACTCATAGTTGTCCTGTGTACTAATTCCCCCACCTGAGCTGTGGATCTCTGCAGCTCCTCCAGAGTTACCATGGGCCTCTTGGCTGCTTCTCTGATTAATGCTCTCCTTGTCCGGCCTGTCAGTTTAGGCGGAAAGCCATGTCTTGGTAGGTTTGCAGTTGTGCCATACTCTTCCCATTTTGGAATGATGGATTAAACAGTGCTCTGTGAGATGTTCAAAACTTGGGATACAGTATGTTTTTAATACCTAACCCTGCTTTATACATCTCCACAATGTTATCCCTGGCGTGTCTGGTGTGTTCATTGGCCTTTGTTATGCCTTCAGCAAGTGTTTCCTATGTTATTTTGTTAATTGTTGAATATGCTAATGGTATGTTAAGTAAATATAATAATATTGCCTTCTAGTGGTTCTTTTACATACTTATAGTTTTATAGATTTACTGTAGGTAGGCATATTGTTGCTTGAAAGCCATCGGAGTTTTCCATCAGTCTAGTGGACTAGACCATGAGGTCTGAGAGACAGCCCCCAGTAGCCATATTACATATTCTCAGCTGCAATTCTAACTATGGTATGTTTATAACCACTTTCCCTAGTTAGACTAGTATGTCAGGACTATAAATGTTGGACTATATATATGTTGTATATTGTAAACACTGATTAAATGTCATTTCTTTGATTTTAGTTTTACTCTAACTTCTCTGCAATAAAAGTTGAAAAAAAAGGACCTAGCGCTTGCCTCAATGAGTTGTTAAGGGAGTAGAGTTAGCTGTCAGTCTAATTATAACAAAGCCACGTGTAATAAGGGCAGAACAGCCTTTATGATGCTGTTTTTTCACTAAGGTTCTGTTAGAGGTAGTAGAGTAAAGAGGGCTGAATATAAATGCATGCCACACTTTTCAGATATTTATTTGTAAAACATTTTGAAAACGATTTATCATTTTTCTTCTACCTTACAATTATGTGCCATTTTGTCTTGGTCTATCACATAAAATCCCAATAAAATACATATACATTTTTGGTTGTAACATGACACAATGAGGAAACTTTCAAGGGGTATGAATACTTTTTACAGGCACCTCCTTATTGTCACCTAAAGCACAGGAAAAGGGCTGTATTCTGGCTACCTGGAGAAATGTGGGTGTTTCACTTCATTAGAGACTTGAAAGAGTCTGACATTTTGAATCAAACAGACCCTGTCAAAATCATATTAGCAGGAAGAAAATGTTTACATCTCATGTATACCTTACAATGTCTGCCTTCTTTGTACAAATGTATTTACAAACTATCAACATGTTTTTTAGGAAATTATCAAACATTAATAAGATTATTGGTATTCAGATGATTTCTTTGATATGTATACTAAAGCATTCGAAAAATACCATCCCCTTTAATGGTAAATGGGAAGAACAGCTTACTTACAATATAAAGGCTTCATTCCATATAGGGTTAAGCGTAGACTTCACAGTCCTTGTTTTCTGTTTGGTCAGGTTCTTTGGGTCTGGTATGAGCTTCAACTTCACATATGGGTCTGACAAGCCATTGGGATCCATAGGAATAAGATTCCGAGCTTCACATACTTAAGAAATCAAATAAAGAAACAAAATAATTGCGTGTGTTCATGTTTTCAGAATGTTTTTATAGACATAAGCAAATAACATAAAAAATAAAATAGGACAACCCCATCCAAAGCAAATAATTTAGATAAGGATTCATTATTTTTGCAGTGTGCTTCCACAGCCATTTATTTAAATCTTTATATTATTTCTTCCTAAAAAGTGAGAGGGTAGATTCTAGAACAAAGTATAGAATTATTGAAGTTACCTAATAGAACAAATTAACACGCAATACCTAATTTACAGATAATTTGTAGCTCAGTTCTTTAAACCCTAGAAAATTGTGTACCTACCCACCCCTGTATACAGATAGGACACATTTTGCATGGCAAAGCTCTAAAAGCTGACATTATCAGAGTTTTTTTTCCCAGACTCATACTGGAGGACGAGGCGTTCAACAGGTTGTTCAGCCTGCCAAATGACCACAGTGCACTGCGCTGCCGCACAGTGCATTGGAAGCCCTGATTAGCTGAAGCAATAAAACTTTGCCCAATCAGGGCACAGAGCACTGTCAGAGTCATGATTGGAGAAAGTAATGATGATTCTATTCAATCATGGCTCATTGCTCTTAGTCCTGCCCCACACTATAAAAATATTCTCCCCATAGCGGCCATTTGCAGTGTGATATTGGCATGGAGAGAGATAGAACAGGACCCTGTTTAGTGCTGCTAGCAAGTTAGTGTGCAATACAGTGCTATTGTGCCTCTATTGTCAGTGTAGAATATCAGTTTAGTGTGAATCTAGTGATAGTTCAGTGTGTGTTTAGTGTGACCATTAATCTTTACTTTAGTGTCAGGCCGCGTATACACGACCAAATAAATCCGATCAAATCGGTCTGACAGACCGATTTGATCGGATTTGTCTGCTGGGCTATTTTGGTTTGATCGTGTACACACGATCAAACCAAAATCCCCGCCGGCAGACAGTGAAGTGACGTGACGCATGCGCGGGCAGATATGTCCGCTGGTTAGTGTACTAACCAGCAGACATGTCGGACGGACGGGTTCCCAGCAGACAGATTTTAAAGCATGCTTTAAAATTTGTCTGCTGGAAAAACCTGTCTGTCCGCCCGTACAAACGATCAAATTTGTCTGCTGAAACGGTCCACCGGACCGTTTCCAGCAGATAAATTTGATCGTGTGTACGCGGCCTCAGTCTTGTGAGTGCAGTGTGACTATTCATTTTTACTTTAGTGTCAATTTCATTTGCCAGGGCAGGTTTCCTGCAGTACAGTATATATAAATGCATTACTGCACGTTTACTGCAGTATATATCAGTGCGTTACTGCAAATTTAACACAGTATATATCAGTGCATTACCACACATTTAACACAGTATATATACATGCATTTTTGCACGTTTAACGCAGTATATACCCATGCATTACTGCATGTTTAATGCAGTATATATGAGTGCATTACTATAAGTTTAATACAGTATATACAAGTGTGTTACTGTATGTTAAATATATATATATATATTATTAATATAAAAGTACAGCGCAAATAAATCATATAACATATAGTGAATACAAGTCCACATCCAAGGAAAGACACAACAGTGTTCAGATTCCTGTGTTAAGAAATCCAGAGATATGGAGACACCAATTCCAAGTGTAAAGAGCCCATAAGGGTTGCTTCACCAGCATAAGGGTTGCTTTGCTTACCTGAAAAAGATTGACCCTTGTATCTACAGTCAGGTCAAGACTCACAATTTTCCCTCTAACCTGGGGAAAAAAAGGGGGAGTGTAGGCAAATGTAAACTGGTCTCAGCAGATCAGAAAATCCCTGTCATCCAGATGGCAAATATAGGACAAAAAAATGAATCTAAGTCCTCTCTGTATCGTAATACAACATGTGCTTCATTTAAAAAGTAACTTACAGACTCCAGCATATAAAACATCCACCGGAGGGCTAGTATAGTAAAACACGGTAGCACACGATACATTCGGATAGCAGTGGGTGACATCTAAGAACGTGGCTTCTCCTCCCGTATGCGGGGTGGAGCCAAGACATCTCCCAATGTCTAAATATTGAGCAAGCATAACCTAGGAAAGACTATGCTCAACTACTCATGCATGCACGCTCTGCACAGAAACATCTAACCAGGATGGAATTTAAGAAACAGAAGATACAACTCTGCTTTCAAATTATGTAAAATAACACAAATGGATAAAGGTATCAGCACTGCTGTAAATACCATTCCTTTCACCAAGTATTAAAAAATACCAACAACATAATATAAAACATTTTAAACACCTATCCATTACAGAAAAATATGTACATAAAATTCCATGTATGTTATAGAAAATGATATTCTTAATAAAAATAAAAAAATACAATATATATATATATATATATATATATATCTATATATATTTATGTTTTTTGTGTTTTTTTATGTTTTTTAATAAGAAAATCATTTTCTATAACATACATGAATTTTCTGTAACCGATAGCTGTGTGTGTTTAAAATGTTTTATAATATGTTGTTGATATTTTTGTTAACACTTGGTGAAAGGGATGGTATTTACAGCAGTGCTGATTAGAAATGGGCGAATGGTTCAGCGCGAGCATAAGTTCTGGCCGAACATTCAATGTTTGGCGAGCAGCCGAACAAATGGCCCGTTCGACTGTTTGTTCGCCCCCCCCCCCCCAACCGACCACAATACATTCCGGCACTGAACAGTGCATTGCAAGCCCACTGTCATCATTACTTTATCCAATCATGGCTCATTCCCGCCCCACAGTTTAAAAGTATTCTTTCAATGGCAGCTATTTTCAGTGTGATTTTGGTGTAGAGAGAGATAGAACAGGGCTCTGTTCAGTGCTGTTAGTTAGTTAGTGTGCTATACTGTGCTATTTTGCTTCAATTGTCAGTGTAGAATATTAGTTTAGTGTCAATTTAGGGATAGTGTGAGGCTGCGTACACACGATCAAATTTATCTGCTGAAACTGGTACGACAGACTGTTTCAGCAGACATCTCCGATCGTATGTACGGGCTAGCGGACATGTTTTGAAATGCTTTGAAATTTGCGTCGAATGGATTTGACGCATGCATGGAAGTATTTTACTTCCTGGAGTGGTCACCGCGTCCTCAGCCCGAGGGGATTTTCGTCCGATGGTGTGTACACGCCATCGGACCAAAATCCGATGAGACATGTCCGCTACAAATGGTCCGTCGGACATGTTTGAGCGGACATGTCTCATCATGGTTACGTGGCCTCAGAGTGGTGAAGAGGACCATCATTCAGCTTTGCACAGTGTGCAGCTAGAGCAGGGACAGCTTAGATATTTTCAGTGTAGTGTAGTGAAACTGTGTCAGTAATCTTTACATTAGTGTATAGCTAGAGTAGGGACTGTTCAGATAGCGCTAGTGTAGTGACGGTTGAAAACCGTCTATTTGATTGTGTTACTGCCAGTTTAAAGCCATTTACTTCTGTGGCCTTGTACACACGAGGGAATAAATCCGCTGAAACTGGTCCGACGGACCATTTCATCCGAAAGATCCGGTCGTTTGTATGGTCAAACGGACCGTTTCGGCCGGATTTTTCAAAGCATGCTTTGAAATATTTCCGCCGGACCCATGTCCGTCGGATATGTCCGCTCGTTAGTACACAAAAGCCTCGGACCAAAAAACATTTGTATGGTCAAAACGATGGGACGGGAGCACTCGTTCAGGTAAAACTCGCGTTTGTTTGGGACCTGGCACATTCGTCACCTAAACTCTCTATATAGTGTTCCGTTTAGATCGTTTTTTTGTGCTTTCTTCTCTTGCTAGAATGAACCCGTTTTTTGCTGTAGCAATTTTCTCCAGATGTCACATACTGCTAGCTTGCATTTTCATTATTTTGTTTTCTATTTGACACAGTTTGCTTGCCAGATGTCCCCACATTTGTTTCTGTTCTCCACATTTTTAAAATGTCTATTTGGACTTAATGTTGAGCTTTTTTTTTTTTTTTGAAGATTTGGATTTAACGTGTTTGGAATATTTCAAATTTAGTTTTTTTTTCTTGTTTCACCATTTTTTTTTTTTTTTAATGTCCCTTTTTTCACCAACTTATGTAATTTAGTAGTTTCATCCTTTTTTTTTTTTTTTTTATCAAAAATTTACGCTTCTTTTGGGTTTACCAAGTTCAAACATAAAAGGTCCCCCCCCCCTAAAAGGAGTTTGGGTCCTTTGCAAATGCCACATTTTCTTTGCCAAATGTCTGATGCTTACTCACCACAGTATAAAACACAATAGACAAGGTTTGAAAGTAAATACAAAAGCCATTTATTTCCGGCCAAAAAATAAATTAGAAATCACCAGAATGGCAGCACTTGATGAGATTGCAACATACATGCATACTTGGGAATTACAACATGATGAAGGACAAATTAAGTAACCTCAGGAGTCAATATCAAAAATCAGGATCAGCAGCACATGAACAAAGGAACCCAAGCTGTGCTACTACAACGAGCTCAGTTTTTTGGACAATAAACTGGATGGCAGGGATTCATCTTCTCGACTTCCTAGCAGACTTCCTTCCAGCGAAACTTCCACGGGTCCGTCCACGGAACCTTGCAGGTGGGGCTGATGTGGCAGAAGGAGGATGATGATGATGGGGAGCAGGCCAAGCCGGGTCCCACAGCACAGTGTCTCTGGTCAGCTCGTTCCTTTTCATCCTGGCCAGGACCTGATTTATAATGTCCTTGGCCAGGCTTTTTTGCTCCTCCCCCCCTTGGTTCAGCTCATTGGCCACAAATGCGCTATAGCATTCCGTGGGGTTGAGGGGGGCTCTCATGATTTCGGCAGCCTCCCGGATGACCTGAAGGCTTTCATCATGCACCTCCCTTCTGCGCCTCCTTGCAGCTGGTGGCCTCATTTGGAGGGGAGGAACTTGGCTGATTGTGCTCAGCCTGGGCCTTGGGACCTGCTGCACCTCACTTGACCCGGCCTCCTCCTGGCTGCCACTCACCCCTTCCGCCTGGCTGACATGGGCCTCAGGAGCTGCCACCTCCTGGCTGGTCTCTTCTTCCTGTGTATAAAAAAGGCAACATGTTGTAATTTTTGGCACAATCAAGCACACACATTTTATTTCTCTTGACTTTTTTAGTTAGTATTAATTGAAATTAAACAGACTGTCCTTCTGACCCCTGCATTTGGCATCCCCGTTTGTTTTTTGTTTACAAGATCAACTCACGAATTCAAAATAAATAGCAGCACAAAACTAGTTTTGAAAATACTAGACCTCACTGAAGATGGCCAGATCTGGCTCCATGTCAGCCAGCCCTGCTTCTGATTCTGCAGGGCTCCTGGGATCCGGGGAAGTTCCGCTGGGAGGAAGTGTTGAAACCGAAGCCCTGCCATCCAGTTCATCATTCAAAAAACTGAGCTCTTTATAGTACCAGAGCTTGGGTTCCTTCTTCTTAGCTGCTGCTGATCCTGATTTTGGATATTTCCGCTTTTTATATACATTCCTGTAGCTTCTCCTGAGGTTACTGAATTTGTCCTTCACCATGTCGCCTGTGCAACTTGGCACCCAAGTGTGCAGATATGTCGCAATCTCATCAAGTGCTGCCTCTCTCTTTCCAGTGTCCAAATAATGGGTGTGCCTGGTGTCCCAAAGAAGGGGCATATCCCGATACCGTGTTATTAACTCCATTGTTGCCTCCTTCCCTTTGAGCAAATACATTCTTTTGGGCTGCTTCTAGAAATGTCGCTTCTCAATAGTAATGTCTAGAATAGAAATTGCCAATCAAACACAAAGCACAACTTTCCAAAGGCTCAGCTTTGTCATTCTTAAAATATGTGCACATTCATTCATTTTAGAGCATCTACTTTATACAAACACAGTGTCTTATGCTGCTACATAGCTGGCCTGCTCTGCCGCATTGTTGTACCCCCCAAAAAGTTGGCATTCAGAGTCCATGTTGCAAGTTGTAGCATGTAGTTAAGAACACATCCACCATGAATATGAATGCTAGCATTCACCTCAAGGCACTAGTTCATGTGTAGCTATCATGCCCCTCAGCATTGATGGCAGAAAACACTACCTACTTATCTCTGTCCAACCAATACACAACACTACTGGCATGATCTGACTGCATACTCTAAAATACAAATAAAGAGGAAAGAGCATTCTCTACATATATCTTGATGAAGTGATGTGTCCAAGCACTTTACTCTCTAAATGTTATGGTGGGCCCCAAAATACATAAATAACAGTGGCCTAAAAAGGGTGCAAACAACATAGAAAAGCTCCATCCCCCATGCCTGTTCAAATTATAGGCCTCTGATCCGATGTTTGCATTTACCTTCGTCTCTCTCTCTCCTCGTTTCCGCTCGAGTAATCTCCGCGTAACCTACGTAATCACGTCGTTTCCATTATATTCCCCACGCAATCCAGAAACGCCGCCCTCGTCTCCGCCCATGACATACCAATTTCTGCTTTCCACGCCCATCTGCAACGTTGATTGGAAAATATGGCGATGTCACACGAGCGCACATTAGCCTCTGATCGGGATCAGGAAGGGACACAGGCCGGAACGTCCCGATCCAGACCAAAACGTTACAAGGCCACAAACATGTCTCTACAAGAGATGGTGGAGTTGGTGTCCATCCTGCGACGGAAGGACTATGATGGTGAGCATGGCCCATACAGCACCCCTAACCGGAGGAAGTCAACAATTATGGATAAGGCAGCAAGGAAACTTTATGAGATGTTTGGGGTCACCAGGTCCAAAGAGCAGCTCCGGAAACGCTGGTCCGACTTAAAACTGCGCGAGCCAGAGCAGTATCGCAAAATAAAAAAAATCATTGAAAAAAGTAAGTACTTTAAAATGTCTTTGGAGTGCCTATTTTTGGCGAAAATGTTTTGCCATGTATATTTCGCCATCTGCCTCGTTGGCCTGCTTGTATTTTTTAAACCCTGCCTTGTAAATTTAGTAATGTTTGTCTAATATAAATCCGACGACTTGCCACGATCGTAGTCAACCTCGTTCCAATCACATCGTTTATCCTCAATCCGCGGGTCCAGGAACATCACACCTGGACGAGGCTATTTGGCGAAAAACATCGTTTTCAGAAACAATGTTGAAAATATGATGTGTTTGTGCAAACTAATAAGTTTAATTAAAAAGGCAATCAGGATTCTGTAATTCACACAGTGCTGAGATAACTTAATATGCAGCTGTTTGGACATCTGTAATTTAGAAAACCTGTCTACCCACATAAAATAGTAATTTGGAGTTTAGAAGAAGGGACTCCAAAAAAGACTTATTCAGGAGGCCAGACATGTGTGTCACTTCCCCAAAAAGCCTCATTATATCACAGCTAGGGAGACGTCAGCTAGCAAAAAAAAGGAACATGGTTTGTGCTGTAATAAGGCCAAAACTAGAATTGTAACGCCACTTCTAAGCAATGTTTGCAAATTAGTCCCTCCAAAAAGATCTGTTTGCTGATGTTTTTTTTATTTTTTTGGTTGTTTTTAGGGGAAAGAAGAGGACAGCGCTATGAGGAGTCAGGGAGGCCCACACTGTCTCCCAAACGGCCCGAAAAAATTGTTGAGCAGGAGGATGATGAAGAAGGAGAGGAGGAAGAAGGAGAGGAGGAAGGGAGAGAGTAGGAAGGCGGATTGGTGGAGGAAGGCGGATTGGTGGAGGAAGGCGGATTGGTGGAATTTGGTGGATTAATGGAGGAAGGCGGTTTGGTGGAATTTGGCGGATTAGTGGAGGAAGGCGGATTGGTGGAGGAAGGCGGTTTGGTGGAATTTGGCGGATTAGTGGAGGAAGGCGGATTGGAGGAGGAAGGCAGATTAGTGGAGGAAGGAGAAGTTGAAGAAGGAGGAGAAGTTGTAGAAGATGTTGAACTTGTCAGTACAACAGGTCAGTGACACCCCAGCTTTGCAGGGAAAAAGAGATGTAGATAGGCCTGCACCTTACTTACTTACAATGTTGTGTTTTTCCTTTGGCATTTTTAGGGGATGAAGATGGGATTAGCACATCTGTCGCTCCTATTTTTTCTCGTGCAAGTGCACAAATCCTAATACAGCAGATAATGGAGTGCAGCACCGATCTGGCCAATATGAGGGAAAGGATGGTGGTGATGGACCAAAACTTCAAAAACATGCTCGATATTTTGGGACGTATATAAAAGACTATCCCCCCCAGCTGCCCCCCATGCCCCCCCCCTGCCCCCCCTGCCCTCACCCCTAACCACCACACTCTCAAAGATGTTGTATAATGTTCGTTTAATATCCCCCCAAAATTTGAGGATGCACACACACACACGGGTTTATTTACTAAAGCTATAAGGTGCAAAAGCAGCATCACTTGGCATATAAAACAATCATCTTCCATGTTTGGATGCAAAGTCTTAATTGACTAAGCTTAATTTAGAAGCTGATTGGCTTATATGCACAAATAAGCCGGAGTTTGGACTGTTTAGTAAATAAACCCCAATGTGTGTTCACATGTGCGATCTGCCATCACAGGACATCAATTGTATGTGCTTTGTGGGTGCAACCCCTTCCTTACTTATCAAGTAGGTGACAGAAAGGGGTTGCACCCACAAAGCACATACATTGATCACCCATGATGGCAGATAGCACATGTGAACATTTCGCATGGGATCTCATGTGAAAAATCACCATTTGGCCCATCACACACACAGCATGTGTGCATCCTCAAATTTTGGGGGATTCCGGCGTGACCTAAGACCATGTTGTCTGGGTTTGTTATGCCAAATAAAAGGTTGAACTTTGTAAGTTCGATTGTTATATATGTTTGTCAAAACCACAAAATATTTTTGAATAAATAAATACTTTCTAAACCAAGTTTTCTAATTAAAACACAAAGATTTTCGTAAATAAAAAAGAAATAAAAAAACCTTTTAAAAACACACACACACCAGTGGCTTCTTATTTCTAACCTCAATACCCAGTTTGTAGAAGAGTGACTAGAATGTGTAATTGTGTGTATTTACTAAAACCTGCTAACTAAATTGGGCACAAGAAATGCACTAGTTTCAGAACCTGGAAGACAGATAAAAAGAGAAAAAGCAATAATGACAAACAACTGTATAAAGTCCAATGGTCAAATTATTTATTAGTTCTTGGTAATATTTCTTTATTTTGGGGGCCGAATTATAAAGAAATATTAATCTGGCATAGCTATGGCCCCCCGACCCATAAAGTACTCAACATATTTGTCGCGTACCTCACGAGCAGATTGGGTGACCGAGCCAGCGCGACCAGTGTCCAGCCCAGGAAGGGTATCTGAGGGTAGTCCTGCCTCAGCACCGATGTTGGGTAGGTACGTCTGGGAATGCCTGCGTAAAAAATTATGCAATATGCAGCAGGCCAAAATAACAGAGTTAAATTTATATTCCGCCAGATGTCTCGCTGTCTGGAACAGGCGGAACCGGCTGGCGAGTATCCCAAAGGCATTCTCGACTACCCTCCGGGCCCTGGCCAGCCGGAAATTGAAGACTCTCCTCTCTGGGGTGAGGGTCCTCTGGGGAAAAGGCCGCATGAGGTGAGGTCCAAGTCCAAAAGCCTCGTCCGCTAAAAAAACAAACGGAAGTCCTTCCACATTGTCTTCATCCGGTGGCAGTTCAAGACCACCAGTTTGTAGACGCCTGTAAAATTCGGTCCGCGCGAACACTCCCCCATCAGACAGCCGGCCATTCTTCCCCACGTCCACATACAAAAATTCGTAGTCTGCCGACACCACCGCCATCAACACGATACTATGAAAACCTTTGTAGTTATAATAGTACGAGCCCGAAAGAGGTGGCGGCACTATGCGGACGTGCTTCCCATCAATTGCCCCTCCGCAGTTTGGAAAATCACAACGCTGGGCAAAGTGGGCAGCCACAGTCTGCCATTCCTGCGGCGTGGAGGGAAACTGTGGGGACAAAAGCAAAATAACAATTAGCACTTTGGCACAGAAACAACATTGCAAACACTAGTAAAAAAACAACATTCTGCAACATCACGGTATTAACATTTCAAAAAATTAGTGTATAGAGAGTATTTAGGGCAACAAATCTAGAGACAATTATTATCAGACTCCACATCCCGCTGATAGGGCAATACACTTTTTTAGGGGGAGGGAGTTGAACTACAATGGAGCAGGACACCAAAAATAAAAAAGAAGGTGTTTTTGTCCCTAGGAGATGATGCTGGACAGGTTAGTAGTGTTGAAGGTAAAAATATGCAGGTAGGCCAAACCACATAAACCTGGAAAGCTTAACAACATGCATGGGGAGAAAAGGGAACATTAAGCACACAGCATATTACAATCATGGCGACTAGGAAAACCAACACAAAAAGGTGAGAAAAATATGCAAACATTATTAAAGACACAGATTGTGATGTTAAAGGAGGAAACTTACCTTAATAAACTCCTCCTGCATGACTTGTATGATGGCAGAACACGTCTCTGGTATGATGATCCCAAGCACCTGGGGAGAGATGCCTGTTGAGAACTTGAGGTCCTGCAGGCTCCTCCCAGTCGCCAGGTACCGCAACGTGGCAATAAGCCTCTGCTCAGCCGGAATGGCTTGGCGCATCACAGTGTCCTGCCTCGTGATATAGGGGGACAGGAGATCCAGCAGACGGTGGAAAACGGGGTCCGTCATACGGAGAAAGTTCCTGAAGTCATCAGGATTATTCTCCCGGATCTCCCTAAGCAGACATATGAGAGAATCGATTACGCTGCCGCAACCAATTCTTGGCCCAGGAACTCCTCCTCCTACTGTTCCTGTCCAAATCACTGGAATGCACACAGACTCCAGAACAAAACCCATAAACAGCACGAACTCGTGAAAAGTCGCGCTGCTGCTCCATCATGGCTTCAAACCGGCCGGCTGGTCAGTCAAGAACACACTCAAACAGAAAGCACCCCCAAATCCAGCAAGACCTGCAAAGATCGCACGTCAAACAGATACGACCGTACAGGACGGCACTGCAAAGCAGAAACGCCGCGTACGGCAACACTGAATGACAAATACGAGCCCACAAGCACACACTGAACCTGAAAATACGACCTGTTAAGCGCGGAGACTGAAAAGCACGAATCAGCTCTAACCAAACCTTCGCTAACACGGAACTAGCAGAAGCGGAACAGAGGGCGGCGCCGATGGCTTTGTCATTCCCCTTTATAGTGACGTCGTACGTGGTTTACGTGCCCGCGTTCTGGTCCGCTGGGATTTCAGTCCGATGGTGTGTACGCTCATCAGACCAACGGACAAATTTGACTTATCCGCTGGGAAATATCCGTCGGATGTTTCCGACCGGATACATTCCCTCGTGTGTACAAGGCCTGTGTGTGTTACTGCCAGTTTAACGGCATATAGTTTTGTGTGTTACTGACAGTTTAACGCCATATAGTTTTGTGTGTGTTACTGCGAGTTTAATGTCATATAGTTCTGTGTGCGCTACTGCCAGTTTAACGCCATATAGTTCTGTGTGCGTTACTGACAGTTTACCGGCATATAGTTTTGTGCATTACTGACAGTTTAACGCCATATAGTTCTGTGTGGTTCTGTGTGTGCTACTGCCAGTTTAACGCCATAGAGTTCTGTGTACGTTACTGACAGTATAACGCCATATAGTTTTGTGCATTATTGACACTTTAACGCCATTTACTTCTATGTAGGTTACTGCCACTGTTTTTCTATGTGCATTACTGGCAGTTCAACGTCATTTTAACTGCCAGTTTAACTCCATTTACTTTTGTGTGCATTACTGCCAGTTTTACGCCATATAATTCTGTGTGCATTACTGCCAGTTTAACGCTGTTTACTTTTGTGTGCGTTACTGACCGTTTAACACCGCAAAGTCCTGTGTGCGCTACTGCCAGTTTAACACCATTTACTTTTGTGTGTGTTACTGCCATATAGTTTTGTGCATTACTGCCAGTTTAACGCCATTACGTCTGTGTGCATTGATGCCAGTTTAATGCCATATAGTTTTGTGTGCGTCACTGCCAGTTTAACACCATATAATTGTGTTCATTACTGTCAATTTAACCCCACTTACTTTTGTGTGCATTACTGCTGGATTGTGGCCGCCATTACTAGTAAAACATTTTTTTAGAAAAATGCCATAAAACTATCCCCTATTTTGTAAACGCTATAACTTTTGCGCAAACCAATCAATAAACGCTTACTGCATTTTTTTTTTACAAAAAAAATATGTAGAAGAATATGTATCGGCCTAAACTGAGGAAAAAAAAAGTTTTATATATATTTTTTGGGGGATATTTATTATGGTAAAAAGTAAAAAATATTCAGAAAGGAGTAATAAACAAAAGACAAGACTTTAGGAGTAGAGCGGGCTCTAGTTTTTTTGCCCTTAAGAAGAAGAGGCGACGACTCTAAATGGGGTGCAAGGACAGATCTCAACCTCAAGGGGAGAGAATTGAGGGGTAGGAGAGGGAGGAAACAGCCTTTGATTTGTTGGTCATGGGTAGACCAAAATACCCCAATAGAAGAGAATTGCAGGGGGTGGGGAGGAGGGGAAAGAGTATCTCTCAATATTTAACAAAAAATTCTCCCCGGGACCCGGTGCTTCCTCTTTGCTCGCTGTATACCCACCGATGCCTGTACCCCTCGTACCCTGGTTTGATTGACCTGAACTATCATTAGGGCTGAATGTAGAAGGCGGAAGGAGGAGAGGGAAAATATGGAGCAAAGATGACATTATTCAATTTTTTAACTTATAATGTGCATGGGCTAAATACTGTATACCTGAAAATGTTAAAATAGATTAAACGATATTCTGCACAGAAGTAGTTTTTCTACAGAAGACACATATCTCCCATGAAATAAATATAAAATGTAATTGAAAGGATTTCCCAATATGTTTTCGTGGAGACTCTACAACAAAAAGGGCAAAGGGAGTAGCTATTGGGTTTGCCAGAGGATTGCGGTTTTCTTTAGCGGAAAGGATGGTAGACCCTGAGGGTCGCTACCTGTTCCTAAGGGGAAGACTGTGGTGTGATATGGACTGTACCTTGGCAATCCTCTATTGTCCTAATAAAAACCCAATACATTTTTTAAAAGAAGTTATGAAGAAACAAATAGAGTTCAAAAAGGGAAGCGTGATTATAGCAGTAGATTTCAACTTCTGTATGGAATCAAAAATAGATAATATGTCCCGAGAACAGAGAACTGAATATGCACAGCTGAAGATGATAAAAAAGAAGCTACATCAAAATCAAATGATGTATGTACGGAGAGTACAACACCCTAAAATACAAGGTTCTACTCCCTGTGCACAGTACGTACTCGAGAATTGACTATATGATGATCGAGCATAGGCTTTTAGAGTCAGTGATTAGTACAAGTATTGAAGTAACAACTTTATCAGACCAGGCCCCAGTTATTAGGAAAATTAGGATATCCGGAGTCCAAAATAGGTCAAATCTATGGAGATTAAAGAAGAACTAATCCAGGATAAAGAAGCTGGGGATAGGATAAAAAAATAATTAGAACAATATTTTAGAATAAATGATTCCAGAGAGATTTCAGAGGCAACGTTGTGGGAGGCCAATAAGGCCTACATTAGGGATATACTGATAGGAGCTGTGAAAAAAGTAAAGAACAAGAAAAATGGAAATATTCACAAAAGACATTTATGAACTGGAACAATGGCATAAGAAAAAAGGAGATGTGAAATATATCATGCAGTAGTAATAAAAAGGGATGAACTAAAAGAATTATTGGAAGGAGAGGTATCAATGGGGGAATAAAAGAGGAAAGTATTTAGCCAAAATATTAACAAAGAAAAAAATAGCAAATTATATAGAGAAAATAAAAAGATGGTATATACAACGGAAATAAGAGTATTTCAGAAATACTATGCAAAATTGTACTCAGTAAAACAGAAAGGAAAACAGGACTCTGAAATAAAAAGGATAGAAAAAATAAAATATTTCATAAAAGAAGCTAGAGGGGCTTACAATATATTATTATATAAGTTTAAGGAAATCTTAATTCCCAAACTAATTGACAGGTGCATAACATTGCAATTTTTGAAACAGCAAGGCTCAAGAGTATCTCTATAGGGTTATGGTGTGAAGGCACCACCAACACCCAAAGCTCAATTTTTCCACACCTGTTACTTCTATCCAAAGATCAGAGACATCAACATTAATAACAATGAGAGGGGGCGTGGCTTGCACGCGATCTGAATGGCCGCTTGAGCACGGAGCTCCGACAGAACACCGGGGAAAACAGCGGCGAAACAATCGATTTTCGATACAAGATCGGATATAAAGTATCGAATTCCCGTGGCGGAACACATCCGATGCTGACTCGAAAACGTAAGGACAAAAAATCAGCTGAAAAGCTTATAAATCCCTGCGCCATGTCAGCCTCTGTGGGGAAACTGCCTCATGACAGGAATGGCAACACAACTGCGTCACAGCCTTCCTCATACACAGACCTTCCTGATGACAACCCTGATCTATGGGGCTCTGTACAACCACACACTCAGGATTTGAATTCCCCTCCACATAGTCCATCATCAATTAGCCCGGCTAAATCTAGGAGGAGAATTGATGACGCATTGCAGATATCCCTTCCCAATATGGCTGTTTTACCTCATGTACAAATGGGCCATAACGCTGCATCTATAGCTAACTATCCTACCTCAGGGATGCCAGTACTAGATACCACAATGAAAGATATGCTCTTGACACTGCAAACATCCCTCATGACAAGCTTTTCAGTAATGATGAATAACATATCAATTGAACTGAAAGGTCTGGGAGACAGAGTCCTTACTGTTGAAAACAAAATGGAGGATCAATATGGTACCATTGATGATCTTGTTGGTGCGTACAAGGACCAGGCTGATGATACTTTGTGGGTCAAAGCCAAGCTCGCGGACCTCGAGGACCGTTCGAGAAGAAATAATATTAAGCTGAGGGGGATACCTGAGTCTGTGTCTCCGAGTGATCTGCTTAAATATGTGGATGACTTGATAGTTAAACTTCTGCCTGAGACTTCTCAAATAGAGCGCATGATTGATCGCATACACCGTATACCCAAACCGAAATATATGGATGCATCTATCCCAAGGGATGTTCTTATGAGGGTTCATTTCTTCCCTACCAAAGAAAAGCTTCTGACACAGGCTAGAATACTATCAACGCTGCCTGACCCGTATAACGATATTCATCTATACGCTGACTTGTCACAATATACATTAAACCTGAGGAGGCAACTGAGATCAATCACAAAAGCCTTGATCGATCATAAAATACCATATAAATGGAAACACCCTGCTACATTGCTTATCACCAACAACGGTATGACTGTCACAGTTTCAAGGCCTCAGGAAGGACTGCAACTTCTGAACTCCTGGGGTATAAATCCGGATGTCTCCGCTGGAGAAAGGAAAGCTATGGAAAAATCACGCTTCGGGCGCAACTCACGCGAAGGTTACCACCCTCCTAAAGGGAAATGAATGTCTTGAAACTTTTCCCTTGTTTTTGCAAATTCCTTTCTTGTTTACGTGTCAACAAATTCCCCTGGTGTTCTGTTCTGTAGTGATCTAATATTTGAATATTTTTGAACTAATACCCCTACACAGTCGGTTTAATATTGTACCCGACTCTTGCTATTTGTTTTCTTTTAGTTGTTTTACTCATACAAATATTCTGTTCTACACAACTAGGGACTGTCCCTACAATCCCTGAATATTTGTAATTATTTATTTGTCTTGATTTTGCTTTAAGTTTTTTTTTTTTTTTTTTTTTTTTTTGTTTGTTTATTTGTTGTTTGGCTTAGTTGTTTGTCAAGTACCTGATTGGGACGCTTTTATCGGCCTTGTCTGATATTGCACTCCCCTATATCTTCTGGGAAGTAAGGACAAAAGAGAAAAAAAAAAAAAAAAATCATATTTCCCACAAGACTTCTAGATTTGTGAGTGTATTCAAATAGCTTAACCAACTCACATCACGCTAGAATGTCCATTAATTTTCTATCAGTCAATGCCAATGGCTTAAACCATCCAGCCAAAAGAGCATCCATGTGGAAAACGGCATTGACTAATAGTTGTGATGTTTTATGTGTACAGGAAACCCATTTTTCTTTAGAAAATTCGCCTGTATGCTTACATAAATCTTTCCCTTATATATTTAAGGCTAGTTACTCCCGTAAACAGAGGGGAGTTATGATAGCTATACGAGATTCTTTGTCCTTCCAAGAGTTAGGTTGCACCTTGGATCCTGAGGGCAGGTTTATCATTTTGGTCTGTTCCCTGGATAATGTTATCTACACGCTTGTGAATGTATATGCACCCAACATTCGACAGATGAAATTCCACAAAGCTGTTCTGAAGAAAATTAATGAAATTCAGCAAGGTCATCTCTTAATATGTGGGGACTTTAATTTGGTCCCAGATATTATTATGGACTCTTCTTCCAGTGCCAAAAGATTTGCTTCTCCCCTTGCGTCCTTTCTTATGGATAATGATCTTTATGATGTATGGAGGTGTTATCACGCGGCTGAAAGGGACTACACGTTCCATTCCCCGCGTCATAACACTTACTCTCGGATTGATCTGTTTATTTCTGATAAATGGCTGCTACAAAATGTAATTGACACCCGCATCCATGATATCACCTGGTCGGATCATGCACCCATTAGCATAAAATTGAAAAATGCAAATTCTCATCAAAAATCACACTTATGGCGTATAAATAACTACCTTCTACAACTACCGGATAATATTCGATATATTTCTGAAAAATTAGTTGAATTTTTCTCTAACAATGTGGGCTCCGTATCCGACCCGACGGTATTGTGGAATGCACATAAGTCCTATGTACGTGGTCTTTTGATCCAACTTGGATCGCAATACAAAAAGAAACGGACTGCAAAACTAGATAAACTAACGAAGGAATTGAATGACATTGATTCAAAAAATAGGGCTAACCCCTCTCCGACTCTCCAATCCCAACTTTATGACTTAAGACACGAATTACGCTCTATGCTCCTGGAATCTTATGACCTCAAACTTAGGAAGTTAAAGGCGCGCTCCTACGTCACCAATAATAAGGCAGGTAAAGTTATGGCATCTCGTATTAAAGGACACAGACAAAAGACTAAAATCTCGCACCTTATTGACCCCGTCACTCGAGAAAAAATTATAAATCCGCAAAAAATGGCTGATTTATTTAGCTCGTACTATAGTGATTTGTATAACCTTAACAATGACGGCACTATTCAACAGCCTTCCATTGACGAGATTCATTCCTTCCTCTCTCCTTTAAAATTGCCTAAATTATCAGATGATCAACTTGACCTACTGAATACCCCTTTCACCGACATTGAAATTATACATTCCATTAACTCTATGCCCAGCGCCAAGGCACCAGGCCCTGATGGTTTCTCTGGAGAATATATTAAACTGTTTAAGGAATTGTTGGTACCCCATATGAGAGACCTTTATAACCATGTTGCATCCTCGTCGTCCTTTCCGAAGGAAATGCTCTCCGCATTGATTATCACGCTTCCCAAACCTGGCAAAGATCCTACCTCCCCCCCAAATTTTCGACCCATTTCTCTACTCAACATTGATCTTAAGATATATGCTAAAATAATTACTAATAGACTGATTGATATTCTCCCTAACCTTATAAATATAGACCAAACTGGATTCATCAAGGGACGTCAAACATCTGATGCGACTAGAAGACTAATTAATGTTATTCACAATATTAATATGACTGGAACGCCTTCTCTGCTCCTATCATTGGACGCAGAGAAGGCGTTCGATAGAGTAAACTGGTCCTATTTATCATTAGTTCTACAGAAATTTGGTTTCCAGGGACTTATTCTTAAAGCTATACTTGCCTTATATTCATTCCCAAATGCAAGAGTTTTTACTTCTAATCTACTATCCCGACCTTTTGATATCACTAATGGAACTCGTCAGGGTTGCCCTCTGTCGCCCCTGATTTTTAACTTAATGATAGAACCTTTGGCGGAACATATCAGGTCTCATCCTAAAATTTCGGGCATTACTATTGGTCCTCAAGTCCATAAGATCAGTCTATTTGCTGATGATATTATATTAATGTTGACTGACCCATGTACATCTCTAGTGGAAGTACAAAATATACTGTCATGGTTTGGAAGGATCTCCTATTATAAAGTAAATACCACAAAATCCTATGTGCTAGACATTGGAATTGACGCTATATCAAACAACATTCTCCAAAACACATTCCCCTATGTATGGGCGGAGAACAACATTTCATACCTTGGTATAAACCTTACGAGAACAACTAAATCCCTATTTGTACATAACTATGTTCCCCTAAAAAATAAATTACAATTGGATTTGCTCAAACTAGGAAGGAATGAATTCTCTTGGTGGGGTAGACTCTCTGCGTTTAAAATGATCCATCTGCCGCAAATTTTATATGTATTTAGAAGTGTGCCCATCCCAGTCCCTATTAAATTTTTTAAATCTCTTCAATCTTTATTGTCTAGATACATATGGAATGGCAAAAAATCCAGGTGTGCCCACCATAAACTTATCAAACATAGGATGTGGGGTGGAGTGGGCTATATCGACTTCCAGGATTACTTTTATGCATCCATTATGACACAAGCTAAAGAATGGTTTCGTTCTTCTCCAACAACAATGTGGGGAATGATCGAATCCACTTATGTCAAAGAGGGTCAGACTTCTTTATGGCTGTTTGGAGCACATATGGGCATCAAAATCCCTACGCATTTGTCCCCGACGATAAAGGTGTCTATCACGACATGGCTGAAAATTCTTCAGTCTGCTGAAATTCTAGACTCTAAAATTGACGTGAAAATACCACTTCGAGTGCTGCGTTTAATTGTGAACCAAGTTCCCTTTGACCTTTGGAGTGAGAAAGGCATTGTGTATATACAAGACTTATACGACAAAAACGGAATCAAATCATTCCTTACATTGCAATCGGAATTTGCCTTGCCTTCAACATACTGTTCTCATTATACTCAAATTACACGCTGCTTACAAAAATTGAATACTGCCCCTATTTACCTCCACACATCAGCATGGTCCTTCTTAAATTCTTGTGATACAAAGAAGGGAGGGATTTCCCATTTTTATAATTTATTCCAACTTAAGAGAACCTTTGTGAAATCTCCCTCCCATATACAATGGGAGGAGGACCTAGGACAGTCATTTTCCTGTGATGAATGGCTTACTGCATGTAAAATCAATCAATCAGTATCCAAGTGTACGTCCCTGTGGGAATTGTCAGTTAAGATAACCTTACGATGGTACTATACACCGGCTGTACTGTCCAAGTTCAGCAGCCAAAACTCTGATAAATGTTGGAGACTTTGTGACATTAAGGGTGATCTACTACATGTCTTATGGAGTTGTCCCCTACTTGCAAATTATTGGAAAGCCATATTTAACATCATATCTGCTTTGATTGGCTCCCCGATAAAACCTGACCCAGCTTTGGCTTTACTAACCCTGGGGATCAATGATTTTCCAACTCATGTACGCAGTTCTGTCACCCACTTTCTTCTTGCTGCCAGGTTATCCATCACTAGAAAATGGAAAGACTCTCATCCCCCATCTGTTATTGAAGCTATAGATCTGACCAATTTACATATGACGTATGAACGCGTGTTAGCCACTTCTATGAATACTTTGCATAAACATGATACATTATGGCATCCTTGGGTAATATGGAACGACCAAAATGATAAACGTTTATATGTTTGAATGCCCTTTTATTTATTTTTTCTGAGGTTCTCTGGTTGCAGCAGCACCTATGCCTGCTGTGAACATTTCTTTGTTTATTGTGGGAGACTCTGTGTTCTATATTCTGACTGTTTCCTTTTACTGCATGTATTGTTCCTTGATGGTACTTGAAGTTTGTATTGTAGATACTTTTGATTGTCTTCATTTAAAACTAGATTCTATGCTTATGAGAATATTCCTGTGTATTAGATTGTTTATTTGCGACCTCTGTATTGCTGTGTATTGCTACTGTATTTCATGATGTATCTTACTGCATATGTATACTAGATATGTGTAATTTTCTAAAATCCAATAAAAATCTATTGAAAGAAAAAAAAAAAACATTAATAACAATGATACATCAATGTTCACATATTGCACGGTATCGCATGTTTTTGGTGTTGGTCTAACAATTTGCAAAATAAGAAAGGATAAACTCGCTTAGAGTTCATACTCTAAATATAATTGAGTGGCCACATCTACACATTTACTGTATACACAAGTACCAAGTCTCAAATGCATTGTATTTGTATTATGCAGTACTTGGCGCTCACTACCTTTATTCAATCTGACTCAGAAATATCTGCCTGAAACCTTAGGCTATATGCCTATGTTTGGGCTCACTAGGTTAAAAATGTTTAAAAGCTAAATTACAGTTAGCTTTAGGGTTGAGGTAATTGGATTTAGGATTAAAGTGATTGTAAAGGTGTTTTTTTTTAAATAATAAACCCGTTTACCTGTACTTACCTGCGCTGTGCAACGGTTTTGCACAGAGTGGCCCCGATCCACGTTTTCTTGTGTCCCCCTCTTCATCGGGTGTGCTCCTGAGTCCTGCTGCTGCGTCTATTGACACCAACAGTAGGACTTTGCCCTGCTCACCGTCTCCCATGTCACTGAATTTTATTGACAGCAGCGGGAGCCAATTGCTCCCGCTGCTATCAATCTCTTCAATGAGGACCCGAGACAACGGCTGGAGCTGCTGAGCTCTTTCTTGTCCCTGGAATGATAGGGTTCAGCTAAGAAAAGTGGGGCTCTGGGAGGCTTTTGTAGCACAGAAGGTGTTTCACCTTAACCTCCCTGGCGGTTTTCCCGATGCCTCTGTGTGCCAGGCCATGCTCCCTGCGAGCATCGCAACGCATGGGGGCAGAGCCTGGCGGCAAATTCAAAAAGTACACAAAACATAGCACATACAGCACACTGTAATCTTAGAGATTACATTACTGTATGTATTCATTTCACCTCCCTTTTGTCCCTAGTGCTTTGTCCAATGCCCTGTATGCAGTTTTATATTATATATACTGTTCTTTCAGCCTGGAAAGTGCCCCTTTACGTCAAAAGTAGTTTTAGACCAGCTAGAAAACAGCGATAGTAAATTAGAACACTTGCAGAATTGAGCGATAGTGAATCATGAGGAAATTAATTGTATTATTATTATATTATTATTTTTTGTAATTATTTATAGTTATTTATTACCGTATTTATCGGGGTATTGCGCGCTCCCGTGTATAGCGCGCACCCCTAAAGTTGCCCCGAAATTCCTGTAAAAAAAAAATGTTATAACATTTTATTACTTACAGTTTTGCTGTCTTGCCGGCGTCCATCGTCCGGCGTTCGTCTGCGGCCTTGGTGGTGTCCTCCCGGCTTCTCCAGCGCTGTCCGAGTCGAATCCCCGCTTCCCGTGCTCAGTTTGAAGCCTCCGCCGACATATACCGAGCGCAGTACACTCGGGCACGCTTGGCCACGCTGGCTTCTCACGCATAAACATCACAGAGCGTGACTATGAGTGAAGCCGAGCCTGGCCTAATGTACCCGAGTGTACTGCACTCGGGATATGGTGGCGGCATAGTTCAAACTGAGCGCAGGAAGCGGGTATCGGTGTATATCGTGCACCCATGATTTTCCCCTTATTTTAAGGGGAAAAAAGTGCGCGGTATACGCCGATAAATACGGTATATTATAATTTATGATTTAGTGTTTCAAACGTTATCATACCCGGGATATCTACGAGACTATTGTTTGGACAGATTTAAGTGTGTTTTTACTAAGAATAACAGAGCTACAATATAAAATGCCAAATTTCTATGCAAAACAATTGTACCGCTTAGAGTCGCAAAAATATGACATAATTATACCGCCAGGGTGGCTACTGCATAGAATGCATTAAGGTGAAAAACCTTGAGACTTTACAACTCCTTTAAGATTACAAATGAGAGACAAGGTTATGTGTTGGGTTTAGGACATGTGTCATGCCCTGTACACACGATCAGACATGTCCGAGGAAACATGTCCGACGGACCGTTTTCATCGGACCAGGCTGAATTGTCTGTTGGTCTGATGTGCGTACACACCATCGGACCAAAATCCGCTCGGACCAGAACGCGGTGACATAGAACACAACGACGTGATGAAAAAACAAGTTCAATGCTTCCAAGCATGCGTCGACTTGATTCTACGCATGCGGGGGATTTTGGTCCGATGGTTTGTGTACTAACCATCGAACCTGTCTGACGGACAGGTTTCCAGCGGACATGTTTTCAAGCATGTGGAAAGAAATATAATTCCGCGCCAATGTTAAATAAAGCTATCTAAACCTTATTCGTAAACAATTGTGTATATATGATACCCTTGCGTGGTAAAATATTATAATAGTAAGCTGCTCCTCGGTGGTGTAATGAATAACTACAAATAATGAAAACAAAAAACGATAGAGGGCGCTGGTGAATAGACTCAGTGTTCCAGCTGTCTATAATTAAGTGGAACATATACTAGGTGAGTGAGAATTAGCAATAAAACACCATTGAAAAACAATTAGTAATAAGATTTCATAAGATAGTCTGTCTATGTGCAATTTTGGCATGAACGATTCGCCAGTGTTGAGAGAAAATCAATTGAATAAAAACCAGTGTACAAAAACTAAATTAGATTATCTTATTAAGAAATACAGTGCAAATGTCTTCACTGTGCAAAGTGAAATCTTGGTTGTGCAAAGTCCCATATAGACCGTAGACAGATCTGTGACTGAATGATAGGAAGTTGGTTTCTGGATGTGAGAGATTCCTTCACCAATGCATTATGTGCTCCACCCAAAGTGTTAAGGAGATGCTATGTTCTTACCAGACGGCAAGACCTCTTTGTTACAAGTAGGTCAGATAAGCAGGACAGGATAAGTGCCTGTTCACACTGGGGGCGTGCTAGATCTCGATGGAACCAAAGGTGCGACTGATGTACTCACAGATTAGCAGAGATAAATATGGAAAAAATCATAGTGCATTACCTTTTATTAAAATAAATAAAATTCGCACAAAACAGCCAATTGGCCTCTTACTATGGCAGCTGCCTGCCTGGCACTGGGACTGTAGCTTAGCAATGCTCTCCAATAGGAAGTCTCACCGATACCGCTGAGTGTGGCAGGATGCCAAGGTTTAGAAGGCACTATTGGGTTTATTGCGAGTGCAGGGAGCCAGATGTCGCCGACATATGTTTCGTACACAGGTACGTCATCAGGGGGGCGTGTCTGGCCGCTGGGGATTGTGGTATTTGTAGGCTGGGATAGGTACGGAGAGATGCGTGTATCCGGGACGGAGCGTGATTGCGCTAACAGTCACAGAGCCACGCCAGTGCACGTACATATTGCCGGCCTGCTTTTAAGACACTCAAATACACAAATAAAAAAACGTTGGTAAATTAAACATTAAATGTGGTAACGGTCTTTAAAATACATGTTTGTTCTCCATTACCGACGTGAATGTTGGTTTGATGATAGAGGTGCATGGTACACAGGAGTTACACATTAAAATAACATGTGCTGTTGTTTTTGGCTCTTAGTTAAAATGTTTAAAATGGTATATTTAAATTTTTTTTATTTTAATATTACTAATAGGTGGGATACATTTGTATTTATTATATATGGGATATTTGCATGGAATTAATTGGAATAAAGTCGTTATACAAATAAAGGAGTTATTTTGGGAAATTAGGTAAAGGATACCTTAATGACCTTAGGGTGACATCTGGTGGTCAAGAATTATATTGTCTTCATGTGTTAAAAATAGATTCTTATCCAACTAGAGGGGTAAAACATGGGAGTAATTGGTTGGCTACTAGTACCCTTGGGTTTGCTGATGTGTATCTATACCATATAGGTAATATAGTAGAGAGAGGGGGGCTAGGGGGTACCTAAAACGCCTCTTAACTCTCTACTATAAATGGGTTAGTTTGAATGTCTCTGTGGGCTAGTCGTTTGCCAGAAAACAATTAAGGTCCAGTTCTACATTCATTCCTAGAGGGTGCATAGTTTGAATTTTATGTATCCACATTGTTTCATTTTGGGACACACTTTGTCTCATGTGTGTCCCTCTCCAATGTTTGGATATATGGTCTATACCATAGAAAGTGCACTGTGTAGGATCACTTTGATGTTTTTCTAGAAAATGTCGGGATACACTGTGGTTGGGAAATTTATTTCTAATGTTAGCTAGATGTTCATTTATTCTGACCCTTAATTTCCGAGTGGTTCTTCCTATATACTGTAGAGAACATAGGTGACATGATCTGTGTTACATGTCATGAATGGTTTTATCTGAAATTCTTCTTTTGTAGTCTCTGATTTAAATTTAACACGTTTCTTGGGTCTTTCTGGTTGGCGGGTGGTTTTGCATGCCTTACACCTGGTACAATAATGGAACCCTGGAATGTCCAGAAACGTACGTGGTTTCTCTGGTGGGTCTGGTACATTGCATGCGATTTTGTTTCTCAGTCCAGGTGCTCGCCTATATATGAATTTTGGTATTTCGGAAATGGAGGTTTGGAGGTCTTGATCTTTCATCAGAATTGGCCAGTGTTTTTTATATATGGCCTCTATTTCTTTGTATTGTCTATTAAATCCCGTGATTAATGCTGTTTCTCTTTGTTGGTCTTTTTTTGGTTTGGTAGCTAGAAGGGATTGTCTGTCCATTATAGCAACTTCTCTTTTGGCTTTGTTTATTGCTTTTTCTGGATATCCTTTTTCTATAAATTTTTCTGTTAGCTGACCTGCTTGTGCTTGATAGTCTTCTTCTACCGCACAGTTCCTTTTCAGCCTCATAAATTGCCCTTTGGGGATGCCATTCAGCCAGCGTGGATGGTGGCAACTTGATAGTGGAAATAAATTGGAGTAGATCCATTTCTGGACCCTCCCAAAACACGATCACGTCGTCAATATATCTTTTATAGAATTTCAAAGACATATCTCTTTGATAAAAAATGGATTCGTTTTCCCACTTGTTCAGAACAATATTTGCTACACTGGGGGCATAGCGTGCTCCCATGGCTACGCCCACTTGTTGTGTGTAATAGTGGTTGTTGGCCCAGAAGTAATTGTTATTCATGGCTAGTTGCAATCCTTTCAGTAGGTATTTGATTTGTTCTGTTGGCATTTGTGCATCTTAAATTAGTGCCCATTCTATAGCTTGAATCGCATCTTGATGTTGTATATTGGTGTACAGTGACTCAACATCTACCGTTGCCATGATTGTTTGTTGGGTTGCTGTCAGTTTTTGGATATCCACTATTAGATCTCGGCTATCTTTTAGAAAAGATATGTTCTGAAAAGATATGTTCAGATGTTCTGAACAAGTGGGAAAACAAATCCATTTTTCATCAAAGAGATATGTCTTTGAAATTCTATAAAAGATATATTGACGACGTGATCGTGTTTTGGGAGGGTCCAGAAATGGATCTACTCCAATTTATTTCCACTATGAATCGCAACAAATATGGACTCAAATTTACAGCAGAAATCAGTAGAACATCCGTAAACTATTTAGATCTAACAATTAGAAAAAAGAGGGAAAGCTTTGAAACACTAACGTTTTTCAAACCCACAGACCGCAATGGATTTGTTCCAACATCAAGTTGCCACCATCCACGCTGGCTGAATGGCATTCCCAAAGGGCAATTTATGAGGCTGAAAAGGAACTGTGCGGTAGAAGAAGACTATCAAGCACAAGCAGGTCAGCTAACAGAAAAATTTATAGAAAAAGGATATCCAGAAAAAGCAATAAACAAAGCCAAAAGAGAAGTTGCTATAATGGACAGACAATCCCTTCTAGCTACCAAACCAAAAAAAGACCAACAAAGAGAAACAGCATTAATCACGGGATTTAATAGACAATACAAAGAAATAGAGGCCATATATAAAAAACACTGGCCAATTCTGATGAAAGATCAAGACCTCCAAACCTCCATTTCCGAAATACCAAAATTCATATATAGGCGAGCACCTGGACTGAGAAACAAAATCGCATGCAATGTACCAGACCCACCAGAGAAACCACGTACGTTTCTGGACATTCCAGGGTTCCATTATTGTACCAGGTGTAAGGCATGCAAAACCACCCGCCGACCAGAAGGACCCAAGAAACGTGTTAAATTTAAATCAGAGACTACAAAAGAAGAATTTCAGATAAAACCATTCATGACATGTAACACAGATCATGTCACCTATGTTCTTGAATGCACATGTCCTCTACAGTATATAGGGAGAACCACTCGGAAATTAAGGGTCAGAATAAATGAACATCTAGCTAACATTAAAGGCACTGTGGTGTGTCAAATGTAGTTAGAGAAAACATAGTATTACAATATAATTTATTGAAGAAGTATCAGAT
This sequence comes from Rana kukunoris, assembly GCA_029574335.1. Taxonomy (NCBI): domain Eukaryota; kingdom Metazoa; phylum Chordata; class Amphibia; order Anura; family Ranidae; genus Rana; species Rana kukunoris. The sequence continues at coordinate 80,173,713 of CM056058.1, read as the reverse complement.
AAAAGTTGATTACATGATCTATAACAAATACAAAAAATACAAAATAATGAAATATAGTTCAACATATATTGCTGTGTGATGTGATGCCCTGTGTGGTCCCGACGTTTCAGGGAGACATAGTCCCTTTCTTCAGGGGTATTCCAGGATTCACAGCTCTAAAAATGTATGGGAAATGATCAGGATAATCCCAATAATGTTGATGATGTTGTTATATAGATTAATACTGAAGTACTTACAGTGAACTGTATGGTACTTCAAGTCAGTAGATCATGTATTTAAAAGCATGGGTTTCCGGATGATCCGAGTCTGCTGGCCTGGCCACTGACGACAGAGCAGAATTGTGAGCAGGGTGTGTTGTTGCCAGATATAAATATGCTGCTGGAATCAGAGGACATTGGAGCCTAAAGTTGTAATGATGTGTGTTAATATTTATGGACATAGTTGTAATAATAAAATGTGAAATAAATTGTGTTTTATAACATTGTGTTTTATAACATTTTCTTGGAGGGATATGGTATGGCTTACCTAGTAAATAGCGATGGAGAGGCTCGTATTAGGCTGGAAGTGTACAAAAGTAATAAGAAATAATGAGTAAATATGTACAATGTATGTAAGTAAAAATATCCATGTTATATTAATGTGGTTAAACCATATATAGTTAAATGTTATAGCAAAAATTGCTCAATAGATGGCGTTCAATGGGGATATTTAGATGTTATAGCAAAAAATGCTCAATAGGTGGCGTTTAAAGGTTGAGTATTAAGGAGTTGATTAAAAAGGACATTTTTTTTTTTTTTTTGTGTTCCTGTAAGTATGAAACTGAATGTATGTAGATAACCAAAACCAGCAGGGAAACTGATAATGTGGTAGCTGTGATTGATATGAAGAAAATAAAATAAAACGTTTTTTACCTTAGGAAGATGGATGCAGAGGAACCGTCATGTTGTCCAGCAAGTTGCTGGATAGCAAATGACTAGTTCCTCTGCTGCTATATAAAGTGCCCATCAGCCAAACTGCGACGCCCAGTGCAAAGGGTTTGCAGCTGTGCTCGGACGGCTAATTAAGGCAGGTGTTTTTTGTGTTCCTGTAAGTATGAAACTGAATGTATGTAGATAACCAAAACCAGCAGGGAAACTGATAATGTGGTAGCTGTGATTGATATGAAGAAAATAAAATAAAAATAAAATGAAACGTTTTTTACCTTGGGAAGATGGATGCAGAGGAACCGTCATGTTGTCCAGCAAGTTGCTGGATAGCAAATGACTAGTTCCTCTGCTGCTATATAAAGTGCCCATCAGCCAAACTGCGACGCCCAGTGCAAAGAGTTTGCAGCTGTGCTCGGACGGCTAATTAAGGCAGGTGTGGGGCTCACAGGGCAACTGATTCCATGGGTCATGGCGCATAACATCCGAGATGCGCATGCGTGCGCAGCAGGATGACACGCCAAAAAAAAAAAAAAAAAAAAAAGAAACCAACTTCCTATCATTCAGTCACAGATCTGTCTACGGTCTATATGGGACTTTGCACAACCAAGATTTCACTTTGCACAGTGAAGACATTTGCACTGTATTTCTTAATAAGATAATCTAATTTAGTTTTTGTACACTGGTTTTTATTCAATTGATTTTCTCTCAACACTGGCGAATCGTTCATGCCAAAATTGCACATAGACAGACTATCTGTCTATTAATTTCTTATGAAATCCTATTACTAATTGTTTTTCAATGGTGTTTTATTGCTAATTCTCACTCACCTAGTATATGTTCCACTTAATTATAGACAGGTGGAACACTGAGTCTATTCACCAATGCCCTTTATCGTTTTTTGTTTTCATGTTTTCAAGCATGTTTGGACATTTTTATCCGCTGGAAAATGGTCCGATAGGCCGTACACACATGTGTACGCAGCCTCAAGGTTTAATTTTATGCTTGCATAGGCATTTCTACTTTGTATATCCTATATAAAGAATATGGTCTAGACTACCTTCCTATATAATGGGATATGGAGCAGAGAATAGGAAAGCATGACTTATTAGTCATAGCCAAATGGTATATCCACTTTGGTAACCTTATGTCAGCCATGTTTTTAGAGGTTATAAGCAAGTATAAACCATTTCATTGTTAATGATATTCAATGTATCCTTTTACTATCCACTCCCCCTCCCCTATTGTGATTGGTCAAGTTGAATCAAATACAAGCTGTATTGAAGCTGTACAAGCCCAATAAAGATCAGACAATTTCCTGAACTCATTCTTTGTATCTTCTGTTCAATGGAGTTACCGGGGGTCTTTTGGTGGTTTGTGGTATTAACCCTTGGCTGGTCTGTCATGTACCTGGAGTACCTTTGTAATCCCTTCAATAAGGGATGTTGTTGAGTACTCAGGGGCTTTCACCCATGCAGGGTGGGGGGTTCTGGGGTAGTCTGGTTGGAGAAGAGAGGAGTGATTTGCAGTACTCTCTGGGTAAGTCCTCATTTTGGACCTTAAGCTTGGAGGCTCGGAGCGACGTTGAGTGGTAAAGAGCCTCCAAACCCTAATTACTAGTCCTTTGGTCCTGAAAGGGTTAACTTGCCTTGAAAAGGGGCAGGAAAGAGTCAACATCGTCTGTAAGATGGATTGGAATAATTCATAGCTGTGAGAAAGTTTGAGCTGTCTGGCAACAGAGAATTTTATGAGCTCCTGCTGGCTTTCCTGTACCATGAAGCAGTTGGGAACTATAACCCAGATGCAGGACTGGTATGCATGCGATAAACCATAATATTGATTGCAGGGGGCGTGGCCGGACCTGACTAGAAGATGGATGCTTGAATCTTGAACTCCTGCCACCCCAGAGCAAATAACATTGAACAACGGAGATACTCGGCCCTATTTTTGCTATTAATCATGGGTACAGCCTCCAGACAATCGTCGGCTTTTAGATCCGGGTCACCCAGGGAAAACACCGGAGTCATGAGCCATAACATACCGGAGATGTTCCGCTCCAATAGAGGAAACATGGTGCCTTCCTGCCACGGAAATTCTACAGGCCTCTTGCAGCCTTCCCCTCATGAACAACCAGAGATATTTCTCTTGGCGCCTCAAGCAGAGCCTTCCCCAATGTCAGAGGGGGGACGAGGGGGTGTACTTACCCAGCCACCACCTCAGCTGAACATCGAGGACTTGAGAACCATTGCAGCAGATATTAAGGACACCCTCTCTGCCGCCATTGCGGAGCTATGCTTAGATATCCGCTCATTAAATGATCGGGTCTCCCGCACTGAAAGGGTGGTTGAAGACCACGGCTTGGTTCTCCAGCGTTCCACGAGGAAGATTGATGACCATACCCTTCAACTCCGGGACATGAACCGACATTTGGAGGATTTGGATAATCGGGGCCCCCGCCATAACCTAAGAGTGAGGGGCCTGCCGGAATCAATTGAGGGGGAACATGTCCCTCAGGTGGTGGTTAGCCAACTCTGTTCTAAACCGACCCCTCAGACAGCCATTGGTATGGACAGAATCCATTGTGCTTTACGTCCCATGGGAAGAGATACGGACCCCCCGAGGGACATAGGGCCAGATTCAGGTAGACTTACGACGGTGTATCAGGAGATACATCATTGTAACTCAGAATCTGCACCGTCGTATCTTTAAGCGTATGCTCAAAGTGAGATACGATTAAATGTTGCTAAGATATGACCGGCGTAAGTCTCCTATGCCATCGTATCTTAGCTGCCTATTTACGATGGCTGCTAGGGGCGTGTATGCTGATTTACGCCTAGAATATGTAAATCAGCGAGATACGCCTATTCACGAACGTACACCCGGCCGTCGCAGTAAATATACGCCGTTTACGTAAGGCGTTTTCAGGCATAAAGATAAACCACCAAAAAGATGTTAAGTATGGACGTCGGGACCGCGTCAAACTTTTCACAATTTACGTCATTTGAGTAACTCGTCCGTGAATGGGGCTGGACGTAAATTACGTTCACGTCGAGACCAATGAGTCTTAGCGGCGTAATTTAGAGCAAGCGCAATGGGATAAGTCCACGGACGGGCATGCGCCGTTAGTAAAAAACTTAATTTACGTGGGGTCACACTTAATTTAAATAAAACACGCCCACATCAAACACATTTGAATTCGGCGGGCTTACGCCGGCCCATTTATGGTACGCCGCCATAACTTAGCTTGGTGAATACAGCACTTGCCTCTCTAATTTACGGCGGCGTATCATATCTGTCGTCGGCGATCTGTGATACGCTACGCCCGCACAAAATTAATGTGAATCTAGCCAATAGTGTGCTGCCTAACAGATTATAAACTTAAGGAAGAAATTCTAAAACAGGCGAGGGGCCACCCACTGACTCATGGGGACAACCCGGTCCAGATTTTCCAGGACCTCTCAGGCATCATTTTGAAGCACCGCCGGGACCTCAAGCCCCTACTTGACACCCTCTGCTCCAAGGAGATAAGATATAAGTGGAAATTTCCGTTCTGCCTCTCAGCATCTCACCAAGGCCGCACCGCCGTGCTGAGGGTCCCTGAGGACTTGCCTCGCTTTTTGCGAAACGCTGGGGATTCCCTTGGTAGCAGTCCCGGAATGGTATGCTGCCTATCGCCAATCCGTGAAAAGATGGCCTAAGACCCATGAGGAGCCGATGGAGACCCAGGCCACCAAATCCCGTAGGAGGAGATCTCCTTCGGGATCCAGGCACCATTCCGGCACACACGCGACCCGGAGTGACCGTGACCCCCTACACGTCCCCCGGTTCAAGGAGAGCTCGGAGGGATTACTAGCCACGCTCTGGATTGGCTGCTTCTTTATATGTTTTTACGTTTCAGTTCTTTCATGTTGATTTTTTTGTTTCTAATGTTTCTGCCGCAACCCCTGCACTTGGATCTGTGTACGTACTCTCTCTGAGACTGTTTTGAAGTTTAATACTGCTTTGGTTAATCCCCAGCTGAGGGCCGGTGTATCGGCAGGAGTACTGTCTTTGCCTGTATGAACTACACTACCCATACCACACTGTGGCGGGGTGCGGTTGGCGGACCGGATGTGGAAGCTGCTTGTCTGAGCCCTTCCGGTTACGGCCCACGGGCAACTCTATGATCCGTGCAGCGGAGCGATCCTATCACCAACACAGCTTGGGATGCCAGCGTCTTCCTGACAGCCCCGCCGGCTACTCAACTCCGCTTCTGATGACTTTAGTTTGTGTACTGCTTGTGTACTGCTCTGGACCGATTAGATGCCCGCTGGCATGCTCCTGAAGACTGGCTCGGTAATGTAAGAGTCGATGGCAGATCCTCCTCTCCAAAGCTGTTTGGGATAGGCGTAGACCGGAACGTCATACCCATATGAACTGAATGTGACTGGCAACCATCGTTCCACTTCTCTTACCCAGACCTCCGTGCATACGTCAATGGTGAGCTTTCCCTCGCAGATTATTCTGGCAGTGACACGACAGGTACTTACGGGGGTTTATTACTACATGGCTGCATTCTTGCCAGTTGATGCCGGCCCTTTATTACCTCCCCGTTACCTCCCCCGATGAAACTGTTTGTTATTGAAGTAGGGTGACCCGCCCTGATGTAATTTCAGTGTACTCTCTTCTAACCCTCTGATACCACTCACTCAGACTGTGGCATTACCACTAGTGTCGGCCATCCTAGACTGGCTGGGCGACCCCTGGCCCCTTAAACTGTTTAGTGAGTTCTTAGTTAGTATTGCCAGGTCTTGAATTTTTAATTTTAGCTGGACACACCTTCTCATTCAAAGAGTTTTCTTTATTTTCATGACTATAAAAATTGTAGAGTCACACTGGAGGCATCAAAACTATGAATTAACACATGTAAGTAACAAAAAAGTGTGAAACAACTGAAAATATATTTCATATTCTAAGTTCTTCAAAGTAGCCACCTTTTGCAGCAGACACATCTCTAGAACAACTGTTAAGAGGAGACTGTGTGAATCAGGCCTTTATGGTAGAAAATCTGCTAGGAAACCTCTGCTAAAGAAAGGCAACAAGAAGAAGAGACTTGTTTGGGCTAAAGAACACAAGGAATGGACATTAGACCAGTGGAAATCTGTGCTTTGGTCTGATAAGTCCAAACTTGAGATGTTTGGTTCCAACCACCGTGTCTTTGTGCGACGCAGAAAAGGTGGACGGATGGACTGTACATGCCTGGTTCCCACCGTGAAGCATGGAGGAGGAGGTGTGATTGTGTGGGGGTGCTTTGCTGGTGACACTGTTGGGGATTTATTCAAAATTAAAGGCATACTGAACCAGCATGGCTACCACAGCATCTTGCAGTGGCATGCTATTCCATCCGGTTTGCGTTTAGTTGGACCATCATTTATTTTTCAACAGGACAATGACCCCAAACACACCTCCAGGCTGTGTAAGGGCTATTTGACCAAGAAGGAGAGTGATGGGGTGCTGCACCAGATGACCTGGCCTTCACAGTCACAGGACTTAACCTCCCTGGCGGTATGATTCTTTAAGATTGTAGGTGCTGAAAGCGGTACCATTATTTGCAAGGGAATTTGGCGTGTTATACTGTAGGCTTGTAATTCTTAGGAATAACTCACTTAAATCTATCCAAACAAGAGTCTAATAGGCATCCCGGGTATGATTTTTTTTTTTAATAAAAATAATAATATAATAAATAATTATAAAAAATTATAACAAATAATAATATAATTATAGTAAAAATTATTCAATAATGTAATCAAATCAAAATCACTGAAATTTGCTCAGTTGCAGAATTTTTGCTGTAATTATTTTGTTTTTTTTATGACGAATTTCCCCACAAATCGCTATTGCTAAATTCTGCAAGTGATTATAATTTATTATCGCTGTTTTCTAGCTGATCTAAAACCATTTTTGACATAAAGGGACATTTTTGGTTGCTATGGGCAATCTACAGTTTCCAGGCAGAAAGAACAGTTTTTATTATATAAAAGAACATGCAGGGCACTGGACAGACCACTAGGGACATGGGGGGTGTGTATTTTTTACATACAGTACTGTAATCTATAAGATTACAGTATACTGTATGTAAAGTGTTTGTTTACTTTTTTGAATTTGGCGCCGTTCTCCGCTCCCGTGCGTCGTAACATCGCAGGGAACGGAGCTCGGCGGCACATGGGGACGCTGTGTGAATCGAGCGAGCACCCGCTCGCTCACACAGCGTGGATGCATCGCTGGATCCAGGAAGAAGGTAAGACAGCGCGCACTGCAGGCTCTGCATGTCTACCCCGAGTGTGACTCGGGGATACCGTTCTTAGCAAGAAAAAAACACCCCGAGTCACGCTCGGGAACACTGCCAGGGAGGTGGTTTGGGGTGAGCTGGATCGCAGAGTGAAGGCAAAAGGGCCAACAAGTGCTAAGCATCTCTGGGAACTACTTCAAGACAGTTGGAAAACCATTTCAGGTGACTACCTCTTGAAGCTCATCAAGAGAATGCCAAGAGTGTGCAAAGCAGTAATCAAAGCAATCAGAACCTAGAACATGACATATTTTCAGTTGTTTCGCACTTTTTTGTTATGTATATAATTCCACACATGTTAATTCATAGTTTTAATGCCTTCAGTGTGAATCTACAATTTTCATAGTCATGAAAATAAAGAAAACTCTTTGAATGAGAAGGTGTGTCCAAACTTTTGGTCTGTACTGTATGTATATGCCTAGGCTATAACCGTCCTGCTCCTTTGCATGTTTTGCTTTACTTTATTTTAAGGGGTTCGCTATACCTATGTTTTAAGCTGACTATTTGAGTGGAAAGGCTCCTCACGGGCCCCCATGTGGGGAGGCTTGGGTCGGGGCCACATGCCTCCTCTTCCTGGCTGAGACCATTCCCCCGGGAGTCCTCAGCAATCACTGGTCTAGTTGGGCCTTGGAAGGGGAGGTATCTGGCTGCAGAGCTCCTGATACATCGGTGCTACACCCCGTCTTTGATGTACCCCTACCTGGGGTGGCATGACAAACCACCGTTGTTGTGTTCCTTTGTTTTATTGACTTATTATTACCTGGTTCATTTTCTGGCGAGCCCTGACCAACCCCCACACGGCTGTGCATAGAGGTGTATGTACCCCGTTTAGGGATGTGTGTGCCCTGTGTACGCTGTACCCTCTCGACTACATGCTACATCCGAACGTGAAGGACTTTACCTTTTTCTCTCCGATGCATAACAAATACTCGCAAATTGATCAGTTTTTTTTTGCACAGAACGATCTTCCTTTACTCACAGAAGCCACCATTGAACCCATGTTGCTTTCGGACCATCACCCAATCACTATGTCCCTGGCGTGGCCTGGGCATCGCCCCAGGTCTGGGATCTGGAGAATGGATGATTCTTTACTGTTAGACTCTGGAGACTCCAAAACATTGTCGGACAGTCTCTCCCACTATTTTGTGGACAATGATACCGCTTACATAGCCACATTTCTCCACATCTGGTGGGAGTGCCCAACGCTCCAACTCTTCTGGCACAAAGTACATAATTTGACAAAACTGGTCTCCCTACTCCCTCTGGAATTCTGTCCAGCACAATACCTTTTACATTTCTCTAAAAACTCCAGGGGGGGGGGGTACTTCAAGTCGGTGGCAATGCACATGATTATTGCTGCTAGGATGTGTATACCAGTACATTGGCGATCTGCATCCCCACCCTCCATGGCTGAATGGGCTTCTCGAATAGACCGCGTCGCTGAGATGGAGGAACTGATCTACACAGCCTCAGATAATATCTCTAAATTCACTGCTATATGGGAAGCATGGATAACCTTTAAAAATTCTCAATCATACAAGGATCTCGTCAATAATGCTGATTAGTATCGCACTGTGGAATTGTTGCCCCTAGTCTTGCCTGGCCTGGTGCACAGTAACACTATGACCATTGGACGCTGGAGAGGGTAGTTGGTGACTTTAGAACCCCCTCTCCTCATTAAGCCCCATTCCCCCTCATCCTTCTCCCCTTCCTACCTATATACCCCCCCCCACACCTATCGTTCTCCTCTCCCTAACATGCCTCCCTTCCACCTGGCCCCTTCACCCCCCCCCCCCCCAATTTTTTTTGTCTTTTTCTTTCTCTCTCTCTCTCTCCCCTTCCCTTTCTCTCTTTCTTCCTCTTTATGTCTCAACTCCTCTAAGATATGCTCACCCAAACAAATCATTTCGCCGAGGGAGCTACTTATTATGTAGACGTGTACAGACACACTATATCTATGTTTTGCAGAAATCAGCCTGTATGACTCTTTGTTTGGGCTCATGGAGCTGCTCCATTTTATGTTGTATGCAAATCTTTTCAATAAAATCTTTATGGTTAAAAAAAAAAAAGAGGCAGAAAAGCCTGGAGATCTGCTTACTTCAAAACAATGGATGTTGGAGATAGGATGGATGTCCTCTTAGGGTTAGATGCACTTGTGGAGTATCAAAAAAATGGTTTTCAAGCAGGTCATGCAAAGGAAACAGAAAACATGCTCCGATGGTGCAGGTAAAAAGAGGGATAAGGTTTTTAATCCCCAAAAAAATATAACATAAAAGTGATCGCTGTAGCATATAAAAGGATAAAAGCAATATGGGAGATAGGTGTACCTAGTCTGACGCGTTTTGTCCTAGTGGACTTCAACAGGGGCACTACAGGGAATACTTAGGGCCTGTAGCTTCTTCTACCCCTACGGCACCTCCTGCGGTGCCTGATGCGGTCAATAATGACTGACTCATGAGGAAACTCCGTCATGTCATATCCCTCCTGCCCCCCTCTCCTCTCCTCCCCCCCTAGTTTTGAACGTCCCTGCTCTACACTCACGCAAGCGCGATATCCGGCATGCTGACTGTGAAACCAATAAGTTACGAATCCTGTCACACAGTTCCCCAGGCGGTCAGACCTGTAGACGGCTGACTACTGGTGCCCGGGACCCCCGTCCGTAAAGTACACCTTGACCATTTCAGAGATGTCCAGGTCCCTTTTACTGTAGGACCATGTCTGCCTTTCAGCACTGTTATGCTATTTAAGGTCCCTTCCCACTCACAGTGTGTTTCCTTTTGGGGTGAGCGGGCTCTGGGTTGACCCGTGCTGGTCTGGTGCATACCCGTGTACCTTGATGAGTCTCTGAAACCCCCCCCCCCCTTTTAGTTTAATGAATGTGGCAGTTCTATTTTCGTATCGAATATGCCTAGCCCCATGGATTAAGGACTGTCAGTATAATTATCTTTTTAGGTCTTACTGTACCTCATATATACACGCCTTGTTTCCATTGTAATGATGTTCTGTATGACGTTCTCTGTAATGCTTCTGTAATTGTTGAAAATCAATAAAGTGTTTTGAAAAAAAAATATATATATATTGTTTGCAATATACCAGAACTAAGAACTCTTTGTATTTTCTTTGATGATGAAAGCTGGTTTATTTGCCCGTTTTTTGAAGGAACAATAAAGACAGTTAAACTTTTACAAGTGGCTGGTTGGTGATCCCATATTACATATTGTCTTTCCTTTTTAACCTGTAGCTTCTGTAATTTATAGTATCATTTAATGCAATATGATAACCTGGAAGCATTCAGTACATTGTTGGTGTACAGAATGCCCCAGAAAGGTAACTTCCTTTTTGTGTAATTCGCTCACTGATTTTCCAAGAAGCACTAAGTTACAAGTCTAATTTTAGGTATCCTCTGCAATAGGAATTTTTGTGTGGTGAATTACTCTATTAGGGTTACATACTTCAAAATGGATGTAGACAATGGAGCATTTCTCATCAAAACATGTAGAATGTACAAGCTGATTATACTGAACTAGTCACAGTATGCGAAGGACTGAACTGCTATTTCTTCAAAGCAGAAAAAGGAATGACTTTGCAACAAAATGTGTTAAAACGCTTGCAATGTACATTAATCACCCAGAGGGGATTGTTTTTGTCAACAAAGCAGAGTAAATTGGTTGTAAAGGCAGGAGATTTTTTAACCTACCGCATTCTATGCAGTAAGGTAAAAAATCATTTTGCCTGCAGCTTCCCCCACAATCCCCTTAAATACTGTACATACCTGAGACCGATATCACTCCAGTGATGTGCACGAGACCTGAGGCTCTCTTGGCTCTCTTGCTCCTTATTTGCTCAGATACAGCAACAGGAGCCATTGCCTCCTGGTGCTGTCAATTAGTGCCACGGACTAGGGTTTGGGGATGGGGCCGTGCCCCGCTCTGTGTGTTTTATGGGCACTAGACATGTGCATTCATTTTTGTCCGAATGCATTTCTGTCCGAATTTTTGGTATTTTCGTTATTGTTTTAACAAATGAAAAAGAACGCACAGATTACGAAAACCAAAAGATCCAACATAAACAAATGATTTATTTTTGTTTTCGTTGGTTGAATGTGCCTAACCTTAACTCTATTAGTCCAAGATTATTCGACATAGAAAAGATTCGACATTATAGAGAGAAAAGATTTGACATTATAGAGAGAAAAGATCGCTGCTGGAATTGGGTGGGAGAAGTAAGATAAAAATAACGATGATGATGAATGTTATTGGCTGATTGTAACCAAAGAGGAGGAGCAGTAAAATAGCTAGAACTAACTTGACAATTCAACATGAACGACGAAGATTCGACAAAGCATCGAAAAACATACAAACGTTGAATCTGTCATTTGAAGGCTTAGGCGGCGTACACACGACCGAGCTTCTCGGCAGAATCCAGCGAGAAGCTCGCTGGGAGACATATTCTGGCGAGAAGCTTGATCGTGTGTACACTTTTCGACGAGCGTCCCGTCGGGAAGCTCGTCGAGCCAAAAAGAGAGCATGCTCTCTTTTTCCTCGTTGTTCAATGAGGACTTTGGCTCGACAAGCTTTTTCGACCGCTCATCGGGAACCTCGTCAGGCTGAACGATGGGTTTAGCCTGATGAGGTTCTCGGACGTGTGTACGCGGCCTTATGGTGTCAGTTGATAGTTCTAAGAAGATTCGACAGAGCAGCGAAACTGTACGACGCTGCAATCATATATTTCCGGTCAAATGCTCGGCCCATAGGCTATAGAAAAATTCTAATGTTGGTTGACTGGTAATAATAATTAGTAAATATAATTATTACTAGTGTCATACAAGTTTAGAATTCTACTATAGCTTGTAGGCGGAACATTTGACCGGAAAAGTATGATTGTGGCGTCGTACAGTTTCGCTGATCCGTCAAATTTTCTTTGAACAATGGACAGACACCATAAGCCTTCAATGACAGATTCAACCCTAAAATAAAATAAAAACGAGTTTCGGGAGTAACTAAATAAAAAAAAAAATTCGGACGAAAACGAAATTCCAAAACACAATATTTCAGTGTGCACATGTCTAATGGGCACAAAGAGCAGGGCTCGGAAGCGAGCATGCATCAGTGTCCCCATTGCAAGTTACAAATCAGTTACTATTGTAGCTTTTTCGTTTTGACTAGAGGCTCAATATACAAAGCTAACACATTAGGATAAGAATGTTTATTTTTATTATTAACATTATTTTCATCTGCCGCCAATAGGAATTGCAAATTACGATCACATTATTATTATAATACAAATGCTTATCTTGGTATTAAAGCTTTGTAAATTGTACCTATCCTATCAAAGGCCACCCAGCAATGATAAATATAAAAATATGGATTTAAGTTTAGTGGCATTTAGGGATAAGGTTTTTTTTTTTTTTTTTTTTAGGAATATTACCAAATTTTATTTGAGCCGAACTACAAGCTCTCTCTGCCATCTCTTACACTTTACATATTGATCTACAGAATTAAGAATGCAGAATAATCTACATTCATGCAATGGCACAGTTGCAATGCTGAGCTCAGAGGACAGCTTGAATACTGTTTTTATGTGTGCGCACATCAGGAGATAGAAATCCAAGTTTAGCATAAAGGTTATTTTTAACTATGGCTTGTTGCTAAGGGGTATCACTTCTGTTAGGTGTTAGATTGACATTTGATGGCACATATTCTCCACAAGGTGGCAACAGAGACAAATAACTGCACATTAAATATTATTTGAAGCTGAACGCAATGAGTCTAAAACAATTAAACAGTTAGCCATGCATCTCAAGCTGTAACATAACTGCCAAGTCTCATTAATTTCCAGGCAAGGCATTAGCGTTTTAGAAATCTCAACATCCTATGCAAATACTACTATTTTTTAAATACTAACAACACGGAAACTGAGTTGTAGAGTTTCGTTCTCTGTATAGGCTTAAGCATTTTTCTTTCATATTAACATAGGGCTAGATTCAGGTATAAGAGCGTATTTTTGTGCGTATCCTATTTACGCTACGCCTCCGCAACTTTTACAGGCAAGTGCTGTATTCACAAAGCAATTGCTCCGTAAGTTGCAGCGGCGTAGCGTAAATTTGCTGGCGTAAGTGTGCGTAATTTTAAATTAGGCATGTAGGGAGCGTGTTGTATTGAAATTTACTGTGACCCCACGTAAATGACGCGCCGAACGAACTGCGCATGTGTCGGCCGTGGACGTATCCCAGTGGGCATTCTCAAAATTACGCCGCAAATACTCATTGGTTTCGACGTGAACGTAACTTGCGCAAAGCCCTATTCGCCAACGTTTTACGCAAACGACGTAAACAATGGAAAATTCTACGCTGGCCCGACGTCCATACTTAACATTACGTACGCCTCACATAGCAGGGGTAACTTTACGCCGGACTTACGCTTACGCAAACGATGTAAAAAATACGACCAGCCGCAAGTACGTTTGTGAATCGGTGTATCTAGCTCATTTGCATATTCAACGCATAAATCAACGGAAACGCCACCTAGCAGCCAGCGTAAATATTCAACTAAGATACGACAGCGTAAGAGACTTACGCCAGTCGGATCTAAGACAAATCTATGTGTAACTGATTCTAAGAATCAGGCGCATAGATACGACGCCGCTCACTCAGAGTTACGCCGGCGTAACTCGTACGTGAATCTAGCTCATAGTATTTAGCGCCTTGAAAAAGTATTTACACCCCTTGAAATTTTTCACATTTTGTCATGTTACAACCAAAAACATTAATTTATTTTATTGGGATTTTATGCGATAGACCAACACAAAGTGGCACATAATTGTGAAGTGGAAGCAGAATGATAAATGGTTGTCAAACTTTTTTAACAAATAAAAATCTGTAAATTGTGGGGTGCATTTGTATTTATATTTTGTAGAACCACCTTTCACTGCAATTACAGCCACATGTCTTTTTGGGGATGTCTCTACCAGCTTTCCATCTAGAGAGTGACATTTTTGCCCATTCTTCTTTGCAAAATAGCTCAAGCTCTGTCAGATTGGATGGAGAGCATCTGTGAACAGCAATTTTCAAGTCTTGCCACAGATTCTCAATTGGATTTAGATCTGGACTTTGACTTGGGCCATTCTAACACATGAATATGCTTTGAGCTAAACCATTTCATTGTAGCTCTGGCTGTATGTTTAGGGTTGTTGTCCTGCTGGAAGGTGAAGCTCCGTTCCAGTCACAAGTCTTTTACAGACTCTAATGCCCTGGACACACGATCGGTTCGTCTGATGAAAACGGTCCGATGGACTGTTTTCATCGAACGAACCGATCGTGTGGGGGCCCCATCGTTTTTTTTCCCCATCGGTGAAAAAAAATAGAATCTGTTTTAAAATTTTCTGATGGTTAAAAAACCTATAGAAAAAAAACATCGTCTGTGGGGAAAAATATTGGTTAAAAATCAACGCATGCTTAGAATCAAGTCGAAGCATTGAACTTCATTTTTCTCAGCACGTCATTGTGTTTTACATCACCACATTGGACACGATCAGATTTTTAACCTTCATTTTCAGCCTAATTTTCACCTTCATCTGATATCTGCTGAAAAAATCCATCGGTCTGTTTTTATCGGATGAACCGATCGTGTGTACGTGGCATAACAGTTTTTTTTTTCTAAGATTTACCTGTATTTGGCTCCATCCATCTTCCTATCAACTCTGACCAGCTTCCCTGTCACTTCTGAAGGAAATCAATTTCACAACATGATGCTGCTGCCACCACCATGTTTCACGGTGTTGATGGTGTGTTCAGGATGATGTGTTGGTTTTCCCCCACACATAGCATTTTGCTTTTAGGCCAAAAAGGTCAAAAAGTGTCCCCCACAAGGTTTCTTACAAACTGCAAATGAGAATTCTTATGGCTTTCTTTCAACAATGGCTTTCTTCTTGCCACTCTTCTATAAAGGCCAGATTTGTAGAATGCACTTAAGCCGCATACACACGATCGGTTCAAACCGATGAAAACGAACTGAAGTTCGTTTTCATCGGTCCAAACCGATCGTGTGTAGGCCCCATCGGTCCATTATACTTCGGTCCAAAAACAGATGGCTTGCTTTAAAATCAAACTGATGGACGGCTAACCGAGGTCAAAACCGATCATTAGTATGCACGAGCATCGGTTAAAAATCCACGCATGCTCAGAATCAAGTCGACGCATGCTTGGAAGCATTGGACTTCGTTTTTTTGTTTTACGTCACCGCATTCTGACACGATTGGTTCATGAACTGATGATGTGTAGGCATCAGTCAGCTTCATCGTTGAACCAATGAAAACGGTCCATCGGACCATTCTCATCGGATGGACCGATCGTGTGTACAGGGCTTAATAGTTGTTCTGTGGACAGATTCTCCCACCTGAGCTGTGGATCTCTGCAGCTTCTCCAGAGCTACCACGGGCCTCTTGGCTTTTTCTCTGATTAATGTTTTCCTTGCAATCTGCTATAAAACTTCAACATAGATGGTACCTCACCCCTGACAGAATTAACTCATTCTATCCTGAAATCTCTCCCTTGTGTTTCAGAGGTTGCCCAGTCCAGGGCTCCGTCATACACACCTTCTGGGACTGCACACACCTCAGAAATACATGGCAACAACTCAGTATCAAAATAGAACAGATAACAGGTAGAAGAATAGAACTAACACCAAAATTGTGTCTCCTTTTTTATCCTATCCCTGACATTCCTGTAGCCCACACTAGGTTAATACACACCTTGCTCACATCAATACACTGGGCTATAGCTCTCAACTGGCGTTCCGCTACTGTGCCATGGTCCCAAATTATGGATCGTATGTTGTCCATCAAACTAGCAGAACGCATTCACCACACCTTATATTATACTATGGACAAATACGATCAGAAATGGAAACCGTGGGACCTATCTCTGTTAATTCTTTGAATAAAGATGTGAGTCTATTGTCTTTCCCCTTTTTTTTTTTTTTTTTCTTTCTCTTTCCCATTGGCCATTAAACTAATTCGTTAGACCATTTTGTCACTATATATTGCTACTGAATGACCTTTTATACTTACCAGGACCTATTTTTTCTCCTCTTGATTTACTGCTTACTGATTGACTTATTTTTCAATAAACCGTTTGTAAATAATGTTTTCCTTGCCCTGCCTGTCGGTTTAGTTGGATAGCCACATTTTGGTAGGTTTGCAGTTGTGCCATACTCTTTCCATTTTTGGATGATGAATTGAACAGTGCTCCGTGAGGCCTTGTACACACGACCGAGGAACTCGTCGGGCGAAACACATAGTTTTCCTCGTCAAGTTCCTTGTTCGGCTGTCGAGGAACTCGACGAGCCAATTTTCTCCATTCCCGTCGAGGAAAAAGAGAACATGCTCTATTTTTGGCTCGTCGAGTTTCTCGAAAGTTTCCTCGATGAAAAACGTACACACGACTGGTTTCCTCGGCAAAACGCGTCTCCCAACAGGTTTCTTGCTGGATTCTGCGAGGAAACCGGTCGTGTGTACGAGGCCTCAGATGTTCAAAGCTTGGGATATTTTTTTTTTTATAACCTAACCCTGCTTTAAACTTCTCCACAACTTTATCCCTGACCTGTTTGGTGTGTTCCTTGGACTTCATGATGCTTTTTGTTCACTAAGGTTCTCTAACAAACTTCTGAGGGCTTCACAAGACAGCTGTATCTATACTGAGATTAAATTACTCTATTTATTAATTAGGTGAATTCTGAAGGCAATTGGTTCCACTATATTTTAGCTAGGGGTATCAGAGTAAAGGGGGTTGAATACAAATGCACACCACTTTTTTCAGATGTTTATTTGTAAAATATTTTGAAAAACATTTATCATTTTGCTTCTACTTCACAATTATGTGCCACTTTGTGTTGATCTATCACACAAAATCCCAATAAAATAAATTAATGTTTTTGGTTGTAACATGACAAAATGTGAAAAAAAGATTGCGGGGAAAAACACACTTTACTTGAACATTGTTTTTATTGTAGAAACAAGGCAGTTATAGAAATAATTTTACATGTATTGGAGATCATACAGTCCTTCAGCCCAGGTTCACAATGACAGTGGGAATGAAATTGTACGAGTTCAGCTGAACTTGCACAATTTCATTCCTGCATGTCAGTCACAACTTGGGGGGCGATTGTAGAGACATCTGTGTGGGTTTCTGCACAGAGGTCTATTGAAATCGCACCCCAAATTTGCCAAAAGTAGTACAGAAACTACTTTTGGTAAATTGGTGCAGCACTGTAAGTACCAGTTGTTTCTACACTCTCCCTAATCAGTCAAGCTCTGTCCCTAACTTTTTCTTACACTCAGGGCCGGTGCTATGACTAGACAAACTACACAGCCATCTAGGGCGTCTGGCTACTGGTGTTCTTACTCTCTTCTCTCTGCAGCAAGTAACTAAGCCTCAGCATCAGCAGGCAGCCGCATGCTCTATTCGCTCAAAGTGTCTAAGGCGCAGAGGCGGTGGAGGACTGTGTCTGTGTGCCGACATCTGAATGAATGGAAGCAAGCAAACACTCATTAATGGCCACTGGTAGGCTGCATTTATGGGCGCTGGTAGGCTGCATTTGATGGGTGCTGGTGAAGCTACATTTGATGGGTGGTAGTGAGGCTGCATTTGATGGACGCTGGTGAGGCTCCATTTGATAGGCATGAGTGAGGCTGCATAGATGGGCGCAAGTGAGGCTAAATTTGATGGGCGCTGGTGAGGTGGGGTTTACATGGGCAGGGAAAAGGGGGTGGAGCCAAGGGGGTAGCAAAATGTGGTTTTGCCTAGGGTGTCAAAAATCCTTGCACCAGCCCTGCTTACATCTCAGAAAAGGAATGCAACGTGTGGACACTAATCTTCTTTCAGCTCTCATCGAGTACCCTAGATGACGAAGAGATAGAGGTAACGTGCCACCCAAAACAAACCAGCAGCTCCTTCGGGGGTAGTGCAACATATAGATTTCATTTGACATTGTATGATGGAAGGCTTTTGTTTCCTAACATTCTACCTTCATATTATCTCTATGAAAACATTGTATCACAGTATCTCATGCTTCAGGTGTCCCCCACATCTGCCGTAGGGGAATCTTGGATGTTGTTTTGATGCGGATCCATCGGTAAGTGGAAGTTTTGGAACTTTTCCCCTTGTGTCCCCGTTGTAAATTGAATGCTCTGCATTTATATGTGACTGGTATTTCTTGATCACTATGGTTATTTTTGTCAACCTATTACAGACAATACTCTCCCGATGAAGCTTCAAAGCTTCCCAAAACATGTTAAGAAAGAGAAAGGCATGATTTGTGAGGATCCACTATACCTCTGCTCTCCTCTATGGCGCACATTCAGTAATAGTGACACACATGTAATGTTGGGATATATTTCAAAATGGCATTAGAACGTGTATTTGTATAACTTTTCTATGTAAGTTCGGGATACCTATTCTAAATTTGTATTTGTTGTATTAATAAAACATACAGTATCTTACAAAGGTGAGTATACCCCTCACATTTTTGAAAATATTTTATTATATCTTTTCATGTGACAACACTGAAGAAATTACACTTTGCTACAATGTAAAGTAATGAGTGTACAGCTTGTATAACAGTGTCAATTTGCTGCCCCCTCAAATTAACAACACGCAGCCATTAATGTCTA
Organism: Rana kukunoris; assembly: GCA_029574335.1. Lineage (NCBI taxonomy): Eukaryota > Metazoa > Chordata > Amphibia > Anura > Ranidae > Rana > Rana kukunoris. The sequence continues at coordinate 80,154,798 of CM056058.1, read as the reverse complement.
TAAAATATTTACAAAAATGTGAGGGGTGTACTCACTTTTGTGAGATACTGTATGAATCTGTGTATCTCCAAAGAGATGGACTTGTTTAAAGGGGTTGAAAAGGTTAGTTTTTTATTTTCTAAATAGGTTCCTTAAAGCTAGTGCATTGTTGATTCACTTACCTTTTCCTTCGATTTCCCTTCTAAAAAAAAAATTCTTTGCCTGAATTTCTCACTTCCTGTTTCTCCTTAGTAAACTTTACACCATCATCCGAGTGGTGTTTAGTTAGTCAGAATAGCTTACTGAGGAGGAACAGGAATTGAGAAATTCAGACAAAGAAAAAAAACGTTTAGAATGGAAATTGAAGCAATAGGTAAGTGAACCAACAATGCACTAGCACTAGCCTTCCATTGCTACTTACTGTGATTGCCAGCCATAGATGGGGGCGGTGGATACGTTTTATTTCACCTGTGGTGTTTATTTTGGTCCAGCAGTGCACCAACACCTTTGCAGCCATTGTGCTATATGCTGGGTGCTTGGTGTGCTTCTGTACCTTTAAGGAGGGGTGGCTCCCCTTCAGTCCACCTGCCCCTATCTATCCATTAAAATGCATGTGCCTCCATTGTGAGGACACTCACTGTTAGTGTTAGGACCACAGAATTATGGGGTGCCTTGGCGCGGCTCTGTGGCTCACGCATGCGTTTGCAAATGCGTGCGGACAAAACCCCTGTTTTTAACGCACATTGTTAGACAGGTTAATTGGTTGTTCTGCTAGCTGGTCGGTAAGTAGGCTTGGTTATTCCCTGGGCATTCCCCAGATTCTTGTTGTTATCTGCTTTAGCCTTCCATTGCTACTTACTGTGATTGCCAGCCATAGATGGGGGCGGTGGATACGTTTTGTTTCACCTGTGGTGTTTATTTTGGTCCAGCAGTGCACCAACACCTTTGCAGCCATTGTGCTATATGCTGGGTGCTTGGTGTGCTTCTGTACCTTTAAGGAGGGGTGGCTCCCCTTCAGTCCACCTGCCCCTATCTATCCATTAAAATGCATGTGCCTCCATTGTGAGGACACTCACTGTTAGTGTTAGGACCACAGAATTATGGGGTGCCTTGGCGCGGCTCTGTGGCTCACGCATGCGTTTGCAAATGCGTGCGGACAAAACCCCTGTTTTTAACGCACATTGTTAGACAGGTTAATTGGTTGTTCCGCTAGCTGGTCGGTAAGTAGGCTTGGTTATTCCCTGGGCATTCCCCAGGTTCTTGTTGTTACTAGCTTAAAGGAACCTATTTAGAAAATACAAAACTAACCTTTACAACCCCTTTAACCACTTTCTATTCCTGTGGTCACTGTACATGTTTTCTTTTTGTACTTGTGAAAATTTATAATAAAAACAGACTACAAAAATACAAAATAACAAATACAAAGTACAAAGTAAAATACCCTTGGGTACAGAAAAATACAGCTGCCTTCCAGGTGACTTTGTATCCAATCAAAGGTGCTGGTCAGGTTTACAAAAATTAATAATGATAGTCACAATGTGTCATTTAAAACTGTTTGCCAAGAACTATTGCAAGGCTTACACAGCCAGCCTGTCAGTTTATATATTTTAAAGTGTATCCACCATGTGTTATCATTAATTGTGAAGGTACAGCCTGTATTTCATAACTAGAGGGATAGCTGCAGGGCAGGTTATAGGGCTTAATCCATTATGCCATCTCTAATGTGGATCTATCATACGTGGTGACCTAAATTTTGTATTTTCTTCCTGGCATAAAACCGTGTATTTCATATTTTACTTATGGCAACAAGATGTTCAATAGATTCTGCATGCATATTTTTGATACAAATCTGTCTTATACACACAGGCGTTTGTATAAATGACTCAGTATTTCAGTAAGGAAATGTATATTATGTGAAGAATGTGTTATTCCTGAATTTCTAGTTTCCCCCAATTATAAAAATAAATGAGACTCTAAATTAACCTGCTTGCAGCTCCTATGTAATGAATATGACTTGATCTTCCCTATCAGGCAGCAATTTATCAATTCCACACACCAAGGCAATGCTAAACATGGGCAGTCAGAAACTATAAAAGAGTTCAACTTCTTTCGGAAATTCCTTTCTTTGCTGCTCTAAAGTATGGAAACTTCTAAATTGTGCATCTGTTTGAAGTACAAACCTGCCTACCCTTCAGTGATCAATCTGTCTCAGATGTTTGCAATACATTATGAATGATAGGCAGAACGATCTGTGTTCAATTGTGTTGCTAATTTGTAAATAGATGGTAATCAAGATAAGCCCGCCCTCTTGATTTCCCACCGTTGCGCTGGCTGGAAGAAAACTTGGGACAATAGCTGCTGCTTTAAATAAAGTGAATAATGTGAATAAATATAATGACTACTAAAACAAATCCAGTGTCAAAAATACTAAGCAGCGCATAAATAAAATATGTGTATAACCCTCTCAAATACAAAGATAAATAAATAGCTTCAAAAATTGTTGTGATAACTATAAATCAATAAATAAATAAATCAAATATAGCTTTAAAAAAATAATGTGAATACTATCAAGGATAAATGAAATATAGAACCCGTGAAAATAGTGTCCCAAGTGATAAACTTAAAATTCATAAGTGATGTATATTCCTTGAATCTTCAAGTCTTCCACCACACCAAAAGTGTTCAGTGAATCCTTCACCCATCAAATTAAACACTCACCAGAACGATATGCCTAAGGCCCCGTACACACGAGCAAATAGATCTGTTCAAATCGGTCGGACAGACCGATTTGAACAGATCTGTCTGCTGGGATGTATTGGTTTGACCGTGTACACACCATCAAACAAAAATCCCCGCCGGCAGGCAGCGCGCTGACGTGTCGGTGACGTGGTGGTGACGTTGACGCCGCCACGTCACCGCACCAGGAAGTAAAACACTTCCGCGCATGCGTCAAATCCATTCGACGCATGTGCGAGCACATATGTCTGCTGGTTAGCGTACTAACCAGCAGACATATCGGGCCGACGGGTTCCCAGCCGACAGATTTCAAAGCATGCTTTGAAATCTGTCGGCTGGCCAAATCCGTCTGTTTGCCCGTACACACGATCGAATCTGTCTGCTGAAACGGTCTGGCAGACCGTTTCCAGCAGACAGATTTGATCGTGTGTACGCGGCCTTACACTCACGTGCTTTGGCATAAAGGCATGAACAAGACCTCTCAAATAGATTTAACAGGCAATTTGTTCCAAACAGTGAAATCCAGATTGCTCCACATATAAATAATGAAAAAAAGGGGTACACAATAGTGTAATACCGAATGATCAGTTTTAATAAAACACCACGCACGAATTTTCAAAAGTTGCACTCACAAAAAAACATGAGTGAAATGTATAAGGTACAAATCCGGCTCTAATCTAGTACTAAAATGTGTAAGTATTTGGGATAAAGTTGTTGATAGGAGTAAGGGACAGCTTCAAACAAACCCGTGGCTCCAGATTGCCGCCACTCACATCAGGGGTTCCCTGCATTTCCAAGCAACAAAATCTTGGATTATTTAAGGTGGACAATGGGCTTGTAAAGGGCTACAGACCCTTCCAAATTATACTTTCCATAAGACATGACATGCTCGTTAACTTTTTCTTGATACAGAAAAGTTCTCTGACCAAGACCAGGTGAGACAAAGAAAAAAGTATATTTTATACCCAAAGTAGTGGTTCTATGCTTTTATCTCTAAAGTTACTGACAGGACCTAGTAGAACACATACTACAACATATATATATATATATTTCTTTATCGTACATCACGGGACACAGAGTGCATAGTCATTACATATGGGTTATATGGGTACCTTCAGGTGTGGACACTGGTGTAATCAACTTCACAGGAAGTTCCTCCCTATATAACCCCCTCCCACTGAGAGTGCTTCAGTTTTTTCGCCAGTGTCTTAGGTGTTGGTCACGTCTAGCTGTCCCTCGGAGGTCTCGGGACCCAGGATAGCTAGCCGGATCCGTCCGAAGTGCTTCAAAGCCAAGGTGTACGGTACCCGGGCCCTGCTGGAGTGGGGTGTTGCCTATAATGCCTCTCCTTGGAGGGCTGGATTCTGGGCTCCAGTGCCTTGGTCTCTTCCAGGACTAAACGCTACTGATGCCAGGATGCTATATAGGTCCAGGGGTGTGGGTTCCTTAAACACAGGACCCCGGTCCCTGAAGGTCCGAGACAATACCCACGGAGATGGGGGAAGATTGGGCCTCTTGCAATTTGCAATACCCTGCGGCGTGGAGCAGGTAAGAGGGAACCTGCGGGACTTGGTTCGACAGTAGGTATCCCCCTGGGGGTTCTGGGTTGGCTAACAGTATGCTTGTGCATCAGCCACTATCTCCACTATGTCTGTATGGGCAGGATGGGATACTAATGTTTTACCCAGATAACATGTAGATATATGTATACTTGTGTAAGATATATATTTGCTACTCACCCCAGGTCTGCCTGTTAGCATTGATACTGCAACCCCACATGTTTTAAAAGAGGAAATTGCTGGTAAAAACTCCTGTTTCTTAGGAAGCCCATGGGGACAGCTTCCTCTCTGTGTGTGCACTACAATAAGATTAGTGCTTACCTGGTGTCTGTTGGTGCTGCCTAGCGCTGGTCCATGTTGTTCCTCTGCTCTGCTTCCTCCATGTGGTTTCAGCGTGGGGGGGGGGGTGCGCGCGTGTGCGCGTGCGCGCGCGTGCACGCCGCCTTTTATAGCGTCGGCGTGCGTCGGGGGGGCGGGCCAGCAGCGTCAGGGTCTGTTTAAAGAGAAAACTTTTTCTCTGGCTGGTCTTTCCCTCCTGGAGGCAGAGGAAGAAAGGATACAGAGCGTGCAGCTGGGTCTTTGGCCACACAGGGACACCTAGTGGCGGTTTTGTGGATCTTCAGGTCTAGGACTTAGGTCCACTATTGACCAGAAAAAAAAAAAAAAAAAAAAAGGAAGTTTTTTTGCTTAAAGGGACTCAGCCTTAGATCCAGCAGTATCTGAGTTTACCTTGGACTCCGGCTAACGGGCATTGGTGTGTCAATACTCACAGGTTTCCTCGGTATTGCCACCTCCCAGGCGGGTAAAAAAAAAAAAAAAAAAAAAAAAATTTATTTTGGAAAAAATAAAAAAAAAAACAGTTTTTTTCATTTTCCTCATACCTGTCCTCATTTTGGTTACTTCTAGCTGCAACAGTCAGGTGTTGGCTATAGGGGTGACTCAAGGTTGTGCAATGGCTCCAAAGGCATCAGGACCAGCCAAGGCTGCAAAAGGTGGCAAGAAACAAACGGGTCTCCATCGGGGTCAGAGGATTTGGGCCAGGCGTCAATGGCCCCACCCTCACCAGTTAGACCACCGAGTAGCATAGTTCAAGAGCCATTGGGGATGCTGGGGGTAGAGGCGGCCCCCGATCCACCCATTCCCGTTTACGTAACGGAAGAAATGCTAGCGACCACCCTGGGTGGGCTAGAGAAAAGGTTAACTGCTTTGTTTGCCCGCCCTTTGCCAAGCAGCAAACGGGCTAGATCCCCCTCACCTAGTTTGGTGTTTTTTTTCAGATGCGGAGGTCTCCTCTTCGGAGGAACGGGACCCACAAGGGGATCAAGCAGACCCAAGTCCCGAAGGTTCAGACATGGAGGGTTCCACTGTAGATGAATATGTTTCGGCCTCTCAAGCGGAGAGCCTGTGGATCCAGTCTTTGACCGATATAGTTCGCACTGCTTTTAAACTTCCAGTGCCAGAACTAGTAGCCCCTGTGGTATCCTCATTGGGTTCTTTAAAGGCTCCATTAACTTGTGTGTCTTTTCCGATTTACCCCCTTCTGCGGGGCCTGATTTACCAGGATTGGGCTCGACCTGATAGGATCTTTATCTCTCCTAAGAGGTTCTCTATTCTCTATCCTATGGAGGAGAAATTTTTAAAAGAAATGGGCTCCCCACAGTGGACGCGGCCATTTCCTGCGTGAATAAATCCCTGACCTGTCCGGTTGAAAATGTCCAGATGTTCAAGGATCCGGTCGACAAAAAATTAGAGACCCTACTGAAGGCTTCTTTCACCACAGTAGGTGCCATGGTTCAGCCAGGGGTGGCAGCCATTGGCGTTTGTCAGGCCTTAAAGGATCAGGCAAAACAGATATTAAAGGACATGCCGGCTCAGCAAACTCGGGAATTAGCAGATTTCCCTAGGGCTCTCTGCTTTGCAGTAGATGATATTAAGGACTCTATCCAACAGGCATCCCGGTTATCTCTGCTGGTGATTCACATGCGTCGTCTTTCGTGGCTAAAGAACTGGTCAGCAGAGGCACCCTGCAAAAAGCTTTTAGCAGGGTTTCCCTTTCATGGGGGAAGACTATTCGGTGAAGACCTAGATAAATATATCCAAACCATATCAAGTGGTAAAGGTTCTTCCTTACCGGTCAAGAAAAGACCGCGTGGGCCCGCGTTTAAACGACAGGCCCTTGCAGGCTTGGCCCCTTCGACTTCCCGTCAGTATCGACGGCCTCCCGGGCGTTCAGCAGTTAATAGCCGCCCACAGGGACAAGCCGCGGCAAACAAGAGGCCCTGGTCTCGCAAACCGGCTAAACCAGTCATCAAGTCAGATTCATGAAGGGGCGCCCCCACTCTCTTGGGTGGGGGGAAGACTTCAGTTTTTCTCCGAAGTCTGGAAGGCCAGAATCCCGACTCTTGGGTTCGGTCCGTGGTAGCCACAGGCTACAAACTAGAGTTTCGAGAAATCCCCCCTCCTCATTTTCAGGGGTCAAGTCTTCCAAGCGACCCGTTAAAGAGGGCCTCTCTCGTAAAGGCGTTGGACCGCCTCTTGCTCCAAGGAGTAATTGTAGTACCAACCCAAGAAAAGGGTCTGGGATTCTACTCCAACCTTTTTATTATACCAAAACCCAGTGGCGACGTCAGGCCTATCCTAGACCGCAAACGCCTAAATCGCTTTCTAAAGTTTCAGACCTCTCGTATGGATTCCATACGTTCAGTGACAGCCAGCCTGCATCAAGGCGACTTTCTAGCATCTATAGACATAAAGGATGCATGTCTGCATGGGCCGATCTACCCAGCACATCACAAGTTTCTTCGTTTTATGATAGATCAAAGTCATTTCCAGTTCGTAGCCCTCCCTTTCGGGTTGGCAACAGCTCCGCGGGTATTCACAAAGGTGTTAGCCCCGGTGCTAGCCGTCCTAAGGACAGAAGGCATCTTGGTCCTGGCATACCTGGACGATCTCCTGGTTATCGACAGATCAGCCTCCAACCTCAATCATGCAGTAGTCCGCACAGTACGGCATCTAGAAGAATTCGGGTGGATTGTGAACCAAGGAAAATCAAGGTTACAACCCACAAGACAGTTGGAATATCTAGGCTTTCGGTTAAGATACAGAATGCCAGAGGGTATTTTTACCTCAAGGATCAGGTCGTTGATTCAAACGATTCAAATAGTCTTAGGCAAAAAGAAGCCGACTATTCGCCTATGCATGCGACTGCTGGGAAACATGGTGGCCGCCTTCGAAGCAGCGCCCTATGCCCAGATCCTTACCAGAGTTCTTCAGGCAGCTATTCTCTCTGCTTAGAACAAGTCCATACAGGCATTAGACCTTTTGCCCCATCACGTGGAAAATAGTAATCACAGATGCCAGCCTAACAGGTTGGGGGGCAATCTTAGGAAAACAGGACCCAGCAGGGACAGTGGTCAGAGGCAGAAAGTCTGCTTCCCATCAATGTCCTAGAGATCAGAGCTGCTCGGTTGGCCCTGGTCGCCTGGACTCTCCCCCTGCAGGGTCTGCCAGTAAGGATACAGTCCGACAATGCCACGGCGGTGGCATACATAAACCACCAGGGGGGCACAAGGAGCCTAGCGGCTCAAAGGGAAGTAAACCTGATTTTTTCATGGGCCGAAGCCCATGTACCCTGCATCTCAGCAGTGTTCATCCCAGGGATAGACAATTCTCAAGCAGATTTTTGAGTCGTCAACGGTTACTCCCGGGAGAGTGGTCTCTTCACCCCCAGGTATTCCAAGAGATTTGCCAAAGATTCGGAGTTCCCGATGTGGACATCATGGCAACAAGATTCAACAAGAAATTGGACAAATTCGTATCCCGAGCCAGGGACCCCTCGGCCTACGGGACCGATGCGTTGGTTTGCCCCTGGCACCAGTTTTCTCTCCTGTATGCGTTCCCTCCACTACAGATGATTCCCCGCCTTCTACGAAGGATCAGGGTGGAGCGCAGGCCGGTGATCCTGGTGGCCCCAGCCTGGCCCAGAAGGGCTTGGTACGCACTCATCGTGAGGATGTCAGTAGGGGCACCGTGGCCACTCCCCCTGCGCCCAGATCTGCTGTCTCAGGGCCCGATCTACCACCCTGCTTCACAGCAGCTAAATTTGATGGCTTGGCGGCTGAATCCCTAATTCTTAAGGGCAGAGCCCTCTCAGCCCAGGTCATATCTACGTTAATTCAGGCTAGAAAAGCCAGTCTCTAGAAATATCTATTACAGAGTCTGGAGGACCTATGTGGAGTGGTGCGAGTCTCAAGGAGAGCATCCTCGCAAATTTTTATTGACAGGATCTTGCGATTCCTCCAGGTTGGCGTCGACAAGGGGTTGGCTCTTAGTACTCTAAAGGGGCAGGTGTCTGCCTTATCGATATGGTTTCAAAGGCCTTTTGCCACGCATTCGCTTGTGAAAACCTTCTTGCAGGGGGTCTTGCATGTGAATCCCCCTATTAGAGCTCCCTCTGCCCCTGGAATTTAAATCTGGTCTTGTCAGCTTTACAAAGGCAGCCGTTTGAACCTCTGACAGAAATCCCTCCTGTACTGCTAACCCGAAAGTTGGTTTTCTTGGTGACTATGGCTTCGGCCAGAAGGGTCTCCGAGCTGGCAGCCTTGTCTTGCAGGGAACCGTACCTGATTCTGCATAAGGACAGAGTGGTGCTGCGGCCTCAGCCTTCTTTCCTTCCTAAAGTTCATATCCAGTTTTCACTGGAATCAGGACCTAGTCCTACCATCCTTCTTTCCTACTCCCCAGTCCAGAGAGGAAAGATTGCTTCATACTTTGGACGTGGTCCGAGCCATGAGGGTTTATCTCAAGGCTACAGAAAAGATTTGGAAAACAGATGTGCTTTTCGTTCTCCCGGATGGCCCCAAGAAGGGTCAGCCGGCTGCCAAGTCTTTCTTGGCTAGGTGGATTAAGCAGCTGATTTTTCAGGCCTATGGTCTGAAGCGCGTTCCACCTCCCTTATCAATTAAGGCCCATTCTACGAGGGCCATGAGTGCCTCTTGGGCGGCACACCATCAGATCTCGATGGCACAGGTTTGCAAAGCGGCAACCTGGTCTTCCGTACATACGTTTACTAAATTTTATAAGTTGGACGTCACAAAAGCTACGGACGCAGCATTTGGGCAGGCGGTCCTTCGGGCAGCAGTATAGAATCCTCTGGCCCGGTTCACGCCCCCTTTTTTTTTTCTGTTGGTGGAGCTATTTTTTACCTCCTGATATATTTTCTGTTTGGCTAATTTTGGCCTTACGGTCTCCCTCCCTTCATGGAGCATTGCTTTGGGACATCCCATATGTAATGACTATGCGCTCTGTGTCCCGTGATGTACGATAAAGAAAAAAGGATTTTTAATAACAGCTTACCTGTAAAATCCTTTTCTTGAAGTACATCACGGGACACAGAGCTCCCACCCCTCTTTTGGGGAACATTGTGTAACCTCGGAGAAATTGCTTGCTACAAAACTGAAGCACTCTCAGTGGGAGGGGGTTATATAGGGAGGAACTTCCTGTGAAGTTGATTACACCAGTGTCCACACCTGAAGGTACCCATATAACCCATATGTAATGACTATGCGCTCTGTGTCCCGTGATGTACTTCAAGAAAAGGATTTTACAGGTAAGCTGTTATTAAAAATCCTTTTATACAGTGCCTTGCGAAAGTATTCGGCCCCCATGAACTTTGCAACCTTTTGCCACATTTCAGGCTTCAAACATAAAGATATAAAACTAATTTTTTGTGAAGAATCAATAACAAGTGGGACACAATCATGAAGTGGAACTAAATTTATTGGATATTTCAAACTTTGTTAACAAATAAAAACTGAAAAATTGGGCGTGCAAAATTATTCAGCCCCTTTACTTTCAGTGCAGCAAACTCTCCAGAAGTTCAGTGAGCATCTCTGAATGATCCAATGTTGACCTAAATGACTAATGATGATAAATAGAATCCACCTGTGTGTAATCAAATCTCTGTATAAATGCCCCTGCATTGTGATAGTCTCAGAGGTCCGTTTAAAGCGCAGAGAGGATCATGAAGAACAAGGAACACACCAGGCAGGTCTGAAATACTGTTGTGGAGAAGTTTAAAGCCTGATTTGGATACAAAAAGATTTCCCAAGCTTTAAACATCCCAAGGAGCACTGTGCAAGCGATAATATTGAAATGGAAGGAGTATCAGACCACTGCAAATCTACGAAGACCTGGCCATCCCTCTAAAGTTTCAGCTTATACAGGCCCATGATCACTCTGGATGAACTGAGAGAGTTCATCCAGAGATCTACAGCTTAAGTGGGAGACTCTGTCCATAGGACAACAATCAGTTGTATACTGCACAAATCTGGCCTTTATGGAAGAGTGGCAAGAAGAACGCCATTTCTTAAAGATATCCATAAAAAGTGGGGAAGAAAGGGAAGATGGTTAAAATTGATGGGAAGATGGATGGAGCCAAATACAAGACCATTCTGGAAGAAAACCTGATGGAGTCTGCAAAAGACCTGAGACTGGGACAGAGATTTGTCTTCCAACAAGACAATGATCCAAAACAAAGCAAAATCTACAATGGAATGGTTCACAAATAAACATATCCAGGTGTTAGAATGGCCAAGTCAAAGTCCAGACCGGAATCCAATCGAGAATCTGTGGAAAGAACTGAAAACTGCTGTTCACAAACGCTCTTCATCCAACCTCACTGAGCTCGAGCTGTTTTTGCAAGGAGGAATGGGCAAAAATTTCAGTCTCTCGATGTGCAAAACTGATAGAGACATACCCCAAGCGACTTACAGCTGTGATCGCAGCAAAAGGTGGCGCTACAAAGTATTAACTTAAGGGGGCTGAATAATTTTTCATGCCCAATTTTTCAGTTTTTTATTTGTTAAAAAAGTTTGAAAAATCCATTAAATTGCTTTCCACTTCATGATTGTGTCCCACTTGTTGATTCTTCACAAAAAATTACAGTTTTATACCTTTATGTTTGAAGCCTGAAATGTGGCAAAAGGTCGCAAAGTTCAAGGGGGCCGAATACTTTCGCAAGGCACTGTATATACTGTATATATATATATATATATATATATATATATACACAATTTTTGTGACTTTAAATGTGCATAGTCAAAACACCTAATAACAGCCCCAAATACATTCAATGTCTGCATTTGCATGAATGGAAATTATACATAAAATCATGATGAACCCGCTGTCAATATCAGCTATAAATAGCATCTGAGATTATGATGAAGAATTTGGGATACCTCATCAATAATTCCCAACTCTTGATCACCAAAGGCTACTGATTAGTTAACACAATGGTATTTACTAAACTCCACATCAGAGCGCAACCTTCGCACTCCTTTGATGATGTAGGGAGACACAGGCTTTTTGCACCAAACTCACCAATTAGCCAAAAACATGGAACCATTTAAGACCATTGATCATAATTTAACTGACCAATCTAACTCCCTAGTTTGTCACAAACAATTTAGAAGTATCAGCACAAGTCTCCAACTCTTGATCACGGTTTGTGGAGAGTGATCAGCTAACAACGCAGTTCTTACTAAAGCTGGCCATAGATGGAGCAATTTTCTTGCATGCAACCACAGCCAGTGTTGAAGATGGAATACCTCCTGTGGAGCTATTGTGTTCTCCCAGTGAGGGGGAGGGGGAAGTGGAGAACCATCCTGTCCAGGAACATGCAGTAATTATTGCTGGTGGTTATTGACGCTGGCAAAAATCACATGAAAAACTTGACATGCTGGTTGTACCGACGTTGAATGATCAATCAACTTCAGTACAATCAGCCTGCCCATACATGGTTCAAATCTTGACTGGTCCCTGCTCAAGTCTTGCTTTGCTATAAAGATGTTCACTATGATAATGCAGGGAATGCATTTAGCATTGCAGAGTAAAAATAAAATAAAATCAAAGCTCAATGTTTGATTATAAAAAGATTTAACGTGGAACTAAACTGTATGAGAGCACAAAATGTTTTTGCTTCATTTTTAATATTCAAATACTAAAACAAACAAACATTTTTAATATTCAAAGCAAACAAAACAATCCATCCACGTCTCAATGCTTTATTTTGTTGAGAAATTGCTTTCAAAAGCACCCCCCTAACATTTCTAGCCACAGTCATCTTGAATAAGGGCAAATGATTCATGTAGCATTCACTTCCTAAAATCTATCTGCCCTTAGGTCAGTCTCGCAGATAGAAAGGCGTGCTTACCTGAGAAAACCCATATTCCCCACCACAAGATGAAAAGATAAAAGAAAAAAAGCCATTAAGACTTGGGAAGCATGATATAATTTTGGCCAAGGCCAGAAACTAGGAAGCAATTGAAGAAATGTAAAATGTTTAAAATAAGTAAATATAATATACTTTCATATCTATTTACTAAGGATAGAAGCATAAGGATTACAAATAGTTAAAGCAGAACTTAACCCAAAAGGGGAAGTTACGCTTTAAGTCCTCCTCCCCTCTCCACTAACATATTTGGCTAATATTTTTTTGGGGGAGACAGGTACCTAGTTTTGACAGGTTCCCACTTCCGTTTGAAGTTCTCCTCACCTCCTCTCTTCCCACAGTCTTTGAAAACACATCTAAGGTTCCAGAAGGCTAAGGACCGTTCACAAAGTGCAGCGCAGCTCCTGTAAGCACAGTGGGCAGCCGACTGAAAGCAGCATAGCCGACTGCCCACAGTTAGGATGGTGGCGCCAGAAACCCAAAGGATAGTGAAGAACTAGCCCGAGTGAGGACAGTGCTGGATCTTTGGGCAGGTAAATGTAATTTTGTAGCTGCGAACTTTTATTTAATTTCTTTTGCAGCGTGGAGAACCGTTTTCACATTGATTTAGTGAGTTTAGTTCCACTTTATTATAGTAACAGATTAATATACTATTAGAGAGGGCTCTTGTCACATACCTGTTACCTGAAACTCTTCATCGTGAATTGCTTCCACTCTTATAAGCATACGACCTCGGCGCTCAGTATGGTCCACCCCACATAAGCTTGGCACACTCTGGACACAGCGTTTGTGTACATTCATCTCACAGCCTGGAATGAAGCAATAATAACTACATTGAACAAAAGGCATTTAATAAAAAAAAATATATGTTTTATTGGATCAGTTGAATACATTTTTGAAGCAAGTATGCTCAGACTGTGTTCAACGACATATTCAAACTGTCATTATTCTGTTGTTCAAGTCCATTTATTTATTTTTAACTAAGTCCATAAAATAGTTATTATTATTATTATTATTATTTTAACCACTTGGCAACCGCACGCCATCAAATGATGGCGGGCGGAATACCCTATTGTTCTGACAGGACGTCATATGACGTCCTGTCATTTAAAGCCGTTGCGTTACTGGGAACACAATGTGTGTGCCCGGCGGCCGCGATGGCCGCCGGGCACCCGCGATTGCCCAGTAACTGAGCAGGACCGCGGATCTCTGTGTTTAAACAGAGGGACACAGATCGGTCACCTCCCCCAGTCACCCCCCTCGCCCTACAGTTAGAACACTCACTAGGCTACACATTTAACCCCTTCCCCGCCCCTAGTGGTTAACCCATTCCCTGCCAGTCACATTTATACAGTAATCAATGCATATTTATAGCACTGTTCACTGTATAAATGTGAATGGTCCCAAAAATGTGTCCGATGTGTCTGCTATAATGTCGCAGTCCCGAACAAACTCGCAGATCGCCGCCATTCCTAATAACAAAAAAAATCATAATTATGTCCTCTATTTTGTAGGCAATATAACTTTTGCGCAAACCAGTCACTATACGGTTATTGCGATTTTATTTTATTTTTTATTTTTTTACCAAAAATATGTAGAAGAATACCTATCGGCCTAAACTGAGATAAAAAAAAAAATATTTTCTTTTTTAAATGGGATATTTATTATAGCAAAAAGGAAAAAATATTGTGTTTTTTTTTTCAAAATTTACAATCTTTTTTTGTTTATAGCCCAAAAAATAAAAACCGCACAGGTGATCAAATACCACCAAAAGAAAGCTCTATTTGTGGGAAAATAAGGCGTCAATTTTGTTTGGGAGCCACGTCGCATGACTGCGCAATTGTCAGTTAAAGCGACGCAGTGCCCGAAGCTAAAATTACGTCTGGGCAGGAAGGGGGTGTATGTGCACAGTAGGCAAGTGGTTAATTTCACAGCTACGAGCCATACAATATATTAAAATAAGGGTGATCCCAGAATCCACATTCACTTTGCAGAAACAAACTTGTGCATTCCAATTTTGTTTGTATTTCTTTAAAGATTAAGGGGCCTATTTCCATCAGCAAGCACGCGTTGCATGTTCTGTATAACAAGCACCCTCCAGTGTGTGATATGTAGGGGCATGCCTGGTTAAAGTGCATCATACTATTTACTTTTTATTTTTTAACTTATTGAAGTGCCACAAAATAACAATTAATTGCATTGCAACACATCACTTAAAAATCACCTAAAAATGCAGCCTATCGTATTTTTTTCAGCACACACCAATGCACCACAGATGTTGGAGCAGAAGGCATATTGTCCTTTGTACTTTTTTTTTCGTTTTCATTGTTTTCATTTATTACAGGTAGTTATATAGAATTGTCAATTTATGCAGAACTTAAAATCTAATATATACATATATATATATATATATATATATATATATATATATATATATATATATATACATCCCTCCCCCCCGCCATCTCCTCCTCGTTGTTCTTATTCCTGCTCACCTAATAGGTTTTTACCTTCCTCAGTTTGTATAAATGACTCCCATGGTGCCCATATCCTTTTTATTTGTTCTTTCTTATCTTTCGGCATTGGCAAGAGTTTCTCCATTATTCCTATTTTCCTTACTTTTTTTCAGCCACATTGAAATTGAAGGTACTTTAAAAAATGTCCAATTTGTTGCGATACAGCTTTTGTCTGCATTCATCAAATGACATACAGTATTACTGACTTCATATATCTTTTTGGTGGAATTTGTGTATGATGTAGCAGACAGAAAGCCGGGTCATCTGGGATTTCATATTCCGTAAATATTCGGGTAATTCTCTGAATTGTTTGCCAGAATTGTCTTATTAATGGGCATCCCCAAAATATGTGTATCATTGTCCCTTTCTCCCCACACCCTCTCCAGCATCTATCTGGGACTTCTGAAAAAAAATTATTTAGACGTGCTGGTGTATAATACCACTGCGTTAATATTTTATAATTTAATTCTTGTATTTTTGTACACCTCGATGGTTTTAATGCCAGATCTATAATATTCTGGCATTGTACTGGAGAGAATGTTAGTCTCTTTCCCATTTGGCCAGGCATGTCATCTTGAAGTCTTCTAGGGGTGCAGTCAACAGTATGTACATTTTGGAAACCATATGGTAGAGTGGTTCACCCCTCCACAATATTCCTTGAATTTTGTTAATTCCCGATTAAAGTCTTCTGCATCCCCTAGAGATTCCAAGAAATGTCGAACCTGCCGTGCTTGCCATATCGGTATTTCCCAACACTCCCCATTTTGTATTAATTCCCCTATTGCTAGCTACCCCCTTTCTCCCATAAAGTGCGAGGCTTGGAATAAACCTTTCTCTCTTAATCTTTTAACCACTTCCATACCAGGCACTTACGCACCTTCCCGCCCAAGCCAATTTTCAGCTTTCAGCACTGTCGCAATTTGAATGACAATTGCGCGGTCATGCTACACTGCACCCAAACAAAATTGGCGTCCTTTTTTCCCCACAAATAGAGCTTTCTTTTGGTGGTATTTGATCACCTCTGCGATTTTTTTTTTTTGCGCAACAACTAAAAATAGAGCAAAGATTTTGAAAAAAAAATAAAGTTTTTATTTTTTTCTGTTAATTTTTTTGTAAATGAGTATGTTTTCTCTTTCAATTACGGGCACTGATATGGTGGCACTGATGGGCACCGATGAGGTAGTTCTGATGGGCACCGATTAGGTAGCACTGATGGGCACTGATAGGCGGCGCTGGTATGGGGCACTGATGGGCACTCATGGGCGGCACTGATGGGCACTCATGGGCGGCACTGATGGGCACTCATGGGCACTCATAGGCGGCACAGATGGGCACTCATAGGCGGCACAGGTGGGCACTCATAGGTGGCACAGGTGGGCACTGTTAGGCGGCACAGGTGGGCACTGATAGGCGGCACAGGTGGGCACTGATAGGTGGCACAGGTGGGCACTGATAGGTGGCACAGGTGGGCACTGATAGGTGGGCACTGGGCATGGATTGGCACTGTGGGGTGGCACTGACAGACACTGGGGTGGCACTGATGATCACTGAGGGGTGGCACTGATGGATTAATGTTGTCAATCAGTGCCCATGTGTGGGCACTGATTGGCATCTTTTTTTTACTGCCCTTTTTTTTACTGCTGACTTTTTTTTTTTTGTCATTTTTTTTTTTTTTTTACATTTTTTTTCCCTTTTTTTATGTTCCCTGGTGGTCTAGTGTGGGCACTCCCTGGTGGTCCATGTGGCGATCCGAGGGGGGGCTGCGCTGATAAACAATCAGCGCGAACCCCCCCTGTCAGGAGAGCCGCTGATCGGCTCTCCTCTACACGCGTCTGTCAGACGCGAGTGAGGAAGAGCCGTCGGCGGCTCTTCCTGTTTACATCGTGATCAGCCGTGATTGGACACGGCTGATCACGTGGTAACGAGGCTCCGCCGGAGACTCGTTACCGAGATCGGAGGTGCAGGGTGTCAGACTGACACCCCGCATCACCGATCGCCGCGCTGCGCGCCCCCACGGGTGCGCGCGGCATTGAAATCGTGCTAGACGTTTGAGAACGTCTAGTCACGATTTCATAACCACTTCCCTGCCGTAAATCGGCTATTGGCCGGGCGGGAAGTGGTTAAATATCTGGGAATCCATGCCTGGTTTAAACCCTATATTTCCTACAATCGGATAGAGGGGGGAACTTTTAGTAGAGAACTTCGGGTTCTGACACACTTTATTGCCTGTCCATAGAGTTGGACCTATTATAGGGTGGGTTTTAACTGTATGAGGTAGTGCATCATAGCACCATATTGCCCTATTTAAAGGTATGTGGCACATTTGTTGCTCCATCTCGATCCACAATTTAAGAAAGATCCCCATGTCTACTCCAATCTACTATCCTCCCCAATTGGGTGGCCTAGTAATATTTTAAAACATCGGGTGCTGATATTCCCCCCGCCCCCTTGGGGAGGGTCAATAATTTCCTGCCAATCCTTGGCCGTTTACATGCCCATATACATTTTGTGAATATCATCCAGACTTGGTTGAAGTATGACATGGGGATCTGAACTGGAAGAGCTTGAAAAAGATATTCATTTTTAAAATATTACATCTCCCAAACCATGAATGCATCCCTCAACTCTAGCCTTCTAGCAATGTTCTAATTGTGCCCAATAATGGTTTGAAATTTAAATCGAAAATCTCCTTTAAGTCTGGGGGCATTTGTGTTCCCAAATAGTTAAATGCTCTAGTCGTCCATTTAAACTTAAAACTATCTACCAAGCCGCTTTTAATGAACTCCGGGAGTACTATCCCCATTGCCTCCGATTTGCTATAATTAATTTTTAAATTCGACATCTTCCCGTAAAGTTCTACTTCTTTCATTAAATTTGGTAACGAAATGTGTGGTGTTGCTAAAGAGAAAAGCATATCATCTGCATATGCCGATACTTTATATTCTCTTCCACCAAGTTCAATACCAGCGATATCTTTATTTTGTCGAATCTTATTTAACAATGGTTCCAATGTCAATGCAAATAACAGAGGTGACAGGGGGCAGCCCTGCCTGGTACCATTTGTGATTGTCAAGGGCATATAATATACCCCATTTACTTTAACCACTTAAGGACCCTGCACTGTATATATACGTCCTCTTTTTAACCACTTGCTTACTGGGCACATAAACCCCCTTCGTGCCCAGGCGAAATTTCAGCTTCCGGCACTGCGTCGCTTTAACTGACAATTGCGCGGTAGTGCGACGTGGCACCCAAACAAAATTGGCGTCCCTTTTTTCCCCACAAATAGAGCTTTCTTTTGGTGGTATTTGATCGCCCGTGCGGTTTTTATTTTTTGCGTTATAATGAAAAAAAGAGCGACAATTTAAAAATATATATATATTTTTTACTTGTTGCTATAATAAATATCCATTTTTTTTTTTTTTTTTTATATTTTTTTTTCTCAGTTAAGGCCGATACGTATTCTTCTACGTATTTTTGTAAAAAAAAAAAAAAAAAAATCACAATAAGTGACTGCTTTGCGCAAAAGTTATAGCACCTACAAAATAGGGGACATAATTATGATTTTTTTCTATATTTTTTTTTTACTAGTAATGGCGGCGATCTGCGATTTTTATTGGGACTGCGATATTGCGACGGACACATCGGACACTTTTGACACATTTTTGGCGCCATTCACATTTATACAGCGACCAGTGCTATAAAAATGCACTAATTACTGTATAAATGTGACTGGCATTGAAGGGGTTAACACTAGGGGGTGAGGAAGGGGTTAAATGTATTGCCTGGGTGTGTTCTAACTGTATGGGGGGAGGGGGGTGACTGGGGGAGGTGACCGATGCTGTCTCCCTATGTACAAGAGAAACAGCATCTGTCACCTCACTGACAGGACGTGAAGCTCTGTGTTTACACTCAGAGCTCCACGTCCCTGCTGTCTCACCGACGATCGCGTGTACCTGACGGACATCGCGGCCGCCGGGTACACGCATCGGATCCTCGGTGATGCGTCGGGACTGTTTTTCCCCGCCGCGCGCCACCCTGTGGCGCGCGCGGGGAATTACAAGCAAATCACGTCCAAAGACGTGACCCCGGCGCCTCAGATCCGCGCTGTTCACGTCTTTGGACGTGATGCGGTATTCAAGTGGTTAAAGATGGATATCTCGGTAACGGCAGCAGCTGCTGCCACAACCGAGATATCCATCTCTTCAGTGCAGGGTCCTGTGTACAATAACGGCGGTCTCCGCGGCGGATTCGCCGCAAGATCGCCGTTATCGGTGACCGGAGAGGTACCCCCCCCTCCCGCCGCTTTCCCGTGCTCTCCGCCGCTTACCGTTGCCGTCGGTAGCGGCGGAGGCGATCGGGTCTGTGCGGCTCCTCTGCTGGGATACGGGTGAGGGAAAAATCGCCCCCACCCGTTCCCCATAGCAGCGCTGGGCGGAAGTGACGTCAAAACGTCATTTCCGCCCACTGTCTTAAAGAGACATTTTCTTTTTAAGGCTATTTAAAAAATGAAATTTTCCTTTTTTTTTTTTTCTTTTTAAGCCTAAATATGAGATCTGAGGTCTTTTTGACCCCAGATCTCATATTTAAGAGGACCTGTCATGCTTTTTTCTATTACAAGGTATGTTTACATTTCTTGTAATAGGAATAAAAGTGATCAATTATTATATATTTTTTTTCAGTGTAAAAAATGTTAAAATAAATACAAATAAATAGGAAAACAAAAAATTTTTTTTTAAAGCGCCCCGTCCCGACGAGCTCGCGCGCAGACGCCATGCTACGAGCGGGCGCAATTTCTAAACGTGACATGTTGGGTGTCATTTTACTCGGCGTAACATTATCTTTCACAATATATAAAAAAATTGGACCAAATTTATTGTTGTCTTATTTTTTAATTCAAAAAAGTGTATTTTTTCCAAAAAAAGTGCGCTTGTAAGACCGCTGCGCAAATACGGTGTGACAAAAAGTATTGCAATGACCACTATTTTATTCTCTAGGGTGTTAGAAAAAAAATATATAATGTTTGGGGGTTTTAAGTGATTTTCTAGCAGAAAAAACTGTTTCATGAATGAATGAATGAATGAATGAATGAAAAACTTATATAGCGCGGCACATGCGAACTCAATCGCCTCTGGGCGCTTGTTGTTTCTGTCTCTCAGGGCCTCAAAAGAGCAGAGTTTTTATCTGTCTTCTGAAGCTCAGGTGGTTTTCCTCCAACCGAATGCTGGTTGGTAAAGCGTTCCATAGTCTGAGACCTTGGAAAGCAAACCTTCTTTCTCCTTTGGACTTGTATCTGGCTTTGGGTATCTTGACCAAATTTTAGTCGGTGGATCGCAGAACGCGATTGGAATTGTGGGCTTCTATCTTTTCTCATAGATATTGCGGGGCCTTCCCATGGATGCACTTATGTGTCAGACAGAGGGCTTTAAAAGAAATTCTGTCTTTTACTGGCAACCAATGAAGGGCTCTCAATGAAGGGGAGATTGATTCCCAGGGTTTTTTCCCAGTCACAAGTCTGGCGGCCGTATTCTGAACGACTTGCAGACGAGCGATTTGGTACTTGGGAAGTCCGAGGTAAAGGGCGTTTGCATAGTCCAGTCTGGAGTTCACAATTGTTCCCACCACTACTGCTACGTCTTCTTTGGGGATAAAGGGAATAAGTCTGCGTAGTAGGCGCAGCAGATGGTGAGATCCGCTGACTACTGACCCTATTTGTGCGTCCATTGTCATGTAGGTGTCAAAGATGACTCAGAGACTTTTGACTTTGGAGCTAGGGGTGATGATTTGGCCCAGAATGGGCGGGGTGTCCAGGTTGTTGCCAGTTGACTCTTGCGACTGGCGTGAAACAGAAGAAGTTCTGTTTTGGAACTGTTGAGTTTAAGATAACTCTTGGTCATCCAGTTTTCTATCAAAGAGAGACAATTCTCTAAACTGAAATGATGATCCTTTTTGTTGCAGATGCGAAAATACAGTTGCGTGTTGTCTGCGTATGAGTGATAAAGTAGTTGTTGACTACTAATGATTTCAAAGAGAGGGCGAAGGTAGATGTTGAAGAGCACCGGTGACAGGGGGGATCCTTGAGGGACTCCACATGACACCGTGCGTTTTTCAGAAGTGAAAGGTCCCAATTTCACTGTTTGTGATCGGTTTTCCAAAAGGAGGAAAACCATGGTAAATCACCTACTGCGACTCTAGCTACTTCAGCTAGCCTAGTCAGTAATAGTTTGTGGTCTACCGTGTCAAAGGCTGCGCTTAGGTCCAACAGAACCAGGAGACAAGATTCTCCTTCGTCTGCGGCCTCGAGAGCGTCGTCCCATATTTTGAGTAATGCTGTTTCTGTCCCGTGCCCGGGACGGAAACCCGATTGGTATGGATCAAGTAGATTATGGGTATCTAGATGCTGTTGCAGCTGTTGTACCACTACTTTTTCCATTACCTTGGAGAGAACGTTGAGGCCTGTTATGGGACGGCGGTGGGTTGGGTCCTTGGGATCCAGGGTGGGCTTTTTCAAGATGGGCTTGATTGTGCCCTCTTTCAGCAGGGAGGGCACTATGCCTTCCTTAAACGACTGATTTATAAGCTGCGTGATAGGAGGTGCCAAGATGTTGGCACATTCCTTCAGCAGTTTAGTAGGGATAATATCATTAGGTGCTGTGCTGTTTCGCAAAGCACCGATGATATTTTTTGTGGCATCGATGGTGATGGGTTCCAGAGTAAACTTTGTTAAATGTAGAATGTTTCTATGGGTGTTGTGGGCCTGATTGAGGGTGGCGTTGAGGGGGGTGTTGTTTGGCTGAATGCTTTCCCGGATTCCCTCAATTTTATTGATGAAGAAATCCGATAGTTCATTGCAAAATTCTTGGGTATCTGAATTGGGGGCTTCAAGACAGCCTGGATTCATGGTCTGAGTGACCAACTTGAAGAGTTCCCGGGGGCGGTTTAGGGCGCTGTTGATAGCCTCAGAAAAATAATTTTTCTTGGCTTTGAAGATTTCTTTATGGTATTTTCTTGTTATTTCCTTGTAGGTGATGAGGTTCTCCACTGAAGTGCTTCTCTTCCAGGCAGCTTTCGCCCTTCTGCGCTCTTGCTTCAGTAGCACCAGCTGGTTATTAAACCAGCCGGACTTGTTTTTCCGGATGTGGACTTTGCGTTTCGGCACTACTAAGTCGGCTGACTGTACAGTGCCTGCCGCCGAGAATGTGTTTTAAGCACGACAGCATCGCGCTGAATCTCGGCGACAGGCTGCCGATATCTCGCACTCGCTGGAATAGTAAAAGCACATTCCAGCGAGTGCGTCATAGAAGCGACGGGGATCCGACGCGGATTCCCGCCAATTCTACACGTGGGCGGAGTTTGTTATGAATCCTGAAGGAGAAATCCCCGCCGGATTTTTAAAGAAAAATCCGGCATGGGTTCCCCCCTCAGGAGCATAACGGGCCCTTAGGTCGGTTATGGGTTGTAAGGAGACCCCCTACGCCGAAAAAACAGCGTGGGGGTCCCCCCACAATCCATAACAGACCCGTATCCAAAGCACGCCAGCCGGCCGGTCAGGAAGGGAGTGGGGGCGAGCGAGCGCCCCCCCCCCTCCTGAGCCGTACCGGGCAGCATGCCCTCAACATGGGGGGGTCAGGTGCTCTGGGGCAGGGGGCGCACTGCGGCCCCCCACCCCAGAGCACCCTGTCCCCATGTTGATGAGGACAGGGCCCCTTCCCGACAACCCTGGCCGTTGGTTGTCGGGGTATGCGGGCGGGAGGCTTATCGGAATCTGGAAGCCCCCTTTAATAAGGGGGCCCCCAGATACCGGCCCCCCACCCTAAGTGAATGAGTATGGGGTACATTGTACCCCTACCCATTCACCTGCAAATACAAAGTGTAAACACAAATAAAACACACAGGGTATTGAAATATTTTATTAGTTGGCCGCCGGGGGGGGGGTGTGTATGATCGCTTTTATAAAAGCGCCCCCCTCCGGCGGGCTTCTGTGGGGGGTCTTCTCCCGATCTCCGGGGGTCTTCTCCGCTCTCCGGGGGTCTTCTTCTTCTTCAGGACTCGCCGCCGCTATCTTCGTGTGTTAGCTCAATTACTAGCGGCGGCGGCCCCCTCTTCTGCGACGTCGGCGTCTTCTTCTTCTTCTTCTGCTGTCCAGATGTTGACGCGACGCATCCTTCCGCTGTTATGCCGGGCGCGCGGCTCGCAGCGAAATATATAGGCCTGTCTTGTGACGTCGCAGTCCCATCATGCTCTGGTAGGTACCACGTGCTACCTACCCACGTGATACCTACCGGAGCATGATGGGACTGCGACGTCACAAGACAGGCCTATATATTTCGCTGCGAGCCGCGCGCCCGGCATAACAGCGGAAGGATGCGTCGCGTCAACATCTGGACAGCAGAAGAAGAAGAAGAAGAAGACGCCGACGTCGCAGAAGAGGGGGCCGCCGCCGCTAGTAATTGAGCTAACACACGAAGTTAGCGGCGGCGAGTCCTGAAGAAGAAGAAGACCCCCGGAGAGCGGAGAAGACCCCCGGAGAGCGGGAGAAGACCCCGGAGAGTGGGAGAAGAACCCCGGAGAGCGGGAGAAGACCCCAGAGAGTGGGAGAAGACCCCCCCGCCGCCGAAGACGTCGAAAGAAGCCCGCCGGGTGGTGGGCGCTTTTATCAAAGCGCCCCCCGGCGGCGGAAGAGAACCAGACGGCGGCACCCACCCCCCACAGAAGCCCACCGGAGGGGGGCGCTTTTATAAAAGCGATCATACACACCCCCCCCCCCGGCGGCCAACTAATAAAATATTTCAATACCCTGTGTGTTTTATTTGTGTTTACACTTTGTATTTGCAGGTGAATGGGTAGGGGTACAATGTACCCCATACTCATTCACTTAGGGTGGGGGGCCGGTATCTGGGGGCCCCCTTATTAAAGGGGGCTTTCAGATTCCGATAAGCCTCCCGCCCGCATACCCCGACAACCAACGGCCAGGGTTGTCGGGAAGGGGCCCTGTCCTCATCAACATGGGGACAGGGTGCTCTGGGGTGGGGGGCCGCAGTGCGCCCCCTGCCCCAGAGCACCTGACCCCCCCATGTTGAGGGCATGCTGCCCGGTACGGCTCAGGAGGGGGGGGGGGCGCTCGCTCGCCCCCACTCCCTTCCTGACCGGCCGGCGTGCTTTGGATACGGGTCTGTTATGGATTGTGGGGGGACCCCCACGCCGTTTTTTCGGCGTAGGGGGTCTCCTTACAACCCATAACCGACCTAAGGGCCCGTTATGCTCCTGAGGGGGGAACCCATGCCGGATTTTTCTTTAAAAATCCGGCGGGGATTTCTCCTTCAGGATTCATAACAAACTCCGCCCACGTGTAGAATTGGCGGGAATCCGCGTCGGATTCCCGTCGCTTCTATGACGGCTTTGTCTCCATCGCGGCAAGCCAGCTCGGCGCTGGCTCCCGCGATGGGGCTCGTAGGTGGTCAATCTCGCCGAGAAAGGGAGCGAGATTGACACAATATCCCAGTCACCTACTGTAGTAGGGCTGCATTTAAGGCATCCAGTGTTTCTGAGGCTGTTCGGAATGGTTGGAGTGTTTTAATTTTATTTTCCAAAATAGATTTGAAGAGTTCCGAATGGAGCTTCTTCTGAGATCTAGTCCA
Organism: Rana kukunoris; assembly: GCA_029574335.1. Classification (NCBI taxonomy): domain Eukaryota; kingdom Metazoa; phylum Chordata; class Amphibia; order Anura; family Ranidae; genus Rana; species Rana kukunoris. Next base: position 80,130,140 of record CM056058.1, on the reverse strand, counting down.
GTGTGTTGTCACCGGCTTGGGTGTTTTTATCAATGGGGGAGTTTTGGAAATTATGAATTTAATTGCATGGTGATCTGTCCATGGCAATGGTTCATTTTCCAAAGTATTTATTTTCAGATTTTGTCTGAAAATAAGATCGAGTGTGTGGCCTGAGGCATGTGTGGGCCCACAGACTAGTTGCTGTAGCCCTAAACCTTCCAGGTGGTCAATACAGGCGTCCGCAAACGGGATCCTGTGAGGAATTGGCCCAGAGATTGAAGTCCCCGAGCAGCAAAAGGTGTTTGCTGTTTAGGGTATAAGTGGAGATAAACTCCGTCAGCGATGGTAGAAGCTGCGATTTTGGCCCGGGTGGCCTATAGCAGAGTAGAATACGGACGGTCTCCTGGGGATTTGTTTGCAGCTGTAGAGTAAGGGTTTCCATGAATGGAAGAGGGTTTTGAAGGACTGGTTTAGTGATCGCAAGGTGAGTCCTGTGGATCACCGCCAGTCCTCCTCCTCTTTGCCCTATTCTGTTTTCCGTGATAATACGGTAGTTTTCTGGCACCAATTCTCCTAGAATGGTGTTACAGTCGGCTGTGAGCCAGCTCTCTGTAATAAAGAGGCAGTCTAAGTCATATTGTAGTATGAAATCATGGATTTCTAGTCGGTGTTTTACTGCCGATCTTGTGTTGATCAAAGCACAAGATATGTGCTCAGGTTGGGATGGATGACTGAAATTTTTGACAGTCGATCGTCGATCGATTCTCAATAGTTGCTCAGTTCTTAAGGCCCTTTTGGTGATGGCTGGTAATACTGTGGCGAATCGCCTCAGACCCCGAATGGTTTCTGCAGAGTATCGCAGATTAGCCATTGTCGCCAAGCATCGGGGGTGCCAGTGAGGTTTTTAATGGGATGTGGGGGGAAGATTCTTTAAATCCTCACTCCCAGGTTGATCCAGAGGAAGGCAAAAAAACCCTGGTCGCGCTATCCAATGTGCTGCGGCAAGGGAAAAAAATTCCTTCCTGACCCCTCAATGGTGATCAGCTGAAACCCTGGATCAAGTGCCACAGAGGTGGTGGATATGCGGTGGGGCAGAATAGGGGGAGATGTACCAAGATGGCCACAATTCAGGAAAAAAGGACCTAAGCTGGGGGCTGTCAGCTTGGTGGATCGGTCCCTAGGGAAGGCTGGTGGGCGATCAGGGAGAGGATGGAGGTCCTCCTATAGTAAGAGGGGGTTTCTGGGTGGCTTTAGGGGAATCTCCTGGGTGTTTGTGCGGCGCGCCACTAGGCCACGGGTGAAGCCACGGTCTTTCCTAGATTCGGCCGCCGCAAATCACCATAGGTCGGCGCGGATGGTTGGAGAGGGTGTAACTGAGGTGGAGAGGCGGCGGGGGGATGGCTCGATTGCTGATGGCTTTCAGGAGGAGAACGGGAGGCAACCGAAGTGCGATCGTTGCTCCGGTGGGCAGAGCCGTGGCTTATCCTTAGAAGGACGGCCGCGCTGTCCCAGAGGAGGTAGGGGGGCGGGGGGGGGGGGGAAACAAGCGCCCGGCGAGAACAGGCTTACCTGTGAGACCCCAGAAGACAGGAACTGGGCAAAAGGGTGGAAGGAGAGCTGAAAGGCTGTGATTTCTGGATGCAGCCAGGGGCTGGAGGGAACACCTGCCTGACTAATCTGTCTCGGTGAGCCGACTCGTGTGAGAGCGTCCTGCATGCACCACGGTGACTGACTGACTGCAAACACCAAAACTGAAAAACACCCAAGGTCCTTAAGTGGTTAACCAAGGCCCTAGGCCCCGCATACACCCCGACTATCCACTGTACCATACGCTCTCCTAGTCCCATCTGTTTTAAGGTCTCCAGCATAAATTTCCAATTTACGCTATTAAATGCTTTCTCTGCGTCTGTGTTCAAGAAAACACTCAATATCCTTTTTTTATTTACTTGATATATCAAATTTAGGACTTTAATAGTACTATCTCTTGCTTCTCTAGTTGGTACAAACCCCACTTGATCTAGGTGGACAAGTTTGGAGAACAGGGGCTGTATGCGGGATGCCAGAATCGTTGTCATTATTTTTAGGTCTACGTTCAGCAAGGATATTGGTCTGTAACTGCTACATACCCCTGGGTCCTTCCCTTCTTTCGGGATGACCGTGATATGTGCCATCAGGGCTTCCGCTGGTAGTATCCCCGTTTGACCTACTGTATTAAATACCTTAGTCATATATGTTCCCAGTTGTGTACTGAAACTTTTATAGTATTGTATAGTGAACCTATTTGGGCCTTGCGCTTTACCATGTTTTATTGTTTTAATTATTGTTTGCACTTCTTCCAAGGTAATTGGTTTTTCTAGGTTAGTCTAGTTAAACATGAAGAAGATATCTATTTCTCGACAGTCCACGGTGGGTTCACTATTTCTTGAAAATTATATAAAGAGGCATAGTATTTCCTAAATTCTTGCGCTATTTCTTTTGAAAGATAGTTTCTAAACTGCTTTTGTTTTAATAAATGGAACATATGACTGTGTCTGTATTTTTTTTTAATTTTCTTGCCAGTAACTTCCCACATTTATCTCCTGAAGAACTGCTTCAGCCTTGTATCGTAAGAGGTCTACTACTTGTCTTCTTAAATGTGTTAATTCCGTTCCCAAGCCTACTTCTGTTTTTTTTTTTTTATGCTGTATCTCTAATCTCTGTATTTTTTCTAAGAGTTATTTTATTTGTTCTGCTCTTGCCTTTTTAACCCTGGAGCCATGTTTAATTAAGACCCCTCGAATTACTGATTTATGGGCTTCCCATATTATTCCTGGGTCACATTCTCCGTTGTCATTTGTCTGAAAGTACCATATTATTTATTTTTTTTTCATCCTCCATTATTTGGGGGTTCTGCAATAGGCTCTCATTTAACCTCCATCTCCACTCTGGCATCTGAGTCCCCCCGCCTAATGTCACCTCCATCGTAACTGGTGCATGGTCTGTCCATGTTATTTTCCCTATTGAGATTTCTTGTACCAAATGTAGCATCTGATGAGGTATCAAAAAAAGATCTATTCTTGAATATATTTGGTGTGGGTTCGAATAATACGTATAATCCTTTTCTCCTGCGTGTAAGATACGCCAGCCATCCACTAGCTGTAATTCATGTAGTTTCCGTATAATTCGTTTTCTAATTCCACAAGGGACCGATGATACCCCACCAGTGGTGTCTACCTTTGGGTCCAAGGAAATATTTAAATCTCCTCCACATATCAATTTACCTTCTCTGAAGTTCATCAATTTAGAGAGCACCTTAATTAGAAAGCCATCTTGACCTACGTTCGGTACATATATAGTAGCTAATGTTACCTTTTCTCTGCCTATTACCCCTTTTAGAAAAAGAAATCTCCCTCCCGGGTCAGCAAATTTATCTGTTAGAGACCAGGGAATTCTGTTTGATATTAGGATAGCCACTCCTTTAATTTTAGCTTCCTGATTTGAGGCCTGAAATACATTTGGGAAGCACCTATTTTGAAGATAGGGATATGCCCCTTCTTTAAAGTGTGTTTCTTGGATAAATCCTATATCTGTGTTAAGGGATTTTAACTCATTTAATAATATCTTACGTTTTTCAGGGATATTAAGCCCTCTCACATTTAAGGAAGTAACCCATATTTTATCCATCTATCTTGTCACTGTAGATCAACAGAGGGCGAGAGAGAGAGAGAGAAGACGAGGAAGAGAGAAAGAAATTAAAAATAAAATAAAATTAAATAATAATAAAACATATATATATATATATATATTTTTTAAGGGGTTTGAGGAGCACAAGTCTCCTCTTTAGGGGTCTGAGGGGGTTATATATTACGACTCCTTCTTGGGACTGCTATTTTCCCGTAGGTGCCGAAAAATGGGGTACTGGCTTCCAATAGCAAGAGCGACTGAGCTCCCGTTTCCTCCCCTCTCCTCTTTTACCTCTTATTTTTTTTACCCTTTTATCCGTTAATAACAAGCCTTTATTCTACACTGTCTTTTCTCCTCTACCCCCCCCCCCCCCTCTCTCCCTCTCTTCCTTCCCCTACTGGACTTCCCCTCTAAATCTCCTCCTTCCCGGTATACATACCTTTTATATATCTACATTTTCTGTACTAGCTATTCACTCATTGATAAATATTCATACATATTTATATACATTAATATCCCTTAAACTATTATTTTGTATAGCCTGTTTACTTTTTATTCCAGGTTAATTCTTATCCTGTCCCCCCTGTCCCCCTTCCCACGTTCCCCCTTCCTTTCAACATACACCCATTCTCTCTATATTTCACAGGTTCTTCCTTATACTACAGGTACTGCATATAAGCTTTCTAAATCACCTTATTGCTTTACAACGTGTTGCCCCCTTCCCATAAATCTTTCTCCTTTCTATTCCTTCTTCCTCTCCTATACTCCCCCCTCTCCCTCACTTCCCTTTCCCTTCCCCCAACCAAAAAAAAAAGTGGTTATTTATTTATTTATTCCCCTCCTCAAACCCCATCCCCCATTCCACAAGATTCTGACGGATCTTGTGGAAAATGTGTATTCTATATTTTGTGTGACGTTATGTGTTGTTGTCGAATAGTGGTGTGTGTGATTTGTATAATAATTATTCCCACATGTTTGCCTCCCTACCCCAATCTCCCCCCCTTTCCCCTCCATCACTTCTCCCTTATTCATGCTTACTCCTCCCCTTTCCCTCCCCCCCCCCCGTGTTCAAAATAAGATTTAAAAAAAATTAGAACCCCGTGATCATGTTTAGAGAGGAGAGAAAGAAAGAAACAAAAAAAGAAAAAAGAAAAAAAAATCACATTAGCCCATATACATCTCCCTGTATTAATTATATTATATTTCCTTCCTTGAAAACTAAACAGTCCCTGATAGGGATGACTCCAACATTTAGGTATTTATATATATTCCCCCAAAAAAAGGGGAGGAGAGAGAGGGGAAGAAGAGAACAAACAAAAAAAAATATCCCCTCTCTCTCCTGCTCCTAAAAAGTACATTTCAATCTTCCCAGGCAAAAATAGGAGATCTGGGAACACGGGGCTAGAAATATCCCTAAGATATAAGTCCAGATTCAGGTACATCTGCGCATTATTGGACCGGCATAGCGCACCGCCTTTACGTTAGACTTGCGCAATTTTGCCGCGTAATCCCCCTATTCTCGTAGCTTTTGCGTAGGAAAATGCGCATGCGTAACGTTTTTCCCGAGGCGTAAGGAGGAGTAATACAAATTGGGAAGGACGTGGGCGTGTTACATTGAAATGAGCTGTGACCCCATGCAAATGAAGGGCCGGCCGGCTCGCGCATGCACGCTTGAAGGAGACCATGGTCAGCTCCGCTGTGCGCATGCTCACAACTCGGGAGCGGCGCAATCAGTGAAATTGGAAATGGACTAGGGCAACGTTGTGAACTACGCAAACAGCATAAATAGACACACACAAACGCACTAGCATTGCAAAAGTACATCCCTTTGTCCCTTCCCATTTAACCTAGTGCTTTTGTCCTGTTGTTCGTTGCGGTGTGTTTTGTAGTTGTCAAATTAGTGTTCTGTGTGATCAAGTGTTTGTTAGTAGATCTTTGAAAGTGTTTTTTGATAAGTGTTTGAGAGACTGTTTGTTTGATTGATATATTTCTGTTCGTTTGTTTTCCTGCTGTATTTTTGTTTTGTTTTTTTGTGACTGTTTCTTGCTGAGTATTTTTCTCTTTGTGTGTGTTCTTGCTTGATTGGTTGTGCTTGTTTGTGTGAGTGAATTTTGTTGACTGGGAGTGATTTTTTTGGGAAGTATGACAGAGAGAAAGAGAAAGCTCAATTTTACAGTTGGGGAAAAACAAATTCTTGCCCGGGCCATTAGCGAGTATGGGCGTTTCCTCCACGGCCCAGACAGTGCCAACACCACCCCGGCCAGGAGGAGGGAGATTTTGGATATGATCACTGAGCAGGTCAATTCAGCGGGGCAGGGGGAGACACGGACCCGGTCTGGGATTGACAAAAAAATCAATGACCTCCGGCGTCTGGTCAAACAGAAGATGGCCAGAATGCATGCCCATGCCAGGGGCACAGGAGGGGGCCCACCATGCAGTATTAACCTGACAGCGGAGGAGCGTGCGGTGGCCCTGACCTTTCATCGGCATGAAGTTGAGGGCCTGCCCGGCTTTGACTCAAGTCCGGAGCCCGTGGTGCCAGGAAAGTTTTTTTTTTAATATCAGGTGTGTAGCATGTGTGGGGGAGGGGGTGAAAGGGAATATGTGGCAAGTGTGTGGATCCTCCAACCTGTGAATGTTTTGTGTCATCCACAGATGTGCAGGAGGGTGCAGGGCCATCTGGTCTGACCGCACCAACCCCAGGACAGCAGCCTAATGAGGCCCCCCCAACAAGGCCGGAGTCCGCGGAGGAGGTTCAAGAGGAGGAGGAGAATCATGAGGAGGAGGAGAATAATGAGGAGGAGGAGTCCATGTCAGGCACTGGACGTTTGGTTTTTGAGGACTCTTCCCCTCTGGCTGGCAGCAGGCAGCCCTCCCTAAGGGGGACCCCCCCCCCATCCTCCCCCAACATGGCTCTCCTCACAAGGGCCTCCCCTTCTCCCCGGCCACAAGCATCAGCTGGAGGCAGGATTTCATCCCAGAACACCAGGGGGGTGGCCGATCTCCTGCCCGCCACTCTGAGAAGGGACCAGTTCCTCCAGACCCGCCATCTGGGACAGGTCAGCCAGACATTGGTGCGGATGGAGGAGAGCCTGTCCTCCATCAAGGATACGCTGGGGAACCTGGACTCCTACTCCCGGGCTTTCACAACCTGCCTAAACGAACTGCAGACGACATCAGCAGGCGTTGGGCAGGATGTGAGGGCCCTTACCCAGGCTATCCAGGCCAACACGGCAACACTTGGTGCTGCCCTGGACAGAATAGCCGTGGCCTTGGAGGGCAGGCCGCCAGGTGGGCAGAGATCAGGGGCTGCTCCTCCTTCCCCGGTTTTACCCCTCCCCCATGAGTCTCCCCTGAGAAGCCGGGGCCGGGGCCGTGGCCGGGGGCGTCCCAGGCGTGGCTCACGCAAGGGGCAATAATTTGTGTTTTCCCCCTTTTTTTTTTTTTGCTGGAAATTTTTTGCTTTTGCAGGTAATTTTTTTTTTTGGGGGTTCTGAATGCTGTTTGAATATGGGGGTGACATTCCTGCCGGAAAAGGGGTGTCACCCTCAATTTTGGTGGAGTAGGGTTCCCCAGGACCAGGGAGAAGTGATCCCCAGGTCCGTGTGAATGGTGTATGAATGTACAGTGACATAATTGGAGCCTTGGCGTGGCGTTGCTGCTCACAAGTCCAGCATGGTGGACTGGTGCCAATCCAATTTGATGTGGATGTGATGTGTCTGTGCTAGGGACCACAGTGGTGTGCATGCATGCATTCTCATTGTGCCATGATTAATGTGTGTGTTTAACGTGCAAAGATGCCCAATGTGAGTTGTCTCCTGGTTGCTCTTCCCTCAGAAGACGGGTAGCCTCGGTTAGGGGGGGATTGTCTGGTTCAGGGGTCATGTCATCACGTAGGGCAATCTGCAGGCCCTTTCTTACTGCGAAGTTGTGCAGCATGCAACATGCACCGATGATCTGGCACACAAAGTTTGGGGAATACAAGAGGGTCCCCCCAGACTTATCCAGGCATCGGAAACGTGACTTCAGGAGGCCAAAGGTGCGCTCCACCACTGCTCGTGTTTGGGCATGTGCTTGATTGTATCTTTCCTCTCCTGGAGTTTGGGGGTTCCGGATAGGAGTCATGAGATGGGGTCCCAGTGGATATGCAGAGTCACCTGTAAGGGAAAAGACAGGAGGATGTTAGTCATGCATGTGCCACTTGTGAGGTGTGCATCATGGGAGGGGATAGTCATGCCTGACTCCCATGTCACTCACCAACCAGCCAGGTGTCCCCATACACGTTCTGTTCGAATTCCATTCGGATGTGGCATTGATTGTATATGTAGCTGTCATGGCTGGACCCTGGGTGTTTGGCACGGACGTGCCATATGAGGCCTTGGGCATCGACTATCACCTGTACATTGATGGAATGCCAATGCTTCCGATTGCGGTACATGTGCTCTGTCTCCTGGGGGGGCTGGAGTGCCACATGTGTGCAATCAATGGCCCCCACAGTGCGTGGGAATCTGGCAATTCTGTAGAAATCTGTCATTGCCTTCAGCCGCAGGTCCTCAGTGGTGGGTTTGATGATTTGGTTGGCCATGCGTCTGAGGATTGCAGGGACAACCTGGTGCACACATCTGCTCATGGAGGATTGTGACATCCCAGCCACCACTCCACTTGTACGCTGAAAAGAGCCACTGGCAAGGACATGGAGTGTTGCCATGACCTTGACCAGTGGCTGCACTGCATGTGAGCGGTGTGTTGGGCTGGTGATGTCCTCCTGCAGGATTGTGGTTAATTCCAGGATGACATGAGGGGTGAATCTGAAGATGCGAAACACCTCAGAATCACTCATGCCAAACAGGTCTATGCGGGTGCGGTATATCCTCTCCCGTGCCATCCTCCGTGCCATCCTCCGTGCCCTCATCCTTCTTTGTTCATCTAAAGTCAGTAGTATAGCTATGCGCGACGATGCCCCTGGCATGTTGGCATACAGATTGTTGTGCAACACGTGTGACTGCTGAGCTCCTCACTAACAGTGTTGCTTTATCTAACAAGTAGACTTTTTTTCTCTTTTTAGACCAGCGTTCTTTTGTGGATCCCCGTAAGTCCCTCATTAGCATATTTGACTAGCAAATCAATGGTCTGTCTAGCGCACTTTTGCGCGGACGGATGCGCCAGTCTAACGAAATTACGCGGGACAAAAAAAAATAGATTTTTTGCGTATCTCGTTCTGGGGATGCCGTGCATCGAAACGCACGCGCACATTTCGACTTACGCACGCGCATCTCCTGTTGCGCAGGCAGAATCGCTCTGTGAATCTGGGCCATCGTTTTTTCCCCTAGTGGGAAGGGAAAAAAAAGGGAGGGGGGGCAGGGGATAATTAATTTCATCTATATCCATCTATATCTCCCCCTCCTCTCCTCCCCTTAACTCCCTATATCAAGCCTAAAAAAAAAGAAAAAAGAAAGGGAGATCAAATACCGGGGGAGCGAGGGGAAAAATAAAAAAAGTAAAAATTAACCTAGAAGAGGAAATTACGGAGGGAAGGGGAGAGGTAGATAGCCCAGCAAGGCATTCCTTGGATCAATATATATCTCTAATCACCTAACCGTAGTTTCCCTTTCTATCTTCTACTTTTTTATTCTCATTAATAAATTTTTCTTTCCCGCCAGGGTTTTCTAATATAATTCTCAGTCTTTCGTTGTTTGTGGGCCCCCTTTCCGGTGTATTCTCGCAATAGGCTGAAGCCAGTCTGGCACCTCAAACTGTTCTATACCCACAAATTTAAATAATTCCGGAAGCTCCGACGGTTCCGATAATAGAAATGAAACTGATCCTTTCTTCACTAGAAGTGCAAACGGGTACCCCCAGCTATAAGTTCCACCAGCGGCTTTAATTTTTTCCAGAAGTGCTCTTAATTGTGCCCTCTGTTGTAGTGTAGCCCATGAAATATATGGTAGTATTTTTATTACCATTTCTTGAAGTTTTATTGACTTTACTTCCCATTTAGACTCCGACTGCGATCTTCGATCTCTTCAAATTTCAAGTATATCACTGAGTTATGTGTGCCATGTAGGGATTGTTTTTTTTTCCAAACCCTCAAGCCTAGACACCCGGTCTTCCAACTCCAACATTCGCGTCCCCTCTGACGAGATTTTTTCTGATAAGGCTTGAACCTCTGATCTAATTAACTGATGTTCCCTTCGATGGCCTTCCTCTGATCTCGATACTAGCGTTTCCATCTCATCATGTGTCGGAAGCGCTTGCAAGATCGCCATTTCATCTCGTGTGGGGAGTGCCTGTAGTATAGCCATCAGGTCTATTTCAGAGGACATTTTTTCAGCCATATTACTATAGTCCTTGCTGCTTATTTCTACCTGCTCTTGCCCCCCTTATATTACTACTGACGAGCTGAGGCTCATTCAAGGTGCTGCTCTTGGTATCTCCAAATACTCTGCCCCCCTTATTTCAATCACTGATGCCCTCGCTACAGCCGTAGCGGACCGTGTACGTAGGAAATAGTATTTTATCTCTGGCTATACTAGTGGTATCTTTGTATGTGTTTTTTGCTGTTTTTTTTGTGGGTTCACTTGTGGACGTACTTCCGTTTTTTTCCTAACATTCATTCCTCAGCACTCCCCACAGTATACTCTGATCGGCCCCCTGAGTTCAAGAAAAAAAAGTTCATATATATGCTTTGTGCTCAGCTCCAGCATACCCAGCATGTATAACTTATAAAACGTACACCGCTCCTATACAGTTTATATAGGACACGTCTCTCGGTCTCTTAAGAGCTATTCAAAAGCATTTTCAGGCACCAGCTACTTCCAGCATCTCTCTATGGCTCTCATTAACAATAATACTCTAACATAGTTAGCAGACCTCAGTCTAATCCAGTCCATGTACAGTCCTATCCATCAATACAAACACAGTAACCCAATGAAACTTTCTCTGGGATTCTCTGGAGCTGTACTGAGCTTTTCGTGGCTGACTAAGTTAATCCAATGCTGTGCAGATCTATGCAGGGCTATACAAAGCTATACAGGGCTATCTGGTCTGTACAGGGGCATCCGAGGATCCAATGCTGTGCAGGACTGTCCACAACTATGCAAGACTGTCTAAGCTGTGCAGGGGATGCACAAAGCTGTTTAATCCGTCCAAAGGTATGCAGGGCTGTTTGAACAGTTTAACACAGGTCTCAGCTGTCAGTGTTGTCCTTGCATGGATCTATCCACTGTCTTCCATGTCCTTCATATAAATGTATATGCAGTTCACCTCAATATCTTGGGATAGATTAAATTGTAATCTTATGAAGTAGTACCAAAAACTGGGAGATTTTTTAAGACAACACAGAGCTGTCTTAAACTTGTCAAAGTATGTAAAGGACTTTTTTGTACTTTTTAAACATTTATAACAATAGTGTATTTACCAGACCAATATGGGGTAAATAAGAGAAGAGCAGTATTATATATAATATATCAAATACATAGACTTTTTTTGTTTGTTTTGGATAGAATAGAGAATAGTTAAAAAACCCTGCCAGGGGGGCGTGGTCTGGCTGTGCTGAGGAATGGCAGCTTAACTGCGTTGCTCCTGCCGTCACGGATTTTACTGGCTTGGTGGAGCGATACATTGCCCCTTATCTTATTCTTTTTAATATTGGTGGACTACCGGGACTTTTCTGCCTATAATTACCTACTTTGGGAATACTGAATCCTATCATCTAGCCTCCTTATTGCTGCTGTAAGCCGGACCTGCGGACCTATCATGGCCAGACCGGGACATACAAGTGGACATACTCCTTTACTGGTAATTACCTCTGCTTCAAATCCTATCTTTAATGAACCGGAAAAAAGCTCTCAACCTAGCCTAAATGATCTCCGCACAATAGCGGCAGACATTAAAGACACTCTTTCTGCTGCTATAGCATAACTGCGCGTAGATGTACGCGCCATTAATATGAGAGTGAAGGAGGTAGAAATTGTTACTGCGCAACAAGGCTCTGCAATTGTGCATGTCAACCATAAAGTTGATTCACATACTTTACACCTGAGAAATTTCCACCGACAAGTGGAAGACCTTCAAAATAGAAACAGACGCCGCAATATAAGGGTCCGTGGTCTGCCAGAAAAAAATGATACTGATCATCTTTTTGCTACTCTTTCTGACATTTTTAATGACCTTTTGGGTAGACCACCTTTAACCTCTATCAAAATGGAACGCATGCATCACGCTCTCAGACCAAAAGGTAAACCATCTGACCCTCCTAGAGATGTCATATGCTGCTTATATGACTTCCAGTTAAAAGAAGACATCCTGAGGAATGCAAGACTCAGACGTAATATAAAATATGGGGATACTGATATACATATTTATCAGGATTTATCTAACATCACCCTTCAACATAGAAGAGACTTGAAACCTCTCCTAGAAATACAAAAGGTGTAATTTACAAGTGGAAATTCCCCTTTGGACAATTGGCTACCAATTAAGGCCGCTCTACCCTTCTTAGGCCGCGTACACACGACTAAATACATCTGTTCAAATCGGTCTGACAGACCGATTTGAACAGATCTGTCTGCTGGGCTATTTTGGTTTGATCGTTGTACACACGATCAAACCAAAATCCCCGCCGGCAGACAGCGCGGTGACGTTGACGCCGCAACGTCACCGCACCAGGAAGTAAAACACTTCCGCGCATGCGTCAAATCCATTTGACGCATGTGCGAGCAGATATGTCTGCTGTTTAGCGTACTAACCAGCAGACATGTTGGACGGACGGATTCCCAGCAGACAGATTTTAAAGCATGCTTTAAAATCTGTCAGCTGGCCAAATCTGTCTGTCCGCCCGTACACACGATCAAATCTGTCTGCTGAATACCTTTTTATTTTTCATCTTATTCTCCGGCTTGGTTATATCCAACCCCTAGATTATATCAGTGTCTAAATACACTTTCTCCCTGAGTGTATTTTGTCGACACTGTTATATTTTATTTTACCACCTAGACTATTTGTCTGTGAGGAAGGGAAATAGTTATAATCCCTTTTCCTCAAGTGGTTATTCCCTTTGGGGGTTTTTACTTAACCCCCTCTTTTTTTTTTCCTCCACCCCTTGTTTTCCCCCCCTCCCCCCACCCTTTTTTTGATAGATTGACACACAATATATTAAACACTAAATTATTTGCTATGCAATCCCCGGATATTAATTCTCACCTTCCTAGAATTAAATTTTACTCATTGAACACTAAATGTCTTACTATCCCGGAAAAGCGATCTAAACTGTTTATGTTATTGAAAAAAATCTAAAGCCGATATTGTCTTTTTACAAGAAACTCACTTTAAACTTAACAACATCCCTTCTTTGTATAACAAATTGCTTCCTTCTTGTTTTCATGCAGCAAACCCTGAATCCAAAACAAAAGGTGTTTATATTCTGGTCTCTAAACATTGCCCACTCCAAATACAAGATACATCGTTAGATGTTGATGGTAGATACGCTTTTATTAAGGGTTTTTTATACAACAAACCCATCACCCTAGCTAACATTTATGTACCCAATAAATTACAAATACCTTTCCTTAAAAATACTCTACAGCTCTTATCTCCTTTTCAATCAAGGATGCTTGTTTTGGGAGGTGACTTTAATATGGCTCTCAATCCTATAATTGACACATCTTCAGGAACAACCAATCTTTCATATAAAGCACTACACATTGTAAAAGATTTACTTAAAGATTTGACCGTCCATGATACTTGGCGCACTCTTAATTTGAACTCCAAATACTACACCTTTTATTCTTCCCCTCATAATAGTTACTCTAGAATCGATTATTTCTTTTTATACCAAGACGACCTTGCAACCCTTACTGACGCTTCTACAGATCCTATGATTATATCCGACCATCACCCTATCTCATTCTCTATGACCTTTTCATCCGCTCCACCTAGATCTTTCATTTGGAGACTTGATAATTCCTTGTTAAGCGACCCTATAAAAATTGCATCTTTAAATTCCTCTATTAAAAACAATTTTTTGGAAAATGATTCTAAAGAACTTCACCCACTTACCTTATGGTCTGCTCACAAATGTGTGATCAGGGGAAAATGTATATCTATGGCTGCTAAGAGAAATAAAGACAGACAAGCGACTATTAACCACTTCATACCCGCCCACCGTGAAATGACGGCGGGCGGGATACTCAATTATCCTGACATCACGTCATATGACGTGATGTCAATTTAAGCCACTAGGTGGCGCGCGCGCCGCCGGCGCCGCGCGCGCGCACCCACCGGGTAACTAAAAACACTGTGCGCGTGCCCGGCGGCCGCGATGGCCACCGGGCACCCGCGATTTTCGTGTAACTGAGCTGGGACGTGCAGCTCTGTGTGTAAACACAGAGCTGCACGTCCCTGTCAGGGAGAGAGGAGATCGATTGTGTCCCTTGTACATAGGGACACAATCGGTCACCTCCCCCAGTCACCCCCACTTCCCCCACAGTAAGAACACACCTTAGGATTCACATTTAACCCCTTCCCCGCCCCCTAGTGGTTAATCCCTTCCCTGCCAGTCACATTTATACAGTAATGAATGCATATTTATAGCATTGTTCACTGTATAAATGTGAATGGTCCCAAAAATGTGTCAAAAGTGTCCGATGTGTCGGCTATAATGTCGCAATCCCGAATAAAAAACGCAGATCGCCGCCATTCCTAGTAAAAAAAAAAATCATAATTATGTCCCCTATTTTGTAGGCAATATAACTTTTGCGTAAACCAGTCACTATACGGTTATTGCGATTTTATTTTAAAATTTTTTTTACCAAAAATATGTAGAAGAATACGTATCGGCTTAAACTGAGATCAATTTTTTTTTTTTTTTTTTTTAATGGGATATTTATTATAACAAAAAGCAAAAAATGTTGTGTCTTTTTTCAAAATTGTCGCTCTTTTTTTGTTTATAGCCTAAAAAATAAAAACGCACGGGCGATCAAATAGCACCAATAGAAAGCTCTATTTGTGGGAAAAAAAGGACTCCAATTTTGTTTGGGAACCACGTCGCACGACCGCGCAATTGTCAGTTAAAGCGATGCAGTGCCGGAAGCTAAAATTTTGTCTGGGCAGGAAGGGGGTGTAGGTGCACAGTAGGCAAGTGGTTAAACTACTTTCTGATAAAATCCATTCTCTTGAAAGCACACACAAACAGACACTGGCCCTCGACACATTCCAAGAACTCATAAACACTAGGGAAGAATTACTTCCTATACTAGGGGAAAAATCTAGGCGTAACCTTGCATTTGCACAAAAACTTTTCTATGAATCTGGAAATAAATCCGGAATGTTTTTAGCCAGAGCTATCCATTAAAAAAAAATTACTAACACCATTCACTCTATTAATGATCCTACAGGTAAAAGAATGTGTATTTCTTCAGAAATCGCTCACCATTTTCGCTCATTCTACTCTAAATTATATAATTTACAGAACACCATCTCTCCTAACCAGGATATTAATAGAAAAAAATTATTATTGATTTTTTGACAGAATTCAGCCCTAATCCAATTAGTTTAGAAGAAGCAAATACTTTGGACAAACGCCTTGACTTAAATGAAACTATGACTGCTCTGAAACAATTAAAGACTGGTAAATGCCCTGGACCGGATGGCCTCTCTGTAAGCTATTACAAGTCCTTTTCTGAAACTCTTATACCATATTTTTTTAAATCCTTTAATTCATTCCCCGATTCCCCTTCTTATAATAGAGACCTTCTTGAAGCTCACATTTCAATGATCCCGAAGCCCAATAAAGACACTTCGTTGGTATCGAATTACAGACCCATATCTCTTTTAAATGTCGACATAAAGCTTCATGCAAAAATCATTGCCAATAGGATTCTACCACTAGTCCCAAATGTAGTCTCCCTAGACCAAGTGGGTTTCATACCTGGGAGGGAAGCTAGAGACAACACTCTGAAAGCTATAAATATTCACTATTGGTTGACTACATCTCAGACCCCTGTTTTTTTTCTATCTCTTGACGCAGAGAAGGCGTTCGACAGAGTAGCTTGGGATTACATGACTGAAGCCCTGAAAGCACTAGGATTCAAAGATAGAATGATCAAATATATACTCGCACTATATTCTTCCCCCACTGCTAAAATTAAAATCAACGGATGCCTGTCGGACGCCTTCTCTGTGTCAAACGGAACCAGACAGGGATGCCCCTTATTGCCCATTATTTTTATTCTTATTTTGGAACCCTTTCTATGTAAACTTCGGAATAATCCAGATATTAAAGGCATTACAATAGATAAAACACACTATAAATTGGCCGCTTATACCGATGATATTCTATTGTTCCTCACAAACCCAATTATAACAATACCTAATTTACTGAAAGATTTTTCACTTTTTTATTAATTTTCTAACTTGAAAATTAATTTTGACAAATCTAAAGCGCTAAACATATCTCTATCCAATGACACAGTTTCCCTCTGTAAAATAAATTTTCCATTTGGTTGGTAAGACAAATCCATCACTTATCTTGGAATCCAATTACCCTCGAATCTATGTGATCTATATAACCTGAACTTTCCTCCAGCTCTTTCAAATATACAAACTGACATACTTAACTGGGACAAAGGTCTATTCTCATGGTTCGGAGAGCCGCCATAATAAAAATGAACATACTCCCCAGAATCCTATATCTTTTACAGACTATCCCTATAAAAATACCCGCATCCTTTTTCACTGCATTTAAGAAACTTTGCTTGAAATTCATTTGGAATTTTAAACAACCCAGAATTAGTTAGGAAAAATTAACTATCCCTAAACATTTAGGTGGCATTGGTCTTCCTGACATCTAAAAATATTATTGGGCCTGCCTCTTAACTTGTGTAATAGATTGGCACTTGCACATTGAATCTAAGGCGTGGATCAAACTGGAAGGCTCATTCTCTCCACTGCCTTTATGTCACCTACCATGGATCTGCTCCCGTAAAATACCTCGTATGGTTAAACATCATCCTCTAACTAACCCAACTTGACAAACTTTCAGATCCTTATATAAACAATTTGATATCACCTCCATACCGGGCCCTTTAACTCCACTGATTCTCAATCCTGACATCCCTATAAAATGTTCTGAATTTCAATGCTCTTATCTGTCTCCAAGTGAATCTATTAGAGCGGAATCCTTTTTTGAGAAAGGACATATCCTCCCATTTGTTACATATATAGCCAAACACCCTAATTATTGCATTTCTTCTTTAGACTATGAAAAACTTAAACAATTCCTTTCTATATCTCCGTCGTACTTAGATTGGTTTAAGAGCAAAACACCTTTTGAAAAATTATGTGTTAAATCTTCACCTCAAAGGCACCTTATCTCTTCCATCTATGCCATCCTTTTTTCAATGGCTGACATTAAAGAAGATAACACTACTCGAAAATGGGAAACTGATCTAGATATATCCCTATCTGAAGAGGAATGGTGATGCATATTCCACCACATACACAAGAGCTCCTAAACGTCCAAATACAAGAAAACAGTTATAAAATATATTCTAGATCAGGGATCCTCAAACTACGGCCCTCCAGCTGTTGTAGAACTACACATCCCATGAGGCATTGTAACATGCTGACATTCACAGACATGACTAGGCATGATGGGAATTGTAGTTTCTGAACAACTGGAGGGCCATAGTTTGAAGACCCATGTTCTAGATGGTACAGAACTCTGGTTATTACTCACAAATACATCCCCAATTCCACACCCTTGTGTTGGCGCTGTGATGCTGAACGTGGCACACTTTTACACATTTGGTGGGAATGTAATCTCATTCCATCTTTCTGGAAAGACGTACACGACATAATTATACAAATTACGACTCTTACCCCTGAGTTTACAGCAGCGCAATACTTATTACACCATAGTTCACTATCGATATCTGCTTATAATCGATCCATCTTACCACATCTCATTAATGCTGCAAAAATTTGCATTCCCAATTACTGGAAAAAACAAAACCCTCCTTCCATATCTGAATGGTTAAAAAAGATTGGTCATATTGCTGACATGGAAAATCTAATATGTCAATCAAAAGACTCTCCCACTACCTTTACAATAAATGGGCTTGTTTGTTGAATTTTAAACATTCTAGGAAATTTCTTCAATTATCTAATGCATCCTCATGATATTTTCCAATTATTTATTGTATAACATATTCTGTCATGAATTGTTGATTTATCTCTATACCTCGTATTATCTATTTTCATTTACTTCCCTCACACCTCCCTCCCTTCCACTTTCTTTACTTTTTCCCTTCCTACTTTAAAGTTACATATATGTACTTAAAGCATTTGTAGCCTTTTTTTTTTTGTTTATGTAATACCTTTATCACTTATTGTATCCATCGCTCTTTATTACGCAATATACATGTATTGTATCCATTTACTTTAATTTAAAAATCCAATAAAATATTTGAAACAAAAAACCCTGCCAGTTTCCTTTTCACTGTCTGTGTACTGTTGAGGAAATTTCCTTTCAATTCCTGTCCTAAAAAAGCAACTGGAAGTTGGTGGAATTCCCTTCTTAGATAGGTGTTTGAGTCTCTTAAACAGGTATCCCCATTGAAAGATTTCCCCTTACCTCTTATTCTGGGTACACCGCTACAAAGTTGGATTTACTAAAAAAAAATCCATGACAGTGGTCACCAGTACAAATAGAGGCGTGAGTCTCCCCAGTGGAACACAGCGAGTCTAAACTTTCCCCATTCTATCTAAAATTCAGAAAAAGGCTTGCCTAAAAATATACTTTACGCATTTTAAAATACGTCTGTAAATGTTATTCACATTGAATTTACATAAGCCACATTTTTTACAGCTATACAAACACTGAAAGAGCTCATGTTTTACCATCCAAATTAGTTACTTACAAGCACATTTCATTCCCTGGTGAACCATCCCATAAAGAAGAGAACCACAGTGATCGCAGAAGGTGGGGCTGCTGTAGCTGTGAACTTTGAACTTGTGTCTGCTACGTGGATCCTGCAAGCAAAACACAAATTAGCGTAACATTAGCAACTTGTTGACTTCAAAGGATGCCTTGCCTATACCCAGCAAAGCAGAGTCACACAGGTGTCTTGAGATATACAAGTGCTCCCTTTCGAATGAATTTTCAAGGCCCAGGGCATCCAAAACTTTAGTGTTAAATTTAGATTGCTCATGCAGATTGTGAACTAGACAGGAAGTATAGGTTCTGATCAGGCTCTTTAGAGCAGTGTTTCTCAACTCCAGTCCTCAAGGCACCCCAACAGGCCATATTTTCAGTCTTTTCATTAATTTGCACAGGTGATTTGATCAGTTTCACTGCCTTAGTAATTACCACAGCCATTTTACTCTAATGCCGCGTACACACGATCGTTTTTCGGCATGAAAAAAAACGTTGTTTTTCAGCATGTAGAAAAAACGAAATTTTTCCAACTTCATCATTAAAAACGATGTTGCCCACACACCATCGTTTAAAGAAAACACATACGACGGCACTCTAAAGGGGAAGTTCCATTTAAGCTCCCGTCTCATAACTTGCTTCTGAGCATGCGTAGGTTTAAAACAACGTTTTTAACATCATTTTAGCCCACAAGCGATCATTTTTTACAACCCAAAAAAAACGATTTTTTTTAAAATGACGTTAAAAAATGCAGCATGCTCAATTTTTTTTAAATCTTTTTTAGAAGATGAAAAACGATGTGAAGCCCACACACGATCATTTTAAATGACATTTTTAAAAACGTTGTTTTTTTAATGCCGAAAAATTATCGTGTGTACGCGGCACTAGGGAAATCCTGAAAGCATGACCTGTTGGGGCACTTTGAGGACTGGAGTTAAGAAACGCTGCTTTGGAGGGTCCTCATCTGATGTCAATTACTGGGAGTGCAAGATGGGAACATAGCTCGTCTCAGCTCCAGATGTCACTGTGCAGCAGAAACAGTGTCCCATAAGCCACACATTGCAAGTCCTCTGTGAAGGAGTATGTGACAGTGTCAGCCAGGGCTCCAGCTAGGCCACACCCCAATGCATTTTGCTCTGCCCGGAACTTGATCATGGGAGTGGAGTGAATTATGTTGGGGGCCTGGCCTGGTTGGAGCCCTGGCTAAGAAGACTTGCAGCGATGTGCGGTGATGTTCTACATGATGATACAGATTGCTTATATCTCACCCACCAGCATTAAATATATTTTTGGGATTCTAGAGGCTAAATCTCCTCCCCCTTTCTCCAAATCTCTATTTGCTGTGGTCACACTCAGATATGATCCCATTCTCATTGTAGGATTTGTTATGTCATGTAAAAAAAAAAAATTTTGGTGACCATTATCACTGAAAGAAATTTTTATGGTAAATCTAAAATGTTACAGTCGTCACCACAATAAGAGACGAGTGTATCCAAACTAAATTTACAGGTCCTGCTCAAGGCTCCACCAGGTCACTTGGAGTGCAGACAAGGGCAGAGCTAATCCCAGCTCTAGGCACCTAATGGAAAAGTTAAAAGTCCTAAAAGTCACACATCTCTGCAAAAAAGAAGGTGTATGCCAGCCTCAGCCCAGGCTCCAATGAGGCCACACTCCCAAAGAGCTTAGTCATAAATAAAATTGTACAACTTGACTATTGTTAGACCACATCTGCAAAGAATGAATACCAACATGAGGATGAATGAGAACCAACATGAAAAGGATAGCCAACATTTCAGGAAGAAAAGGGGAAGCGCGTAATTTTCTGCTGCTAAACGCACTGCAGCTACTTAGCAGCATATAGCTCCAGGTAGAGAAGAAAAGTCAACCTGGATGCAGCACTTTCCTTCCTATACGTAGCTAAACTGTATTCAACTAAATATTTCTAATCACTATGTATGAATACCATGATTACTTTGCATTATGTGAGTCCAGCTGCTTTTAGAAAAGTCTAAAATTTAGGCACCTGTGCGAATGTAGCCCTAAATTAGAAGTTTAGCCTCATGCTATCTAAGCTTTAACCTACTCCCACACCCATTCTAAGCCCTATGCTTACTACCCTGTAAAGAAAAGATGTCTATACTTACCTAATCTAAAGGCACTCCAGTTTGGTCACGTGATCTCCTGAGCGGCTGGCTTCAGTGAAGAAGAGAGGTCGCTGACAACGGATGCAACGTCTATGTGGTAGTAGCATCACCCATTACTGTGCGAAATCTGTTGTCGGCTGTCCCTCCTCTATATTGCGTTGGGAGCCGATCATGTGACTTGACAAGAACACCCTCAGAATAGTTAAGTATAGACATCTTTCCTTTACAGGCTAGTTACTATAGGGCTCAGAATGTGGGTGGGAGCAGTTCTGCAAACTACATCTTAACAATTTCCCTACTGTGTACAGGATCAGCGTGGGCCACACTACAAGTAGACAGACAATGCACAACATCCACAAATGAAGCTCATTATGTACATATTGATACCATTTTAAAGCCGCACCTATAACTATTTTACACATCTGATGACCTTTACCTTATTGTCTTACGATTTGATTAACACATCTACAATATTAAATACAGCAAGTTTTACATCTTCGTTGTACCAGAAGACATTTGTAACTGCAGTCTAATCTTATGGTGTCGTACTTATAACAGCAACTCAGAATAAATTAACATTTTCAAATTACAATTATTGTAAATGTAAATGTAGATTTCAATGTATCAGCAATGAAAAACGGTCATAACATCAAACAAGTGTAATTTTATTTATCTAGGTCTGAGGACTAGGACCCTTTCCACACCAAGTCTGGAGGTGTATAATGCTTCATGATTTTGTAAAGCTCTCTTAATTAATTATAGGGTGTGCATTGTGTGTGTAGATGACAATGGGGTGGATTTAATAAACCTGGAAAGTGCAAAATCTGGTACAGCTCTGCATAAATTTCCACATATTTTTTTTTTGTCAAATCTTAAAGTGATAGTAAGCTATTTTTGTGAACTTATACCCATTGTCAGCTCTACCATGGGTTCCGCTGGGTCCATTGGACCCAGGCAGAATTTTGAGAGGGGTGCCAGAGTGCTTAACACACAGCCCATTGAGCCACTTGTTTTTATGCAGAGTTCGGTGGCAGCGGAAGTGTGGTAGCAAACAGCGGTGAAGCTATGGGGATTCGGGGAAGGTGGCCAGCGAGGAGGACAGTTAGACATGTGAGAGTCCGGTAGGGAGAAGAGCTCTACCCCTTCTTGACCACCAAAGAGGTGGGTAGGAGAGGGCTCTCCCAGAACCTGGATTCCTCCAGCCTCCTCTCTGCTCCAAGATTAACAGTAAGGCCCAGGGCGGAGGACAGGCTTACTGGGGGCCCTGAGGAAGAAGAGAGGCGGGAGGCGGAGGCTGCCAAGGAGCCGCTGGAAGGAGCAGAGCAGTGAGGACACCTTCAAACAGGGTTGCCAACCGCCAGTAAATTTACTGACAGTAAATATCAGGGGCTGATAAATTCATGCTGTGTTGACTTTTTAAGTGTAAATCAAGCAAATTACTTTGGTATAGGTATTGTCAGTGTTTCCATATCATGTTTATACTGTTCAAACATTCACTGTGTTAGTTTTCTAAGGAGTTCTGTAATTTCTCAGGTTGTCAGTAAAAAACACCCCATCTCTCTCTCACTCACTCCCTCTTTCACACTCCCCCATCTCTCTCTCTCACCCACCCCCTATCACCCACTTTCCCCCAACCCCTCTCTCAGCCCCCCTTTTTCTCACTCCCCCTCTCTCACCCCCACCTCTCTCCCTATCACTTCCACCTCCCTTTCACTCCCTCCTCTCTCTCTCTCTCCCCCTCTCTCTGACCACTCCTCTCCCTATCTCCCATGCCCTCTCATGGTACATAATAATGGATGTGGGGGCGTAACTTTTTTGGGGTGGTGGGGGGGGGGGCAGCATTTTATTCTTGCACCCAGGCAGCACAATGTCTTGGGCCAGCCCCGCTTGTACCTACCGGCAAGCATATATTAAGGTACAGTGAATATCTCCTAAACTTTCAGTGTTTAGGAGATATTCACACTGGATGCAGCCAGTGACATCATGTGCTCTTTACTTTTGAGATAAAGATTTTACATAAAAATAAAAATTGAACATTATAAGCACCCTTCTCAGTGCTAATTGGTTTGTCTCAATCCTCTAATTGACACATCTGCAGGACAGCTTGTTCTGTTGAAAAACAACAGACTTACTGACAGGCTCACCTTTTGAAAATAAAAGAAAGAAAGCCTAAAAAGAATGCAGCAATTACATGTAAGAATTGGTAAGCTGCAATATAATAAATATTTGCTTATGTTGTTAATACTGTTTAAACCCTAAAACCTAACACTTAACTTCTTCAATCCTAACACTAACATTAAAGTATACCAAAAGCCAAAACTTCTTATTTTAAGTTTGGCAGAGTAAGGACATGATAAAAGTTATTTTTGCTGTCTCTATCCCTCTCAAAATGTACCCTCTCTGTCTAGCAATTGTCAGGGACGCAGAAAATAATGGGGAAACCAAAATGTCAGGGTTGCCACTAGAACAGGAATGAAGGGCAAATCCTCCAATATGGAAAATCCAAAAATTGTGTTTTTTTAAGCTTTTGAAGAGGTGTTTTAACCATGTCTACCTAAAATTAAAAAACTGCCTTTAGTATTTAACCCTTAGCCAACCCCTCACCCATAACCTTAACGTTAACCTAGCCTCTATCTCACTGACCCTAACCATAACAAAAACCCAAACACTAACAATTCTCTTGCCTCTACACCAAAATAAATGTGCATTCAGATGTCATTGCCATGATCCACTGATCCAATCATTGTGAAGATGCATATGTTTTCCACTAGCTTAGCTGATCTGTGCTGGGTTATAATGTACAGTGAGGTCAAGCAATTTTCTATTTTTAAATGTATATTAGCCTGATGGGTGTTAAAAAGTATGTGAATTGCTGAGCTAGCATGTAATGTGAACACTTCAGTGAGCTGTCCCCTATGGGTCTTAATTATGATTTGCAAACAATCAAGTGGACTTGTTATTAGGCAAAATAATGTACTACAGTATAGTGCTGTGCAGCAGAAGAGTAAAATGTGTCACAAATGTTTTCAGTAAAGATGTTGCCATAGTTTACAAGATGATTTAACCATTGTTGCAACTACTCTGGGGTATATACTTTTTATTCACTGTCAGTTTACTACCAAAATAGTTTTAAATTTGTCCACATTTTCTGCAGAACAGATATATACAAATACATAGTCCTGAATAGAGTTGAGCGGACACCTGGATGTTCGGGTTCGACGGGTTCGGCCGAACTTCGGAAAAAAGTCTGGGTTCGGGACCTGAACTTGACCCCGAACCTGAACCCCATTGAAGTCATGGGGGACCCTGAACTTTTGAGTACTAAAATGTCTCTAAAAAAAATAATGGAAAGGGTTAGAGGGCTGCAAATGGAAGCAAAATGATGGTAAGAGCATGGCAAGTACTCTGCAAACAAATGTGGATAGGGAAATAACTTAAAATAACATAAAATACATACAAATAAAAAAATAATAATCTTGACCTAGGAGGACGAGGTCCATATGGAGTAGGAGGTTGAGGTGGCGGTGGATGTGACGGTGTAGGTGGAAGCGGCGGTGAAGGAGGATGAGGTAGCCAACACAGGTTTTTGTTTTTAATTTATTTATTTTTTAAATTAGGGTACACCCCAAAAGAGTGAGAAAGATCAGAAATACAAGAATGGCTGGGTAAGGCCGGTATACATGTCTATTGAATAGAACAATAGAAGAACACTAGCTAACGTGTTTATCTCACACGTACAGAATGGAGGAAACACTGCAAACAATAGAAGAAACACTGGAAAATATATTTTTTGCACCAAACTGGGTGTTTTTTGAATAGAACAATAGTAGGACACTAGCTAAAGTGTTTATCTCACAGGTACATATATGGAGGAAACACTGCAATCACTGGAGGAAACACTGCAAAAACTGGAGGAAACAATGCAAAATATTTTTTATTTTTTTGTCCTAAATGGGTGTTTTTTTGAATAGCACAATAGAAAAACACTAGCTAAAGTGTTTATCTCACACGTACAGATATAGAGGAAACAATGCAAACACTGGAGGAAACACTGCAAAATATATATTTTGCACCAAACTGGGTGTTTTTTTTAATAGAACAATAGAAGAACACTAGCTAAAGTGTTTATCTCACATGTACAGATATGGAGGAAACACTGCAAACACTGGAGGAAACACTGCAAAATATATTTTTTGCACAAAACTGGGTGTTTTTTGAATAGAACAATAGAAGAACACTAGCTAAAGTGTTTATCTCACACGTACAGATATGGAGGAAACACTTCAAACACTGGAGGAAACAATGCAAAATATATTTATTTGCCATAAATGGGTGTTTTTTTTTTGAATAGCACAATAGAAGAACACTAGCTAAAGTGTGTATCTTACACTTACAGATATGGAGGAAACACTGCAATTTTTTTTGCCCTAAATGGATGTTTTTTGAATAGCACAATAGAAGAAAAGTATCTTGCAGACTATCTCACAGTAACATATACAGTGCTGGTGTACTTAGATTTCTAAAGCAGGACAGACTCCCATATATTTCTCTCCCTACAAGCACAATCGGGAACCTTTCCCTAAACTATCTTGCAGAGTATCTCACAGTAACACATGCAGTGTTGGTGTTTCTGAAGCAGGACAGTCTGACTCCTATCTAAATCTCTCCATGAGAGCAGCAGCGGCAGCCTTTCCCTACCCTATCTGAAGCAGAGTGACGAGCTGTGCTATGTGCCTCTAGCTTATATAGAGGCTGGGTCACACGCTGGGTCACATGCTGCACTGGCCAATCACAGCCATGCCATTAGTAGGCATGGCGGTGATGGCTTCTAGGTCACACAAGTAAAACATATGGTGATTGGCTGCCCTTCATTGCGCCATTACATTGCCGAACACCGAACCTGAACTTACAGCATATTGTTCGGGTTCGGGTCCGGATACAAAAAATCCACAATTCCGGTACGAACCCGAACTTTACAGTTTGGGTTTGCTCAACCCTATTCCTGAATGCAACACAAATTATGCATGTGCCTAGACTTATTTATGGGGAAGTATATGTTTGGTACCGCATTAATTCCCCCTAAAATGTTTGTGAAAATCCTTTTGTTAAACTTTTGCCATTTTGGTGAATTGTGTTGGCAAAATAAAATTATAGTTTTTAGGTGTGCAGTAGGCTTTAAATGGTTCCCAAGGATTTCAGAACTTCCTTTCAATCACCCTGGACCAATTTTTTTTGCCAATAAGGTCTCATTATTAGCCTCATTATTGTGTTCCTTTCACAGACAAATTTAAATGACAGTACACAAACTTGAAAATGTACGAAATAAAAAGTAAAAAAACACAAATACAAAGAACAAATAAATGAAATAAACTATCCTACTCAAATTTTCAATAGAATTTTTTTCCGTCAGAAAAAAAGAGAACATGTTCTCTTTCTAAGTCCGTCGGAATTTCCGACGGAAAAAGTCCAATGGGGCATACACACGGTTGGAATATCCGATGAAAAAAGTCAGACGAAATTCCGACCATATGTACGCGGCATAATATGGACTCTAGTATAGGAGCCGAATTGCTTCTTTTACCATCATAATTCCTAATGAATTGGTTCCCCTACATCTAGAGATTGTGTGTATGTGCCCTTTTTTGTGCCAACTATCGTCCACTTCCTCTTAAAGTCCTAAGCCCTGATGGAAGCAGCAGGCTGGCTCTTGGGAAGAGCTAGCTTTCTAGGAAAATTCCTTGATAGGTGAATGTCAGTCTGGTGGGGTGGGAATTCCTAGGCAGGATGCGTTTGCATGTAGACCCTCCTAGGTACAGTGTCAAAGCTAAACATTCTTTCACCCAGGGCAAAGACTCAGTTCGGTTCCCCCATCTGAGAGAGAAGTTCTTCATCCACACACTCCCAACCCCCTGCCCAGAGAGAGTAGTTCAAGTGTAATATATAAATAAATAAGCCTTAGGATGGTAAAAATAATATATATATTAGTCACTTCAAAGTTTCGTAATAGTGATTTGCTGCATATGTAGCGTGAAGGCCTACAAAATAACAGCATAGGTAAGGTTCAAATGAGGCAATTTCAAGCCCCACTTCCATTGCAGATTAAGAGGGGCGTCACTGGGAAAAAGGAAGTGGGCCTTTAATAAGGCCTGCTACTCTGCACGCTTCTTCCTTTCCGGTGGCACCCCTCCTTATCAGCCACTGAGGTGATGCTTGAAATCACCTCATTCTACAGTCATGGCTGGCTTATTAAAATATCAACACCCCGCTGGGCTGTGTGTTTTTTTTGTGGCAATGGCACCCGTTCCAATCTGTCACAGAGTTGAGGATTTAATGAAGTGATTTCTGTCATCACTTCTAGTGCAGATTAGGAGGGGCGTCGCCAGGAAAGAAGACGTGAATTATTAAAGCCCCTTTTCGGGGCTCTCTTCACCTCCTAAATTGCCACAGAGGTGAAGCTGCTACTTTCTTCTGGTGCAGCGGCTAGGGTTTCCACCTTTTCTTCAAGCCAAACCTGAAACCCAAAGCCAAAACTATAGCAGCGTATGACAATTTTCCTTCCGTAGTATACATATATATGTCTAGGTTTGTAAAAGATATGGGACTCCTTTGGGTGCCCCATGGAGTGTAGTGACCAATGGCGGCCCGCCCATACGGACGCACGGGCGCCGCCCCCCCTCCCGCAGTCACAAAAACAAACAAAAAAAACGGGCCCTTTAAGAACTTAGTCAGCTAAAATGTCATTTTGACATTTTAGCCGAAGTTCTGGCGGCCGTCTATAGAGGGCGCTGCAGCGCCACCCCCTCTTTCAAATAACACACGTTCAATGCAATGGCGTTTGATGGCATGGCACAGTGGTGACAATTGATGGCACAGTGGTGGCGTTTGATGGCATGGCACAGTGGTGACAATTGATGGCACAATGGCTGCATTTGGTGGCATGGCACAGTGGTGACAATTGATGGCACAGTTGCTGTGTTGCATGGCACAGTGGTGACAATTGATGGCACAGTGGCTGCATTTGGTGGCATGGCACAGTGGTGACAATTGATGGCACAGTTGCTGTGTTGCATGGCACAGTGGCTGCATTTGATGGCATGGCACAGTGGTGACAATTGATGGCACAGTTGCTGTGTTTGATGGCATGGCACAGTGATGACAATTGATGGCACAGTGGCTGCATTTGGTGGCATGGCACAGTGGTGACAATTGACGGCACAGTGGCTGTATTTGGTTGCATGGCACAGTGGTGACAATTGATGGCACAGTTGCTGTGTTGCATGGCACAGTGGCTGCATTTGATGGCATGGCACAGTGGTGACAATTGATGGCACAGTTGCTGTGTTTGATGGCATGGCACAGTGGTGACAATTGATGGCACAGTGACTGCATATGATGGCATGGCACAGTGGTGACAATTGATGGCACAGTGACTGCATTTGATGGCATGGCACAGTGGTGATAATTGATGGCACAGTGACTGCATATGATGGCATGGCACAGTGGTGACAATTGATGGCACAGCGACTGCATATGATGGTATGGCACTTGATGGCACAGTTGCTGTGTTGCATGGCACAGTGGCTGCATTTGATGGCATGGCATGGCACAGTGGTGACAATTGATGGCACAGTTGCTGTGTTTGATGGCATGGCACAGTGGTGACAATTGATGGCACAGTGGCTGCATTTGGTGGCATGGCACAGTGGTGACAATTGATGGCACAGTTTCTGTGTTTGATGGCATGGCACAGTGATGACAATTGATGGCACAGTGGCTGCATTTGGTGGCATGGCACAGTGGTGACAATTGATGGCACAGTTTCTGTGTTTGATGGCATGGCACAGTGATGACAATTGATGGCACAGTGGCTGCATTTGGTGGCATGGCACAGTGGCTGCATGTGAGGGGGACAGTGATATATTTTTTTTTTCGTTTGCACCCCCCCAAAAATTTTGAGCACCAGCCGCCACTGGTAGTGACAATAAAGAGAGGGTGTAGTTGGAGGGGCATAAAGGGGCATGATAATAAAACAAAAGGATTTTTGTACACATAAAATATGCTTAGATTAATAAAATACATTTCAATGTAAAAATATAACCTTGGCCTACCTTAAAAGTGGAAAAAGTATATTGATTGCCTGGATCAACCATTAATTACTAATTAAAGTAGGAAAAAAAATATATATATATATATATATCTTGAGGTTTTCCACTGTGTAAAAAGTGCCATTCATGCTGTTTTTTTGGTTCCAATCACTGGATTACAAGCTGTCATTCCTTTCCATCTTTCTGCTTCACATGTGTAGCAAACAGGCAATTCCCCAACCGACTTGCTGACGTCACGCTGACATGTTTCACTAGCCAATCAACGCTGTTCACGCTGTTCAGGTTCATGGATTTGAAGTGGTAATAAATATAGGGGTGTTCTTACTTTTCCATATGACAGATCTGCAATTTTGTTAATTAAGATCATGAAAATGTGAAAGACTTTTTTCCAAAAGTATTTATTAAAAAGTAAATTGAAACTCACATTTAAAAGTGCATACGTGAAGCACTGCATATTTTACCTGATGTAGTCACATGTTTAGTGATGTAACGTGTAGGGCAGGGCTGATGACGTTAAGCTGCAGGACAGGAAATGTGTGATCTTGTAAGTGTCTGGAGACCAAGACCTTAAGGGGAAAGAAGCATAGTGTCTGCAGTCCATCAGATATGCATTTTTAAATGTGAGTTTTCAACATTTCAACATTTTAATAAATACTATAGGAAAACGTTTTATGCTATGACTCTATCTCCATTTGAGTTTTGGTGGAAGAAATATGATATGATGAGGGAGGAAGAAGATGGATTGAATTCCTGAGATACCTTGATCTGGAGAAACACCTGAATTTACATCTACCCGGTTTAAAGGGAAACGCATTATTTGACCTAACATTCATTTGGTTTAAATACTGGAGGTGAGGGGGTATATATATATATTTGTTGGTGAAGGAAAAAACACTACGGTTGGTGGAACAATCACAAGTGAAATATATACATTGCACATTAATCAAGAAATTTGCATGAATTTGGAAATTATCCCACTGCCTCTAGACTAAAATGACACTTTCTTACACATATCTACAGTTTTAGTCATTTCTTTTCCTTCAAAAACAAAATAAATCTGTGCTATCAAATAAGTGAGCAGCTACAAAAAAACAGTGAACAATGGAAGACAACAAACAGAACATACAAATAGTAGCGTTAAGTGATACTAATAATGAAAAAAATCAAGTGAATGATATGTGAACAAAAAAAGAAGGGACAAATAAAATAAAAAAAGTCTGAATATTAGATGGTGAAAAAACTTGATTGATGTATGAGCTAGGTCAGCGGTCTCCAAACTGCAGCCCGAGGGCCGGATGTGGCCCTTTGCTTACCTTTATCTGGCCCTTGGGGCAGTATCCCTCTTACTGATACGAGACACTATTCTGACACCGACAGTGGAGCACCATTTCTCCCACTGACACCGCTAATGGGGCAATATTCCTCCCTATGATACAAATGATGGGGCACTATTTCTCCCCTTAATATCACATGTTAAGTCCTACTGATGCCAGGAAAATGTCCACCCCTGCTTGCCAAAGTCCGGCCCTCCAAGAGTCTGAAGGACAATAGACCGGCCCTTTGTTTAGAATGTTTGGAGACCCCTGAGCTAGGTGAATGTTCCCAGACCAACTGTAATTCACTTTTGAACGTGATGCACACTAGTGATATACCCGCCACCAATAAAGCAGAGGCTGTGAACCCTAGTGAGCCTACGCCCAGAGGGTCAACAAAGCTGAATGTATACAAAGGCTGTGACAATGCAGGATCCGATCTTCATATGGCAACACCACCAAACGAGAGGAAGATGTTAAATACTTAAAGATGGTACCTCCTGCAGAACTACTGGCGTTTTTATAACATTATTTTTAGGTCTAGTTCTTGAATTTTGTTCTGTGCCTTTGCAGTCACAGTGCAAATCAGTTTCTTGATCTAATCCCGCGTACACACGGTCGTTTTTTGTGATGAAATAAAACGACAAAAAAAAATTCGAACATGCTTCAATTTTTTATGTCGTTTTTCAGAATGTCGTTTTTTGTGTCATAAAAAATGATCGTGTGTACGCTAAAACGACGTTTAAAACAATGTTTTTAAACCCGCGCATGCTCAGAAGGAAGTTATGACGCAAGCTTGAATGGAACAGAGTGCCGTCGTATGTGTTGTACGTAACCGCGCTTTGTAAGAGCATTTTCAGAAAACGATGGTGTGTAGGCAACGTCCTTTTTATAAAACAAAGTTTGAAAAACAACGTTTTTTTACAAGACAAAAAAACGACCGTGTGTATGCGGCATAATACTTTTATCTTTCCTCCCCTCCTCCTTACTTTTCCTTCCTTTTATTTTTATATTTTTTGTTTTTTGTTCTTTATTTTTATATTTTTGTTTATATATTTTTTCCTATTTTATATGTTATTTTATATACTTATACTTTAAAATACTTTAAATTACTCAGTTAGAATGGGTCTTTGACACGGAACATAGAATTGTTAAAATGTTAAACTGCTTAACAATTACTATTATGTTAAGAGTACAAATTATTAATATCAGATGAACCACACATACTGTATTCACCATTCTTCCAATATAAGCATTATTTGACACATTCTGTATGATAACTTTTTTTTGTACAAATTATCAAGAAAACAATAAGAATTATGGAAAAAAAATTGCATGAAAATTAATTAGGATTTGAATAACATATTTTATGCACGTTTATATATCATCACTAATTCTTTGATCCACACAGACTACATAGGAGGACTTTACAGCACTTACTGATTGACTAATGACATTCGTTTATAAAAAAGGACATGATGCATGTTATTTAAGTGAATATTCTATTGATGGAATTTGATGTTGTTTTTGTCACGCATGTTATGTTTTGTGCATGTTTGATCACATATTATAAGACAGCGCTGCATTGCATAACTAAGCTGAGGTAACGGTATATGTCATATACTGCTCTCCCAAATACAACTCAGTACTCGTACTGATATCGTGTATAACATCATTGTCTACTACAACTGGTTGTTCTTGCTTTTGATCAGATGTTACCCAACATTAACAGACTCTGAAAGCCTGTAGGCAGTAAACATATCTATGAATAGAATGGAAGACATTGATATTAATGAACAAGAAACGTAAGTACCAGATAAAGATAAAAATAAATAAAACTGGAATAGAAGTGATGCCTTTTTAATTTCCAAGAATTTGTATTAGAGAGAGATTAGCAGAAATGTACAAGAGGTACAACATCCATCTAAAGCCTCGTACACACGATCGGATTTCCATCAGACAAATCGGTGGATTTTGGTCTAAAGTTGGCCCGTGAACTTGGTATGCCTACAGATGGCACAACATTTTCAGCCGACAAAACCTAAATATGTGTGTTTTCTGCTCTTTAGCATCACCCTTTGGGCAACTTCTGCTAATTTTGTCTTAATGTTGTTTAACATTGGTTCTGAGAATGCGTGTTTGTACTTTGAATTTTAGTTGGAAGGATTTGTGTACACACGATCGGATAATCCGGCATAACAGATTTATTGTCAGACAGTTGGTGAGCATAAACAGCCTACATTTGTTGTTGTTAATTCCGCCAACAATTGTCTGATGGAGCATACACACGGTCGGATTATCTGACACAACATGTCCATCAGACAATTATTGTCGTAAAATTGGATCGTGTGTACGGGCCTTAAAAGTGATGGCTTTTTATAGCAAAGTTAATACCTGGTCAGATGCCATTTATATAGTGATGCCAATTTACACAGCACTTTACATCAGTCTCTGCCCTCAAGAGTTTACAATATAAAGCCTCGTACACACGATTGTATATCCGTCAGACCAAACGCGGATTTTGGTCCGAAGAGCGATGGCTGTAAACTTGTTATGCATACACACGGCACATCATTTTCAGCCAACATTCACAAAACTATGGGCCAGATTTAGGTAGATGGGAGCATATTTGCTCCAGAGTAACGCTTCTCATTTACGTTACTCTGCCGAAATTTTAGCAGCAAGTGCTGTCATTCACGAAGCACTTGCTCCTAAAGTTGCGGCAGCGTAACGAAAATGAGCCGGCGGAATTCAAATTGGGCGGGTACGGGGCGTGTAGTATTTAAACTAAGCGCGATCCTGCCGCGAACGTACTGCGCATGCGTCGAGTGTCAAAGCATCCCCGTGCGCATGCTCCAAATTCTGTGAATGAACGTCAATGACGTCACATTCACATTCATGATCTTTTTACGCAAGCGACGTGATTTTTTTTTTCCCGACGCGATGACGACGCCTATACCTAACATAGGATACTCCAACCCCATGTAGGTATATCTTCGCGCCGCGTATCGCTTCCGGAAACGTCGTACTGTCATTGCGTCGCGCCGGAATTCGCTCGTGAATTGCCGATTTTCGCTCATTAACATATTTTTTGAGCGGAAATCGGCGGGAACGCCCCCGGCGCCATTTTTAAGTTGAAGTAACGATGCGATGGCGAAACTCAGTTACGCTGATCGCATCGGAGCTTCAACCCGGCGTTTCTTGTTTTCTGGTTACAGAAAACATAAACGCCGGCTCAAAGTGACAGTTAGGCTGGAGTATCACTGATACTCCAGCCTAACTCTACCTGAATCTGGCCCTATGTGTTTTTTCTGCTCTTTAGCGCCACCCTTTGGGCAACTTCTGCTAATATTTCTGATAGTTAGCATTAGTTTGAAGCATGCGTGTTTGTACTTCGGATTTTAGTCTGACGAACTTGTGTACACACAATCAGATAATCCGACGTAACACATTTATTGTTAGACAGTTGGTAAGCATGAACAGCCAACATTTATTGTCGTTAATTCAGCCAACAATTGTCCGATGGAGCATACACACAATTATTGTCATACAATCCGATCGAGTGTACTGCCATTTAGATCCCAATCTCACATGCATATAAAAGGCAATAAATACTACTAGCATGGCTTTGGAGTGTGAAAGGATGCCAGAGTATCCAGTTTCCATGCAAGCTTAGGAAGAATATCCAAACTCCATGCATCATATCCTGGCTGGAATTCCAACTGGGGACACCAGTGCTGCAGGGCAAAGGTGATAACCACTAATCTACTATGCTGCTCATGGGCAGTATGAAGATGTTCACCCATATACTGTATATGTTTTCAGCATCACTTGGCTCTATATTCTCACTATTAAATACCAAAAAATACCTGTACATGTGTAAAAAATGAAGACTTCTATTGAAATAGTTTATTTATACACAATAATGGTGTCTGTACATTAAAAATATCCAGTGTTATTGAATTAATAGTGTGTGTTATTCCATGCTTGCTAGTCTCTTATCAAAAATAAACAAGGTCTATGCAGTGGAAAAACCCTTCATAAATATCAGATAAGATAGGAGAGGCGTTCATCCCACAAGGCCTCCTTGGAAAAAGGACCACCCATAAAAGTCTCACCATGGGGAGCGGTGACCAGGGCTCCTGGCAAGTCGGGGTGAATTGCCGACCCACCCCGGAGGACATATCTGATATTTTATGATTTGTATTCACACTGTAATATTGTTATTAATGTTGTCTCTTTTTGTTCATAGTCTCATGACAACCTCTTATACAGTACATCATCTGACAAATTGTATGTATGGGTAATCCCCCCCCCCCCGAAGAAGTGGGTGATATAAGAAACTGTGAAACATGTCAAGCTTTTTTCAGTATAATTTTGATGATGTTAATGTTCTATCTACAATGATAGGATGTTTTTTTAGGCACTTTATCGTTTTTTTTTTTTAAGATATTTTTATTGGATTATTTTCACACAAACATACAAAAACAAATCAAAGCATACAGCTTGCTCCTACATCAAAAGAAGTTCTGCACATCAGTTTCAACAGTATAATAGAAAGACAAAGTACATCACTCAAAGTACACAAGCAGGACAAACCTAGCCTGTGAAACTGCATACAGGTGTTAATATGGTATAAGGTATGTTGCGACTGGTCTACGCCCTTCATGGCAGTATAGAAGACAGGGTCAGGGGGCTAGCCAGCCACCTACCCCAGATTTTATGAAATGTTTTCTTCCGCTTGCGGATCTCAAGGGTGAGTTTGTAAAGTGGGAGGGCGTCGTTGACCAATTTCAACCACAGTCCCCTTGTTGGGGTTGCTGCTCCCCTCCAAGTCAGTAAAATAGATTTTTTAGCATAAAAATATAGGATACGAAGTAACCGTTTGACCTGGGAGGAAACAGCGAGATCACCAAAGACCCCTAGGAGGCAATTCTTGGGGTTGAGTATGTTCGGGAAGCCCCGGTGCTGAAGTGAGAAAGGAGCCTACACGCCTCCAAAAATCCTGTACTATGGGGCAACTCCAAAAGCAATGAATGAAGTCAGCAGTATGGCCACATCCCCAAACACACTCAGCCGAGGATAATATGCCCATTTTGTGCATCTTAGCCGGAGTTAGGTGTGATTGGTGGAAGAATTTTATTTGGATTATTCTGTCCCTGGAGGATAAAACAGAAGCCCGTTGTCCTCCGTTATAGAGATATCTAGGGAGTCCCATTTTCGTTGTGACGCCTTAAATCTAGGGTTGGAGTCCCCTGCCAAAGCTAAGTAATAAGTAGAGATAAGTTTTGTTCGTTCGGAGGATCGAAAGAGCTTTTCTAAGTCACAAGCGGGCTGTCTAGGGAACCAAACTGTGCAACTAGGTATGTGGTAAGTCAAAGTCCTCTCTCATCTGGGTGAAAGATTTAAAGCCTTGGGGGGTGTATATGTGTAATAGGTATTTGACCCCCTGGGAGGCCCATATTTGAGGGTCAGGCAAGGAGTTATATTCCGGAAGTGAAGGGTTAAACCAAAGTAGACTATGAACCAGGGGCATGTTTGAGTGTCACAGCTTTAAATAAGGATAGAGAGGTACGTAGAATAGTCAATCCAGGTCCAGGAGGCGTGCAACCCACGATAGACAATGTTATGCAACGTTTTGAATAGGTCAAAACTGATCGTTGGTAGGCACGATCATCGGTTAAAAATCCACGCATGCTCAGAATCAAGTCGACGCATGCTTGGAAGCATTTAACTTCATTTTTTTCAGCACGTCGTTGTGTTTTTAACGTCACCGTGTTCTAACACAATCGTTTTTTTAACCGATGGTGTGTGGGCACGACGGACTATCAGTCAGCTTCAACGGTTAGCCGATGAAAACGGTCCATCAGACCTTTCTCATCGGATGGACTGATTGTGTGTATGCGGCATAAAGCAGTTTATTCTAAGAATATGAAAATTGTGTATATGTTTTTTGTAATAAAACTCTCTTCATACTTTTGTAATTTTGACTGGAAATCAGTTGATTTACAGTACCATCAAAGTCCAAACCCCAGCCTCCTCCCAAATATATATTTCAAATTTAAAAGCATTATAATATTTTTAATTCAAATGTAGTAATTATCCAAAATGATACTGATTTGAAGAACACCAATAAAAAATTGTACTCTGGGTAGCAATTGAAATAGTTAATTTGTATTATGAGCAGATGGGAATAGTACTTAGCTGAAATTACAAGAGCAGAATAGCTCATAGTGTCGGTAGTTTGGTAATATTCAGAAGTAGTCCAAAGAGGAGGAGAAGAAAGGGCAGTGACAAAGAGTCTAGAGAAGTGCAGAAATTGGAAATTACACTTTCTACTATACAGTCTGCAGTATGTTAGAGGTGGGCAGATCAAAGGAGTATATGTATTACTTTATGTAACTGTTTTAACTGTGCCTTTGGGTGTATGGCTATGGTTTCCCACTAAACCCATTTCTGATTCCAAATGACTTTTTTTAATTGCCTGTGCTCACAGGAAAGTAGGAAATTGGCTTCAGATAAATCTAGAGTTTTCACTGTTGTTACCCATTAATAACACCTTGCATGTCACTACATTGGCATTGTCACACCATAATGGATCATGATTAAAGGGTGATCCATTTAAAATCTGTTATGGTTTGACAATGGATATTTAACCACAGTGATTCTGAATATGTAATTATATTTTATTTTATTCCTTTTACTTTACACACACACACCATCTTGTTTTGCAAAGGAAATACAATCTGGTCACATTTGGTAGTTAAAGTGGAAGCAAATAGAATTTTTAAATAAAACGTTTCCATTCCCATTGCATACCTTAATTTTGACCCAATGTTATCATCGCTTGGTCCTTGTGTTTTTCTGTGCAATGCAGGCACATCATGCAAAAATACGAAGAGAACTTGGACAGCCGCACTCCAAAAATGTTCTTTTAATTAAAATCGATCACAAAAATAAACATGCCACAGCAAAAAAATTGGAACAAAAGCTAATGTTTCGCACTGTAGCTTCAGTGCTAGTTGCATAGCAGGCACACAATGGCTGGTAAGGGAGGCCAGCAAGTTTCTGTTCATAGATTGATGAAAACATCATAGAAACATGCATCTGTACTCCTCTCAAGTGCTCTCAGCTCTGATGCAGGCAGTGGGCTGGAGAAGTTATCTAGATATTAAAATGCTTGATGGTGGATATCAGTCTGGACGAGTGGGTACCATTAGACAGACCACCCTAGGTAATGCCTACATGTGATGCTGAGTCTCTATGATTCAAATAATGGAAATCCAATGAGTCAAAAGGGTGGAGCGGAGACAATCAGGATGCTGAATGTCCTCCAGCCAGGAAGGAAGGTGAGCTATTCTTAACTTGCTACAGCTTACAATACACATTGCAAGTAGCTCACAGTGTGCAATCAAAGCAGAATTTTTTTTTTTTTTTTCGGGAGAGTACAACTGTGCAAGATGCAAAGTTCAGCTTTAACAGGCAGACAGGCAACACACATCTGTCTACCCTTCTGGGCCACTGATTTAGCAATAGGTTAGTCTGGACCATAGTAGTTATTTGTGTATATAGATTTTCAAACTGTCAGAAAAGCGCAACACTAAGTGATCACAGATGGCTCTGCCTCCCCTCCCCCTGCAGATACTTTAGGAGCCTGAGGACATGTAAATGTGCTTAAGAGAACAGTTGTGCTAACATTATTTATACATGTGATCAAAGTTAGCCACGGCTTCTGCATTTATACATTTCAGACATCTGAAAGTAAAAAAAAACTGATGCATATGTATAGGCTTCGTGTAAATAACCCTGCGCTGCCGATGTGGAGTGTAGCTGCTATCACGGCTGGTTTGAAGAAAGCAAAAAAACAAAACAAATGGATATATATTTGTAGTGCTTATACAATGTGAATCTTAACAATAAACATTATAGAGGAAAATAAATAGTGCAAATGTACAACAACTGAGTGTTGAATCAATAGATAAATAGTGCAAATATACAACAACTCAATAATGAAATAAATACTGTATCAACGTCCATGTATAGAAAAAATATTCCACCAAGTGAATAGATGAAGGAAAAAAGATTTCCAAACATAAATTTGTGACTTCTTCCGTGAAATGTATTGACCCGCCACCAGTGGGAGTGTGAGTTTACCGGAAAAGGTAGACTCAGTGGGACATATGTCTCCGAAAGTCAAAACAGGCTTGCATGGAATATATCCACCAGTAGAAAATGGAAGGATTGTGATTATATGAACACCATGGATATGATATGAACACCACTGGATTCCAGGGCTGTCTGCTGCCTGGAATCACGGGGGCACATAAAACTGTGATTGCAGGCAGCAGACAGCTCTGGAATCCAGTTTCCATCATATGCTTTGCTGTATTCACACCATCGTTCATCGAAGGTCATGGCATTCATATAATCACGATCCTTTCATTTGCTACTGGTGGATATATTCCATAAAAGCCTGTTTTGACTTTCAGAGACATATGTCCCCCTGAGTCGACTCAGCTTAGGTCTCCCAAAAATATACCACTTCCACAGTCACCTTCTGTATGCCTTTCATGGATTGTCTGGAATATGGTATATATTCATATATAAACAGAAAGGTGCAGCGCTTTGATGAGGTGAATTCCAACAGGCAGGGCGGAGACCACAGGTGGGTGCTCAGGCAATGGTGTCCTCGAAACAACACGTAATAAGGTAGGTAAAATAGAAAAATAGCTGGCAACTCCAATCCGTAAGAAATATTTATTGGCGCATATAGGAGAACAAAATATGGTAAATATTCATGCTGGCTATTTGAATCCCCTTACCTAGTCCGGGAGCTTCTTCCAGAATAAGGTAGATCAGAACAGGCCAAATTATTCAGTTTTTGCACCACTAATTACAGTGGAGCCAAAAATAAAAATAACCTAGAAGCCTAACTAGAGGAGGGTACATTTAAAACTAATCAAGCAGAGCTATGATGTGTTATACCTTGTACACATGATCGGAATTTTCTATTAAAAAAGTCAGACAGAGATTTTTCATCGGATATTCTGACCGAGTATGGGCCCCATCAGACTTTTTTCCAAAGGAGTTTAGAAATAGAACTTGTTTTAGTTTTTTCCGATGGAAAAAATCCTATTGGAAATTAGGATCGCCTGTGTGGAACTCAGACAAAGAAAAAAACATGCATGCTCAGAATCAAGTCGACGCATGCTCAGAAGCATTGAACTTAATTTTTCTCGTGTTCGTCGTAGTGTTTTACGTCACCGTGTTTTGGACGGTCGGAATTTGGTCTGACAGTGTGTATGCAAGACAGCTTGAACGGAATTCTGACGAAAAATTTCATAGGATTTAATTCCATCGGAAATACAGGGCATAACTACTGATAAAGGTTCTATGGCAAGATCAAAGTTCAAAGTGCTGGGAAGGACAAGACAGCTCTTTGCTTGGAAGGTGTGGATCATTGTAATAATAATTTATATACTGAAAAAAGCTAAAAATATTTCAAATTTGTTTTGCTTTTCTTTTAACTTGCCAGATGTTGAAAATGTATGTGGAAGAAGCAAAGTTCAGAGTGTTGCTTCTCTAATATAAGCATTCTAAAATAATTATTCTTATGCTTCATTATTAGTACCAAAGAGTTGTTGACAGTTGTGTGATCATGAAGCAACAAAAATTGCTAATATCCTGGATTAGTGAACATTTCACCACTAGTATACCAAGGATATCAACTGAAATCCAATACAGATGCCCTTAAAGTATTATTAAAGGAAATACAGTAGTAACATTTTTAGCATTTGAATGAATCACTTTTATATAACTATTTATAACAATGAATTATTACTCAGAAAAGTGCTAATGATAGAGTCTTACTAATCCAGCTAGGTTTTCATGATTTCAGTCCCTACAGAAACATAATAATATGATCAGAGCAGCTTAAAGGGTTAGTAAAGGAAAATATAACCAACATGTCAAACTTGGCTGCACTGCTCTCAATCCATCCGCTCTAGCCAATCAGCGGTCAGGCTGAGCGGCGAAGAGGATCTTGGGACCGGGAGCAGGACTTTCGAGGGGTCAGGTAAGTATAACGGGGGCTCGGGGGGGGGGGGGGGCGGCGGCATCAAATGTTTTTTTTACCTTAATGCATAGATTGCATTAAGGTGAATAATTTTTTTAACTTTACAACTCCTTTAATTATAATAATCTCAAGAGTTGTTATATCTCCATGACAGGGCTCCTTCTTGTTGATGTTGCGTTCTTTAACAACTTGCTTACTGGGCACATATACCCCCTTCCTGCCCAGGCAAAATGTCAGCTTTCACCGCTGACCATGACAATTGTGCAGTCGCGCGATGTGGCTCCCAAACAAAATTGATGTCCTTTTTTCGCCACAAATAGAGCTTTCTTTTGGTGGTATTTGATCATTTCTGCGATTTTTATTTTTTGCGCTATAAACAAAAAAACACCGCCAATTTTGAAAAAAAACACAATATTTTTTACTTTTTGCTATAATGAATATGCCATTTTTTTTTTACATTTTTCTCAGTTTAGACCGATATGTATTCTTCTATTATGTATTCTTCTGTATTCTTCAAATCGCAATTAGTATATACTGATTGGTTTGCGCAAACGTTATAGCGCCTACAAAATAGGGGATAGAATTATGACTTTTTTATATTCTTTTTTTTTTTACTAGTAATGGCGACGATTTGCGATTTTTGTCATGACTGCGATATTACAGCGGACACATCGGACACTTTTGACACATTTTTGGGACCATTAACATTTATACATCAAACAGTGCTATAAATATGCACTGATTAGTGGGCGATCAAGGGGTTAAATGTGTTCCCTGCTAGGTGATTGTTACTGTGGGGGGAGGGGACTGACTGGGGGAGGTGACCAATGGTTGTCCCTATGTACACCATCGAAAAAAATGGAAAACTCACTGCAAAGCTACTGGCGTTTTTATAACGTTATTTTAACGTCCAGTGTGCATGAGGCCTTATGATTAGAGGTTGACCGATATATCGGCAGGCCGATATATCGGCCGATATTTGGCCGTTTTGGAGAAATCGGCATCGGCCGATTTTCATCCAAATTAGGCCGATATTTAACATGGCCATTGGCGGTGCCGCGGCTCCGGAGCTGGGCAGAAGCCGCGGCCTTTCCTGATGCTGTGTTGATTCCACA
Organism: Rana kukunoris; assembly: GCA_029574335.1. NCBI lineage: Eukaryota > Metazoa > Chordata > Amphibia > Anura > Ranidae > Rana > Rana kukunoris. Next base: position 80,088,814 of record CM056058.1, on the reverse strand, counting down.
AGAAAAGCCTCTGTACCCTTTTTTAGGTTTATAATGTACAATGTATAACAGTTTTTCAGGCCACCCAACAAAATGTTATAATAAACACGTAAAAATCTTTAAAAACAAAGCTCAATACAGTTTAGACCCATATAAGATAGTGAAGCCTTTCTCACACAATGTGCTCTTTGTGTAAGGCCTAGTGCACACGGGCCGAATGTCAGGTGATATTGGCCAGTTTCTATTGAAAGTGTGTACTGCACCGGGTCCAACAGAAGTCGGCCAATGGCTGAGAGGGCTGACCGGAGTGTTCTGGTGGGGGACCGCCCCCTGTCAGAACACAATAGCATAGCAGGGGAAATTGATGTAATAACATTGGATATTTAGTACAACGGCTCAACATGCTACTACCCCTTTTCCATTTATACAAGCGTCAGACTCCCACAGGCTGCCCTAAATGTCCCTGCTGCTATCTTTTTATTGATAAGTATTTATTTTAATACAAATGTTTAGAAAATATTTGTGGGAAAGGTCAATGCATTTTTTAGGTCTTTCAATAGAGCTGGTGACCCACATATTTAAAAATTCTGTCTAAGATTTGACAGGTATGCTCGTCAGCAACTGATTATAGGCTGCCTGCCAGCTGCTGATGAGTGTGCCTGTCGTTTTCCAATGACAATTTTAAAGTGTCTCATTGCTCCTGTTTAGTACTACCTTGCTGTGTGACAAAACCAATACATGTTCCCTGTAAATATAGTACCTTCAACCCCAGCCTGCACAAATAATTTCCAATACATAGTGCAACAATTTAAGTGTCAGGTGGTTAACTCTACAACTGACCCTGGATAGACCTCTGTCTTTTTCCAATACCTAACTACTTCATATACACACAACAGTTGCCACCACTATTCATATTATCAGCTTTAACAATTCATTACCCATAGTTACACAGTTAGTCAGGTTGAAAAAAGACAGAAGTCCATCTAGTTCAACCAAAAAAACACTGTCTGAAAGGAATCGGCTGACTTTCATTTAGTCTGTCCCACAGCAGTCTAATGACCAACATTTGTTATAGAGACATGCTGGAAAACCGACATCCGATCAGCACTCACAGATAATGGTTGAAAACGCTGATGAGTGTATCCTGACTAGAAGGGGGTCACCCTGTCAGAATACAAAGACACAACAGGGAGCATAGACACACTAGATCACTTGTGTTGGTACCTCGATCTGTCAGTTTTTGTCTTTATTTAACACAAAGAAAGAATTTGCGGTGTGTACCCAGTTTATTATTTAACTAATAAATAAGTAAAAAACACTCTAATATGACAAGATCAATTTACTTGTTGCTCATTGAAGCAGCTCCATTTAGTAATGTATTCTGTGCTTCATGTTTGATAATACGACCTTGTGTAGTTGTTGTGCTGTGCCTGCATGTGCTTCAATGTAGCTTCCTTATTCTCTGATAGTTCTTCCATGTTTGATCAATGGACGGCAGTAATTTTTCAGCGTACGCAGGTGCAATGAAATTGTATTATCCAGGCACTCTGGCATTTTTATAGACACAGGGATTGTCCAGTGAACTGAGTATGCATTGCGGGCAGTCTAAAAACAAAGAAAGATCCAAAGGGATTTATTTACTAAAAGCAACTAGTAATAATCTTAAGTGGGTGACTGTGGACAAAGAAAAGGTAAATTTAATAAATACTTTCTCTGTATACAAAGGAGCATTGGGGAAGCTCATGTCCATAATGGGGGTGGTATTGACACAGCCCCAAATGATCCAACACTGGCTCAAAAGTGATATGGTCCAGAAATATTTAGACAGAATAAAGGTGGATAAAGCACCTGTACCAGATGGCATCCACCCACGGAGCCTAAAGAATTAAGCTCTATCATTTCAAGGCCATTGTTTCTAATATTTAGGGACTCATTAATGGCTGTAATGGTACCACTGGATTGGCGCAGGGTCAATGTGGTGCCCATATTTAAAAAGGCAAGTAACTATAGACCTGTAAGTTTAACTTCTATAGTCGGGAAGATTCTGGAGAGTTTAATAAAAGACCACATAGACGAGTTCTTGCTCGTTCAGGTGCCACTGGTTACAAGAAGACCAAGAAGTTAGCTGTGTGCAGATCTGCCTCTATATGCTGAGCTTGAAATATGCCTCTAAACATCCTAATGTGCATGGACCCATAGGATAACGTTAAGCTGCTTCTACAGGCATAGTTGCCAACTGTCCCAAATTCCACATGACATTTTTTCACCACCGCAAGAGGTTCGCGGCCAGCATTAGTTGTTACTTCTAGTCAGAAGACCAGAAGTAACAAATCACTCGCCAAGGGGAACAAATAAGAGGTGGAGCCGGCTGGGTGGCTAGCAATAGAAATTGAGCTGCTGCCAACCCCATTCCACGTGGTCTGCTCAATTTATTGACATCCACCTGCCCGGCTCCGCCTCTTGTTTGTTCCCCTCGGTGAGTGACCTGTTACTTCTGATCTTCTGTAATGGGGACGGATACTCCGTCTGCTGGGATACATGATATAAAGAGGGCTCCACTGGGGGACATCTGATGTAAGGGGGATACCTTATGTAAGGGGGGCTCCAATGGGGGACCCCTGATGTAAGTGGTCAACCAAATGTAAGGAGGGGCACCACTGGGGGACACCTGATGTAAGGGGAACACTGCTGCTGGGACACCTGATGTAAGGGGGGCGACACTGAGGGACACATGATGTAAGGGGGCACCACTGCTGGGACACCTGATGTACAGGGGCTCCACTGGGGGGAACCCTGATGTAAGGAGCTTCACTTGGAGACACCTGACGTGAGGGGGGCTCCACTGGCGGACACCTGATGTGAGGGGGACACCGCTGCTGGGACACCTGATGTAAGGGGGATCCATTGGGGAACACCTGATGTAAAGGGGCTCCACTGGGGGACACCTGATGTAAGGGGGCTCCACTTTTTTCACCACCGCAAGAGGTTCGCGGCCAGCATTAGTTGTTACTTCTAGTCAGAAGACCAGAAGTAACAAGTCACTCGCCAAGGGGAACAAACAAGAGGTGGAGCCGGCTGGGTGGCTAGCAATAGAAATTGAGCTGCTGCCAACCCCATGCCACGTGGTCTGCTCAATCTATTGACAGCCACCTGCCCAGCTCCGCATCTTGTTTGTTCCCCTCGGTGAGTGACCTGTTACTTCTGATCTTCTGTAATGGGGACGGATACTCCATCTGCTGGGATACCTGATATAAAGAGGGCTCCACTGGGGGACATCTGATGTAAGGGGGATACCTTATGTAAGGGGGGCTCCAATGGGGGACCCCTGATGTAAGTGGTCAACCAAATGTAAGGGGGGGCACCACTGGGGGACACCTGATGTAAGGGGAACACTGCTGCTGGGATACCTGATGTAAGGGGGGCGCCACTGGGGGACACATGATGTAAGGGGGGCACCGCTGCTGGGACACCTGATGTACAGGGGCTCCACTGGGGGGAACCCTGATGTAAGGAGCTTCACTTGGAGACACCTGACGTGAGGGGGGCTCCACTGGCGGACACCTGATGTGAGGGGGACACCGCTGCTGGGACACCTGATGTAAGGGGGATCCATTGGGGAACACCTGATGTAAAGGGGCTACACTGGGGGACACCTGATGCAAGGGGGGCTCCAATGGGGTACACCTGATGTAAAAGGAAGCACTCCTGCTGGGACACGTGATGTAAGGGGGGCTCCACTGGGGGATACGTGATGTAAGGAGGGGCTCCACTGGGGGACACCTGATGTAAGGGAGGGCTCTGCTGGGGACACCTGATGTAAGGGGGACTTCACTGGGGGACACCTGATGTAAGGATGGGCTCCACTGGGGGAAACCGCTGGGAGACACCTGATGGCATCTGGTGGCAGGCCATGTGGCAAGTGACTGATTCTACATTATAGTGAGTTGAACTATTAAATTTTTTTTATCACAATGTAATAATAGAAAAAATGTGCTTCAATCATCTTCACACCATAATAACCATGGTGTTGGGATGATTAAAGCGCTAACACCAGGTGTTTGGAGTATTTTTATCTGCTGATTTTTAAATTTTCTGAAATACAGATATTTCTATTGTGGTGTAGGATCTGGGCCTGCTGTCCCTCCATCCCTCTTTCTTTCCTTCCTTCCCTCTCTCTCTCTCTCTTCCTCTCTCTTTCTTTCTCCTTCCATCACTCGTTCATCTCAGACTCTAACCACACACCCTTTGAGTCACGCCACCTTTAAGCCATGCCCAATATTTTGTTTAAACCACGCAAATTTTTCGCTGCTACGTCACATCTGCAAATGAATGCCCACAGACATCACAATCGGGACAATAGAACCTGGTTTCTTTTCTGATTTTCCTTCCAGTGTAATCACGCTTGGAGCAGAAAACCACACACATCCTTGTGGGTGCTGCCTACTTTTCTGTTGGTGGGATGTGGTCCATAAAGTGATGACCAGTCAGGCGTTCCAGGTTGTCAACGCCAGCAGCACGACACCCAGATCTACAGTCGTTGGTGTTTTGTGCTTGAGAAATATAAGTTCAGCAACTTTCCAAACAAAGTCCGCATTAACCACAGGCTTGTCACTCTTCTTTTAGCAGAATGAAGGCTTTTCACAAACACTGTTCAAGAAGATGCCTGAAGATTTTTTTGTAATATTTTTTTTGTTGTTTTCTCATCGCTGTATAAAAAGTCATGGTCTGGTCAGCTTTGTTAAGACCTCCCATGGTGTTGTTGTTATCCAATCACGACTTGTAGTTTCATTATGTCTTTTCCACCTTTTGTATTTACCATGACAGTAGAGGTGTTGTGAATGGTATTCATTAGACACACATCTTTTTTGTCACGCCATCTCAGTGCCATAATTTTGCCTTTCTGCCAGGCAACTATTTCTCCTGCCTGGAGCTTTTCATTGGCAAAGGCTGGCGGCATGTCACGCCGGTTAGCTCTAACGGTCCCATATGTATACGTCTTATTCTGTAGAAGGAACTCATAGAGTTCTGGAGAAGTGTAGAATTGTCTGTGGTGACACAGTAGCCCTGATTTAGCAATGACTCAATCAAAGTAAGAACTGAAGCGGTTGCAATTCCATAATTACTGAATCTTTCATTGAATTTGGTTACTTTCCTGGTGTATATTACTGAACCCCATATGTAACCAGTGCTCGATTCACATAGCATTAATAATTTTATGCCAAATCGTGCTCTCTTTGATGCCATATACTGTATCCAGCTGAGCCTTATTTTGTAGGCCATTAGACTTTAGTCAAAACTGATGTCTCTATCTGGTACATAGGTCTGCTGGAAATTTTTCGAAATAATTTGATATACTTCCCAAATCTTTTTGAGTTTTGGTGCTGGATGCGTAGTCTCAACAAATAGAGTACTTCATTATCAGAGAAAATGTGTACTCTGACATGACCGTGCCACTGTGCCAGTAATTTGTTGGTTGTCCAATACCAATTCTGCAGGGGTTTCCCCAACACTTCCTGAAGAATTATTAGGCCCAGAAACTTCCAGATGTCCTCTTTGGTCACTGGTTCCTACTTTCTGCTCCTTGAAAACATCTGATGCGTAGCAGCTTGTTGCTCCTGGTACCAATTTGTCTCTGTAACAATTTTTTCAATAACCTCATCGCTCAAAAAGAGTTGGAGGTATGCCAAGGGGTTGCCAAGGTGTTGTCATCCTCAACCTCCACTTTCATACCAGGTGCTCTAGTAAACAGGAATCTTGGGGGTGCTACGTGCCCCGTACCGCAGTCAATCGAGCACCAAGTCCACAAATTACTTAGAACAGTCGCAGGATCATCGCTGAAATCACTTTCCGTGTCTGATGACGAACTTCCCCACAAATCGCTATCACTCAATTCTGGAAGCGATTCTGTACCGCTGTCGCTGTTTTCCAGCAGGTCATAAACCACTTTTGAGGTAGAGGCGTGCTTTATTGATGCCATGGTCATTCTGCAGTTTCCAGACAGAAAGTACAGTAAAACTGCAGGCAAGGGCACCAGAGAAAGAACTCCGGGGCAAATTAAGGTACATTTTATTTTATTTAGTAATGTAATCCAATAGGATTACAATGTATCTGTGTGTATTGTGCTTTATACTATTTGAATTTGCCGCTGGTTCCACCCCCTGCATTGCGACGCTCGCAGGGAACGGAAGCCAGGGCACACAGTGCAGATTTCAGACCACTCTCTGCTGAAAATGGGTCACAGGAGCGCAAAACAAATTAATCTCCTGTGACCCAGAGGAGAAGCCCAGCCTAAAAAGCTCAGGCTGGACTTCTCCTTTAACAAAAAAACATCAAAGCTGATCTTTGCAGAGCTGCACCAGATTTTGCCCCCTCCAGTTTTAGTAAATCAACCCCAAAGAGTGATACAGTTCAGACGAGCATTTAAAAGCTAAGACTAAACAATTCTTGTGAAGATGAGGCTTTCAGGGAAACAACAATATGCAGAAGCCATTACGGGCCTTCTCTTCTAAACATACTCATTCTTTAGCTGTCCTTGTGTTAGCACTTTCTGTGTCACTAATCTATAACAAGGACACAGATCATGGATTTTTACTCTGACTGCTAACTTCTGCAGCAGCAGAAAAATGGCAGAACTGGGTAAGCACTGATTGTAGCACAATTCAAATGTGTCCTTCTAGACAGTTGCAACTTGCTCGATAATTTCATCTGTTGCCTGGAAGTATTGTTTATCCCCCTGGCATCCTAACAGGGATGACTGTACATACTAGGATGTGGTACCAGTGCAGTTCTTGCTTCCCAGGAGCATGTGTTTTGGTATGCAGAGTAAGAGCTATGATACTAGCTGTTATTAATAGCTGTTATCACAGTTTGCCGCAAGAGTGTTACCACAGTGACCATGCAATCAAAGGCCCTCAATCTGGAAACCTGCATTTAGGTTGCCATAAAATGCTAATGGTTTCTATGTGACATCAACAGTACTTCCAGTAACTCAGGGAGCTAAGGGATATTCAGGGAAAGTTCCCCTATTTTTTTCATCTCTCTATTGGCAAAACATGCATAAGAGAGGTCTGTTCCTTTCTGCTATTAAGTCATTATTATAACTGATCTCCTGTTAGACTTATTAGTATATTTAATAATACTTTTTTTGGGGACTATCATCTGCTAATCAAACTTGAATTTGTGATACATGTGTAGCGCCTGTGTACCGGTTCTATTTGAAATTTAAAGGATGATCAGAGAGTAAGTGACTCTAAACTCAATTTGTGATTGTTTGATATAGTCTCTGTTTCAGCTCGGCTGTGCTGTAGGCTCATTCTGTCATGCCTGGGGTGTTGTTCCACCCCAGGGCGATGGGTGGCAGCAGTGGAGTCAGGACTTGGGTGCTTTTCACAGCAGCCATTTAGGAGGCTTGGGCCTCGCTGGGCATACTGGGAGAGGGTACTTATGAAACAGACACCATGTTCTGAGGAGCTTTTTGGAGTGTGGCACCCACCTTTAGGGTGACCACCTTACCGCGCCCCTAGTGTTATGGCCTACCGGGCCGGGGTGTGCGTGCCACACGGTGTTCCTGGTTTCTGGGCCATGTTGGACGGAAACATCCAAGCAGAATGGGGACTCAGTAGTCGACTGAGTTCCCACTTATGAAGATCCCAAGCAAGTGTGGCTGTTTGGTGGGGAGTCCATCTGAGGAATTCCAATGAGAGGCTGCCGGTCCAATAGGATTCCGACGAACCACCGGGGATCGAGATCACGGGACACTGGAGGATTGACTCCTCTTTCAGTCGGTGCCTGGGTGACGTTAAAGTGGAGTTCCACCCATTTTTTTATGTTTGTCTGTGCTGCATGCCCTAATCTCATAGTGTTCAGAATGGACAATTTTTATTTATTTTGTTGCTTGTAAATGCCTTTATTTTGTAGTCCTTCATTACTTCCTCCTCCTTATTAGCCTAGGCTATTAAGTCACAAGGATATTTGCAAGGGTTTCTGGGATAGGCATCATGTTTCCCAGTAGTCCTTGCAGACCTGACTGAAACCTGACTGAAACCTATTACATTGCTTGTGCAGCACTGAGCATGTGCGAGATATGCAAAGCTGAAATCCAGGAAGTCATACAGTCTGGCTTCATGATGCCCACACTTAAGATGGCCGCGGTCTATTTCTAGATTATAAACCTAAATCTAAATGCTGTAACAACCTAACAAAAAGGACCTTAGTTTTCAGACTAACTTTACTAGAATACATTAAGCTTGTGTATTACAGGGGTATTTATATTTAAAAAGTGAAATTGTGGGTGGAACTCCCCTTTAAGAAGAAGATTCAGGCAAAACTTTATTTAGGAGGGGGTTCCTCCGTAGCCGCAATCAGAGAGGGCCTGTGGCAGAGGTGTCTCCCTGAAGTTCATTCTAGAAGAGTCTGTGGCAGAGACATCTTCCTAAAGTTCCGAGTGATACTCTGGCTGTCAGGTTGGTGAGAGAGACCTGTCCAGGTAAGCTATACCCACTCCGGCTGGAGTGGCAAAGAAATTTAAGTGTTGTCGGAAGCAGGACTGTTTGCAGGACTGTTTGCATATTGAATGCCTGAATCTGCTGTTCTCCTTCCAACCTCCATCTGTCCTTTCCATCACCTGTTAACTGTTTTTACCCGGCTGGGTAATAAAGAGCACATATAAAAAAGACATTCTCTTTGCGGACATTCTTTCTCTGTTGCTGCATGCATTGTTCACCCTAGAAATTTCACAACACGCCATCCCATCATATTCTCAGTGGCCCCTTCGGGGGTGTCGTTACACATACATAAATACACAATGGGGGTTGATTTTCTAAAGGCACATAGACTATGCACTTTGCAAGCGCAGTTACACTCTGGAAATTTGCTCCAGAGTTTAGTGAAGATGGGGAAGCTCCACTGACTTTCATCATTCAATCACATGTAAACAAAAATGTTCTTTGCAAAGTGAAGCTTCACCTCATTTACTAAGCACTGAAGCTCACAGGGTGCAGCTGCACTTGAAACATGCAGTCTATTTGTCTTTAAGGGGTTGTAAACCCTCATGTTTTTTCACTGACACTGACCGACCCCCCAGACCCCCCTGTAATACTCACCTGAGCCTGTTCATTCCCTCATCGGAGACATGCTCTTCATCTCTGCCTGGGGTTCTCGGCTCTTGATTGGATAGATTGATAGTAGCGCAGCCATTGGCTCCCTCTGCTGCCAATCAAAGCCAATAATGTGTGTGCCAGGGGGGAGGGGCCGAGTCCGGCATTCTGTGTCTTTGCACGCAAATGCTGGACAAGGGAGCGCCTCTTCAAGTTTACTGATGCAAGGGAGGAGCTGCGAGCGCAGGTTTTGTGACCACACTGTGCAAAAAAAATGCACAGTGGAGGTAAGTATGATATGTTTGTTATTTAAAACCAACACAAAGGTTTACAATCACTTTTAGTAAATCAACGTCAATGGTTGTCCACAAGTAGACAAATACTAATTCATTAAGCACTATAAAAATGTTTGGATAATGAATCCTACACAAGTGGACATTGTTAAGGCTTAATATGCAAGTTATTGGTATAAAAAGTGTTTGGGGACCCGGGTACTGCCCCAGGTCATGGTTTTAAAAATGCCTAAAATGAAACAATAAAAATGAAATATTCCTTTAAATATCCTGCCTTGGGGATCCCCTTAGTCTTCCTGTAAAGCAGCGCATCTTTCTCATGTTTATACAGTAACAGTACTGCAGAAAAATAAAATTTCTAAAGGAAAACATTTAATGTAAAATTGCTTGTGGCTGTAATGTATTGCCAAATCCCAGCAATATACATAAAAAGTTATTGAAAAAAACAGCATTGGTCCCCCTCCCCCAGTCCATACCAGGCGCTTTGGGTCTGGTATGAATATTAAGGTGAACGCCATTTTTTTTTAAATAGTGTGAGGTCCCCCCAAAATCCATACCAGACCCTTATCCGAGCATGCAACCTGGCAGGCTGCAGGAAAAGGCGGAGGAGACGAGGGAGCGCCCCCTCCTGAACCGTACAAGGCCACATGCCCTAAACATGGGGAGGGTGCTTTGGGGTCCCACCAAAGCACCTTGTTCCCATGTTGGTGGGGACGAGGGCCTCATCTCCACAATGCTTTTCCAGTGGTTGTAAGGGTCTGCAGGCAGGGTACTTATCGGAATCTGGAAGCCCCATTTAACAAGTCCCCCCCCTATGTGAATGGGTTCCCAAGTACATTGAACTCATTCATCCAAAAAAGTGTAAAAAAAATTGCTGTGCAGAATCACCACTAGCTTTTTGGGGGTATGGTGGCGGGACAAGCTCCAACAACACCGAACCCTGTTCTGCATCCTTCACAGCTGCCAGCAGAGTTACCAAGTGCGCTGTGAAAGAAAGGTAACGTCCCTGCCCATGCCTGCTGGACCATGAGTCAGTGTTAATATGAACCTTACTGCTGACCGTCCTGTCCAATGAGGCCAAAACATTGCCTCCCACATGATGGTAGAGAGATGGAATGGCCTTATGTGAAAAGAAATGCAGTTTTAGAATTTGCCACTGTGGTGCAGCACATTCCACAAATTCACAAAAGGGGCAGATTCTACAAGCTGAAAAGGCAATAGAATTTGGATGCTGAGCATGTGGATGGCTGGGACCAAAATTCTTTCTACGGTTCAGCAACTGGGGTAGGGAAATTTGCCTGCTGAAATCAACTGGTAGTGTACTGCTAGCAGATTGGCTGCAAGTACTTTGACACCTATTGCTCTACCTTCATTGCTCTCAGTGCAGGTTTTTGAGAGGACTGGAGGTATAGTAGGGTTTGAGATCCCAGATGAGGAGCAAGGAGAAGTCCGTCTTTTTCTATGATGTGGGTCTTTCAAGTGTTGTTGCCAACAGACTGCATGGCAGGTCATCATATGTCTGGTCAAGCATGTGGTGCCCAAGCAACTGCTGTTCTGGTCATGCTTGATCTGCTTTGCTTCAGACATAGGTTGCAAACAGCAACAGTGCAATATGCTGCACATGTGTCTAAAAATGCCCAAGGAACTTTTAAAAGTCAGCGGGGAGTCAGCAGCCCCATGCACCTGCGGAACTCTATGGTGTGATGCAATAGGGTGGCTGCCTTTAGGCTGCCCCCTGGAGAACCTTTTGCCCTGTTGGGATTGTGTTTCCTCCTCACTTTCCTCATCTCTTCTCTCAGGAACCCAAGTACAGTCCGTGACCTCATCATCCTCTCCCTCCTCGTCACTGGAGCAAACTTGGCAGTATGCTGCCGCTGGGGGAATGTGACTGCCAGTTTCTTGTCCTTCTGGGGCACCCCCTCTCTCTATGCTCACATTATTCCCTTCCTTAACCTGGGAACCAACATTAGAACCTTCAAATCACTGTGCATCCTCCAGCAGTATGTAACCAACACTGTGGTCAAATAATTCTGGGGACTCCTCCGTGCATGATGGTGGGGCTACGGAAGGAGTAACTGTGGACAAGGAGTCGGTAGAATAGGCTCAATAACATGGCCAGCAGCAGAAAAAAAGGACACGCGTGCCCCACGGCCACCTGCAGAGGATGCACCATGTCCATGTCCACCACTGTTGACTGTAGACACAGAGGTTGCGTGCCCTCTTTTAGTGGCCTGTGAGAATCTGGCTCTCATTGGTGGCCTTCCGGACATGATTTTTTTTGTAACACCACCTACAATGTATATATAGGCTATACTGAATGTAGAGTATACACTAGACCAGCCCTCAAAAATTCCACTTGCCTGCTCGCAATTTGCGAGTGGAATTTCATTCAGGGTGAGTGAGGAGCGGGGGTGGACCAGGCTGATCGTTTCCTGGCTGAGCAGTGGTGGAGGAGGCTTCAGCGCTCCCCTCCCTTTCTCTCTCCTGTTATGTTTTATTTCACACACAGCAGGGATTGTCATGCTGTGTGTGCGAGGATTGTCACCATGTGTGTGCGGGGATTGTCACGCTGTGTGTGCGGGGATTGTCACGCTGTGTGTGCGGGGATTGTCACGCTGTGTGTGCGGGGATTGTCACGCTGTGTGTGTGATGGAGCTGGCTGTGTCTGTTCAGCGTGTTGTGTAGCAAGGTCCCGCCCCCCCTAGACCGGCGTTTGTGAAAGTATCAGGCTATGAAACTAGCCATCTAGAGGTGTGGGACCTTGTTACACTGCGCGCCAGGGGGAGGGAGGGGGTCGTTTGTTTGCTTGCCTGCTGAGGAAATTCAAAGCCTCAGGAAAAGAAAACACATGTAACACGCTGGAAGGGAAAGTCAGCTGACCAGCTGACACCAATGCAGTGAAGGGGGAGGAGCTCTCCCTTCTGCAGGAGATCCCATGACACAGGAGCATCCCTGGAGGAGTAACGATGAAGAGGAAGGACTGACTGACAAAGTAAGTGACATAATAGTCAGTGCAGCTGATCCCAAACTCTGCCTCTTACTGACCCCCCTCACCACCACAGATCTTATCCCTATCCTCCCCCACCACCATCACCTCTGCCTCTTACTGCCAACCCCACAACCACCGAACCCGCCACTGATACCACCACCACCACCGATGTCACCACCCCTGCCACTGATCCCACCACCACCGATGTCACCACCCCTGCCACTGATCCCACCGACTACCACCACCACCGATGTCACCACCCCTGCCACTGATCCCACCACCACCACCCCTGCCACTGATCCCACCCACCACCACTGATGTCGCCACCCCTGCCACTGATCCCACCCACCACCACCACCGATGTCACCACCCCTGCCACTGATCCCACCACCGATCCCACCCACCACCACTGATGTCACCACCCCTGCCACTGATCCCACCCACCACTACCAATCCCACCACAACCACTGATCCCACCCCCCATACGTCACCACCGCCAGTGATCTTAACTCCTTCACAGCCACCACTGATCCCACCACCACCACGATCCCACCATGCCCACCACTGATTCCACCACCACCACTGATCCCATCACCCCTCACCGTCACCACTGCCAGTGATCGAACCCCCCTCACAGCCACCACTGATCCCATCCCCCCCACCACTGCTGCCACTCACCCCATCCAACCCACCACCACTGATCCCATTCCCCCATCACTGCTACCATCGCTCAATGTCACTCATCCCAGCCCCATGCTTCAGGTGGCGAGTAACTGTTAAGGTCTGGCTAGTGGCTCAGGACTTGAAATTTTGAGCCCTGCACTAGACTGTGTGTATATATATATATATATATATATATATATATTTATATATATATATATCGATACACCGACTGAAGTGTATTATATATTGTATATCGCAAAATGTACTGTGTATATATATATATATATATATATATATATATACACTACACTGCATGTGGAGTATATATATATATATATATATATATATATATATATATATACAGTACAGACCAAACGTTTGGACACACCTTCTCATTCAAAGAGTTTTCACACTGAAGGCATCAAAACTATGAATTAACACATGTGGAATTATATACATAACAAAAAAGTGTGTAACAACTGAAAATATGTCATATTCTAGGTTCTTCAAAGTAGCCACCTTTTGTTTTGATTACTGCTTTGCACACTCTTGGCATTCTCTTGATGACCTTCAAGAGGTAGTCACCTGACATAGTCTTCCAACAGTCTTGAAGGAGTTCCCAGAGATGCTTAGCACTTGTTGGACCTTTTGCCTTCACTCTGCGGTCCAGCTCACCCCAAACCATCTCGATTGGGTTCAGGTCCGGTGACTGTGGAGGCCAGGTCATCTGGCGCAGCACACCATCACTCTCCTTCTTGGTCAAATAGCCCTTACAGGTGTGCTTGGGGTTATTGTCCTGTTGAAAAATAAATGGAGGTGTGCTTGGGGTTATTGTCCTGTTGAAAAATAAATGATGGTCCAACTAAACGCAAACCGGATGGAATAGCATGCCGCTGCAAGATGCTGTGGTAGTCATGCTGGTTCAGTATGCCTTCAATTTTGAATAAATCCCCAACAGTGTCACCAGCAAAGCACCCCCACACCATCACACCTCCTCCTCCATGCTTCACGGTGGGAACCAGGCATGTAGAGTCCATCCGTTCACCTTTTCTGCGTCGCACAAAGACACGGTGGTTGGAACCAAAGATCTCAAGTTTGGACTCATGAGACCAAAGCACAGATTTCCACTGGTCTAATGTCCATTTCTTGTGTTCTTTAGCCCAAACAAGTCTGTTCTGCTTGTTGCCTTTCTTTAGCAGTGGTTTCCTAGCAGATATTCTACCATGAAGGCCTGATTCACACAGTCTCCTCTTAACAGTTGTTCTAGAGATGTGTCTGCTGCAAAAGGTGGCTACTTTGAAGAACCTAGAATATGACATATATTTTCAGTTGTTTTACACTTTGTTGTTATGTATACAATTCCACATGTGTTAATTCATAGTTTTGATGTCTCCAGTGTGACTCTACAATTTTCATAGTCATGAAAATAAAGAAAACTCTTTGAATGAGAAGGTGTGTCCAAACGTTTTGGTCTGTACTGTATATATACACACTAGACTGTAATATATATATATATATATATATTAGGGCTGTGCAAACTTTTAATTAATCGATTAATCTTTAATTTTTTTGATCGATCAAAATCTTTTTGATCGATTAAAATTCTTTTGATTGGTATTCACCTCCCCACCGGCTTCTAGGCTGTTAGGGAGTTCCGTCGGAGATCCGGTAACGTCACGGACAGCGGCAAGGCTTGCCGTGTCCATCTGAAGTGCTCCTTTGCTGTGCCTTCATATCTGCATGGGGGTGGGACCTTACTATCTGCCACACGTAAGGGCTGTTACACTTCCCTCTATCACTTCCCTCTATCAACCTGGGATTGTACAGCCATCCACTGGGAGTTATGATAGTTCCCTTTACGGGACATCTACATGCCGACGGACTGATGTTAACCTCCTCATCTGGATTCAGCAGTGGTATCGTTGTACACATTTTTATACCAGTATCATACTTAGGTACATGTTTTTATGACTGTTTTTGGTACCGTTTGGTGTTACTCACACCATTTTTACAGTTTATGTAGCTACATCAATTTTATCTCCAGAGCAATATTTATTTGGTTACCTACTTAAAGACTATAAAAGTTTTAATGCGATTCCCATCGAGCGCTGCCTTTGTGTGTTTTTTGTATCCTGCTATCCATTTTTCCAGTAGCTGCACTGGGAATCGGCCTGCAAGGAGAGCAGCTAAAAGTAGTTGGATCTGTATGTGCGTTATAATTAATCGAAATTAGTCGATTAATCGATTAAAAAACAAAAAGATTAATCGAACCCAAAAATTTTGATCAGTAACAGCCCTAATATATATATATATATATATATATATATATATATATATATATATATATATATATATATATATACTGTATTTATTGGTGTATAACACTCACGTTTTTACCCTGAAAATAGAGGGTAATCTGTGTGTTATATGCAGGGGGCTGTGGATTTTTTTTTTACTGAAACTTCCCTCCTAAAGTTAGGGTGCGTGTTATACGCCTGTGCGTGTTATACTCCAATAAATACGGTATATATTAATACACTGCTTGCACTGACTGAATATAGAGTATACACTAAATATATAGCCTATGCTAAATGCAGAGTTTATATATATATATATATATATATATATATATACTCTAGACTGATTGTATATATATATATATATATATATATATATATATCTCAAATACACTGCCACTGACTAAATAACCTGCCTGCTTAATCTAACTCTCTCTCTCTACGTCGACACCAACAACACTACACACGGCTGCTATGTAAGCAGCCTTATATTGTGTGGGGCATGGACTTAGTCCCACCTGGCCATGATTGGCCAAAGTCACCCTGCCTTTGGCCAATCATGGCTCTCACAGCAGAGTGTGCTGTGATTGGCCAGAGCATACAGGTCAGGTGCATGCTTTTACCAATCATCATACAGCAATGCACTGCGATCACGCAGTGCATTATGGGGCATTCTGCAGCGTTCAAATTTGCTGCAAATGCTCCACAATTTTCGCTGTTCGGAGAAGGGGTGAACACCCAATGTTGAAGTCGAACTTACATTCGACTCGAACATCAATCTCATCCCTAGTGGGAGGAAAAATAGAAGGTCAACTACACATCCAAACCTGGAGTATCTGCGTTACTTTAATCCTTAGAAAAAGGAAAAGCAGAAGTGAGTTTACCACCAACCGCCACATACTAAATTGTCCTTCAGAGAGTGCTAATCCGGTGGTGCAGAGATGAGTGGATGTAATTATAACTACCTCAAATAAAACAGATTTTTTATACTGTGTATATTTACATATGTGAAATTCAACTGTTAAGTGCTTACATTTTTTTATTTTCCTTCTGTTTTTTTATTTGTTTTTGAATACATGCATAACAAGAGAGAATTTTAGAAAGCCACGGCTTTAATTAGAATTTAAACTAGCTGAAAATAATTTGGAGCCTTTTCCTTCTGTACGATCATTGAACTGGAACACAAATAGTTTGGAGTGATTTTCTAAAACTACTGAAGTAAACAAAGTGATGTTCAGCATTTCAACCTTATAATTACAGTGAGTACAGAGCACTCTGCTGCACGAAAAATAAGTTTAATGCCCAGCCTCACTCCCTCTGCCTATCACTGACGCCCCCACTCTAAGTCTATTGGCATTTTGCCCCTTTTAGAACGTGTATGAATATATTCTTTAAAATGTACTATGATCAGGGTTTTGCTTTTGGCTTAATCTTTTACCGTATTAGTTCTAGAATGTGCAACACACAAACATATACATTAGCTTTTGACACTAGCAGAGTAGCTTCGAAGTGCGTCAACTTGATTCTGAGCATGCGCGGGTTTTTGAACCGATGCTTTTGCATACTAACAATCGGTTTTGACCGATGGTCAGGCGTCCATCAGTCCGATTTTAAAGCAAGTTTTAAAACTTTGGACTAAAGGACAAAAGACTGATGGGCCATACACACGGTCGGTTTGGACAGATGAAACTGAACTTCAGTCCGTGCTCATCGGTTTTCATCGGTTTGGACCGATCGTGTGTACGCGGCCTAACAGAAAACAAAAGATGAAATAGGTATTAACTTAATGTGTTGAAATCAGTTGCATCCTTTCTTAAGCCGGTCATAGAAGGTTCAAATCACACTCAAACCACGTATGGGAGGGCAGATTGTACCCAAGTTGATTGATCGATCAACTTGGGTACAACCAACCTGTCAAATTTTACATGTGATTACTGGAAGAGTCTGTGCCCCATAATGGCTCTGCATGGTTGCAGGAAATAAAATTGCTCCAACGATGGGAGGTTTTGCTCTTTCTTCATTTAGGCAGGGTGCCCAATGAATGAACTCTCTTGTTGGCATCCTTGGCCATCAACATCCTGTTGACACATAAATCTGTAAATAATCTGCTTCTCTTTTTAATGGCACATTTGAACTTCTTACACATTCTTCTACTTAAACTGCATATTTTAAACTTGTCTCCTCTGCTTTATAAAACATACAACAGTATTTAGTATTTAGCCCATTGGTATAAATAGTCAATATGACAATAGTAAAAATGCACATCATTTGCAAACTCCTTTATAACCTCTTTAACCTCTGTAACCTCTTTATCAAAAACCTTCACACATTAAGTTCTTAGATTGTTGGAGTCTCATATTCATATTGAAAAACAGTCACTAATTTAAAATCCTATTGTGCACTCACAAGAATGGAGGATGTATAGAAGTACCACATATCAAAATGCATGACGAGGCAGGCCTGCTATCAGTAATAACGGGGTAAAACATTTCCATTCCAAAGTTTCATCTCCACTTTGAAAAGAGTTTACCAGTTTCCTACTCCCCTTTAGTGCAATTAAACAATACATTTAAGTAAAACTCTAGTAGTACCTGTTTCTGTCCAATCTACAAATGTCTCTGGTGCTTGGTGAAACACAGTCTGTTCTTGAATTTTTTTATCCTCTCCTTCCCATCATGTGCCTCCAGATTTTCATTAAGGGACATGGCAGCTGGCACACTTCCTGTCTGCTGATACTCCGTCTTCCACACATTGGGGTTATTTACTAAAACTGGAGCGTGAAAAATCTGATGAAGCTTTGAACAGAAAACAATAAGCTTCCAGGCTTTATTGCCAAAGCTTAACCACTTAATACCCATACGATGTCATATGACGTCCAAAAAGGGGATCTGTTATCCTGGGTGGACTTCATATGACGTCCTGTACTTTGCTCGGGGATATCTGAATGATGCCTGCACCTAGAGGCATCATTCAGATATCATTTTTTTCCAGCGGCGATCCTGCACACTGTAAGAATGATCATAGCAGCGTAACCGCTTGATCATTCTTACAGGCGGCGGGAGGGGACATCCCCCTCCCGCCGCCATCCAGTGCTTCTCCAGGCTCTCCCGTCCTATCAGGGGCCCGAAGAGATAATCGTCATCCGCCAGATGTGCAGCATAGAGATGACTGGTGACCACGTCATGGCCGGGTACCCGTAAGTAAACAAACCGCAATTGCGGCTAGTTTGAATGAGATCTGTGATTTTCTTTTCACACTCTTATTCTTTCCAGTCTGGAGGAGAGATGTGGGGTCTAATTGACACCGCATCTCTCCTTAAAGAGGACCTGTCACACGCTATTCCTATTACAAGGGATGTTTACATTTCTTGTAATAGGAATACAAGCAATAACATTTTTTTTTTTTTTTTAAAGTGTAAAAAATAAATAAATAAGTAAAAAAAAATAATTAAAACGCCCCTGTCCCCGGTAGCTCGCACCCAGAAGCGTACGCACACGTAAGTCCCACCCACGTATGCAAACGTCGTTCAAACCACACATGTGAGGTGTCGCCACGTGCGTTAGAGTGTGTGCAACAATTTTAGCACTAGACCTCCTCTGTAACTCCAAACTGGTAACCCATGGCAGAATTTAAAAGAGTCGCCTATGGAGATTTTTAAGTAACGAAAATTGGCGCCATTCCATGAGTGTGCGCGATTTTAAAGCATGATATGTTAGGTATCTATTTACTCGGCGTAACATCATCTTTCATATTTTACCAAAAAATTGGGCTAACTTTACTGTTTTGTTATTTTTTAATTCATGAAACCATTTAAAAAAAAATGGCGTTTGAAAAATTATTGCGCAAATACCATGCAAGATAAAAAGTTGCAATGACCACCATTTTATTCCCTAGGGTGTCTTCTAAAAAAACATATATAATGTTTGGGGATTCTGAGTAATTTTTTAGAAAAAGAATGATGATTTGTGTAGGACAGAAGTGCCAAAATAGGCCCGGGAAGGAGGTGGGTTTTAAAGCCCGGTATTGAAGTGGTTAAAGGGGTTGTAAAGGTATATGTTTTTATCACCTTAATGCATTCTATGCATTAAGTTGAAAAAACATCCGAGCACTAGCGAGCCCCCGTTTACTTACCTGACCCCTTTGAAAGTCTGTGCCGTGAACGCGCTGGCTTCTCAGTCAGCTTCTCGGCTCATTCATTGGTTGATTGAAAGCAGTGCAGCCATTGGCTTGCGCTGCTGTCAATCATATACAATGACACGGCGAGCCGTTGGCGGGGCCGAGTAATACAGTGAGTGGCTGTATCACGGGATCACGCCCGCAAGAACTTACCACCATGCGAAGAGAGCTTGCATGAAGGTGGAAAGTTCTTGCAGGGGGACACGAGACAGCCGCCGAGGGACCCCAGAAGACCAGGTTCGGGGCCACTTTGTGCAAAACGAGCTGCACAGTGGAGGCTAGTATAAAATGTTTGTTATTTAAACAAATCTTTATATTCTCTTTAGTGTTCCTTTAATTGAACAAGCTGAAGTTGAAAGCACAGCTGCACCAGGTTCTGAGTGCACAACATTTTAGTAAATCTACCCCACTGTCTCTGGGCTTCAGGGGTGTCAGTCGCTGATTCTGTGTCTTTATGTGGTGAAATATTTCTTTAAATTAGACCTCAACAGAACCTATTCTCTCTTTGTTTAGGTTAGTACATCATTGGTCAGTTTTTGTAGTTTCTGGCTTACCTTCTAGAAGGGTATTTGCCCTTCGGGCTTGGGTTAGAGAGGATGAACGAGGAGTGGAGGTCTGCAGCCTTGCGAGGGTATTGCAAAGAGAAGACTCTGAGCCTGGCCTAAATGAGCAGAAGTTTGCATATGTCAGGTGCTGAAGAACATTTTACTGTTTTGCTGGAAGATACATTTAGCGGGAGCAAAGCAGGAAGTTGGCTGCCTGTATGGAGCATTTTTGGAGGAGGCATCTGTGTTAAATAGTGCGCTGAAAAACTGGGCATTAGCTGCTGCCGGTGTACATACCTCCCAACTTTTTGAGATAGGAATGAGGGACACCTATCAGCAAAAGTATGCAGGCATATGACACACCCCTGACCATGCCCCCTTAACCACTTGCCGACCGCCGCACGACTATTTCCGTCGACACAATGGCATGGGTAGGCAGATTGACGTACAGGTACAACCCTTTAAATTTTGCCGCCCAGCGGGCGCGCGCGCCTACCGCAGGCCTCGCGAGTGCGGCCGCGGGTCCCGGGAACTCGATGTTTGCGGGAGTTCCGCAATTGCGGTCATTAAGGGAAGAACAGGGGAATGCCTTTTTAAACAAGGCTATCCCGTATTCTGCCTAGTGACACTGTCACTGATGACTGTTTCCTGTGATCGGAACAGTTATCAGTGACGTGTCACATGTTGCCACGTCCCCTAACAGTAAGAATCACTTCCTAGGGAACACTTAACCCCTGCAACGTCACCTAGTGGTTAATCCCTTCACTGCCAGTGTATTTTTTACAGTAATCAGTGCATTTTTTTTCACTATGCAATAGGTTATTTATTTTGGTTAAATGATCCACCTTCTACTCTGCTTTCCAGCTATTTGTCCAAATCCGCTTCTCTCTTCACTGCCTCCGGTGACACTTTTGGAGCACTTGGAAAACAGATCAATACGACACTCATGTTGTCTCGGCTTCCCTTGTATAGCCAGGTGTCTACAATTTCATTACAAACTTGGGAAATGAGGAGCTGTGCGACTTTGTTAAGCCCAGACTAGAAGTTACAGATGACCTTGAAAAAGTTTGTAAACAGTGCATTTTTATAGCACTGATCGCTGTAAAAATGACAATGGTCCCAAAATGGTGTCAAACGTGTCCGAAGTGTCTGTCATAATGTCGCAGTCATGATAAAAATCGCTAATAATCGCCATAACTTGTAAGAAAAAAAAATATTAATTTAAAATGTCAGAAAACAGTCCCCTATTTTGTAGAAGCTATAACTTTTGCGCAAACCAATCAAACGCTTATTGCGATTTTTTTTCTCAAAAATAAGTAGAAGAATATGTATCGGCCTAAACTGTGGGAATAAATGTTTTTTATATATATATTTTGGGCATATTTATTATAGCAAAAAGTAAAAAAACATTATTTTCCTTTAAAATTGTCGCTTTTTTTGTTTATAGCGCAAAAAAAAAAAAAAACGTAGAGGTGAACAAATACAACCAAAAGAAAGCTCTATTTGTGGGGAAAAAAAGGAAATCAATTATTTTTGAGAGCCATGTCGCACGACCGCGCAATTGTCAGTTAAAGCAACACAGTGCCGAATCGCAAAAACGTTGGCCTGATCTTTGACCACCAAAATGGTCCAGGGCTGTAGTGGTTAAAGAAGAAATGTACAAAAAAAATTGGTTAAACCTACCATTATTCCTTTATATTGGCTTTTGGCATTTACAAATGCAGCAATTTAGAAATCAGATGAAAGGTTTAGTGCTGAAAAACACTTTGATAGATATAAAGTGCATTTATTTTTTATACAACTATATAGATCAGACCAAAATAAGGGAAAAATAAGGAGACAGAGGGACCTTGCTCCAAATCAGGGACAGTCCATCCAAATCAGGGACAGTCCATCCAAGTCAGGGACAGTCCATCCAAGTCAGGGACAGTCCATCCAAATCAGGGACAGTCCATCCAAATCAGGGACAGTCCATCCAAATCAGGGATAGTTGGGAGCTATGCCAATGCACATTGCAGTTTCTAACTGCTCATTCTATAAGGCACCTGTGATTGTTCACTTGGAGACTGGATTCTGCTTGACTGCTATTAAAGAGCAAACTATCTGCACTAATGACCTTGTTTTGGCCTGTTTTGGGTATTCTAATCCCCTCTACTGAATATATTTTGTTAAATAATAATTTAGGCTGGATTCACATCTATGCAGTTTTAGTGCTTATTGCATTTTGCAGATTTGCACTACAGTCCATTTAACATGGTTTCCTATGGAACACATTCTGTAGTGCAAATCTGCAAAATGCAAAAAGCACTAAAAATGCATAGGTGTGAATCCAGCCTAAAAAGTGAAATGCCAGCCTTCCAAGCTGTCTTAGAATGATCTAAAACCACCAGGTGTTACAGAATATAATTAAATCAACAAACTATTTACCGTATATATACAAGAGCATAAGCTGACTCGAATATAAGCCGAGGCACCTCATTTTACCACAAAAAAATGGGAAAACGTATCGACTCGAATATAAGCCCTGTATGTCTATCTGCATGCCTCACTTTGCCCATGCCTCACTGTGCCCATGACTAGACTTACATTTACATTGGAGTATATAGAAGGGGTGCCCAGCTTTGAAAAATCGGTGCTCACCGGTCGTAGATTCCCCAGACAGAAAACTTTGGGCAGGAGAACTGCGGCTACATGTGTACCAAGTTTCGGATCCAGGGGACCTACGATCGGCCGGTACCGGGTCCCCAAAATTACTAGACATGTGCATTCGTTTTCGTCCGAATTTCAGGTATTTTCGTTATCGTTTTAACAAACGATAACGAAAGCACAGAAAATGAAAAATGAAAGATCCGACATAAACAAATGATTTAGTTTTGTTTTTGTTGCGGCCTTAACTCGATTAGTCCAATATTATTCTACATAAAGAGAAAAGATTTGACATAGAGAGAAAAGATTCGACATAGAGAGACATGAAGATTCGACATAGAGAGACATGAAGATTCGACATAGAGAGACATGAAGATTTAACATAGGGAGACATGAAGATTCGACATAGAGAGACATGAAGATTCGACATAGAGAGACATGAAGATTCAACATAGAGAGACATGAAGATTCGACATAGAGAGACATGAAGATTCGACATAGAGAGACATGAAGATTCAACATAGAGAGACATGAAGATTCGACATAGAGAGACATGAAGATTCGACATAGAGAGACATGAAGATTCGACATAGAGAGACATGAAGATTCGACATAGAGAGACCTGAAGATTCGACATAGAGAGACATGAAGATTCGACATAGAGAGACCTGAAGATTCGACATAGAGAGACATGAAAAGTCGATTTTTTATTTCGATAGACACCATAAGCCTTCAATGACAGATTCGACCTTAATTTGGATTTTCGTACGAATGCATTTTTTTTAAAAAAAATAAATAAAAAAAAAACGAATTTCGGGAGTAACAAAATAAATGTATTTTTTGGACGAAAACAAAATTACGAAACCAAATTTCAGTGTGCACATGTCTAAAAATTACTATAGAAATTAAATTACAGTTTAACCTAGGAGTCTATGGAAGGGGTGCCCGAATTTGAAAAATCGGTGCTCCCTGGCCGTAGGTCCCTCAGACAACAAACTTTGCACACTTGTAGAAGAAGAGTGGGGCTACATGTGTGCTGGATTCCCAAAGATCAGTCGCAAAAAGGTGACTTGACTATAAGCCGAGAGGGGCATTTTCAGCACCACAAAATGTGCTGAAAAACTTGGCTTATACTCGAGTATATATGGTATATTTGTTTAGCTTTGTACCCATGGCCATTCATATCTTCTACTAGACAATTATTAGTCCATCAAAACAGATCACATAAAATCCAGGTAAATAAAATGTTTAAATTCCTCATGTCTCATCACTGGAAAAGGCAAAGTTTGGTCTGTTATTGCAACAGATTGGACTGGGGAAGATGTATGGGATTTTACTGGTAAGAGTTGTGTTTTTCTGCTTTGAAGTTTGTGATAAAGAGAGGAACGGGTATGTCAAGGTCTGTTTTTTTATGAAAAGAGAACATTCATTTCATGTGAGTATTAATAGCTTTTAGATTACATTATCTCCATTTCATAATGTGCTTCTCCGGTGAACTGCTTTTTATAATCTGATGTGTTTTGTATGATGTCTTCTATGTAAATATTTAAACATTTTTGGTTACAGGTTTAGATCCTCAACACAGTGTACAGTTCCCATTACAAACAAGAGAGTTAATACAAGCTCCTTCGTCTCCCATTCCCAGAACATCTAATGTAACATTTATACCGTGACAACCATTTGTTCTTCTCCCCCTACTTCATCTCAAGATAATTTCCATGTTTTCACATCTCCATAGTAATTATTCTGTAGTTAGCGTCATTTTCTTGGCCTTTGAAAGAAAGTTCTTTAAAAATATAAAATAATCCAGCAAGTACTGTAGATATTTACACTCTCATTATACTGTATATGAGTATTTCTCTAAATTGCCCTGTCTTCATCCATCATCAACTGGCATTGATGCAATTTACATATCTTCAGGTTATTTCACCACAATGTACAGACCTAAAGCACAACTCCAGGAAAACTACATGTAGCAAGGTGCTTAGCCAACAGAGAGAGCAACTACAGACACTGTGCTGCAGTTGCCTTATATGTCTAAACAGGATTCCTGTGATGGCTTTAGAGCTGTTCAGCCTCCACTCACCAGGGGGAGCTGGTGAGATGTCAGAAATGAAAAGGACATTGAGGCAGCCACACTGAATCATGGGAGTTGTAGTTTGTGGGGAGTACGGTGCTGTGGAAATGGATGCGGCTGCAAACAACAATGCTCACATGGGGGAGGAGAGGCAAGGAAAGTTTCCCAGGCTTGTGGTATACAGAATGCTCTCTTTCTGTGAAGTGTTTAGAGGGTTCCCATTACTGTTCCTGGGTGCACACTTGTAAGTTGCAATCTTTGGCCTGAGATAGAAACCAGAGCACTGATAACCTGTATTCTGAGCACGGGAGTTACCTTGGGTGCAGAGCCAGTGAAGTTGCTGATAGCTGAGTGCCTGGTTTGGGGTTCATTGCATTACTGAGACTGGTGAATGTCTGCTGCTGCATTCATTTACTGCTGCTAGCAGAGACAGAGAGCAGAGGGACTGACCACCCATGTAGTAGATTATATTCACTGCATGTAGAGTTTAAAGGGGCTGTACTCTTGTGCACCACCATAAATCCTGGGCCCGCCATTACCCGGCAGAAGGTTTAGAGTAAGGAGCTCCTTTCCAACCAATGTATATATATATATATATATTATATATATATATATATATATACACAGTTTATACGTATGAACAGCTATCTTTATAAAGCACACTCTCAAAGGGTTATGAACTACTGGTTGCAGAAAAGTTTCTGTGGTACCAATTATCATTGCACTTACTGTCTACTACTTACTGCTGGGTTAATTTTTGCCCTTGGGTTCTAGGGCAAGTTGGGTAATCTAATAACCACATTATTTAGCTTATTGTGAACAAACTGATCCTTCGATCAGCTTATTTATGTGTGTGTTTATATCTGCTTTTATCTGTGACATCATACATACTCTGCTTTTTATTAACCATCTTGTGATTCCCTAATACCATTTCATTGTAATGTGCAGGATGTTTACAATTGTACTTATACCATACGTATTTTCAGCAACAGTTTACTTAACCAAGTGTGTCAGAGGGGACAAGGTTATTTATAACAGAGAACACAACATATCAAGTGGCTTTTCGGAGGGTAAGTGCTACATATATACAGTTGAACCTCGGATTACAAGCATAATCCGTTCCAGGAGTATGCTCGTAATTCAAAGTGCTTGCATATCAAAGTGAGTTTTCCCATTAAAGTCAATGGAAATGAAAATAATTCCTACCACATTGACTTCAATGGGATGCAATTCCGAATGCGGCCAGAGGTGGGGGCGCCAGAAAACGGTTGAAAAGGCCAGAGGACACTTCAGCTTGGCTTCTGCGCCCCGTACATCAAGCCAAATGAGGTACTGCAGGCCAATGTTCAACTCCTGCGCCACCGTACCTCAGGCCATATTAGGTACTGCAGGCTTTTTTTGGCTCTTCTCGGCTCCTGCACCCCCGTTCCTCAGGCCAAATGAGGTAATGTAGGCCTATTTAGCTTTAGTCAACACTCGCAAATCGAGTCAGAATTAAAAAAAAAAAGTTGCTCACAAATCAAAATGCTCTCAAACCAAGTTACTCTTAAACCAAGGTTCCACTGTATTGACAAGCTGTATGTTTTACTGTATTTATGTTTTATTGGGAAGTGAAACAGAACCCCCACCTCTGTCCAGGAAGCAGAGTAGCAAAGTGAGCTTACTCACCAGCAGACATTTGTGTAACACAAGAAGGATAGCCAAATTACAGATCCTTTGTTAAAACAATGACCATATATTTGTATTTTTTTTTTTTAGTTTTAGTTTTTTTCTATATATAATCGTAAAGGTTTATTACATGTTTTCAGTATGAATCAATATACCGAGAATGCACAAAAAATGTTAGTGCCCAGTACAACAAATTCAGTAAATTCTCAATCCCTACAAGAATGCAGCTGTTAGCGTAATTAAGTTAAGTAGCACGAGTAAAAGATACATTTAATATGCAAGTCATCCAGTTTGCCAGAAGGAAAAGTAGAGTGAGAAGCAAAGGAGATAAGGGTAATATGGTTGGGGAATGGCAGAGTGAGTAGTGAGAGGAGAGAGAGGGAGGATGTCCACTAGGAAGGGAAAAAAAACCCAGTCCCAATCCATGGAGTAATGCCGCGTACACACGGTCGTTTTTTGCGATGAAAAAAAACGACGTTTTCTGTGAAGTAAAAAACGACGTTTTTGAAACGTCACTTTTCAAAGACAATTTTGCATACACACCATCGTTTTTTCACAAAAAGCAAGGTTACGTTCACCACTCTTTTCCATTGAAGCTCGCTTCATAACTAGCTTCTGGGCATGCGCGGGTTGAAAAACGTTGTTTTGAACAACGTTTTTGCTACACACGGTGACTTTTTGTGAAACAAAAAACGACGTTTTGAAATACGACACAAAAAATTCAAACATGTTGGAATTTTTTTTTGGTCGTTTTTTTTAAGACAAAAAACGACGTTTTGCCCACACACGATCAATTTAAATGACGTTTTAAAAAACGCCGTTTTTTTTCATCGCAAAAAACGACCGTGTGTACGCGGCATAAGGTTTCACATTTGTGAAGGTTTTTAAATTGTGCAGAACTCATGGAAGCATGGATACTAGATAAGTGAAGATATATTGTTCAAATGTATCATGTAACAGGACTGTCTGTTCCTTCATTATTTTGGTGATTAGTTCTTTATTATATACTGTATGTATGTCAAACATGTGGAAGAAGAAAAAAATTACTCTGAAAAGGTAATAAATGGTCGGACTTTGCAGGCAATACAAAACAGGAATGATAAAAAATACGATATTACAAAAAATATATACATAACAGTATAAATAGAAAAAAAAACATTTAGTGTATGACCAAATGTCCCCTTTACGTCTACGCGTTTCGCTGTGAGGCTTCTTCAGGATGGACGAGAGAAGACAATAGCGGAAAGTAAATTTCACTATCTTAAAGTACGTCAAACATGTATTTAGCCATTTGCCTGGAGTACCACATTTGTTTCTATATGTATTCCTTGTGTCAGATACTAATTATAGTATCATAAGAAGAAATCCTAAATATATGTCAACTCTAACGCGTACACACAATCGTAAATTCCGACAAGAAAACCGTGTATTTTTTTGAGACTGAATTTTGGCTTAAACTTGTTTTGCATACACACGGTCACAAAAAACTCTGACCGCCAAGAACGCGGTGACGTAGAACACTACAATGAGCCGAGATATATGGCGTTCAATGATTCCGAGCATGCGTCAAATTGATTCCGAGCATGCATGTTTTGCATACAGACGATCGGAATTTCTGACAAGAACTCTTCCCGTCGGTAAATTTTAGATACAGCTGTTAAATTTTTGCTGTCGGAAATTCCGACAGAAAAAGGCCGATGGGGCCTGAACACGGTCGGTATTTCCGACCAAAAGCTCACATCAAACTTTTCTTGTCGGAAATTCCAATCATGCGTATGCGGCATAACTGTTAACTTCTCTTATTAGCTGCATTATCGTCTAAAAAATATATCATTTATATCTACTTAACAAATGCAAAAAAATGTAGATCCAAGGAAAACCCAAGTGATCTGACAACTGCCTATGCTTTCTGTGACTGTAATAGGCTGGCATTGTTCCCAGCTCTCTTTGAGGTCCATAGAGCACCGCTCCCCATGTTGTGGAGTTGATAGAAGTATAAGAGGTTTTGTAATTCAAATATTTCCTGTCCTAGAGTCATAACATAGATACAGTACAGTGAGTGTTGTTACTCTAGGACAGACAGTGCTTTACTGGCGGGATCATAATGTGAAAATAACAAAAGCTTGTAAATGGAAAATAATGCAGCCATGACATCTAAAAGCTAATAAAGTACAATATATTACATATTTATTCTTCAGGTTAGATCAGGAATCCTCAAACTACAGCCCTCCAGCTGTTGTGGAACTACACATCCCATGAGGCATTGTAAAGCTCTGACATTCACAGACATAACTAGGCATGATGGGAATTAAAGGAACACTAAAGGTTCGTTTTTTATCCTCTAAAATCATTGATATATTGCAGAGCATTTAGAAGTTCCTTACCTCTTTTTTTAAATTGCCCAGCAAAGTATTGAATTTCATCTGTAAAAGTGCCACTTCCTGTGCCTCCTCTCATTCCTCTCCTCCTGTGTCCCAGCCGTTTCTTATGGAGGAAAGCTTCACAAGCATGACGTGCACAACGTGCTCGCCCCCTCTCTCTGCCTACAGCTCTGCGTCCTAACGTTCTGTGTCTTTCACAGCAGAGGAGACCAGTAAATTCTTGGGCGTCTCTAGGACGCTGTAGCTCCGCCTCCCTCCCATTCATTGTTTTGGGAAACTAGTCACAGCCCCGCCTTCACTCCTCCCCCAGTTCTCTGATGACAAGTGGGAAGTGAAACTGATTTTTCCTCCCCTAGTTCTCTGTAAATTGAAACTCGGTTTCTACACAGCAGGAACACAGCAACTAAAAAGAGTATTTGCTACTCAAGGTAAATTACATCTAAATAAGATCTTATAAAATAAAAATTATGCTTATAATAAAATTAAAATATAGTCAATATATTTGTATCCATTTCTTTACCGTGCTTATTCAATATCATGCATTGTATGTCTTCTGTTCCCCCATGTCCAATACAAACACTCACTCCACCACCATTTTAGCCAATTTTTTACTATCCATTTTGAATGCACACCACATATACTTTTCTCCCAATTCCATCCCTCCATCCCCTGGTATGCTCATCCATCCCTCACAGAGTGATGTAAGGGGGGGCCCCTGCTGGGGACACCTGATGTAAAGGGGGGTCTCCGCTGGGATTGGCTTATGTAAAGGGGGGGCTCCGGTAGGGACACCTGATGTAAGGGGGGGGGGCTCTGCTGGGGACACCTGATGTAAGAAGAAGCTCTGCTGTGATTGTCTTATGTAAGGGGGGGGCTTCG
The DNA here is from genome assembly GCA_029574335.1 of Rana kukunoris. Classification (NCBI taxonomy): domain Eukaryota; kingdom Metazoa; phylum Chordata; class Amphibia; order Anura; family Ranidae; genus Rana; species Rana kukunoris. The sequence goes on along the minus strand of CM056058.1, from coordinate 80,059,126 downwards.
CTGGGGACATCTGATGTAAGGGGGTCTCCGCTGGGATTGGCTTATGTAAAGGGGGGGCTCCGGTAGGGACACCTGATGTAAGAAGAAGCTCTGCTGTGAGTGTCTTATGTAAGGGGGGGGGGGTCCGCTAGGGACACCTGATGTAAGGGGGGGGCTCTGCTGGGGACACCTGAAGTAAGAAGAAGCTCTGCTGTGATTGTCTTATGTAAGGGGGGGCTCCGCTGGGGACATCTGATGTAAGGGGGTCTCCGCTGGGTTGGCTTATGTAAGGGGGGGCTTCCGGTAGGGAAACCTGATGTAAGGGGGGGGCTCTGCTGGGGACACCTGATGTAAGATGAAGCTCTGCAGTGATTGTGTTATGTAAGGGGGGGGCTCCGCTGGGGACACCTGATGTAAGGGGGGCTCTGCTGGGGACACCTGATGTAACAAGGGGCTCCGCTGGGGGCGCCTAATGTAAGGGGGGCCTCCGCTGGGGACACCTGATGTAAGAAGAAGCTCTGCTGTGATTGTTTTATGTAGCCCCCCCCCCTTACATAAGACAATCACAGCAGAGCTTCTTCTTACATCAGGTTCCCCAGCGGAGGCCCCCCTTACATTAGGCGCCCCCAGCGGAGCCCCTTCTTACATCAGGTGTCCCCAGCAGAGCCTCCCTTACATCAGGTGTCCCCAGCGGAGCCCCCCCTTACATTAGGTGTCCCCATCGGAGACCCCTCTTACATCAGGTGTCCCCAGCGGAGCCCCCCCCTTACATAAGACAATTGCAGCAGAGCTTCTTCTTACATCAGGTGTCCCCAGCGGCGGCCCCCCTTACATTTGGCGCCCCCAGCAGAGCCCCTTCTTACATCAGGTGTCCCCAGCAGAGCCCCCCTTACGTCAGGTGTCCCCAGAAGAGCCCCCCTTACATCAGGTGTCCCCAGCGGAGCCCCCCCTTACATAACACAATCACAGCAGAGCTTCTTCTTACATCAGGTGTCCCCATCGGAGCCCCTTCTTACATCAGGTGTCCCCAGCGGACCCCCCCCCCTTACATAAGACAATCACAGCAGAGCTTCTTCTTACATCAGGTGTCCCCAGCGGAGCCCCCCCCCCCTTACATCAGGTTTCCCTACCGGAGCCCCCCCCTTACATAATACAATCACAGCAGAGCTTCTTCTTACATCAGGTGTCCCCAGCAGAACCCCCCTTACATCAGGTGTCCCCAGCGGAGCCCCCCCTTACATTAGGTGTCCCCATCGGAGACCCCCCTTACATCAGGTGTCCCCAGCGGACCCCCCCCCTTACATAAGACAATCACAGCAGAGCTTCTTCTTACATCAGGTGTCCCCAGCAGAGCCCCCCTTACATTAGGCTCCCCCAGCGGAGCCCCTTCTTACATCAGGTGTCCCCAGCAGAGCCCCCCTTACATCAGGTGTCCCCAACGGAGCCCCCCCCTTACATAAGACAATCACAGCAGAGCTTCTTCTTACATTAGGTGTCCCCAGCGGAGCCCCTTCTTACATCAGATGTCCCCAGCAAAGCCCCCTTACATTAGGCCCCCCTAACGGAGCCCCTTCTTACATCAGGTGTCCCCAGCAGAGCCCCCCTTACATCAGGTGTCCCCAGCGGAGCCCCCCCTTACATAAGACAATCACAGCAGAGTTTCTTCTTACATCAGGTGTCCCCAGCGGAGGCCCCCCTTACATTAGGCGCCCCCAGTGGAGCCCCTTCTTACATCAGGTGTCCCCAGCAGAGCCCCCTTACTTCAGGTGTCCCCAGCGGAGGCCCCCCTTACATCAGGTGTCCCCAGCGGAGGCCCCCGTTACATTAGGTGTCCCCATCGGAGACCCTTCTTACATCATCAGGTGTCCCCAGCGGAGCCCCCCCCTTACATAAAACAATCACAGCAGAGCTTCTTCTTACATCAGGTGTCCCCAGCAGAGGCCCCCCTTACATCAGGTGTCCCCAGTGGAGACCCCCCCTTACATAAGACAATCACAGCAGAGCTTCATCTTACATCAGGTGTCCCCAGCGGAGGCCCTTCTTACATCAGGTGTCCCCAGCAGAGCCCCCCTTACATCAGGTGTCCCCAGCAGGGGGGGCTCCGCTGGGGACACCTGATGTAAGAAGGGTCTCCGATGGGGACACCTAATGTAACAGGGGCCTCCGCTGGGGACACCTGATGTAACGGGGGCCTCCGCTGGGGACACCTGATGTAAGGGGGCCTCCGCTGGGGACACCTGATGTAAGAAGGGTTTTCGATGGGGACACCTAATGTAAGGGGGGCCTCCGCTGGGGACACCTAATGTAAGGGGGGCCTCCGCTGGGGACACCTGATGTAAGGGGGGGCTCCGCTGGGGATACCTGTTGTAAGGGGGGGCTCCGCTGGGGACACCTAATGTAAGGGGGGCCTCCGCTGGGGACACCTAATGTAAGGGGGGGCTCCGCTGGGGACACCTGATGTAAGGGGGGCTCCGCTGGGGACACCTGATGTAAGGGGGGGCTCCGCTGGGGACACCTGATGTAAGAAGGGGCTCCGCTGGGATTGCCTGATGTAAGGGGGGCTCCGCTGGGGACACCTGATGTAAGGGGGGGGCTCCGCTGGGATTGCCTGATGTAAGGGGGGCTCCGCTGGGGACACCTGATGTAAGGGGGGCCTCCGCTGTGTATTGCAGAGTATTGCAGTGTATTGTGTATTGCAGAGTTTTGCACACGGTTACAGCAGAGTATTGTGTATTGCAGAGTATTGCATCAAACGCAGCCAGTGCGCCCACCATTTGCAGCCACTTGTGCCAATCAAATGCAGCCATTTCTGCCCATCAAATGCAGTCAGGCGCATCCCCCGGCTGTCACTTTACTAATTCCAAACAAACCTCCCCCTGGGAAGGAACCCTTGTGTGGCTACACTTATCGAGTGACGGCACTTCCTCCCCCGCTTCTCTGTTCCTCTCCTGCTCCTCTATCCCCCCCTCATGATGCTCTGGTCCCCCATTCGCCTCTGTCTCATGTCCCTCATGATGCTCTGGTTCGCCGCAGCGCTCACCTCCTCTCCCTGTCCAGCCCTGGTGTCCGCGTCCTCCAGGGGAGAGAATGGTGATCCCGTCCTCCGGTGGAGAGAATGTCGTCCCCGTCCTCCGGTGGAGAGAATGTCGTCCCCGTCCTCCGGTGGAGAGAATGTCGTCCCCGTCCTCCGGTGGAGAGAATGTCGTCCCCGTCCTCCGGTGGAGAGAATGTCGTCCCCGTCCTCCGGTGGAGAGAATGTCGTCCCCGTCCTCCGGTGGAGAGAATGTCGTCCCCGTCCTCCGGTGGAGAGAATGTTCTCGTCCGGCGGTGTAAAACGAAAAACCGTTTCTGCGCATGCGCGAACCTCTAAGCCTAATGGGAACTGTAGTTCCCATTAGGCAGTGACGTTTACACTATGAACGCGCACTGCCAAACCAGGAAGTGAGGGGAAATCAGACACAGGACTGACGGAGGGGTACATTCAAGATGCTGTTTAACAAGTATAGCAATGTTTTAAAAAAAAATCATCAAGTTTTTTATTCTTATATGCCTCAAGACTGCATTTGAAAAGGAAAAAAAAATTGACTTTACAACCTCTTTAAGGTGGAGAGGGAGAGGAGAGGGGAAAGAGGAGTGTGTGTGTGGGGGGGGGGGGGGTTACATATTCAATATGACACATTTATTAAACATTCATGTTCTTGTATCAGTTGTTTTTAATGTTTATTATTTACATTTGCCATGTATATTTTGCCACATGCCTTTGGTCCGCTGGACCTTCTCGTTCAACGGCTGCAGCCAGACTGCATTTAAGCTGCTCATACAAGAAACTTATAGGCCAGTAGAAGGTGCTGTATGGTCCAAGCGCATAGCCTAGCTACCTGTCCTTCCTACACCGAGGTCCACCCACCGGATGACGTAATTTCCCTTTGTGCGGTCCAAGTCAGGCTGCCTGGATTCTCCTCATGTCCTTGTCATGGATTCAGCGTCCTGCACAGGCTCACACACCTGCCAAACATTTGGAAACCGGATAGCTGGCACCCCTCGAGTGGGACCTTCCATACTGGCACATTAGCGTGTGCACAAGACGAAACATGCATTCGCACATGCCCAAGTACGCGAGTAGGCACGCGTGCACACATACTTGCATGCACTGGCGCCAAACGGCCTATTTAAACCAAGCAATGACATAAACACATTGCTGAGTGGTCTTTCAGTGTGTTCCTATTTGGCTGTGCCCTGATCTTCTTCTTGCCTACCTGTACTTGACCCGGCTTGATGTCAACCACACCTCTGGAATTCTGCATGCCCAACTGTGACCTTGGCCTATGTTTGACTCTTGTTTCATGCTTCTGTACCGTGCTGCCCTATTTTGTACCGACCAGCTGGTGATCTATGGCCATCGGTTCCCTGTCAAGCCTCATCTGGCACCATCTGCTATACCGGGTCCTCATGCCACTCTGTGTCCTACACTCCCTGTCAGCTCTACCAGGGGTGTTGGACAGGAAGTGCAAGAGAAGCCTACAGCTTGATCTCCGCCAGGTATGTGACAGAAAGTCAGTGGGACTGTGAGAATGCACCGATCAGCAGCTACAATCACTAATCGACCAAAGTTTGCCAACATATTATTATTGATCAGGATTTATATAACGTCAACAGTTTGTGCAGCTCTACAGTACAATATAAAGGGAGACAATACATCAACAATACAACTCAAAAAAAGAAGGTTAAGAGGGACCTGCTTCTGGGAGCTTACAATCTAATAGAGATGGGCTGGTGGAACAATAACTGTGAGGGATGAACGGATGGGAGAAATAAAAGATTTGGTTATTAGCTGAAAGCAGAATAGGCTTCCCTGAAAAGATGAGTTTTCAGGGTTCGCATTAAAAGTGGACAGAGTAGGAGATAGCCAGACAGATTGGGGTAGGGAGTTCCAGAGGAAGGGAGAAGTTCTGAACATGAGTATGGGAAGTCCAAAAGCAGGAGGTATTGGGAGGTGCGGAGAGGGCAGTTTGGGTGGTATTTGGAGACAAGATTGGTGAAGTAGCTTGGTAAGAGTTGCAAATTGTTTTGTATGTTATTGTTAATGTTTTGAATTTTATTCATTGGGAAGCCAGTGGAGGGGTTGGCAGATAGGGGTGGATTAGTCTGGCCGCAGCATTCATGATAAACTGAAGAGGGGATAGCCTGCGTAGAGGTAGGCCTCTGAGGAGGGAGTTACAATAATCAAGACAAGAGATAACAACAAGTGAATAAGTTGTTTAGTGGTTTCAATGGTTAAAAAGGAACATATTTTAGATATGTCATGGAGGTGAAGTCTACACAATTTGGCCAGTGATTACAGGTCCAGAACTACACCTGTTTACACAGATATTTGCATACAATTTCATGTACTGCTCCTCTGTTTTCCATTTGGGGTGCCATGTCCCCCCCCCCCCAACAACTCCCGAGTCAGACACCTGACGGTGGTTTCCATTTGAAAGTGTTATCTTAGATTGCTATATAGCTGGTTTGTAAAGATTCTTCTATTAATGGATATCTGCATAGATAAATATCACTCCATCACTCAATATCATCTCCATCATTCCCCCTGTTTTGAGGGAATTTATTAACATATTCTTTAACCACTTGCTTACTGGGCACTTACACCCCCCTCCTGCCCAGGTGAATTTTCAGCTTCCGGCACTGCGTCGCTTTAACTGACAATTGCGCGGTCGTGCGACGTGGCTCCCAAACAAAATTTACGTCCTTTTTTCCCCACAAGTAGAGCTTTCTTTTGGTGGTATTTGATCGCCTGTGCGATTTTTATTTTTTGCGCTATAAACAAAAAAGAGCGACAATTTTGAAGAAAAATACAATATTTTTTACTTGTTGCTATAATAAATATCCCAATTAAAAAAAAAAACACATTTTTTTTTCTCAGTTTAGGGCGATACGTATTCTTCTACATATTTTTGGTAAAAAAAAAAAAAAAAAAAATCGCAATAAGCGACTGGTTTGCGCAAAAGTTATAGCGCTTACAAAATAGGGGAGAGAATTATTATTTTTTATTATTTTTTTTTTACTAGAAATGGCGGCGATCTGCGATTTTTATTGTTACTGCGACGTTATGGCGGACACATCGGACACTTTTGACACATTTTTGGCGCCATTCACATTTATACTGCGATCAGTGCTATAAATATGCACTAATTACAGTATAAATGTGACTGGCATTGAAGGGGTTAACACTAGGGGGTGAGGAAGGGGTTAAATGTGTATGCTAGGTGTGTTCTAACTGTAGGGGGAGGGGGGGGTGACTGGGGGGGTGACCGATCTGTGTCCCTATGTAGGAAGGAACACAGATCAGGCTCCTCCCTTCCAGAGACAGGACATTGTCTCTGTGTCAGCCGGCAATGAGAGATGATCTATGAGAGATCATCTCTCATTCGCCCATAGATCGCATTGCAAACGGCCGCTCTGATTGGCCGTTTGCCGCGTTCTGTGATTGGCCGTGTCCAAGGGACACGGACAACACAGGGCTTCCCCGCAGCGCGCTGTACAGCGCGCGCTGGGAACGCCAGAAAGACATGCCGTCAAATGACGGCATGTTGGATATTGAGGTCCGCGCTGTTGCCGTCATCCGACGGTAGCGCGGGCCTCAAGTGGTTAAAGCTTTTCGTTGGTTTGCAAATTTTACAATGGGTATCTGCTGCTGAAGAAGTGAGATTATTGTCACAAAGCGCATTGAGCTAAAGGATGTTCCTATGATTATGTTTTGTGAAAAACAAGAGTGGAATTTTTATATGTATCATTATATGATTACTTTGTTGACTGTGTGCCGATACATGGTAGTATTTGCAAATCAAAAATTGCTCCAGTGCAAGGCTATTGGGTTATTTACGAAAGTCAAATACACTTTGCACTACAAGTGCAAACTAAAAATGCAAAGTGCACTTGAAATTGCACTGAAAGTACACTTGGATGTGCAGTCTCTGTAGATTCAAGGGGGACAAGAAAGGAAAATAAAAAACAGCATTTTAGCTTGCACATGATTGGATGATAAAATCAGCAGAGCTTCCCCTCATTTCAGATATTCCCCTCAGATTTACAGCGACTGCACTTCCAAGTGTACTTTCAGTGCAATTTCAAGTGTACTTTGCACTTGTAGTTTGCACTTGTAGTGCAAAGTGGATTTGCCTTTCGTAAATAGCCCCCTAAGTCTCTTAAGATTTCAGGTATGATCAGTCTGCCATGGTTGTAATGGTCGGGGTCTGGTACTTTCTGTAGTGAGAGGAGGAGCAGTGGGTCCAGCGTGGCTGAGAGTGCACTGTTGTAGACAGAAGTGGCCTGATCAGAGGTGTGATTTTGTGTTTCAGGTGATCAGTTGCAGAGAAAAAAAGAGAAGGATTAAAGTGACAAAGGTTTCTTTGGGTAATTGTTTGCTGCTTGGATAGATAGGTTGAAGACAAGGATACTATGAGAGTGATAAGGTTGTGATCAGAGAATGGAAAGGAGGTGTTGAGGTTGCCAGAAGTGCAAAGATGGGAGAAAACAAGGTCAAGGGTATTACATCAGAGTGACAGGAGGACTGTGTCCATGTGTTAGGTCAAAAGATAAGGTTGAAAAGTTGAGATGTAGCAAGGATGTTAAGTGAATGCCTAGCCAAGCAGTGTAATGTGTGGAACTATTATACGCAGTAACCCCACAAGGGCACTGCTATATATGGATCAAAGGTTCAGCAGGAACTGGCCAAAATTGAATCTATCTATCCACATGAAGATTGTGGCAAGTACTGCAGTAGCAAGAATATCAGCAGAATATTGGGGCCAGGTGAGTATAAGATAGAGGTGATTCTCGAGCTTTCTCATTAAAAAACCCAGCATTCTTTACCAACACAATGGGGGTTATTTACGAAAGAAATATCCACTCTGTACTACAATTGCAAACTACAAGTGCAAAGTGCACTTAAAATTGCACATGGAAGTGCAGTCGCTGTAAAAATGAGTGGTAGATCTGAAATTATGGGGAAGGTCATCCAATCATGTGCAAGCTTAACTACTTGCCGACCAGCCGCCGTCATATTACTGCGGCAGGTAGGCACTGCTACGCGAGAGCATGTAGCTCTATGTCCTATCTTTTGCGGCCGCTAGGGGGCGCGCGTGTGCCGCCACCGGCCCGCGCCCGGCGGGCGCGATCGCTGCCAGGCAGTACCGAAAAAAAACGCTGATTACTAGTAAAAAAAAAATATTAATAAAAATGCCATAAAACTACCCCCTTTTTTGTAAACGCTATAAATTTTGCACAAACCAATCAATAAACGCTAATTGTGATTTTTTTTTACGAAAAATATGTAGAAGAATACGTATCAGCCTAAACTGAGGAAAAAAAATGTTTTTTTAGATATTTTTTGGGGATATTTATTATAGCAAAATGTAAAAAATATTGAATTTTTTTCAAAATAGTGGCTCTATTTTTGTTTATAGCGCAAAAAATAAAAACCACAGAGATGATCAAATACCACCAAAAGAAAGCTCTATTTGTGGGAAAAAAAGGACGCCAATTTTGTTTGGGAGCCACATCACAGGACCGCGCAATTGTCAGTTAAAGCGACGCAGTGCCGAAACACAAAAAGTGCTCTGGTCAGGAAGGGGGTAAATCCTTCCGGGGCTGAAGTGGTTAAATGCTGTTTTTTTTTCTCCTAGCATGTCCCCCTCGGATCTACAGAGATGGCACTTCCAAGTGCACTTTTACTTATAGTTTTCACTTGTAGTGCAAAGTGGATTTGCCTTTAGTAAATAACCTCCAATGTCCTAAATGTAGCCTATAAAATCTATTTAAAAAAATTATACAAATAATTCAAAAATATTAACAAAACATCAAAAATAACTATGTCAAACCAAAAACTATTGATCCTGCCAGCATTTCAGAGTTCTCATCACTGAGGCCTCGTACACACGACCGAGAAACTCATTGTTTCAGACACATCGTTTTCCTTGACCAGTTCCTTGTTAGCATGGCACGGACAGGCAGAAGGACGTATATATTGTGATGGATTTGATAAAATGATTATTTTGTGTTTATGTTATTTTTCTCCTAGCCACTCAAATATTGCTTTCCTTTCTTATATTGATATATTTATTTTATTTCTTGATATATATATAGATATATATATATATATATATCTATATATATATATATAGATATATATATCTATATCTATATCTATATATATAGATATATATATAGTAGGGCTGTGCAAATTAACTTTTAATTAATCGATTAATCTTTAATTTTTTTGATCGATCAAAATCTTTTTGATCGATTAAAATTCTTTTGATTGGTATTCACCTCCCCACCGGCTTCTAGGCTGTTAGGGAGTTCCGTCGGAGATCCGGTAACGTCACGGACAGCGGCAAGGCTTGCCGTGTCCATCTGAAGTGCTCCTTTGCTGTGCCTTCATATCTGCATGGGGGTGGGACCTTACTATCTGCCACACGTAAGGGCTGTTACACTTCCCTCTATCACTTCCCTCTATCAACCTGGGATTGTACAGCCATCCACTGGGAGTTATGATAGTTCCCTTCACGGGACATCTACATGCCGACGGACTGATGTTAACCTCCTCATCTGGATTCAGCAGTGGTATCGTTGTACACATTTTTATACCAGTATCATACTTAGCTACATGTTTTTATGACTGTTTTTGGTACCGTTTGGTGTTACTCACACCATTTTTACAGTTTATGTAGCTACAACAATTTTATCTCCAGAGCAATATTTATTTGGTTACCTACTTGAAGACTATAAAAGTTTTAATGCGATTCCCATCGAGCGCTGCCTTTGTGTGTTTTTTGTATCCTGCTATCCATTTTTCCAGTAGCTGCACTGGGAATCGGCCTGCAAGGAGAGCAGCTAAAAGTAGTTGGATCTGTATGTGCGTTATAATTAATCGAAATTAGTCGATTAATCGATTAAAAAACAAAAAGATTAATCGAACACAAAAATTTTGATCAGTAACAGCCCTAATATATAGCTGTATTACACTAGTGGTATTTTCCTTAAATAAAGTTATGACATTACAGTAAATCTCAGCCCTGAGTGAAGACAGGAGACAGATGGTTTAACTACTGCTCCTAAACAGCTGCTACTCGTCCCCTCCTTCCTGCCCCTTCCATCGACCAAAGCAAATATGGCGACTGACTGTGGAATGTGTGTGCCTCGTGGCAAGCAGAGACGTCACAAGAGAAGACCATATGTGGATTAGCGAATCAGATGCACCCATATGAATGATGATTGCTTATGTCACTCTGTCTATAAAGCTGTGATTTTTAATAAAGCTTCTTCTCTTGCTGTTGGGATGGTAAAGGCTGTAGACTGATTTCCCTCTTGTCTGCATGCTTTACTATTATGAATTTGAATCAAAGGCAGAATGGGTTATGCCCTGGAGTTGTGCCAGGGGGTATCTCTATCAATATACGTCCCCTTTAAGAAGCCGGCACTGCGGACGCGTCTGTGCTGGGTGCTTCGTGACTCCGACCACGGGTCCCGTGTCATGGTGAGGAAGAAGGGGGAAATGCTTAGGTAAACAAGCATTTCCCCAGGATTCCTAGTGACATGGCAGTGTACAAAGCTTCCTGTAATCGGAAGCTGTGATTACTGTCGTGTCACACATAGCCCATCCCCCCTACAATTAGAACACATCCCTAGGCACACTTAACTCCTTCAGCGCCACCTAGTGGTTAACCCCTTCACCGACAGTGTAATTTTTACAGTAATCAGTGCATTTTTATAGCACCGCTCGCTGTAAAAATTACAATGGTCCCAAAAATGTGTCAAAAGTGTCCGATGTGTCCTCTATAAAGTATCAGTCACAATAAAAATCGCAGATAGCCGCCATTACTAGTAAAACAAATAATAATAATAAAAATGCCATAATTCTATCCCCTATTTTGTAGATGCTATAACTTTTGTGCAAATCAATCAATATGCGTTGTTTTTTTTTACAAAAATATGTATAAGAATACATATTGGCCTAAATTGAAGAAAAAACGCAGAGGTGATCAAATACCACCAAAAGAAAGCTCTATTTGTGGGAAAAAAAGGACGTCAATTTTGTTTGGGAGTCAGTTAAAGTGGCACAGTGCCGAATCGCAAAAAGTGGCCTGTTCTTTGACCAGCAAAATGGTCCGGGGCTTAAGTGGTTAAAGTTTAGTTTTTTATTTAAAAAAATAACAAACATATTATACTTACCTGCTGCGTGCAGTAATTTTGCACAGAGCAGCCCAGATCCTCCTCTTCTCAGGTCCCACGTCGGCAATCATTACCCCTCCCTCCTGTCGAGTAACACAGCAAGCAGCTTGCTATAGAGGCACCCGAGCTGAGCCGCTGATCTGTGTGTCTATTCAGACACATAGCTGTGTCTCGGCCCCATCCCCTTTATCTCCTAATTGGCTCGCTGGCCAATGGCTTCCGCTGCTGCCTAAAGCCAATCAGGAGTGTGAGTCCCCGGAGAGGCAAGGCTCTTGTGAACATTGCTAGATCGAGAGGGGGCTTGGGTAAGTACTGAGCCCCCCTCAGTACTTACCCAAGCCCCCTCTCGATCTAGCAATGTGGGCAGCATAAAATGCATGAAGGTAAAAAGCCTTGTCCCTTTACAATTACAACCACTTAAAAGTAAAAAATCTTTAGGTTTTATAACCACATTAATGCTGCTGGAAAGTGACATCCATGAGCCTCAATTACATGCCCACCGCTCTGGTTGCATGTAGGTTGAACAGGAGGATAAGTAGACACATCACTACAAGAAAAAGAATAGGCAATTTAATGCCTAATTTTGTACAAATTGTTGCACTATTCATGCATTACACAGATGGGATATAATGTGTACTCGTGTTATGTACTTTAAAACAAACTCTATTGTGATAAATTATCTGCCACTGAGAGAACATATTATTTTCAGGTGGTCAGATGACTCAGATTTGCATTGTGACAAGAAACAGTAAAACACAACCCTTGTAAACCACTGCAATACAAAAGGACAGCCTGTGTATGTAAAAAAACTAAGTAACAAAGCTTTTAAAACATTACCACAAACTTGCTGGATTATTAGAATAAAAAAAAAAAAAGACTAAGCAAAATTTGACATATTATATAACACCACTTTTCTGTGAGCAAAAAAATAAATAAACAAATTACAGATGTATTTGGTAAAACATTAAAGTAGGAAAAAAGTGCTCATAGCAACTATACAACACACAATTTTTTTCACCTTAATACAATCTATGCATTAAAGTGAAAAAACATCTGAGGACGCCACCCCCTCCCCCCGAGCTTCATATTCCCATCGCACACTTTCCTGGATCCGCTCTTGGGTTTGGGTGCTCGTTGCAACAACCAGCTGGATACTGTTATACCTTACAGTAGAAATATTAGCACACCATGGAACAGCGTAAATAGCGTCCAAACGGATGTTTTATTGCATGATCACAACACAAAGAGAGTGCAACGTGTCGGAGCCACGTAGGGCCCCTTCGTCGTTTGGACGCTATTTACCCGTTTTACCTACCTGACCCCTCGAAATTCTCGTGCTCGGTCCCGAGATCCAGCCTGGCCGCTGATTGGCTAGAACGGATGGATTGAGAGCCGCCATTGGCAGGCGCTGCTGTCAATCACATCCAGTGATGCAGCGTGCTGAGGGGCGGGCCCGAATGATACAGTGAGTCCAGCATACTGCGCCCATAGCTGCCGAACGCAGGACTCGGCCCCACCCCTGCGTCGTTGTATTTGATTGACATCAGTAGAAGCCAATGGCTGTGCTGCTATCAATCTATCCAATGAAGAGCTGAGAAGCCCGGGCAAAGATCCAGTGCGTTCTTGACGCTGGACTTTCCAGGGCTCAGGTAAGTAAAACGGGGAGCTGGGGGGCCGGTAGTTGTCAGGCGTTTTTTCACCTTAATGTTTAGGATGCATTAAGGTGAAAAAACTGGAGTTTTTACAACCTCTTCAATCGAGTGGTTACAGTGGTCCAGCTTGGACCATTGTAAGTATACATATTCCATACCTACGGGACCTCTGTGGAAGCTGCAAATCACGATAATCATAGTACTACTGTGATTACTGTGCAGTTGCTCCAGGGCTTAGTAAATGAGTTAAAGCTTCACTTTGCAAAGAATACCCAATCACATGCAAGGAAAATAAAAAGCAATATTTTTGCTTGTACATGATTGGATGATAGAAATCAGCAGAGCTTCCCCTCATTTCAGAGCTTCCGCTCAGATCTAGAGTAAATACAATTGAAGTTCACTTGCAGTGCTCGGTATAGCCTTTAGTAAATCAACCTTCCCGTATTCATTGAAAGAATTAAATGTACATTTATTTTTATTTTTTCTTTAGAAGCCTGCAGAGCATTGCACCTACTGGCTCCTGCAGACTCTCAATACAGCTGTCTGCTTGTACCTCCTGTACTGGCAGACAGTTACTGAAATGCAGAAAGAATCAAACTATGAGATTGCTCCCCATCGATGAGAACTACAAGCTGTGTGTCGTGGTGGTAGACAGTACTTGTAGTTCATTCATTCACAGATTGCTTTGAATTAATGAAAAGGCTGTGTCGACAGAGCCCTGCACAGCCAAGGTGTTTTTAATGATTTAATTGATAACATCCTATTTGATGAAATGCGTCGGGCTGGGGTTCTGGTGCTGACATCAGGACACTGCGCGATCCCAGGTCGGCATCAGCTTTCCCTGTGTGTCTGTTGGTTTTTAATTACCTAGATTTTATACTGTCATGTTTTCATAGGTTAATAAACATACTACACTATTGGAAAACTTTTGTGGTGAACTCTGTTTACCCTAGTTGAAGAACAGCAGGAGGAGCCACCAAAAGTGGCTATTGCTTTTGCTATTGTAATGTTAGCCATGTGTTCTGGCAAGCGTTGAATCCACTTGATGTCGGTGGCTGAACATCTGAGCACTTAAAGGATTGTCATGTGTATTGGCATTGTTGCGACAACCATACTCTTCACTTTTTATAACACCATGGAACTTATTATTTGTTACTTTTTGCTTTATAATTGCCACACTAGAAGTTTTATTTGCTTATATTGGTGCTACACTATTGTCTTAGTTTACTTATTGTTTAAGACTGGTTGTACTATATTTTTTGTGTTAGCAGCCTTACCTATATTGTTTTATAACAGCGCAGATTTGCTCACTTATATTATTTTTAAATTGTTACAGTGAATGCAGGGAGAGGTTCTCCTGCCCACTGTCACAATGGGGGATCAGGGGGTGCGTGTTCTGTTTTAGTAACATGTTTTACTGTATATTACATCCTAAATTCAGGTGTAACATGTTAATAAAGGTGAACTTAGCCTTTAGGATCATACCTGGAGTTCAGCTTTAATGAATCATAGGAGTTTGTCTTATCATACCACAAACCCTTTGTTAGTAAAACATGAACTTCAAATAAATTACACAGTTCATAAAAATTTGATGATATACATATATTAAAAGCATTCAAGAGCCATTACTTAAATGCAAAGACCGGCTTTACCAGTGGGAACATTAGGCTTGTGCCTATAGGCAGAATAAGCAAAGAGGCAGCAATAAATTTTTTACCACCATCAGTAAAAATATTGCCATCATGTGTATTTCAGTCTGGGGCTTATGAGCAGCTTCTACTCACACTATGTTTCAGTGAGTTTTCAGTGTGGCAGTCCAGTCTAATGAGGACCTCCAATGCTAAAAATAGCTGACATCCTTCAATATCTAGTGGGTTGTGAGGCATAGTGGGTGCAAAGATAGTGAAATGCATTGGGCGCCAGACACTTCTTGGATGTAAAAGTGGTTTTATTTCTTTTTACAGTCCTTTTTACATTTTTGGGGGAAAGAGGGTTAGGGCCAGGACACTCTTAAGTAGTTATAGATTCAATTGGCAGACTCCGAGACTTCAATAGGAGGACAGCCGTGCAGGAAAAGGCCCCAGCAATGCACATGCAGGAATGTATCTTCCATGGCAGCAGTCCTTTAACAGTTCCTAACTCAAACGTAACAGTTCTTTCAGCTCTACTACAACTGCCTCTTGTAGTTCTTCAACGCTTGAGCTCCCGGTCTCTCATTAGACCCACTAATTCACAGACTCTGAATCCCTTGAGCTCCTCCAAGGTTGGTGGCGGTATCTCCCTCAAGCATCACCCACGCTTCCCTTCTGGGTCCCTAGCTTGGCACTCCAGATACTTCTCAAGCTTCATCCCTGCTAACTGGCGAGGTCCCTGGCTTGACTCACAAGGCTGCCCTGCAAGCGTCTCCTCCACGGGTTGGGTGTCTGACTTGATCAACGCCTAAAGTGTCCCGATTTTCCACCATCCCCGTTCGGTGAGAATATGGTTCCGGTACTTTCTTCAGTTACTCACTGTGGTCCCTGGTAAAGGTGGTTGGTACCTTTGTGGCGTTCTACCTCCGACCACTTGACAGGTTCTCCGGCTGACAGAACTATCACTTTCAGCTGGACTGCAAGCAGCAGTCACAACCCTGTGCTGCTTACTTCTGGATAGGCCCTCATTCAGCCTGGCAGCCAGATGCCCCCGGAATAGACGCAATCTCTGACCTAGCAGCCCGGGTGTATAACACATGTCCACCCAGACAACCGCCCAGGTGGCACAGAGCAACAATAACCTGACCTCACCTGTATATATAGGTTCTCCCAGCAGGCCAAGGGATTCAAGAAAACCCCTGCCCATTGGCTGAAATACCCCATATACCCATAACCTGACTTTCGGTTGCCCTTCTCATATCTAGTACCACCAAGTTCTCAGCCACCTAGGGTTAGAAGAGAAAAGTGCAACAAGGCCACACTTAGGGAGAACTCAATAGATCTCTATCAATCCACCAAGATGACTACTCTTGACAAGTAAATTTGTGAGGAGCTCCCTGACTAAAGTCAGTATTAAAGTATTATCACAAAGACCTCAAATCTGATACCTCAAAAGGGAAAAAAAGCCCTTGCTGGGGTAACTGATGATCCTGTCAGAAACTGTTGGGACGTAGTGAGGCAAATAATTTTTTTTCCAGGAGAGTGAATAATGTCTTATGTTTATATAATAGGTCCACACGGTTTTTAATGTATTTACGTTGCTTGTATTTCTTATGAATTGTGCAAATTTTGGGGATTCATTTTCTTGTTTGGTTAGTTGTTAAAAGCCTTAAATTGTATTTGGGTCTAGCCAATATGCAGTTGATTTAAAAAGATCAGCTAATCCAGCTTTAGAAAAATGGTTAATAGGTTATTATTGCTGATTTACAACACTTTTTTGTTTCGGTCTAGGTTTTGTTTTTGTAGAAAACCTAGGAAAGCTGGCCATGCATGGATCAGTTTTTTTCATTCAGCCAGCTGGCCACATTAGAGGTGGATAGGGAAATCTTCACTGCTGTGATATTGTATTCTGGCAGTGGAAGTCCCCGACCGATTGGCTGCAATTGCTGATTGAGTGGAAAATTTCCAGCAGGGCTGTTTATGAGAAGTCAATCAATAGCCATTTTTAATTTTTTTAGTAAGCAACTGTAATTGTTCAACCAACAGGAAGCAGTAAACTGATAGACAAGAGACAAAATATTGCTCCAGGTCCACAGGCCACACATTGCCATGAACGCACGGAACAAGTGTCGGTCCAGCGCAGAGCTGATGATGAGTGAAAAAGGAAGTCCAGCCAGCCGCACTACTGTATAAATCACCAAACAGAGGAAATAGCCACGGAAGAGAAGGGAGACCCACTGACATGTTTTACACTACACTAGCGCTTACTCATAGCGGCTTCAACCACCGCTGCCAGACACACTCATATAAAAGAACTCAGTATCTCATCAACAGGTAAAACCGACAGGGCAATCAGGACATCGAGGAACGAAAAGAAACCACCCAAAAAAGTTACACATCTATGTGCTAGAAACAAAATAAAAAATAAAAATATATTGTACATATATATCAACTTATGATAAACATCCAAAAACCTCAAAAAAGGAAAAATATATAATCTTCCAATGCTTGATTAAACTAAAATTAAAGAATACAAAACATTGAAACAGAAATTGTTTTTTAAAATACAACACAATACGTCACCCGACCCAAAAATTGAGACCCATGGGTCTCCTGGTTTGCATCTGGAAAATCCAGAATAGTTCTCCTTTACAGAGGAGTTTGAAGAAATCACCACCTCTCTTTGGGCATCTCGCACTCTCAATAACCTTGATGAGATAGCTGTGGAATGACCACCCCCCATAACATTCATTGAAAAGTCTTCCAGCAATGTTAGTAGAAAGATTTGTTTCGGTATCTGTTATGAAAGAAGAAATATACACAGGCACATAGTCATGTGCAGATTTTGAATTTCTGTTGGCCAAATCCAGACGGAGAAATTCTATTAGCCAAACCCATGGACAGTGAATTCCCGTTAACCTAACTCACACGCATGCTACTAAGTGGTGCCAAATGGGCTATATAAACACCTCTGCTGCACTAGATCCTTACCTTATGGTCTATAGCATTTTGCTACCTGGAATCTGTTTCTTGTGTTTGATCATGTTGCCATTCTGATCTGACCATGCTTGTACTCTACCTGAACCAACCCCTGGCTTGCTCTTCGACCACGTCCCTGTTTAAACACACTGTCGGTCTGCTTACCATTGCCAACTCCAGTCTGAATCTGACTACTCTGCTGCCTACTGCTCTGTTCCTGGCACTCCTCCATGAGTGCCCCCATAGCAAGCCACTTGCTATTGTGGCACTCGTGTATGCACGCTCCCAACCCCCGTTCTGAGTGTCTATAATACCTTGTCTCTGATTGACAGCAGTGGGAACCAACTGCTCACTTCTGCTGCGGTATCTGAGCCAATCAGGAGCGAGAGATCAGACACAGCCTCAGCTCTCGAGAACAGCGCTGGATAGAAATAGTGCTCAGGTAAATATTGGGGGGGGGGGGGCTAGAATGCAGTAAGGTAAAAAACCTCCTTCCTTTACACCTACTTTAATCTTGTTATTGTTATTATTCATATTTACTATACCTTTTGCTAATAACCGTATTCATGTAATATATATTGACTATAACAGAGCAATGGGGGTTATTTACTAAAGGCAAATCCACTTTGCACTACAAGTGCACTGAAAGTGCACTTCCAAGTACACTAAAAGTGCACTTGGTAGTGCAGTTGCTGTAGATCAGAGGGGGACATGCAAGGAAAATAAAAAACAACATTTTAGCTTGCACATGATTGGATGATATAATCAGCAGAGCTTCCCCTCATTTCAGATCTACCCCTTAGATTTACAGCAACTGTACTTGCAAGTGCACTTTCAGTGTACTTTCTAGTGCACTTGCAATGCACTTGTAGTGCAAAGTGGATTTGCTTTTTTGTAAATGAGCCCCTATGTAACCATGCTCTAATAATTTCACAAGATTGCAGTCCAGGGAAGTTTTTAGAAACATCTTAATATTTCCCAGCAATCATTCACCTTCTACAGACAGCATTTATTGCGATAATTACAAGACACTTTAAAAGAAATAATTAGACTTATTGCCATTGGGCTTTGACTTCGGCAAAGCATTTATTTTGTTCTTGTACTTTTATTAATTGAAATTGCTATAAATTCCAGTGAGAAACCTGCAGATGAAATCCAGGAAGCCATTTGTGTTTTGATACATCAGATATCCCTGGGGCAAGGAAGAATGTCCCCTTTCCAGTCTTCAGAATGTAGAACAACTTAATAGAGGAGCTCTGGGGTTCTCTGGAAAGGGATATGAATAATTATCACCAGTAATTGTTAAGTAGCTCTCCAGAGATTCACTTCTTTCTTACAGGTTATCTGCTTCAAAGAAAAGCTTCTAAAAGAGGAAAAGGTAGGATAAAACTAAAACTTGTGTGGAAAAGCGAAGACGGGACATCAAACACAAAGATACAAATAGAAATATAATGAAAACACTGAAATGTATTACAAAGGACTGTCTGCTCTTTTATTTTTACAGTACACTCTTTTCAATATTGAACATTAGGCTTTGAAATGTACACAGGTAGCATAGCATATCAGCTCAGTCTCAGTTTTTTTTTCAGGCATTACATTAGTACACCCTACTCCCTTCTGTCTAGAAACTGAGAACACCTACTTGAATGGGCCTTAAAAAGGGTCAGTTTGTCAAAGCCACCAGTCATATTTAACTCTGCTGGAAAATTTAAATGCTATTGGTCATAAAGGAGAACAGATAGAGAGGTACAAAGCAACAACTTAAGGAAGTACACTCCAAAGGGCCCAACAAATAGATCCTAAATTGCAGTCCATTGAATTCAGGTTAGAGACACTTTAATTTGCTTATTCAAAGCCAAGTCAAGGGGCAGGGGGAGTCTGCTTGTGGCAACACAAATAACATCCCAGTACTTAAAACGGAGCTCCACCCAAAAGGGGAAGCTCCACTTATCTGCTCCCTCCCTCTCGTGCAATATTTGGCACCTTTCAGGGGGAGGGGGGGAACTGGTACCTGTTTTTAACAGGTATCCATCTGCACCTCTAGAAAAGCTGGCTGCGACGAGATGTGGTGGGGTCCCCCTGAAGTTCGGGCCCCCTCCTCCTTAACCAGCCACTGGCCCATTCACAAAGCGCAGCGCTTCCCGCATGTGCAGTAGGGAACCATGCTGTTAGCCTGTTTTGACCCCCCTGAGAAGGGCGGTCACTGGTTAGTCGGTAAGCCTTCATTTCTCCTCCTGGTGGAGGGTCTCTCCACGCATCGGATTCCGTTTATCTATCTTCTATCACTGGAGGTCTACACAAATTGATTGAACTTTTATTTTTCTCCATCAGGGGATATTCACTAATGAACTTTAGTGATTCACTGTTCACTATCTATTTATTACTATATTTTTTTTTCACTGTATATTCACACATTGAATTATATGGTTGCATATGGTTCATCATCCAGCGCTACACTTTTATTGTATGTAGCGCCCATGTACTTCCAAGTACGGGTGCTAGTGAAATTTAATGGGAATGATCAGAGTGTAAGTGACTCTGATCTCAATTCTGATTAAGGTAGGGCTCTCTGTTTCAGCTTGGCTGTGCTGTGGGCTCATTCTGTCATACCTGGGGTGTAGTTCCACCCTGAGTCGACAGGTGGCAGCAGTGGAAGCTGAGGTTCGGGTGCTCTACCCAGCAGCCAATTAGGAGGCTAGAGCCTCGCTGCTGGGAGAGGGTACTTATGGGACAGATGCCATCTTAGCTTGATTTGGTTCCTGGAGTGTGGCACCCACCTTTAGGGTGACCACACCACCGCGCCCCGCGCGTTATGGCCTACCTGGCCGGGGCGTGGGTGCTGGGCCATTCGGGCCTGGGACACTCACACAGGATGGGAAATCAGTGATCGACTGAGTTCCCACTTTGAAGATCCCAAGTGAGTTTAGCTGATCGGTGGGGAGGTCCAGTTGAGGAGCGCCATTGAGAGGCTGGCGGTCCAACAGTATTGAGACGAACCACAGGGGATCAAGGTACTGGACACTGAGGGATTGACTCCTCTCTCAGTCGGTACCTGGGCGATGTTAACGGAAGGATTCAGGCCAAATTTTACCACGGATGGGCACCTCTAAAACCTTGATCAGGGAAGGCCTGTGGCAGAGGCGCTTTCCTGAAGTTCACCCTGAAAGAGTCTGTGAGAGAGACCTTCTTTCAAGTTCCGAGTGATACTCTGACTGCCAGGTTGGTGAAAGGGACCTGTCCAGTTACGCTATACCCACTATGGCTGGAGTGGCCAAAGAAGCTAATTGTTCACGGAGACAGGATTGTTTCCCTATCCAAGGCCTGAATCTGCTATTCTCCTTCCAAACTTTATCTATCCATTTCCATCACCTGTTACCTGTTTTTACCCAGCTTGGTAATAAAGAGCACATATAAAGAGACTTCCTAATTGCGGACATTCCTTTACTGCTATTGCATTGATCGTTCACCCTAGACACTTCACCAGAGCCACAAGATAGAACGCCATCCCATCTTAACCAGCAGCTCCTTCATGGGTAGTGCTACATGTATATACAGGTCATTCTCAAAAAATTAGCATATTGTAATAAAGTTAATTATTTTCTGTAATGTACTGATAAACATTAGACTTTCATATATTTTAGATTCATTACACACAACTGAAGTAGTTCAAGCCTTTTTTTTGTTTTAATATTGATGATTTTGGCATACAGCTCATGAAAACCCAAAATTCCTATCTCAAAAAATTAGCATATTTCATCTGACCAATAAAAGAAAAGTGTTTTTAATTAAAAAAAAGTCAACCTTCAAATAATTCTGTTCAGTTATGCACTCAATACTTGGTCGGGAATCCTTTTGCAGAAATGACTGCTTCAATGCGGCGTGGCATGGAGGCAATCAGCCTGTGGCACTGCTGAGGTGTTATGGAGGCCCAGGATGCTTCGGTAGCGGCCTTAAGCTCATCCAGAGTGTTGGGTCTTGCGTCTCTCAACTTTCTCTTCCCAATATCCCACAGATTCTCTATGGGGTTCAGGTCAGGAGAGTTGACAGGCCAATTGAGCACAGTAATACCATGGTCAGTAAACCATTTACCAGTAGTTTTGGCACTGTGAGCAGGTGCCAGGTCGTGCTGAAAAATGAAATCTTCATCTCCATAAAGCTTTTCAGCAGATGGAAGCATGAAGTGCTCCAAAATCTCCTGATAGCTAGCTGCATTCACCCTGCCCTTGATAAAACAAAGTGGACCAACACCAGCAGCTGACATGGCACCCCAGACCATCACTGACGGTGGGTACTTGACACTGGACTTCAGGCATTTTGGCATTTCCCTCTCCCCAGTCTTCCTCCAGACTCTGGCACCTTGATTACCGAATGACCTGCAAAATTTACTTTGGATCACTGAGCAACAGTCCAGTGTTGCTTCTCTGTAGCCCAGGTCAGGCGCTTCTGCCGCTGTTTCTGGTTCAAAAGTGGCTTGACCTGGGGAATGCGGCACCTGTAGCCCATTTCCTGCACACGCCTGTACACGGTGGCTCTGAATGTTTCTACTCCAGACTCAGTCCACTGCTTCCGCAGGTCCCACAAGGTCTGGAATCGGTCCTTCTCCACAATCTTCCTCAGGGTCCGGTCACCTCTTCTCGTTGTGCAGCGTTTTGTGCCACACTTTTTCCTTCCCACAGACTTCCCACTGAGGTGCCTTGATACAGCACTCTGGGAACAGCCTATTCGTTCAGAAATTTCTTTCTGTGTCTTACCCTCTTGCTTGAGGGTGTCAATGATGGTCTTCTGGACAGCAGTCAGGTCGGCAGTCTTACCCATGATTGCAGTTTGGAGTAATGAACCAGGCTGGGAGTTTTTAAAAGCCTCAGGAATCTTTTGCAGGTGTTTAGAGTTAATTAGTTGATTCAGATGATTAGGTTAAGAGCTCGTTTAGAGAACCTCTTCATGATATGCTAATTTTTTGAGATAGGAATTTGGGGTTTTCATGAGCTGTATGCCAAAATCATCAATATTAAAACAAAAAAAAGGCTTGAACTACTTCAGTTGTGTGTAATGAATCTAAAATATATGAAAGTCTAATGTTTATCAGTACATTACAGAAAATAATGAACTTTATCACAATATGCTAATTTTTTGAGAATGACCTGTATTTGTTGTGCTTCATATCAAGGTTGTGGTGTTTAGCAGCAGGATATCTGTCAAGTATATATTTATTCATTTATCCACAATTTTTCCTTTTATAACTATGCTGTTAAGCCATAAGGCTTCACTGCTGGTTTCCCTTACAGGCAATAGTGGTGGTAGCACCTGAGAACCAATGGAAATGGTCGAGGTGCCAACATCGCTGGATTCCAGGATAGGTAATTGTCCTAATATTAAAAGGGGGGTTGGACTTGCTCTTTAAAGAAGAACTTAAAGGGTCACTAAAGGAATTATTTTTTTTTAGCTAAATAGCTTCCTTTACCTTAATGCAGTGCTGTTTTCATGTTCTCATTGTTCGTTTTTTGCTTTGAAGTTGCTGTAATTCTGCTCTGATCTCCACACTTCCTGCAGATCTGATTCATTTTAAAAACAAAACACTGCCCTGGATTTGTTTGTTGTTGTTCTGTGTGTCTTCTGTACTTCACAGAAACATGAAACCAGTTTAAAAACTAAAGTGAAACTAGAGGCACATTATATAATTGATTTGTATCTATTTTTAATCATTTTTAAAAGGAATCAGTTAACTTTTATGTCTCTATACCCTGTAAACAGTCATTTCAGCCAAAAATAAATAATTCCTTTAGTGACCCTTTAACTCCCCATATGTTTTTAATAATCTTTTAGTTGATGTATCTTCAAAATACATACTCACATTTCTATAAAATTTAGCATTGGTTTGCTGGGATCCCCCAACCTGTGCTACACACTGGGTCTTGTGCCTCCATCTTCACTTCTGAACATGATTGGGCACTGGCTGTTTCTTCCTGGTTCAGGCCAGCCCCCTGATGATGCACACTGGGTCCATTCTCTTTAGCTAGTGTATTGAAGCTGATGATTCTAGGGATGTGTAATGTATATATCCCAGGAGGTTTAAAGTGATTGTAGAGTCTTGTTTTTTTTTCTATAAAAATGACAAACATGTTACACTTTCCTGCTCTGTTGCAGTGGTTTTGCACAGAGAAGCTCAGATCCTTCCCGGGGTGCCTCTTTGCAATGCATTCTGTGCTCCTGGCCCCTCCTGGCCCCTCCGTCCTGTGGGGCACACAAGCTGAGCTGCAGCAAATGCTAAACGTCAGACAACAATAGCAGAAGTTTCCCAAAGGGTGGCAGTAAAGAGCTGAAAAAACACGTGATTTGGTGAATGCTGGCTGAAAATGTTGTGCCGTGTGTATGCAGAACAGGTTCACGGCCAACGCCCTTTGGACCAAAATCCACAGAAAAGTTGGTTGGAACTCAGGACAGTAAGGGCTTGTTTACATTTGTGGCTGGGGGGGGGGGGCCTCAAACCCCATAGTTCAATGTGGCCCTGGATACCAAATAATTTAAAGGGATTGTAAACCCTCCTGTTTTTTCACCTTAATGCATCCTATGAGAACTATGTTGAAAACACACTCTTCCTCTTCCCGGGGTTCTCAGCTCTTGATTGGATAGAATGAGATCAGCACAGGGGACGGGGCGGAGTCCTGCATTGGCAGCTATGGGAGTGTGCCCATAAGGCAACCCCCTCGCTTCCCAGAGGGGGTTATCTGATGCAGGGAGGAGCCAAGATAGTCACTGTGGGACCCCAGAAGTTGCTGTTTGGGGCCACTCTTTGCAAAACTAACTGCCTAGTGGAGGTAAGTATGACATGTTTGTTATTTTTTTTTTTAAATCAAACCTTTACAATCACTTTAACCACTTAAGACCCGGACCAAAATGCAGGTAAAGAACCTTGCCCCTTTTTGCGATTCGGCACTGCGTCGCATTAACTGACAATTGCGCGGTCGTGCGACGTGGCTCCCAAACAACATTGGCGTCCTTTTTTCCCCACAAATAGAGCTTTCTTTTGGTGTTATTTGATCACCTCTGCGGTTTTTATTTTTTGCGCTATAAACAAAAATAGAGCGACAATTTTAAAAAAATGCAATATTTTTTACTTTTTGCTATAATAAAAATCCCCCAAAAATATATAAAAAAACATTTTTTTTCCTCAGTTTAGGCCGATACGTATTCTTCTACGTATTTTTGGTAAAAAAAATCGCAATAAGCGTTTATCGGTTGGTTTTCGCAAAATTTAT
This sequence comes from Rana kukunoris, assembly GCA_029574335.1. Taxonomy (NCBI): domain Eukaryota; kingdom Metazoa; phylum Chordata; class Amphibia; order Anura; family Ranidae; genus Rana; species Rana kukunoris. The sequence continues at coordinate 80,034,400 of CM056058.1, read as the reverse complement.
AGCGTTTACAAAATAAGGAATAGTTTTATTGCATTTTTATTAATTATTTTTTTTTTACTACTAATAGCGGCGATCAGCGATTTTTTTCGTGACTGCGACAATATGGCGGACACTTCGGACAATTTTGACACATTTTTGGGACAATTGTAATTTTCACAGCAAAAAATGCATTTAAATTTGCATTGTTTACTGTGGAAATGACAGTTGCAGTTTGGGAGTTAACCACAGGTGGCGCTGTATGGGATGTGTGCCTATGTGTTTTGTTTACTACTGTAGGGGGGTGTGGCTGTAGGTGTGACGTCATCGATCACGTCCCCCTATTACAGGGATGACGCGATCGATGCTACAGCCACAGAGAAGCACGGGGAAGCCGTGTGTACATACCGCTCTCCCCGTTCTTCCGCTCCAGGGACGGATCGCCGCACTGCAGCGGCGATCGGGTCCGCGAATCCCGCGGTCCCGGTCCCGGAGCTTCGGACCGGGTCGCGGGCGCGCGCCCGCGACCCACAGCTGGGTACTAAAATCAACGTATATATACGTTGATGTGCCCAGCCGCGCCATTCTGCCGACGTAAATGTGCAGTAGGCGGTCCTTAAGTGGTTAAGTAGCCCTTGTTCTTTAAAAGGTTAAGCACCCCTGCTCTAGGATGTCTGCTTCCAAAAAATATACAGCATATTATTTGGGGTTTGACGTAAACTTCAAGCCTAAAATGATTTTTAAACATAACATTTTAAAAATGGCTACGGGATTCAAGTGGTTAAGGCATAGTCAAGAGGAGTTTTACACCTACACATTACTTAGCACTAAACATGACAAAATATAATTCATACTAGCTCCACTTTATGTTAAAAATTGTTATTGGTGGGTTTCAGGGATAGTTAGCGTGAGCCAAACCTTGAGTAGGGCATTGATCTCTGTACCGGTCCCCTGTGTTAAAAATTACCAGCAATAAACTGAATGCCTACAAATTGTGCCAGAAGTAGAGACAGTTTAACAGGGTCTAGAGACAGCAATTTAGCCATACACTATCCAGTTAGGAATATATCAAACTCTTCTATGAAATGTTAAGAACTATGAAAAGCTAGAACAATGTGGTAACAATGGTTGCATGATAGTACAGCACAGAAAACAGCCTGATGTATTATGACACTTAGCTGCATAATCCCATCAGTGTTGTTACTATCTGCTGTGGAGGTTCGGAAGCTCATGTAAGCAGGGATACATGCTTTACTTTCATTGCACACAGTAGCATAATACAGATTTTTCTCTGGAGACCTCTTAGCAATGTGTGACTTAGAATGTTAAATCAGGTTAAGAGTTACAATTTATACAGTATTTCAACTTCTTGCAAACACAAGTCTGCAGCTTTTTTGTTCCCAGGCATCCTTTTTATCCTATTGCCTCCAGTTCAGAGGAACCGCCATCTGGTTTCTCAAGCTCATTACACAATATATAGTACTATGCAGACTGTCATGGACTAAGAGTCCAAGGCAATTTTTTCTCACATGTGTTTATGTCAGTAAAATTAAGGATACTTTTTACAGTGGCGGTAATGTTTACCACCCTCTGAAAAGCAGTGGATCGCTTTGCAGAAGGTGGTAAAGCATCGGTTTACAAGCGTTTAGGAGGAGATCCTGCTGCCTTCTAAATCTCCGGCATGTCTTTTTTTCAAACTAAGGGGAATTTTTTAGTAGATAATTACACCTCAACTACAATTTAAACTTCAACTTCTTTAAAGTGATCCACTGCTTTTCAGAGGGTGGTAAAAATGACTGTCAGTGTGAAAGTATCCTTCATTTTACTGACCTAAACACACGTGAGAAAATGCCAGAACAGTACAAATATCCCCAAAATGACCTTCTTTTGCAAAGCCGGCAGTCCAATGTATTTAGTAAGAGGCATGGAGAGTTTTTGAAGTTATAATTTTTTGTCACAATGTTTTGGAAAATTAAATTAAAAAGAAATTATGTTACGGCATTTTTTTTACATACTGTCACCAGTGCAGTACAGTGTCTTCATATGACTGGTGTGGCAGTGATCAGGGACACTCATGGTGACAGTATGTAAAAAAAAAAATATAATATATATATACACATTTTTTTTTTTTTACCGAAGCACTACAGTGTTACCATAGTTGTGCACCTGCAGGGCACTAATAAGAAAATATGCTGGGCCTGTATCCCTTTAGATGTCTTCCTACAGGGAGTATGTCACCAAAAATGATATTTATGTTGCGGAAGATGCCTGAAATCTGACTTATAGCTTAGGCAGACTTCTGGGATCATTGGTGAGCCAATCACACAAGCAGGAAATTATGTTTCTGGGAGGAAGTCAGTTCACACTCTGTGTACAGAACAACTCCAAGTAGCCATATTGCACTGCATTGATAGAAAATTAGAGCGGTTGCAGATTAAAAAGGAAAGGATTTTTTTTTATAATATGACTTGTGTCACAATTGTATACGCTACATTATTTTTTCTTTATTTGCTATTTTTTCCCCCATGAAAGTGGAGTTACCCTTTAACCACATAACAACTTCCTTTATTATGAAATATATAAAGTCACAGCATAAATATAAATGTAGCGCCTGTGTACTTCCAAGTACCGGTGCTATTTGAAATTTAAGGGATGATCAGAGAGTAAGTGACTCTGATCTCAATAGTAATTGTTTAATAGGGTCTCTGTTTCAGCTTGGCTGTGCTGTGGGCTCATTCTGTTGTGCCTGGGGTGTGGTTCCACCCCAGGGCGATAGGTGGCAGCAGTGGAGTCTGGACTTGAGTGCTTTTCCCAGCAGCCAATCAGGAGGCTTGGGCCTCGCTGGGAGAGGGTACTTATGAGGCAGATGCAATTTTAGGTGGTTCTTGTTCTTCTTCTTCTCGGAGTGTGGCACCCACCTTTAGGGTGTTTCTGGTTTCTGGGCCATGTGGGCCTGGAACATCCAAGCAGGACGGGGACTCAGTAGTCGACTGAGTTCCCACTTTTGAAGATCCCAAGCAAGTGTGGCTGTTCGGTGGGGAGTCCATCTGAAGAGAGCCAATGAGAGGCTGGCGGTCCAATAGGATTCCGACGAACCACCGGGGATCGAGGTTACCGGACACTGAAGGATTGACTCCTCTTTCAGTCGATACCTGGGCGACGTTGAGAAGAAGGTTCAGGCAAGACTTTACTTAGGAGGGGCTCCTCCGTATTTGCAATCAGAGAAGGCCTGTGGCAGAGGTGCTTCCCTGACGTTCAATCATAAGAGTCTGTGGCAGAGACATCCTTCTAAGTTCGGAGTGATACTCTAGCTGCCAGGTCAGTGAGAGAGGCCTGTCCAGATACGCTATACCCACTCAGGCTGGAGTGGCGAAGAAATCTAAGTGTTTTGTCGGAAGCAGGACTGTTTCCATATTGAACGCCTGAATCTGCTATTCTCCTTTCAACCTTCGTCTATCCCTTTCCATCACCTGTTAACTGTTTTTACCCGGCTGGGTAATAAAGAGCACATATAAAAGAGACATTCTCCTTGCGGACATTCCTTTACTGCAGCTGTATGCATCATTCACCCTAGACACTTCACCAGAGCCATGAGGTAACATGCCATCCCATCATTTCTCAGCAGCCCCTTCGGGGGTATCGCTACTTAAAAACTATTTTAGCATGTAGCAAGTGTGAACAAGCCCTAGGGATTTATTTATCCTGAAAAGTATGAACAGAGACATGTGTTGCTTGTTTTTGCTGAAGATGCAAAAAAATAAAAATAAAAAAGCCCTTTTATTTAAGAGGGAGTGCTAGCTTTAAAATCTTTGGGGATTTAAATGTCCCAAAGTTATAACAACAAGATTAATCTGCTTGGATGAACAATGCAACTAATATATCTCACAAACAAGGAGCTACTTCTGGATATTTTATTAAATCTCTTTAGTGTTTTTTTCAAACCACTTGCCATCTCTAATAATAATAAGGCCAAGGACACAATGAAATTAGGGCAGAGAACCTGTGCATACCGCTAACCCAACAGCCTTTGTGAGCATTAATAATGGATCCTAGAAGTGGGACAGTAGACCTCAGGGAACAATCACTGCAAATATGAGAGCACAACTGTATAGTATCTAATTTATTGCAGGAAATCATTCAAGGACCAGCAAAAGAACAGAACTATAAACAAAACACAAGCTAAGCACAAAACAAAGGTAGGCCAATATAATACCTTTCTACACGTGTCTGTGCTTTGCTCCTTTGCCACTCTTTGCCCAGTGTACTGTCAGGCCAGGCTATAAGTATGAAAGCATGTAAGCACCCAATCACTTAAATTTCATAAAATAACAAGTAAAGACATTAGGAAAAGTATAACAGGATTCACACCATTACAGTTACATAGTAGCAAATGCATTTTTAATAAATACATTAAGTCAGTATAATAATCGTGAATAATCCTTCAAATTCATATCTTTAAATTCAGTTTCTAGCTAGTAAACCTCCAAGAATAAACCTATTTACCCCTAGGGGAGCAAACTGTGAACAGGTCTATTCTAACAGGTCTATTCTAAGATTTCTAAAACACAACCTACTGATACTACCATAAGTGTCCTTGTTCAGCCACTTCCTGTGAAATGAACTTGGGTTTGGCCCAGACATTAAAGGAACCTGTCAGTGCCAGCCCAATCCATAGCAGCCAGTGTATTGCCCGTCCTGCTGCTGCACATAGAGAAAAAGGGCTGGGATGTTTTTTTACATCATTGAGCCAACATGACCATATGGTCATATTAGGTCAATGTAATTGACCTGCTATGCCACGAGGTCACAATTATCCCAACCCATTTGTGTAGGTACAGCTGTGAAATGGGGAATGCACCAGCCACAGACTGAACTCAACCTCCTCCCTTGTGACAACTGTCTGTCAATTGCACTCATGCCTTGTCATCCTGCTACATGCACCCCTGTAGTGAGTACAAGTGCCTGTTCTGACTAGACATGTGCACACTGAAATGTTTTGTTTCGTAATTTCCTTTTCGTCCGAAAAATAAATTTATTTAGTTACTCCCGAAATTAGTTTTTATTTATTTTGTTTTTCGTTAAAAAAATGCATTCGTCCGAAAATCCAAATCCAAAAGGTCAAATCTGTCGAATGTTCTAAGAAAAAAAAAAAGAAGATTCGATAGAATCTTTTAAAATAAATAAAATTTGACTCGTCATGTCTCTCTATGTCGAATCTTCATGTCTCTCTATGTCGAATCTTCATGTCTCTCTATGTCGAATCTTCATGTCTCTCTATGTCAAATCTTCATGTCTCTCTATGTCGAATCTTCATGTCGCCGCGTAAGTGTAAATATGCGCCGTCGTATCTGTGCGCTGTGCCCACAGAACTAAGATACGACTAAAAACTGGCTTCAGTCCACCGACGTAACTTGCCTACGCCGGCGTATCGTGGGTGCATTGTTACGCTGGACGCATCTGGCTCCCATTGATTTCCTATTTAAATATGGAAATGAGGGAGATACATCGATTCACGAGCATACTTGCGCCCGGCGCATAATATACGCGGTTTGCGTAAGTCGTACGTCCGCTGTAAAGTTATTCCCCATATAGGAGGTGCAACTCATGCAAAGGTATGGGCCAGGGATCGAATGCCGTCTAATTTTACGTAGTTTACGCTGTACGTGAATAGGGCTGGGTGTAGGTTACGTTCACGTCGTAGGCAGTGTTTCAACGTATCTTAGGCAGTTGTTTCGATGCGATTGTGAGCATGCGCACTGGGATGCGTCCAAGGCACGACGCATGCGCAGTTCATTTTAAGTACTTGTCTGATGCTCGGCCCATCATTTGCATGGGGTCACGCTTCATATAAATGTATCACGCCCACTTCCAGCCCACTTACGCTGACTTACGCCTACGAATATACGCTACGCCGGCGCAGAGTTGGAAGCATTTGTTTTGTGAATCCCATGCTTCCCTCTCCGCGCTATGCCAGCGCAGCGTAAAAGACATAGGCTACGGCGGCATATATATGCGCCGATGTATGTGAATCCGGGCCATGGTGTCTGTCGAATGTTCTAAGAAAAGAAAAAAAAAGAAGATTCGACAGAATCTTTCTATGTCGAATCTTCATGACTCTCTATGTCGAATCTTTTCTCTCTATGTCGAATCTTCTTCATGTCTCTATAATGTCAAATCTTTTCTCTCTATGTTAAATCTTTTCTCTTTATGTAGAATAATATTGGACTAATAGAGTTAAGGTTAGGCACATTCAATCGCAACGAAAACGAAAATAAAGCATTTGTTTATGTCGGATCTTTCGTTTTTTGTTTTCTGTACTTTCGTTATCGTTTGTTAAAAATGAAAATACCTGAAATTCGGACGAAAATGCATTACGACGAAAACGAATGCACATGTCTAGTTCTGACATACATTGTGTAAGCATCAGGGAGCCAGGCCTAAGCAATGCTGTGTGCGCATCTTAAACTAAAGTTCATGTAGACAGGAAGTGACATAACTGCTTGCCTAGGGGGACATTTTGTAATGTGTCCAACCTTAGTAGCTTAACGCCTTTCTTTATGTGAGAGAGAGATGATGTAGAGAACCCCCAAACTCCTGTTTGCGTGGAGTGACACCTGGGGTCCAATACTGAATTCCCACATAAAGAAGCGCATTGAAATCCTTGCTAGCCACAGTTGTGGTTCACTCCTGTTCACCAGAGTTTTTACAGTCCTCAGGGCCCACTAACAGGCCAGGTTTTCAAGATAACTGAAATACATCACAGGTGATATCATTTTCTGCTCAGTGATTGTAGTATTCTAGTCTGCATCATCCCAAGGTAATACATAAAACCTGGCCTGTAAGTGGGTCCTGAGGACAGGGTTGATGACCACTGTCCTACATGATTAAAAAATTCAATGAATGAAAAAGGCGGGCCACGGATGGTAAGTCTAGGAAAGAAAGAGCAAGATGAAAATAGATTCCTGCAGCCAGAAAATGAGTCAGGCTCTGTTTTGCTGCAGCTTCTAATGCACATTGTGAAAAGTGGTATAAAAGTAGGCAATTTCAGTACGTGAAGTGTCCCAGGAGGCTGCAGGTGGTAGAAAGATAGGGCAATCAATGTCATTCTCAACTCAAAAGTGCTAGGGGATCAAAAGTGCCAGGGGAGGAAGAGTGTACTCTCATTTTTGAGTTAGGGTCTGCTTTAAGTGCAAACAAAATGAATTGGTTTACAGTATTTATTCACTGATAATAATTGGTGGGCAAAACTAGGGGTTAATAAAAGAAAGAAAATTATATTTCAGTTTATTGATTCAAGTGATTCAAGTGCCTTAGTGGAGATTTACTAGGCAATTAAGTCTATTTATATAAGCACTGTGTAGAAAATGATTTGACAGTATTCAAGAATATGAGTTGATGGAACACTGACATAACTACTCTAGGATCAATTGTGCTAGCACACACTTGTGCAAATATGGATCTTTTGTTTGGCCCCAAATAACCTGGGGTTTGTTTCTTGGTAAAAAACATTAAACCTGTCATTATTTTAGCTGTCAAGTCTGTTTTATTTATTTTAACTTAATAAGTGCATTGGAATATTTGTTGTATGAAACTGTAGGCTAATACCTAGTGCACTGATGTGTTAGAGCTTACACCTCCACCTCATATGACATGGCTGGACCAATCACAAGGCACCAACTCTGTCCCGTGATAGAAGGGTAGTGATTTACATGTCACCCATAATCAAAAGGAACAAGTATTTCACTTTGCTTATGGCTGCACAGTGGAGAGAAGGAAAAAATAGCAAAGGGAATTAAATGGCCCTTTCACTTTTTGTGATAAGCAAATGCTATTTTGAAGAATTATGCCTCGTACACACGGTGGAAAAAAACCCAACGTTTTTCAAACTTCATTTTAAAAAATGACATTGCCTACACACCATCGTTTCCTGAAAATGCTCTTGCAAAGCGCGGTTACGTACAACAAGTACGACGGCACTCTGTTCCATTCAAGCTCGCGTCATAACTTGCTTCTTAGCCCACACACGACATAAAAAATTGAAGCATGTTCGAATTTTTTTTTTGTCGTTTTTCAGAAGACATAAAACGATGTTTCACGCGATCATTTTAAATGTCGTTTTTTAAAACATCGTTTTATTTCATCACAAAAAACGACCGTGTGTACGCTGCATTAGTTTCAGAGTTTAAAAAAATATATTCAACAATGGGCAGCTGTAATATTTTAAATCTGCACCTGAGTTGTTATAACAATACATGTTACATTGTAGCTACTTCTTCAATGCTTGAAGCCTGACCTGTCCCAGCATCTGACCTGTCATTCAGACAGGGAGCGATGAGCTGGGGGATGCAAGCCCAATCTTGCATTTAGATTGTATGAAACTAGTAAAAATATAATTTAACATCAGGTATCCCACATCAACATATACTCTACTCTAATTCAATTTTCTAAATTCCAGTTTCAGTGGGGCTAACTACATAGGGCCAGATTCATGTAGATGGGCGCATATTTTTTCCGGCGTAGCGCAGCGCATATACGTTACGCCGACGCGAACTAGTGAGTCAAGTACAGTATTCACCAAGCACTTTCTCCTTACTTTGCGCCTGCGTAACGAAAATGCGATGGCGCAACCCGACGTAAGTGGAAGTAGGTGTGACCATATGTAAATGATGGGCGGAGCCCAGCGCAGAGACTTACGTACGGCACATCATCCACGGAGCATGCGCAGTGACATCAGGCTCTACTCGCTTCCCTGTGCGCACGCTCACAACTTCCGTTGGCACCACTTCCTGGGAAACGTCGACGCATTGTCTTACGTCGCGCATATAAATGGGGCCGCAGATGCGCTATTCCGGCGCAAAAGTATATCCGGTTTCCCCCCCCCCCAGGGAAGTTACTTTTGCTCTGAGATGGCTGCTCCCATTCCCCGCAGACAGAGGAGAAAGCTAAGCTTGACGGCGGGCGGAGGACTCCATTATCCTGACATCACGTCATATGACGTGATGTATTTTTAAAGCCGCGGGCGGGCGCGCGGGCGCGCGCACCCGCCGCTCTGCTGGGATCCCGACGCGAGTGCCCGGCGGCAACGATCGCCGCCGGGCACACGCGATTGCCCAGTAACTGAGCGGGGACGTAGAGCTCTGTATGTAAACACAGAGCTGCACGTCCCTGTCAGGGAGAGATGAGACAGATTGTGTTCCTTGTACATAGGGACACAATCGGTCACCTCCCCCAGTCACCCCCCCTCCCCCTACAGTTAGAACACTCATAGGACACACATTTAACCCCTTCCCCGCCCCCTAGTGGTTAACCCCTTCACTGCCAGTCACATTTATACAGTAATCAATGCATATTTATAGCATTGTTCACTGTATAAATGTAAATGGTCCCAAAAATGTCAGAAAAGTGTCCGAAGTGTCCGCCATAACGTCGCAGTCCCAATAAAAAAATTGCAGATCGCCGCCATTAATAGTAAAAAAAATAAATAAAAAAAATGCCATGAACTATCACCTATTTTGTAAACACTATACATTTTGCGCAAACCAATCGATAAACGCTTATTGCATTTTTTTTTTTACCAAAAATATGTAGAAGAATACGTTTCGGCCTAAACTGAGGAAAAAAATATTTTTTTTATATATTTTTGGGTGATATTTATTATAGCAAAACGTAAAAAATATTGCATTTTTTTCAAAATTGACGCTCTATTTTTGTTTATAGCGCAAAAAATAAAAACCGCAGAGGTGATCAAATACCACCAAAAGAAAGCTCTATTTGTGGGAAAAAAAGGACGCCAATTTTGTTTGGGAGCCACGTCGCACGACCGCACAATTGTCAGTTAAAGCGACGCAGTGCCGGAAGCTTAAATTTTGTCTGGGCAGGAAGGGGGTGTAGGTGCACAGTAGGCAAGTGGTTAATGGCCAGGAGCAATCAACAGTCATCTCGGCTATGGAGACCTACAATGTCTTTCTCCATGGCAGTAAAAGTCACCAGACAAGCCGGGACAGGAAGCAGGCCATCCTGGAGTCCATTGCTGCCAGGGTGAACAGTTTGGGCTATTCGACCCGGACTGCTGCTGACATCTCCAAAAAAATAAATGATGTGAGGCGCAAAGTCCGGGGCAAGGTTGCCACCATTAGGAGGCATGAGAGGGGCACGGGGGCTGGACCCCCATGTGTGGTCAGCCTGACCACGGAGGAGGAGGTGGTCGCCCGCTGCCTGGAGAGGGAGCAGTTGGAGGGGGTACAGGGCTATGATTCTGTGGAGGAAGGCTCCAAGACAGGTAAGTGTTTTTTATCCCCTATTTGGTGTGTTGCATGTGGGGGGGGGTACATGTGCCAAGTGTGTGGGACCACCAACATGTGTATGCTTTGTGTCATCCACAGATGACGGAGCTGGGCCATCATCTGCCGGCGGCCATTCCACCCCATTCCCACAACTGCATCCTGAGCCGGACCCCCTGGGCACTGAAGACACCGAGGTGGAGGGGAGTGCCCACACCTCACCTGCTGAGGTGGTTGAGGAGGAGCCGGTCATCTCTGAGCAGGAGTTTCTCTTATTTTTGGAGGAGTCCTCTCCTTCAGCAGGGCCCTCTCAGATCCCCTCCCCCATCATAGGAAGCCCCTCAAGGGCGACTCCATCCCCCCGGGGACTACTATCTCCAGGAAGGTGACCCGGAAGACCAGGGGGGTGTCTGACGTGGTCCATGACCAAATGGCGAGGGACCAGGCCGTGTGGCTGGTAGACTGGCCTCTGTGGGACACATGAGAGAGGCAGTGCAGGACGTCAGCTGCAACTGCGCTGCAGTGGTGACCAGCCTGGGGGAGGTGCAGGCTGATGTTCGGCACCTTACTGCTGCCGTGCAGGCCAACACAGCTGCAATCCGGGACCAGGGGAGGCAGAGGCAGCGGGCCCACCAATATCAGGTGACCCGGCAGCTGAGGATGCAGGCCCAGACCAACTCCTTCCTCAGCCGGATAGCCGTGGCCTTGGAGGGCATGCAGGCCACACCTGCCAGGAGTGGCCCACCCAGGGATCAGCCACCTCCAGATGCCCCCCACCCCCACCCACTCCCTCCAGGCAGCTGAGGAGCCAGAGAGGGCCCACTAGAAGGAGCCCCCGTCAGGCCAAATGATGGCTTTTTTTGGTTGCTCTTTTTTTTCTTCATTTTGTAATTATGCTCAGGTTATGCGCTTTTTGTTTTTATTATGCTCAGGTTATGAGCTTTTTGTTTTTATTATGCTCAGGTTATGAGCTTTTTGTTTTTATTATGCTCAGGTTATGAGCTTTTTGTTTTTATTATGCTCAGGTTATGAGCTTTTTTTTTTATTATGCTCAGGTTATGAGCTTTTTGTTTTTATTATGCTCAGGTTATGAGCTTTTTTTTATACAAACTGCACACGGTCAGTAGTGCAGGCTACTGTGTGAATGTTGTGAGAATGTGGGGGTGGCACTCCTGCCAGTAAGGGGTGTCACCCTCGGTAGTTGGAGAGAAGTTATTCGCGTGTGAATGTAGTATGAATGGACAGCGACATCATTGGAGCCTTGGCGTGGCGTTGCTGCTCCCAAGTCCTGCATGTTGGACTTGGGCTAATCCAATGTGATGTGGATGTGGTGTGTGTGATCTAGGGACCTCAGTGGTGTGCATGCGTGCATTGTCCGTGTGATCAATGTATTTGTTTATTGTCCAAAGATGCCTACCGCGAGGACCCTCCTGACTGCTCTTCCCTCAGCAGACGGGGTAGCCTCTGGCAGGTGGGGACTGTGTGGGTCGGGGGTCAGGTCATCACATATGTCAATCTGCAGGCCCTTTCTCATGGCGTAGTTGTGCAGCACAACATACAACAGGGTCCCCCCAGACTTATCCAGGCATCGGAAACGGGACTTCAGGAGCCCAAATGTTTGCTCCAATACTGCCCGGGTTCGGATATGTGCCGCATTGTATCTTCTCTCTCCTCTGGTTTGGGGTTCCGGAAAGGAGTCATGAGATGGGTTCCCAGTGCATATGCAGAGTCACCTGGAAGGTAAAAGACAGGAGGATGTTAGTAGTGCATGTGCCCCATGTGATGTCTGCATCATGGGGTCGGACAGTCATGCCCGACTCCCATGTCACTCACCAACCAACCAGCTGTCCTTGTACACGTTCTGCTCGAATTCCGTTGGGATGGGGCTTTGACGGTATATGAAGCTGTCATGGCTGGATCCGGGGTGTTTGGCACGGACGTGCCATATGAGGCGTTGAGCATCGGCTATCACCTGTACGTTGATGGAATGCCAATGCTTCCGATTGCGGTATATGTGCTCTGTGGCACTGGGGGGCTTTAGTGCCACATGTGTGCAATCAATGGCCCCCACGGTGCGTGGGAATCCTGCAATGCTGTAGAAATCTGTCATTGCCTTCTGCCGCAGGTCCTCAGTGGTGGGTCTGATGATGTGGTGGGACAATGCGTCTGAGGATTGCAGGGACAACCTGGTGCACACATCTGCTCATGGTTGATTGTGATATCCCAGCCACCACCCCACTTGTACACTGGAATGATCCACTGACAAGGAAATGGAGTGTTGCCAGTACCTTCACCAGTGGCTGCACTGCTTGGGAGCGGTGTGTCTTGCTGGTGATGTCATCCTGCAGGGTTGTGGTTAGTTCCAGGATTGCATCTGGGCTGAATCGGAAGAGGCGATACACCTCCTCATCACCCATGCCAAAGAGCGCGGCGCACGTAGCCAGCGTCTGGTGCTAATCCATTCGCGAATCGGCATATCTCCCTCATTTGCATATTTGAATGGGAAATCAATAGGCGCGACAGATGCGCCAAGCGAAAAAATGTGCATACGATACGCTGGCGTAGGAAAGTTAAGTCGGTCGGAGGAAGCCCGTTTTCTGGCGTATCTAGTTTGGTGGGTACGGCGCAGAGATACTACGGCGCATCTTTACACTTACGTGGCGCATATCGATATACTCCAGCGTAAGTCTTTCGGAATCTGGCCCATAATGTTTAAAGACTCTTAATGTGTCCAATAATTTAGCAACCAAGCAATATATATTGCCATATATGATTTAAAAAAAGTTTTTAAAAACCCATATCCTTAAAAAATAAAAAATAAATATATATATATATATATATATATATATATATATATATATATATATATATATATATACACACACACAATTGTATTTGTTATTGCTTAGGGCAGCACTCATCCAGTAAACTACCAGTATTGTTGGTGTACAGCAGAAATTAAAGTAAGCCTGAATTATATAAGTACCTGAAATAAATTAAAAAAAGAAGAACTCCAAACATATCCAATATCCATCAGTAAAACAGTTTTGGATCTCAGCAGACCCTTTGTCAGGTACAAAGAATCGTTGCTGCAGACTGGACTAATTTCCTCCAAACAGATTCCCGTAACCTTTTCAGAATTTCCAAGTAGAAATGTTGACTGTTGTTCTATGAACTCTTTGGGCTAGATTCTCATAGAAATTCGCCGGCGTAGCGTAAGCCATTTACACTACGCCGCCGCAACGTAACAGAGCAAGTGCCGTATTCTCCATGCACTTGCTCCATAGTTTGCGTTGGCGTAGCAAAAATGGCCCAGCATAAGGCCGCGTAATTCAAAGGGGGCGGCTTGTATTTAAATGAAGCGCGCCCCCGCGTCGAACGAACTGCGCATGCGCCGGCCGGGGAAAAAGCCCAGTGCGCATGCTCCAGCTCACGTCCGAAAGCGCCGTTGAAACCGATGTCAAAGCGACGTGATCGTCACTACGCAATGCCCTATTCGCGAACGAGTTAGTAAAACGACGTAAGCGACGGAAAAAGCCGACGCTGACCCGACGTCATACTTAACATGGCATCCGACGGCACCTGACGGCATCCGACGGTACTTCGTAAGGTTACTCCACATAGAAGCAGGGGTAACCTTACGCGAACTAAAACGACGTACGCGACGACGGGGCGGCGTAAAAGTGATCGGGAATCAGCGTAGTAGCCTCATTTGCATAGGCAAATGAGAAAACAGCGTAAAGGCCACCTAGTGGCCGGAGTTGTCATTACAACTACGATCCGCAAGTGTAATGGTATTACACTTGTCGGATGTTCAGGCGTATCTATGCCAAAGTGATGCTAAGAATCACTCGCATAGATACAAGCCAAAAAAAATGGCGATACGACGGGGTATCTGAGATACTCCGTCGTAGCGCCTCTGAGAATCTGGCCCATAGTGAACTCTGTCCACATTTACATCCATCCTTTGTGTTTTTGGGTGCCCACTTCTTGTGTCATCGTGGACATCTTCCCACCCCTCCTTAAACCCCTTATGCCAATTAAAAACACTTGATTTCTTCATTGAATGTTCACCATAAGCCTGTTGTAACAGAGCTAAAGTTTCACTTGCAATTATGGGAATTTATTTTTCACACCATATATATATATATATCTATCTATCTATGTGGGTGTTGTCACAGATGGGAGATACATTTCTGCCTTGTTTAGACAATTCACCAATTACTATCAGGTGTCGGCTGCAGAAATAGCCAGAAAGGTTTAGGGCGTTGGAAAACGTCAGCTGTTCAGACTAAGGCAATTAAGGCCTCTATAAGTCATCCAGAGGATGACTACTGATTGTTGCATCCTGAGGCTTTTTGAGTTAAGGAGAGCAGTGAGAAAGACTTCTGAAGAGGTGAGGTGGTTGTCGATTTTTCTGTGTGATAAAAATCAAAAAGACTATTGTTTCTCTGCTGTATGACCAGCAGTGTCTGCCCAGCAGTAGGCTGTGCCAGACTCCATAGATAGATTCCTGTGTGGTGAAGGTAGACGCCCCAAGTGGCCAGGTTTTATTTTATGTTTTGTTTTGTTTATGCTGTTTGGATGCTTGCACTTGTTTCCAGCAATATGGAAGAATAAACCAAACTCTTTGTTTTCAACCGTCTTCGGCTGCCTCTCTGTATAGTTCAGTGTGTAGTGAACCCATCCAGGGGGTCACAAATCCCCGCTCCCGAGCTTACCCCTTACAATATATATATATATATATATATATATATATATATATTGACATTGGGGGATGTCTAGCTCAGTGATAGATGCATTTTCATTGAGTTCACAGCCAACAATAACTAAGGTTTAAGGGTGCGATAGCCCACATTAATTGAAAGTAACAAAAAGTGAATGAAAGTTCACACATGGATTTGGTTTCTTCTCCCAAAAACAACAACAACTGAAAAATGCCAATCCACTTGGCTTTTAAAGCTCACTCAGCCTTGGGCACAGTTCCTTGTTGCACAGGCCCACTCCTGGCCATTAGGAAGGGGCTCTCCTGACACTCCAGGCTTCCACACTCCTCCAAGACTCACGGTTCCCTCTGGTCCCCAAGACTCTCTCTTCCAGTTGTCTCAGCTATAGTCTCCCCGACTCTTTCAGCTGGCCCAAATCTCTCAGTCCACTGACCTGGAACCTCTCCCACATTGGGTACCGTCCCAAGGATATTGCCTGAGTTCTTAATCAGTAGCATACCTCTCTCCTGTCTGCAACAACTGCTCCAACACCAACTCCTTTCCCACACACACGGAGCTATGTTCAGCTCTGCCTTATAATGGGTGTGTGCACCTGGACACACACACAGATCTCTCTCTATATATATATATATATATATATATATATATATTGTATAAACTGAACACCACCCAGATTTTTTTTTGCCTTCAATAGACTTCAAAAATTCAAATTCCATCAAATGTAATTTATATTGCTGTGTGTGACCTTGTTTGGGTGTGTTTACCTAATTTTCTGTCCTTCTGACAGCCTACGACAACAGAACAAAGACCCAGATGAGCATTGTCATAAGGGCAAAAAGCCACAGGCGCTAATAATAACTTGACAAAAGGTTCTAACCATTCCCCATTTTGCAAAAAAAAAAGAGTTTTGTGCCGCCCTTCTGCCCTTGAAACATTTGCCCTCACTTTCTGTTCTGACATCAAGTGAGGGGTAATCTCCCAAAACAGAATGTAAATTGCAGTGTAAACTTGAAGTGTTTTTTCCCCACTGTGATCAACACATTAAAACATTTTGGCTGGAATTGGCTTTAAAAATATGCAACACTACATATACATTTCAACATACACCAGACAATATTCATCATGTACTAAAAGCTGGACACAGATGTACTAAAAACCTAGACACAACACAACCTAAACACTGGGGGTAGAGATATCTTCCCTCCCAAAACACTTAAAAATCTCTAAAATCTCCAATCCTGGTATACCAACATTTGGGAAAGCTGACAAAACTGTTTTATACGCTCATAATCGATACTCCATAGTCTTATGCCCAGAACACACATGCAGGGTTTCCGTCGGAAATCCCAAGGGGAAAGCCAAGAAGTCTTTCCCCCTACACATGAGAGGTTTTCCCGACAGAAAAACTGCAATGGTGCTTTGGTCAGGAATCCCGGGTGTGTGTATGCTCCATCGTAGTTTTTCCCATAAAGGGAAAACTGTTAAAAACCGCTGAGCAAAAGTCCACCGGTTTTCCCGGCGGGAAAAAAGAGAGCTGGTTCTCTTTTTTTGTCCGGCGTTTTTTGGGCAGTTTTCCCATTTAGAAAAACTGCGAGGAGCATACACACGGCCGGAATTCCTGCCAAAGAGCTCTCCTTGCACTTTTCCCATCGGGAAAACCGGCCATGTGTACGAGGCTTTACACTCTGCATACATGTGAACCCTGTATCCTTTCTACAACCGGTTTCACAGTGGAAGAAGCTCGCACTATTATGCTGTGAAATCAATTCTTTCTTGGTTTGGCATTCTGATGCTATTGAACCTTGTAAAAATGGACACCTTCATAGTAACATACACTAATAAATTGTAAACTGGTTATATAGTGCAGCGAATGAAACATACAGATTGCTAGGGTAAAAGCAAGTTGAAAGTAGGTTTGGGCTACGCAGGTATTGTGTTAATGGAAAATTGATTTAACACTTTATGATTAAAGCCTGTGTTCTCAAACTTTATTTTATCAGATACCTAGAAAACCATGTCCATTTATCTAAATCTACACCCATTAAGCCACAATCAATTTTGTTCCATGCAACATTTAGGCACACCTATTCCTCATCTCAGGCAATTGGGAGATACAGTATGCATTGAAAATAACATGCCTGTGATTGTATTTCTGTAAGTGTGTTTAATGTTAGTCTAACAACATTGTGTAAAGCAATATAACTTTGACAGGCTGCTGGTGAGTTGAGTGCTGACCCTACCTTTCCCAATCAAAATGCTTCTATGTTGGGTATTTGAATGAGATAATATTCACCAAATTTAAATTGTATTAGTTTAATGTAAAAAAAATTAAAATAAAACAGAAATGTATGGACTGTTTTTAAATAATTTTGTGAAGTGTAGGTTTAACAAATAAAGCAGGATCTCCCCAACAAAAATTACAGTGCATGGTGCATGGTACTACTGTTAACTTCATCCCGAATGCTTTGTTTTAAATGTTTCAGTGAAACACACGCAGCAATAATTATAGCAACAAATTAAATTGATGGTGTTGTACACCCAATGTGATTGTAGAATCACAGCATGGGTTTCATGCATTTTAAAGTTTAAAATTAGAAATGTCTTAGAAAAGCTGAACCCTATATATAGCAATATAGAGTTGTACCCTTCAACATGGTTCCCCTTGTCATGCCATTTTCAAGTATACAAAAACACTGGCATAGCACCTTATGCAAAATTTATTTTTATTGTTGTGATTTGTGCCCGCTATATCTAAATAGCCAATATATTACACTGATCTCTATATTAAAGAATTTAGGGATGAAAAGCATGGGCGTCCGCTCCATAGGGCAAGGGGGGTCAATTGCCCCCTCCCCCTGGAAGTCAGAGTGGACTGGACTTTTCCACGCACACACACCATATCCTATTAAAAATTATTATTTTTAATAATGTGGAATACTTTCTTTGTAGAACCTGAAAAGTCCCAGTATATTCTTGACATTGTCATGAGTATAAAGAGACATACAGATTACAGCCCACCTCGAGGAAAGGGAAAAGTCCATCCTTGCACTGCTGGGGGAAAATTAACACTTTTACTTCTATGTTTCCATGTTCCAGCCAGCCACACTGCTCTCCTCCTCAACCCAAAACCTCAGCATCATTGCATACCATACAGGAACATTAACCCCGTATGGTACAATGAGGATGATGGAGTTCTACCACAGCCTGTCACAACTTTCACAGAAGCTGCAGGGGACCAGTCATTTACAGAGATTGAGGAAATCAGGAAAAGTTTGGCACACAGAGTATATTTGTTCCAATTTACTATGTTTATTATGCCTCAGAGAAAGGAACTGGAGAACTCACACTCAGTCCCTTTCAATTTTTCAAAAGTGAGCTAACAGGGGTCTGTTTAGTCCCCTGATATTTCACCAAAGCCCCCCAACAAGACTGGTAAAAGATGTAAAAATAGATAAATTTGTAAAAAAATAAATAAAAAAACTACCGACATCGTCCACAGCCCTTCTAACACCGTCCACTGCCCTACTGACACCATCCATCCTATTCGGGCGCTAGAGGGGTTTAAACCCCAGCTAGTGGTCGAAGACATGGTTAAATGTGACTGTGTATTGCCGCTGCCGAAGCGCCCCCCCTGAAAAAAAATTAGTGGACGCCCCTGATGAAAAGTACTGAGACATAGGAAAATGACCAAGCCCATATGAAATTATAATCTAAAAGATGAGAAGACTTTGGTCACAATTGGACACAATAGAAACACAGTATTGAAAAGGTAGTTTTGAAGGAGTGTTTTAGGTTGAGATCTCACATACACATGCACATTAATGCACATTACAAGCATTTGAGCTAGGAATAAGATTTAGCTTCAAAGCCAACCCAGCCCCTTCATTGTTCATGAACCTGCCAAATTATTGTGGCCATTCTATAAACAAAAGAATACAACTTTATCAATGCCTGTGTCAATGCTGCCAGGAAAAAGATGATTTACATCCTTCAGTAATCAATCCCTGAGGTGGATATTGTCCTTGTTTAACCACTTCAGTACCGTGGGTGTTTTTCAGATTTGGTGTTTGTAACGGTCACCACCGCTTACGATCTTCCATCCATCCACGACAAGCTTATCTGACACACTGCGACAATCTTGCATACACGATCCATATCCATTCCCATAAACAAGACGAGACTCAAGCTCTGCACTTGCTTCAAAGATATGACAATTTATTGGTATTTTCTCAGCTTCTTATACAGTCTCAAGCATAATGCAGTTAGTCACAGGACAATGTAATCTCCACCCCCCTTCACACCATGGGGGCTTCAATCACACTCTAAAAGGCATTCAGGTAAGCTAACCATGTAGACTTGTTGGCACCGTATCTTCAATAGTGTTCAATTAACCTTGAATAGCCTATTATACAAAAGGTATGACTCACTGTCTGGCTGACCTGGTCATGTCATCATGAGCTCCTTGTGATATCTCAGTCCTGAAATATGAAGTATTAATAATGTCCCATCTCATGTAATATGAATTATGATTCTTTGTCACCCTATGGCCCTAGTGGACATAAGGTGACCCTAGACATAAGAATATCTCAGTCTGTCACGGGCCATTCCGTTACATCTCTCCCCTTTTGGTGGGAGACGGACACAGGTGGTAACCCCAAATGGGTTGACTCCGAAGTCCGTCAGTAGTTCCAGTCCTCCAATGCTGGTATCCATACTGTACTCCAAATAAATGGCTCCAAACTGAGCATTACTCACCCCGCCAACCTCTGCCTCTCTCAGAGAACACGCCTGCCGCTGGGGAGAAGGCAGGGTGGCTGGGCTCAGTCCATCATGCTGTTGGGGGTCTGGGCCAACTGCCCCCCCTTCCTGGGGTATACCAGTGGAGACTGAAGTACCATCCACTACCCCAGGAACCCCCTCTTCTGTTAGTGAGGAGCAGAGGCCTATGACACTCTGCTCTGTTGCCAGCTCTTCCGCTGGGTTGCTGTGAGTGGAGACCACAGTCCCATCCACTACCACAGGGTCCCCCTCTTCTGTTAGTGAGGAGCAGAGGCCTATGACACTCTGTTCTGTTGCCAGCTCTTCCGCTGGGTTGCTGTGAGTGGAGACCACAGTCCCATCCACTACCACAGGGTCCCCCTCTTCTGCTAGTTGGCAGCAGAGGCTTGGGGCACCCTGCTCTGTTGCCAGTGATTCACCTGGGGGTAAAAGCTTTACCACCTCAGCTTTTTGCTGGAGAAAGGGGCCAACCGCCCCGGCTCTCTGGAACTCCACACCATCCGCTTCGGCTTTAGGGATGGCAATCTCCAGTTTTTCCACTGCCGATTCATCAGCCAGGATTTCACAGTTATCTGACCTTTCCTCATAGTCCCAGGGAATGGGAGCCCCACCCTGCTGCTGAGCCGAGTCTAGCAGCTGTCTGTAGGCGACCTCCAGCTCCCATTCTTGAATGGCCAGAAATTCTAAATCTTCCTGTGACCAGTGGCCTCCCGAGATATTCAATTTCTCCTCTCTGTGCTCCATTATGTCCTCCAAGCGCCACTCCCGATCATCCCCGAAGTCTGGATCACTGGACATCCTCCAATACAATAATCCCAGGCCATCATAGTCATAGCCTTCTGTGGGGCTGTCATCTGCTGGCCACGGGCACTCTTGGGCTACATACCACTGGAGGGCTCTGTAGCTTTCATCCAGCTGCATCTCTGCCCGGATCAACCTGCTCAACTCGGCTGTCCACTCCTGCTTCGGTTGTTTCCCCAACAACAGCATTCGTACGTCATACTGCGGCCAGTTCCTTGCATAGATGGACGGCAGGACCTTTCCTTGGTGTTGCTGCTCCAGAGCTAGTGCTTCCTTCCAGAGTTGGCACCAAATCACATCCGACCATTCCAACAGGACCTCCTCTGATACTGGTCCTCTATGCTGTATCCGCATCTCTTGTAACCTTCTTTGGAATTCCTCTTCCATGGAGACTGGTATCTGCACCTCTCCTCTCCCTTTAGCTGGTGCTGCTGTGACTTCAGCTGCTGCAGCACTTCTTCGCTGTAGCAAGGTGGCATTCAGAGCCGCAATAACTCAGTCCCTGATCTCCGGTGGAGGGTTAGGACCATAATGTGCCAGTCTTAGGTTAACAGCCCGATCAAAACTTTCTTCCTCGGGTGTCCTGTCCGTTACGGCGGGCCTTTTAGCTCTATCCATTTCGACCAGTTCTGCGATAATGTCCCTTTTATTACGGTTGCTGGCCAGTCTGCCCCGGCTCTCCAGTAAGTCCATGAGGGAAGAGAGCTTCATCCGTTCATACACCGTCTCCATTGTCATGTGCCCTTGTAGCTGTCCTTCTGATGATGGAATCATCCCACTGCTGCCACCAAATGTAACGGTCACCACCGCTTACGATCTTCCATCCATCCACGACAAGCTTATCTGACACACTGCGACAATCTTGCATACACGATCCATATCCATTCCCATAAACAAGACGAGACTCAAGCTCTGCACTTGCTTCAAAGATATGACAATTTATTGGTATTTTCTCAGCTTCTTATACAGTCTCAAGCATAATGCAGTTAGTCACAGGACAATGTAATCTCCACCCCCCTTCACACCATGGGGGCTTCAATCACACTCTAAAAGGCATTCAGGTAAGCTAACCATGTAGACTTGTTGGCACCGTATCTTCAATAGTGTTCAATTAACCTTGAATAGCCTATTATACAAAAGGTATGACTCACTGTCTGGCTGACCTGGTCATGTCATCATGAGCTCCTTGTGATATCTCAGTCCTGAAATATGAAGTATTAATAATGTCCCATCTCATGTAATATGAATTATGATTCTTTGTCACCCTATGGCCCTAGTGGACATAAGGTGCCCCTAGACATAGGAATATCTCAGTCTGTCACGGGCCATTCCGTTACAGTGTTTACAAGACTAAAACAGTTTTTTTTGCTAGAAAATTACTTAAAAACCCCAAACATTATATATATTTTTTTCTAACACCCTAGAGACTAAAATGGCGATCATTGCAATACTTTTTGTCACACCATATTTGCGCAGCGGTCCTACAAGCGCACTTTTTTGGAAAAAAAAACACTTTTTTGAATAAAAAAATAAGACCGCAATAAATTTGGCCCAATTTTTTTATTTATTGTAAAAAAAAATGTTACGCCGAGTAAAATGATACCCAACATGTCATGCTTACAAATTGCGCCCGCTCGTGGCATGGTGTCAAACTTGTACCCTTAAAAATCTCGATAGGCGACGTTTAAAAAATTCTACAGGTTGCATTTTTTGAGATACAGAGGAGGTCTAGGGCTAGAATTATTGCTCTCGCTCTAACGATCGCGGCGATACCTCACTTGTATGATTTGAACACCGTTTTCATATGCAGGCACTACTCACGTATGCGTTCGCTTCTGCGGGCGAGCTCGTCGGGATGGGGCACTTTAAAAACATTTTTTTTCTTATTTATTTTTATATATTTTCTTATTTTTTACACTGGAAAAAAAAATTGATCACTTTTATTCCTATTACAAGGAATGTAAACATCCCTTGTAATAGAAAAAAGCATGACAGGTCCTCTTACATATGAGATCTGGGGTCAAAAAGACCTCAGATCTCATATTTAGACAAAAAAAAAAATTGAAACTCATTTTTTCAAATGACAAAAAAAAAAAAATGTTTCTTTAAGACACTGGGCGGGACTGACGTTTTGACGTCACTTCCGCCCAGCAGAGCTATGGGGACGGGTGAGGGACATATTTCCCTCACTCGCATCATCACACAGCAAACGAGCGGACCCGATCGCCTCCGCCACTACCGACGGCTCCGGTAAGCGGCAAAGGGCGCGGGAGAGCGGCGGGAGGCCCTCTCCCGCCGCCGATAACGGCGATATCACTGCAAATCCACAGTGGAGACCGCCGTTATCTTTTACAGGACCGCTCACACTAATGATGGATATCTCGGTTGTGGCAGCAGCTGCTGCCGTTACCGAGATATCTATCTTTAAAGTGCCGCCGTATAAAGTCGTAAGGCGGTCTGGAAGTGGTTAACCGCAGTACTGGTATCAGGGTCAACAGTACCTCCTTTATAGTATGATCACACTGTCTTTCTGTAGAAGGAGGTTAAACACAGTCATAGTTACTCACTACTTCTCTTCATCTTGATCAATACAATACCAGTTCCCCATGGTGAATGCAGTCCCTGCTGCCATTCCCCTGCCCAAATTCCCAGTTGTTGTAATGTAAACACAGCACCAGGAATCCTGAGAGACATCATAGGCCGAAATATGGTCATAATTATGTTTGGTCAATTAAGTCACATGGGATCCCCAGGTCTGTGTTTACATTACCACAGTTCTGGAGATCTGTCATTTAAGAATGTGGTAGGTTTGTATCAGTGGGCACCAGGTTGGCATGATTGACAAGAATTACATTGCTGAATGCCATGATATTATACACATTAACAAATAACAAACTGGAATAAAAAGCTTTGTGATCCCCCTAAAATTCCAGCCAGGCCCCTAATAAAAGTGGCCACGAAAGAGAGGGCAAAGAGCATATGCCACCCCCTTCCTGTACAGGACCAGGCCACATGATTTAATTATTGCAGGGCTACCTTGCAAGGGGAGATAGCAAAGCCTCCCCACACTTGCAAGGCACCTAGTCCCAATGCTGAAGAACAAGGGTCTCTTTTTCCCCACATTTGTTGTCCCAAGAAGGATGTTATTGGGTTATTGGTAGGGGACACCTTTTCTTGTGGCCATAGTAGTGCACTTAATTGTGCACTCCTATGGCCCAGAATCAGACAGAAACGGCTAAAGCCCTCTGTTGGATGATGCCACTGAGCCGCTCTAATCTCTGTATGTATCCCAACAATAATGTTGGGATCCACCCAAATGTCTGACCAGCAGTTGGCTCAGCCTCTCAGCACACTTCTGAAAGCCTGAGCCAGCTTCTCTTACCTCCTCTCCTGCCAAGCGCTCCAGAGAGAATTGGAAGGGCAGAACAAAGAGATGTGCATGACAGTCACAGAGTTGATCCAGAAAATATTGGATTGTCTCTTGGAGGATCAGGAAGACACCCCCCTGAAAGGCAAATAGGATCATGCTTTATTGGGGAATTCGTTTTTTTTTTTTTTTGCCTTTCTTTGGGTCAACTGTGGGTACTGGATAGTGTATATGGGTGTTTTCTATTTGTGTGTGTGTGTGTGTGTGTGTGTGTTTTTTTCTCTGTTGGTTGAACTGGATGGACTTGTATCTTTTTTCAACCTAACTGTGTATGTGTAACAGATGCGTGGCACGTTGCGGTAACATGTGTGTTACTGCAATGCAAAATGATGATCCCAGCGTTAAACCCCAGTTTTAGTGTCAAAACTATTGTCAAACCTGTTATTACCCATAGGCAAATTATGTTTTTTTATTTTTTAATGGTCTGTAAAAGGTTGGAGATGGAGCCTGACCTAATAGGGCAAGGTAAACTATTTCAAAGAGTGGGGTAAGCTACAAAGAAAATTTGAGACTGTGACGAGTTTTAATGGCACAGCATATTATCTATTATTGTATTTGCAGGTTTATGAGCTTCAGACACTAAGGCCTCATTCACACTTCAGTCCATTCAGGTCCATCTGTCAGTTTTGACGGCGGACCTAAACAGACGCTCCATGCATCTCTATGGAGCATCGGATGTCAGCGGAGACATGTCCGCTGACATCCGACCTTATCCGATCCGCTAAAAACAAATGTATGGGGGATACATCCCTATCCGTCCCTGCGGATCGGATCAGGTGAGATCTAATGAAAACGGACATGCTGTCCGTTTTCATCAGATCGCTAAATAGGAGACAGCGGCGCTGCACAAGCTCCTCCCCGCTCAGTGAGCAGAGAGGAGCTTGTCATCCGTCGGCTCAGCTGAGATCTGCCGACTGATCTCCCGCTGAGCTGACGGACGCAGGCAGACTCCGTCGGGACGGACTGCGACGGAGTCCGCCAAGTGTGAATGAGCCCTATGACAAGGTTTTTGGTGTATTTCATTCTGTTTTAGAATGTTGTCTTTGGTTTTGTTCCCTGTTATTCAAAGACTCATGCCGCGTACACACGATCATTTTTCGGCATTGAAAATAAAATAATTTTTTCAGCATGCAGAAAAAAACTAAGTTTTTTTCAACTTCATCATTAAAACAGCCTTGCCTACACACGATCGTTAAAAAAACAATGCTCTAGCAAAGCGCCGTGACGTACAACACGTACGACGGCACTAGAAAGGGGAAGTTCCATTCGGATGGCTCCACCCTTTGGGCTGCTTTAGCTGATTTTGTGTTAGTAAAAGACGATTCATGCTATTTTGTCTGTTTTAAACTATGTCATTTTTCGGGTTGTAAAAAATGATCATGTGTGGGCTAAAACGACGTTAAAAACCCGCGCATACTCAGAAGCAAGTTATGAGACGTGAGCGCTCGTTCTGGTAAAACTACTGTTCATAATGGAGATAGCACATTCATCACGCTGTAACAGACAAAAAAGCGTGAATCGTCTTTTACTAACACGGAATCAGCTAAAGCACCCCCAAGGGTGGCGTCATCCGCATGGAACTTCCCCTTTATAGTGCCGTTGTACATGTTGTACGTCATCGCGATTTGCTAGAGCATTGTTATTTTAACGATTGTGTGTAGGCAAGGCCGTTTTAATGATGAAGTTGAAAAAAAATTATTTTTTCTAGAGCCTGAAAAATGACGTTTTTTAAAACCCGAAAAATGATCGTGTGTACGCGGCATTACCCATAGGCAATGCTTTATTTATATAGTTGGATTGTTTATCTAGAATGGTGAAGGTTAATGAGCTAATTTCTATTTGTCTACATTAATATTAATTAATTGCTGTATGCCGGATGGTTTTGAATGCCTTACTGACCTCTTTGGCACACAAATTGTTAATGCATATTCAGTATTCCAAAAATAAGCCTGGTTTTACTTTTAAGTGACTAGTTAATATCAGATGATTATCATTTCACCATAGCTTTTATCAGTCATGCTCACATCAGATTATAATTGCATGCATAATAATATATAGACATATTCTTTAGCAGAAGTGTTTAGGTTTACGTTTACAATAAAAGAGACATAGTCAGTGAATTCACACGGTACTTACATCTGCTTGTGGTCCTTTACCTGCACCAGGGCATTCAAAGGTGACAAATTCATGGCATCTTTTATGAACTACAAAGCTGCAAACTGTAAAGAAATATAAATGTATTTATATCAGAAAAGAATTAAGAGAGCAAAAAATAATTAGGAGGAAATATTAAAATACCATTTTATAGAGGTACAACAACATTTTAAAGACCACAATGCAATAATGAGTTTCAGCTTCCTTGGGTGTAATGACATCACACACAAAAAAAATACAATTTCTGTTTGATCAAAGTGTAGCTCTAGTTAAAAAAATAATTTCCTTCAATTTATGTTACAGAAAAACAAAACATGAAGTGAGAAGTGATTTCTGTCAAAAGAGGAAATTCCCTTGGGATCTTTCTAGCTATCACCAGACAGATATCCCCACCACTCACCTTCTTTTGCGTTGAGACTATAACATTTTGGAATTACTGTCAGTTTTTCTTCCTGTGGTTACCATAGGGTTGTGAATATATGTCCAGGTTAGATTTACTAAGGTTTTGGTGAATGCTGCTTGAAAATTGGAAAACCGAAACATAGTGGAAAATCCTATTAAAGTCTATGAGGGACCAAATCCAATTAGTAAATTCTGGGCCTTTTAGGGCTAAAATGCCAGCTACTATTAAAAATAACAAAAAAGCACAATAAGCTGGGCATTGTCATGGAGAATATGTAACAATTCAAAATAAAAATACCATACAATGGGGTGTGGATCTTTTCAGGCAGCTTTAAGGATGTCAGTAAAAATACGTTAAAATCCTTTAAAGGGGTTGTAAAGGTAATTTTTTCCTCCTAAATATCTTCCTTTACCTTAGTGCAGTCCTCCTTCACTTACCTCATCCTCCCATTTTGCTTTCAAATCTCCTTATTTCTTCTGAGAAATCCTCACTTCCTGTTCTTCTGTCTGTACCTCCACACAGTAATGCAAGGCTTTCTCCCTGGTGTGGAGTGTTGTGCTCGCCCCCTCCCTTGGACAACAGGAGAGTCTCCTGTTGTCCAAGGGAGGGGGCAAGCCTGACACTCCACACCAGGGAAAAAAGCCTTGCATTACTGTGTTGAGGTACAGACAGAAGAACAGGAAGTGAGGATTTCTCATAAGAGATAAGGACATTTAAAAGCAAAATCGAAGGATGAGGTAAGTGAAGAAGGAATGCACTAAGGTAAAGGAAGCTATTTAGGATTTTTTTTTTACTTTACAACCCCTTTAACCACTTCTGACCGGCCCCACGTCCAAAGACGTCATTTTTTTGAAGATGGATATCTCGGTAACGGCAGCAGCTGCTGCCACAACCGAGATATCCATCTCTTCGTGGGGCGGTCCTGTTAACGATACCGGCGGTCATCGCGGCGGATTCGCCGCGAGATCGCCGTTACCGGCGGCGGGAGAGGGTGCCCCCCCTCCCGCGGCTCTCCCGCGCCCTCCGCCGCTTACCGTAGCCGTCGGTATCGGCGGAGGCGATCGGGTCCTCTTGCTGGCTGTCCGGGGATGCGACTGAGGGAAAAAATGTCCCTCAGCCGTCCCCATACCTCTGCTGGGCGGAAGTGACGTCAAAACGTCATTTCCGCCCAGCGTCTTAAAGAGACATTTAATTTGTTTACATTTTGACTTTTTTTTTTTTTCTTTTGCATTTAAGCCTGAATATGAGATCTGAGGTCTTTTTAACCCCAGATCTCATATATAAGAGGACCTGTCATGCTTTTTTCTATTACAAGGGATGTTTACATTCCTTGTAATAGGAATAAAAGTGATAATTTTTTTTATTTATTTTTTTCAGTGTTAAACATTATAAAATAAATAGAAATAAAAACGAAAACCAAAACATTTTTTTTTTAAAGTGCCCCGTCCCGACGAGCTCGCGCGCAGAAGCAAACGCATACGCGAGTAGCGCCCGCATATGAAAACGGTGTTCAAACCACACAAGTGAGGTATCGCCGCGATCGTTAGAGCGAGAGCAATAATTCTAGCCCTAGACCTCCTCTGCATCTCAAAAAATGCAACCTGTAGAATTTTTTAAACGTCGCCTATCGAGATTTTTAATGGTAAAAGTTTGACGCCATGCCACGAGCGGGCGCAATTTTTAAGCGTGACGTGTTGGGTATCATTTTACTCGGCGTAACATCATCTTTCACAATATATAAAAAAATTGGGCCAACTTTATTGTTGTCTTATTTTTTAATTCAAGAAAGTGAATTTTTTCCAAAAAAAGTGCGCTTGTAAGACCGCTGCGCAAATACGGTGTGAGAAAAAGTATTGCAATAACCGCCATTTTATTCTCTAGGGTGTTAGAAAAAAAATATATAATGTTTGGGGGTTTTAAATAATTTTCTAGCAAAAAAAACTGTTTTAGTCTCGTAAGCACCGAATCTGAAAAACAGGCTCGGGGCTGAAGTGGTTAACCACTTAAGACCCGGACCTTTAGTCAGCTAAAGGACCCGGACAGGTTTTGCGATTTGGCACTGCGTCGCTTTAACAGATAATTGCGCGGTTGTGCGATGTGGCTCCCAAACAAAATTGGCGTCCATTTTCCCCACAAATAGAGCTTTCCTTTGGTGGTATTTGATCACCTCTGTGGTTTTTATTTTTTGCGCTATAAACAAAAATAGAGCATCAATTTTGAAAATAATGCAATATTTTTTACTTTTTGCTATAATAAATATCCCCCAAAAAATTTATATAAAAAAAATATTTTTTCCCTCAGTTTAGGCCGATACGTATTCTTCTACCTATTTTTGGTAACAAAAATCGGAATAAGCGTTAATCGGTTGGTTTGCGCAAAATTTATAGCGTTTACAAAATAGGGGATAGTTTTATTGCATTTTCATAAAAAAAATGTTTTACTACTAATGGTGGCGATCAGCGATTTTTTTCATGACTGCGACATTATGGCAGACACTTTTGATAATTTTGAAAAAAAAATTGGGACCATTGTCATTTTCACAGCAGAAAATCCATTTAAAATGCATTGTTTATTGTGAAAATGACATTTGCAGTTTGGGAGTTAACCACAAGGGGGCGCTGAAGGGGTTATGTGTGACCTAATGTGTGTTTACAACTGTAGGGTGCTGTGGCTGTAGGTGTGACGTCATCGATTGTGTATCCCTATAAAAGGGATCACGAGATCGATGCTGCCGCCACAGGGGGTTAGGGGTTAGGGTTTCCCATTGAAGAATATGGCTAGGACTCAGGAATTAGAACAGGAACCTCCCCAAAAGGTCAAAGGTCAGGAGAAGAGTTCCCAAAGGTCAAAGGTCACAGGGCGTGGCTGACCCACCCCCACCAAAGTGTACCGCCTACCCCAACTATGTCGGGAATGAACAAGTCGGGGAAAGCGTCTTGCGCACGCCACAGTGAAGTTTACACACAGCTCTCCCCATTCTTCAGCTCCGGGGACCGAGGTCTGCGGACCAGTTTCAGCGGACATGTTCGATCGTGTGTACGTGGCCTAAGAGGTTTATTTGTATCCCAGTGGCATGGAGTCAGAGGGACAGAAAATGAAGAGGAAGAAGAATAATCTCTCTAGTGGGAAACAGCATTAAAAAAAAGCAAGTAGTAGCTTTCATTTTTAATACTTGCTATAGTAAAGTACCTTTAAGCCAACACATTAAGGGGTCCAACTCTTCTAAATGAGATATTTTGGATTTCCATTCTGATATAATAATTTTGACTTCCTAATAGTGGAAATCAAATCAAGGCAACTTTGAAACTAAACGAAAAGGCAAGCAATAGTTATTTATACAGCTGTAAAGCAAGGATGACTGCTGGTCTGGTCCACTTTTGCTTTCTGTACCATCAAGATCACTTGTACCAAAGCAGCATTTAAGCGGTGCTCCACCAAAAAGTTCCACTTTAAGGCCTCTTCTACTACCCTTCTTTCAGCAATGGCACTTTTGGGGAGGAGAGGTGGGTGGGTACCCAATTTTGACAGGTACCTGCTCCCATTTCCACTCCGATCGCCTAGAAGATCGAAGCGGAAGTTCTCCTCCCTCTCCCTTCCCACAGTCTCCTCCCTCCCTTGTTAGTCTAAGCTTCCACTGCACTTCTTTATCAGAGGATGAAGGCCTACTAGTTTGCTTGTAAGACTGATTCCTGTTGGGTTGTATTACAGAAATCCTCCCCTGTAACACATTGGGTACACCCCAAAAATGTGTCCCGAAAATCTAAATGTTAGTGAAAATAAAAAAAATATATTACAGTCAGTACAAAGTTATTTTGGTTGCAAGTGAACAAATATGACTACAATCACTACGAACAATAAATATCTATTGAAAAATAAAGGTAGCATTTATAACCTGTATGTATCTTTGTGCGGTTTTAAGAAGTTTGGTGAACTGGCACTGAGATGCTTTGATCAAACAAGGTCCATAAAGACATGTATGAGCGAGTTGGGGGTGGAGGGATTTGACTGGCCTGCACAGAGTCCTGATCTCAACCTGATAGCACACCTTTGGGATGAATTAGAGCGGAGACTGCGAGCTAGGCCTTCTCATCCACATCAGTGCCTGACCTCACAAATGCACTTCTAATCCATGTGCACGGCCTCCTAATCTACATGTAGGGTGCCGGACGCATGGATTCCAATAGTTTTTTTTTTTTGAGGCTCCAATTGGTTTCAAAAAGGGGTGGACTCAGGGCGCAGAGCACTGAGAGCACTGGCCAGAGCCCACCCATTTATTTTTTTGACGATAGCAAATTAATATTCGCTATTGTTTTCCTGATTCTCCTCCTGGCCAATCAGGAAGCAGGTCCTGAGACCTTTCACCTGATTGACAGAGAGGAGAAGCGATCCTATTAGCCGCCTAAGGAAAGGAGGGAGGAGACTCATGGCGGGAGCCGTCAT
This sequence comes from Rana kukunoris, assembly GCA_029574335.1. Classification (NCBI taxonomy): domain Eukaryota; kingdom Metazoa; phylum Chordata; class Amphibia; order Anura; family Ranidae; genus Rana; species Rana kukunoris. Next base: position 80,003,413 of record CM056058.1, on the reverse strand, counting down.
GATGAGGAGATGCAGAGGAAGCCGCCGCCCAGATGAAACGTGCCCGCGGCCTAGATTGGGTAAGTGCGGGGCTGGTGACCAACTGACTAGGGGGGGTTGCGAGTGACCTGACCGGAAGGGTGGCTGTGAGTGCACAGTTTGCTGCCCCCCCAAAAAAAAATGTACCACCAGCCGCCGCTGGTCAAACATTCCCATAGACACACTCCTAAACCTTGTGGACAGCCTTCACAGAAGAGTTGAAGCTGTTAGAGCTGCAAAGGGTGGGCCAACTCAATATTGATCCGTACGGACTAAGACTGGGATGCCATTAAAGTTATATGTGTGTAAAGGCAGGCGTCCCAATACTGTTGGTGATATAGTGTACCTATTTGTGAAAAAAAAACACTGTTATGTATGCACCTACAGTAACATGCACCTACAGTAACATGTATGTATCGAAAAGTTAGAAAGCAGAGCAACTATTATCTACAAAGAAAACAAAGCATTCTATGTTACCGGCTGTAATCAAAACAGAGGTGACTTTTTTGAACCTCCCCCCAGGTATCAGGTTCCAGGTGCGGGATGAAGCTTCACCCAAGACAACCAAGCTTATCTAGAAAAAATACACGAACACAAGGGGCCAGATTCATGAAGTGCGGCGTAAAATGTTGCTAGCGTAGCGTATCTCTAATACGCTACGCCGCCGTAAATTACAGAGGCAAGTGCTGTATTCACAAAGCACTTGGTCCTCAAGTGACCACGGTGTAGCGTAAATGGGCTGGCGTAAGCCCGCCTAATTCAAATGTTTTTCATGTGGGCGTGTTTTAGTTAAATGAAGTGTGACCCCGCGTAAATGACGTTTTTTTTAAACTGCGCATGCGCCGGCCGTGAACGTATCCCAGTGCGCATGCTCCAAATGAATTAGAAAAGAGTCATTGAAAACGACGCAAACGTAATTTACGTCCAGCCCCATTCACGGACGAGTTACGCAAACGACGTAAACATTTTAAAATTCGACAGTCCCGACGTCCATACTTAACATTGGCTGCGCCATCTTTTTGTTGGAATAACCTTACGTAAACGGCGTATCTGTACTGCGATGGCCGGGCGTACGTTCGTGAATAGGCGTATCTTGCTGATTTACATATTCTAGGCATAAATCGGTGTACACGCCCCTAGCGGCCAGCGTAAATATGCAGCTAAGATACGATGGCGTAATACAATTACGCCGCTCGTATCTTAGCTCAAACCCGACGTATCTTGTTTTCTGAATACAATAAAATATTTTTTTCTTTGGCAAATTATTGGCTGCGGCACTTTATTCTTGTTTTAACTAATGTATAACAACCATACTTTATTTATACATATCAAACCATTAGAGATTAACAGTAATTTGCTTAGTCATAAACAACTCAAGCAAAATATAATAATAAAAAAAAAAAAAGTATAAGGGTGACAAGACCACAAAAACATGCTCGCGACGGGAGGGGGGGCAGGGAAGTTCTTCTTTGACGAAAACCGCAAGCACTTTATATAATGAGACCCAGGTGTTCCAGAATCTTCCAAGACATCTTATTGGGCACCTTTACCTAGGCCAGGGGTGGGCAAACTTTTTGACTCGAGGGCCGCGATGGGTTCATATATTGGACCCGGGGGCCGGACCAAGAGTAGATGGACGGTGTGTATGTGTGAATTAATATAAAATTAAATTTAATTAAATAACAATAAATGTTTAGATTAATTTAAAGGTAGAAAAGCATAAAAAGAGTTAGTTTACAAAACCCTCACACGGACAGGATACAGAAGATATCGGACAGCAGACAGAGATTGCATACAATGATTTTGTACAATCTCACCACTGCCATTTTTGTCTGCAAACTGCTGCCTGTGACTGTCTGACAGCAGAAACCCTGTAATGGTTAACAGCAACGTTATACCTAAAATCACTGATAATCCACAAACTAATTGCTCATCAGAATAAGGGGTTTTCTTCTAATTAGCACATCAAGTTCAGGTAACTGAAAATACCATGCATGCTGTTAAATGATGAGCTAAACTAGAGCATTTTAATAGCAACCACGCACAGTGTTGTCAGACAGGCACAGGCAGCAGTTTCCAGGCAAAAATGGCAGTGGTGAGATTGTACAAAATCATTGTATGCAATCTCTGTCTGCTGTCTCTGATGTATCCTGTATCCTGTCTGTGTGAGGGTGAGCAGGGAAGCAGCCAGGCTGGAATGATTTATTGATGGAGGGAGGAGGGGGCTCAGGTGGACCTGTGGTAGGTCCACCTGAGCCCCCTCCTCCCTCCACCATCAATTAATCTTTCAGCCTGGCTGTCTCCCTGCTCACCCTCACACACAGTCAATGTTGGGCAGCAGGCTCCACACACTTTACTCACTCAGTTGGGCAGGCACTGGCAGCGGTCCGTCTGTTGCTCCAGGGTGTGTGTGTGTGTCCAGTCCACCGGTCCCTCCGCAGGCGCTCAGGTCACAAACCGTGACTCTCAGCTCGCTCCTCTGTCCTGTCTGCCTGTTCATAGGCTGGCGGGAAAATGCACTCACTGCATTGGCTGTACGGGCGGGTGGGCTGGGCAGAGGCTGTGCAGAAGGTGGACTTGGTGGCTCAGCATCAGATCTTCTCGGGTATTTCCGGGAATTGTGCATGCGCAGTTCTGACCCGAGCCGATCGCCGCCATCTTTACTGGTACCTTTCCCTTACATTTACGTTCAGGGAAAAGGTGCCTTGTTTTAAGAAACTGTCCGTGGGCCGGATCAAAAGGTCCGCCGGGCCGTATGCGGGCCGTAGTTTGCCCACCCCTGACCTAGGCCGTAGGGGTGAAGAAAATTTAAAGGGGCAGTACACCTCACAGAGTAACCTATATAAAATTTTAAGTGTAATTGCTGTAAAGGCCACCATTCTAAACAGTTTCCTTTTTTACGCTGTGTGAATGGGAACATACACATTTAGCGAGGCTGTCTCTAATCTGGCTGGAAATACACTTTAATCACTTAAGACCCGGACCATTATGCAGGTAAAGGACCGTGCCAGTTTTTGAGATTCGGCACTGTGTCGCTTTAACTGACCATTGCATGTAGTTCCCAAACAAAATTGGCGTCCTTTTTTCTCCACAAATAGAGCTTTCTTTTGGTGGTATTTGATCACCTCTGCGGTTTTTATTTTTTGCATGATAAACAAAAATAAGGCGTAAATTTTGAAAAAAAAACAATATTTTTTACTTTTTGCTATAATAAATATCCCCCAAAAAAAGATATACATTTTATTTTCTCAGTTTAGGCCGATACGTATTTTTCTACCTATTTTTGGTAAAAAAATAAATAAATTGGAATAAGCGTATCGATTGGTTTGCACAACATTTATAGTGTTTACAAAATAGGGGATAGTTTTATGGAATTTTTATTAATATTTTTTTTTTACTACTAATGGCGGCGATCAGCGATTTTCTTCATGACTGCAACATTATGGCAGGCACATCGGACAATATTGACACATTTTTGGGACCATTGTCATTTTCACAGCAAAAAGTGCTATAAAAATGCACTGATTACTGTGAAAATTTTAATTACAGTTTAGGAGTTAAAGGAGTTGTAAATAAAAAAAAAAACATATGCTGAAATGACTGTTAACAGGGTATAGAGACATAATAGTTAACTGATTCCTTTTAAAAACGATTAATAATAGATACAAATCAATCATATAATGTACCTGTAGTTTCTAGTTTCGTTTTTGCATATTGTTTCCTGCCTCTCTGCTGTACAGAGCATACAGAGCCACAGAGCCATACAGAGCATCCAGAGGGGGGAGGTGCTGTGGGGTTTTAGACACACAGTAATCACACCTCCTTGAAGTTAGTGGCCACAGAGAGAAAGCTCCCAGCACTGTGGTTATCAGGAAACAGACAACCAGGAAGTGTGGAGATCAGAGAAGAATTACAGCAACTTGAGAGCAAAAACGAACAATGAGGACATGAAAACAGCACTGCATTATGGTAAAGGAAGCTATTAAGATAAAAAAAAAATCCTTTACAAACCGTTTAACCACTAGAGGGCGCTGAAGGGGTTATGTGTGTCCTCATTTGTGTTTCTAACTGTAGGGGGCAGGCTGGATGTGTGATGTCAGTGATCGTTGTTCACTATATCAGGAAACAGACAATCACTGACATTGCCACAGTCAAAAACGGGGAAGGTGTGTTTACACACACCTCTCCCCGTTCTTCAGCTCCTGACCGATCGTGAGACACCAGTGGCGATCCAGTCCCCGGGTCCCGTGAGCACGGTCACAGAGCTTCGCCGGCGGCACGCGCGGCCCACGGCTGGGCTCTTAAAGGTGATGTACTTGTACATGCCTGTGCCCAGCCGTGCCATTCTGCCAACATATATCGGCGTTAGGCGCTCCTTAAGTGGTTAAAAGAGGTGAAGGAGAGTAAAAAAACATGCTCTAGTCATTAATCTGTGAGAAACAAAAAGGGAGTTTGCATTGAAAGCCAAGCTCAACCTTTTTCTCTTCTCCATGAAATGTATTCTACTAGGAATACTGCGCAAATGTTATCTTTTCCCGTTTTGTCATGTGCCATTTTGTGGCATTCATTTACCAGTAGTAGGTTAAGCCTGATCAGAAAAGTAGCAAAAAAGATAAACATTCAATTGGCCTTTAAAGTGGCAAGGTACAGTGGTTAAACAAGGGCCATTTTTGGCTCATATACCATTTCTATTTTCATAAACCCAGCTCCAGTCCCCCCCTGCAGCTTTTCCCAGCCCTCATTAATTGGCACATCAAGAAAACAACCCATCTCTGCGGGGGAAGATGCTAAGTGTACGTTGCCAATGTCTCACTGTTTTGTACCAGCTCGAGCAATGCAACGGGATGCTTATATCTACTGCCAAGTACTTTGATCTGCAAGCACTTAAATGCCAGTGCTTTGATACACATGTTTCACAAGGAAGGGACATTGTGAGTCACACACAAGGCACTGCAAAGAGACACAACTCCAAAATTCCCAGTAAGGATGACACTTTTTTTATATATTTTTTTAAAAGTGGCGCCTGGGTAAACTGATTGGTAACTAGACCTTTTCAAGCACTGAGAAATGCATTATTAAAGTGGTTGTAAACCCTTTCCAACCACTTTAACCTACAGGTAAGCCTTGATTAAGGCTTACCGGTAGGTGCTGGAAATATCTCCCAGACAAGCATGGTCTAGGAGATATTTGCATATTTGCGTAGGGTGATTTCTTCTGCGCTTGCGCCAGATTTAAAAAAGGGCATGCTGTGCTGTTTCTATCTCGGGTCATGCCGTTAAAGGTGGCTCCCGCACGCATGTGTGGGAGTGACGTCACGCAACCTCATGTGACTTTGTCCAGTCAAGGAGCCAGAGTTCGTGCCCCCGGAAGGAAGAGGGGTAAAGAATGGGCACTCGCTACTAGCGAGGAAGACTGTGACTTTGCAGGCTTTTTCTGCAGGTAAGTGTCACATAATGGGCTACTATGTGATGCATTGTAGTCCATTATGCTTTACCTTTGCAGGGAAACAAAGAGGAAGTAACACCCAACAGGGTTTACTTCCTCTTTAAGCTATACATTGCCAACAATCCCTTGCTTTCCGAAGAAAGTTAGGAGTAGGGATGAGCTTTGTGTTCGAGTTGAACTCATGTTCGACTTTGAACATCGTATGTTCGACCGTTCATCGAATTACAAAAGTTATGGGCCGTTTGTGCCAAATTCGAGTGGCGTGTCATGGCCCATAATTCACTGCGGCATCGCAGTGCATTGCTGGCTGATGATTGACCAAGCATGCACTATGACCCGCATGCTTGGCCAATCACAGCTTGCAAAAAACGGAGAGCCATAATTGGCCAAAGCCAGGGTTTGGCCAATTATGGCTCAGGGGGTTTAGTACACGCCCCACACTATAAAAGGCTGCCTGCAAGTGGGCCTTGTGTAGTGTGTTGCCGTGGTTAAGACAGAGAGAGACAGAGAGAGTGTCATTTATTGCAGGTAGATAGAGCAGGCAGGCAGGCAGGCAGGCTAGTCAGTTAAAGTTACAGTGTGTAGAGGATATATATGCATCCCAGGTGTTGTATATATATTTATACACTGTATAGTTTAGCTAGATCCACTCTTACTAATTTACTGACAGGCAGGCAGGTGATTGTGCTAGCTGCAGTATTCTCACGTCGTTTACTGTGCGTGTCCTCTGCACATTGTGCACCTAACGTAAAGCTGATGTTTCTCATATTTATTCCTAGTGTCAGGGATTTGCTCATATTAATACTACAGGTAGATGATATTGCTGCAAGTACTTTCACGTGGTGTACTGTCTGTGTCCTCTGCCGTGTACACCTAAAGCTACGTGGTGTGTTTACTGTCTGTGTCTGTGCTATTTTTCTCAATGATTTTCATCCATATTGCAGGGACCAGACATTATATTAAATCCGCAAGTAGTTTTAAATTACTTTTTTCTTATAGTAATCTCATTTTGTGCAGGGACAGTTCTAAACACGTGCCACTTCACAGGCATACTATAGACACCCAGCAGGTAAGATATTTAAAGGAATTTTTCATTTGTTTTTTCACTTTAAGCATCATTAAAATCACTGCTCCAGAAAAAAACAACAGTTTTTAAAACTTTTTTTTTTACATTGATACGTGTTCCCAGGGGCAAGACCCAGGTTCTCAAACTCGTTTTACGAGTTGCATATTAGGCTTTAAAATTAGCACTTTTAAATTCGAACGTTCGAGTCCCATAGACTTTAATGGGGTTCTAAATGTTCGCGCGAACATTCGGTCCATTCGAAGGTTCTGGTACGAACCGAACGGGGGGGGGGGGGTGTTCAGCTCATCCCTAGTTAGAGCAAATTACATCAGGCAAACTTAAATCCTACAAGGATGAATGGGATTTACAGAGAGAGAGAGAGAGAGAGAGAGAGAGAGAGAGAGAGAGCTACTGTAAAGAACATAGCATGGCCGTCTCTCTGTGAATTAGACTTATTTTCCAGACACATATGCTGCTGTTCTAAGCCATATAGGCACCATGATATGCTGAGAGTAACCCATAAGCTAGAAAGGCATGATTTTCTAATCAATGATGGGAGAAGTTGAAGGCTTGGTTGGTCGAATTTTTAAATCATTGGTGGCACCATTGGATCACAAAACGCAGGAAATTTCGGATTTTCAAGAGAAAATTATTTCGAAATTAGACCACGTGTGGCCGGCATTAGTGAGTGCCCAACAATTAACTGGACAGTGAAGGAGAGACAGAAGCAGCAAACTCATTGCTTTGCTCTTGTTTTACTCTCAGCACATGTTGATACAGTAAAATCTTGGTTTGCGAGCATAATTCGTTCCAGAAACATGCTTGTAATCAAAGCATTTTTTTTACAGTGTATAAAAGAGAAGAGAGGCACCTCTAAATGTAGCAATAAGTTGCAAAATGTTGTACCTTCATTAAATGTAACCATATTGCTACACTTAGGCCGCGTAGACACGATCGAATTTGTCCGCTTAAACTGGTCCGACGGACCAGTTCAGCGGACAAATCCGACCGTGTGTATGGGCTAGCGGACATGTCTGACCGGCGGACAAATTTTAAAACATGCTTTAAAATTTGTCCGCCGGAGACATGTCCGTCGGATATGTCCGCTGGTCAGTACACTCACCAGAGGACATATCTGCCCGCACAAGCGTCGGAATGATGCGACGCATGCGTGGAAGTTGTTTACTTCCTGGTGTGGTGACGTAGCGGCATCAACGTCACCGCGCTGTCTGCCGGCGGGGATTTTGATCCGATGGTGTGTACACGCCATCGGACCAAAATAGTCCGGCGGACATATCCGATGAAAACGGTCCGAGGACCGTTTCCATCGGATATGTCCCTCCGTGTGTACGCAGCCTTAGAGGCTCCTCTCTTCTTTTTTATACTCAGTTGTGACATGACGCTACTCTTATATCAAGACATTGTTTGTATATCAAGGCAAAATGTATTAAAACATTTTGCTTGCTTGCAAAATGCTCTTAAACCAAGTTACTCTCAAACCAAGGTTTTACTGTACAGGGAAATCGGCTCAGTCTCTAGTGCTGGCTCTCCCTCTTCCAGTTTGACAGCTGCTATAAAGGGGAATACTCTACCTGAAGTTCATATCAAAACATATTCATGTAACAGTGTTAAGCCCCGTACACACGGCCGAGGTTCTCAGCAGAAACCAGCAAGAACCTCGCTGGGAGCCGCATTCTGCCGAGAACCTCGGCCGTGTGTACGCTCTCGGCGAGCCCCGCCCGTCGGGAAACCCGTCGAGCGAATAGAGAACAGGTTCTCTATTTGCTCGACGGTTTGTCGGGATGAATGGCTGGTTGCCTTTCCCGACGGGCGGGTCGCCGATTCTGACGGCCGGCAGAGAACCTCGACGGGCGGAACGATGTGTTCCGCCCGTCGAGGTTCTCTGCCGTGTGTACGGGGCCTTAGACTTAAAAGTACAGAGAATCAAGGCTTTTGTCAGGTGAAACTTGGTGGAACCCAGTTCCACCACCTCTGGCTCAGTACCTTTGGTGCCTGCTCACCACAATCACTTGTAAACACAGAAGTCTGGTTTCTGTGTTTACAAGTGACAGTTCTGCACTCTGTGTGTAACCCCCCCCCCCCCCTAAACTTCACACTCTGTATGTAATGCAATCCTGGTATTTGATGCCCCTTTAAGGCCGCGTACACACGATCAGTCCAAACTGATGAAAACGGACTGGAGTTCAGTTTCATCGGTCCAAACAGACCGTGTGTATGGCCCATCAGTCTTTTGTCCTTCAGTTCAAAGTTTTAAAACTTGCTTTAAAATCGGACTGATGGACACCTGACCAAAACCCGCACATGCTCAGAATCAAGTTGACGCATGCTTGGAAGCATTGAACTTCGTTTTTTTTCAGCACGTTGTTGTGTTTTACGTCACCGCGTTCTGACACGATCGGTTTTTGAACTGATGATGTGTACGCACATCAGACCATCAGACCATCAGTCTGTGAACCAATGAAAATGAACTTCAGTCCGTTTTCATCGGTTTGGACTGATCGTGTGTACAAGGCCTAAGGCCACGTACACACAATCAGATCAGTCTGATGAAACTGGTCCGACGGACCGTTTTCATCGGACCAGGCTGAAGTGGTCTGATGGTCTGATGTGTGTACACACCATCGGACCAAAAATCCGATCAGACCAGAACGCGGTGACGTAGAACACAACGACGTGCTGAAAAAATGAAGTTCAATGCTTCCAAGCATGCGTTGACTTGATTCTGAGCATGCGTGGGTTTTTGGTCCGATGCTTTTGCGTACTAACCATCGAACCTGTCCGACGGACAGGTGTCCGACAGACAGATTTTGAAGCAGGTTTTAAAACTTTGGTCCAACGGACACTGGTCCGATGGGCCGTACCCACCATCGAACTGGTCTGATGAAACTGGTCTGATCATGTGTACGCGGCCTAAGACCCTCCTACTGTTTGTGAAATCTGACCACACCCACTATTTGAAGGGTGCGGGGGGAGAGTTTTGGGGGGTCGGGGTTGAGTTCCAGCACCTATTGTTCGAGAAAAAAAAGCCCTGCTTAGAATGACTATTTTAATGAGCACATAACTGCATTAAATTATGTTTTTCATATACCCAGGGTTCAACTATAAATATCATCATCTAGATTCTAATTTGAGAAGAATTATTCCACAATCATAGTAACACAACAGAGATATATTGCTGGGCACCAATCAGAAAATTTACATTAGTAATTAGTGGCAATTACTGAGAGCATTTTTATTATGTAAATTATGTTTATTTTACCTCCTCCCCACTTGCATGGTGTAATGATCAATCCACTCACAAGCGTACACAAGTTGTTATATTTATTAACATATAAAATAATATATCTATAGTTTAAGGAAGAAAATAATAATCACAATAACATTATTATTTTCATCAAGCCAGCTTATTAGCACCTAATTCAAAAAGTCCAAGAATTTACAAATCTGTATATGGTCAAGGCTGTAATACATCTGGTACAGGGCGGAGTTCGTGCCTGTAAACTTTTCTCCTTATATTCCAATGAAAATTGTAATATCTTTTGGCCAGGTTACTGCTAACCTATTTGTTCACCATAAACTGTACTTCACTGGTAGGCTTATTTATTTAGCACCTTGTACTGAGTAATAAGTATATGCAGAGAACAATAACCTATAACAACCAACTAAGATTTTATTATACTATAACCAGATCTTAGAAGTACAACAGTTGTCTCACCAGATATCATTTTTCCCCCCATCATTTTAACACAGTATGTTAGAAAAAAGATCCCCAACAACCAACATTAAATGTACTAGTAAAGTAGTATTGTGGGCATCTATGTCTATTAATCATAAGAATGAATATGATTTAGCTTAGGGAATTCTGGTGATTCTTCACTCTATATTGAACAAAATAGAAGGCATTGTATTTAAATCTTATGCCGCGTACACACGGTCCTTTTTTGCAATGAAAAAAAACGTCGTTTTTTTAAAACGTTATTTAAATTGATCGTGTGTGGGCAAAACGTCGTTTTTTGTCTTCAAAAAAACGACCAAAAAAAAATTCCAACATGCTTGAATTTTTTGTGTCGTTTTTCAAAACGTCGTTTTTTGTTTCACAAAAAGTCACCGTGTGTAGCAAAAACGTAGTTTAAAACAACGTTTTTCAACCCGCGCATGCCCAGAAGCTAGTTATGAAGTGAGCTTCAATGGAAAAGTGTGGTGAACGTAACCTCGCTTTTTGTGAAAAAAACGATGGTGTGTATGCAACATCGTCTTTGAAAAGTGACGTTTCAAAAGCGTCATTTTTTACTTCACAGAAAACTTAGTTTTTTTTCATCACAAAAAATGATCGTGTGTACGCGGCATTACTACTTCTTACCAACATCATTGTGAATTGCAATCAACAAGGGAATTGTCAGGTTTCATATCAGGCTAGGAGCAGACAACAGTTCAGGTGTGCTAATATGCTTATAGTTCAATAACAAGAGCACATACCATGAGCAGGTCTTGTGAAGCAGGTCAGCGCTGGGACTTGTAGTTCACCACGGATGCAGGGTTGAGACGAGCGGGACAGCTGGCACTTGTAGTTCACTGCTGAAGTAGGTGTTGTGATGAGCAGGAAGGCTGGAACTTGTAGTTCACCGCAGGTGTGGATGTTGGTGGTGTTGCTGGTGCTAGTAGTGCACCGCTGCAATGGGTGTTGCTTACAGGAGTCAGGCAAAGCGTGGTCTAGGCAAGCCGGTTCATACACGGATGGACCAGAGTTTGAAAGGTACCAAATCGGAAGCAACAAGCAGGGTCAAACAAGCCGGGTCATACACAAAGTTTACAGATTAACAGGTCAGGCTGGATCACACAAGGCAAGCAGAGTAACTCTATCACGAGCACTGATTGGGTGAAGTCACAGGTGTTTTAAAGGAGAGCTGGCCAATCAGTGTTTCCCAGCCAAGACTGTGTCAGGTGAGTGCGCTGGGTCCTAGAGGGGTCCAGTACTGACAGTACCCCCCCCTTCTCGAGGGGTTGCTCCTGCACCCCCAGGCTTACTTAGATATCAAAGATGGAACTTCTTCTTAAGGCGATCAGCATGGAGATCGCGAGCTGGGATCCAGGATCGATCCTCTGGGCCAAAATCTTTCCAATGAACTAGATATTGTAAGGAATTGCGTACACGTCTGGAGTCAAGAATATATGCCACTTCATATTCCTGGCTATCCGACACATCTACAGGTTCTGGTTCATTTACTTGGAGACTAGAATGAACAGGTTTCAACAAAGAAACATGGAAGACATTAGGAATGCGCATGGACGGGGGGAGTTTTAATCTATAGGACACAGGATTAACAATCTCTGAAATCTCATAGGGCCCGATGAATTTTGGGCCAAGTTTTTTGGATGGAACATGCAGGGACAGATTCCTGGATGATAGCCACACTTTGTCACCAACTTTATATCCAGGGGCCTTTGAGCGCCTCTTATCAGCCGTTTTCTTAAATGCCTGCACCGAGCGAGAAATAGCACGATTGACGTCAGACCAGATTTTGGAGAAGTTTTCAATCATGGTGTTGGCATCTGGAACATCAGAGGGTGGAAGATCAAAGGAGCACACACGAGGATGCAACCCGTAAACACAGAAGAAGGGAGAGATCCCTGTAGAAGAGCTGGCACAATTATTAAAGGCAAACTCTGCCCATGGAAGGCTGTCGACCCACTCCACCTCATCATTGGCCATCAGACAACGTACCATCTTCTCTAGAGTCTGATTAGTTCTTTCTGTTTGGCCATTTGTCTCGGGATGATAGGCTGAAGAATATGATAACTTAATCCCTAGCTGAGAACAAAGGGCCTTCCAAAACTGGGCTATAAACTGAGAGCCACGGTCTGAGACAATGTTAATTGGTGCCCCATGGAGCCTGAAAACATGTTTAATGAATAAAGATGCCAGTTCTCTAGCAGACGGCAGTTTTGGAAGTGGAACAAAGTGGGCCATCTTACTGAACCTGTCTACCACCACCCAGATCGTGGAACATCCCTGGGACGGAGGCAAGTCAGTGATAAAGTCCATAGATAAATGGGTCCAGGGACAAGTAGGTATTGGTAGAGGACGTAGGAGACCGGAGGGCTTAGAGGTACTGCCCTTGCTTCTGGCACAAACCTCACAAGCCTGGACAAAGGCAAGCACATCCTGCCTAATCGATGGCCACCAGAGATTGCGAGAGATAATCTCATAAGTTTGTCTAAACCCCGGATGCGCTGCAGGCTTTGATGCATGTACCTGCTGCAAAACCTGCAAACGAAGAGCCAAGGGCACAAAAAGCATACCAGGGGGAGTGGAAGGGGGGGCTTCAGCCTGTGCAGGTAACAAGGCCTCAGAGATGTCAGTCTGGGTGAAAGCCAAAATCCTGTCCTCAGAGATAATGGATTGTGGAGGAAGCGGAGGTGGGGATTCTGATAAAAAACTGCGAGACAAGGCGTCAGCCTTAACATTTTTTGGCCCTGGTAAATAGGAAATTGTAAAGTCAAATCTGGAGAAGAATAATGACCACCTGGCCTGACGTGAGTTCAGTCTTTTAGCAGAACGGATGTATTCAAGGTTTTTGTGGTCAGTCAGAACTATGAATGGATAGCGAGCTCCCTCCAGCCAATGTCTCCATTCCTCCAAAGCTAGCTTTATGGCTAACAGTTCTCTGTTGCCTATATCATAGTTGCGCTCTGCTGGGGAATATTTACGGGACAGGAAGGCGCAGGGGTGGATGGCAGCAGTTACAGGGTCCTTTTGTGACAGAAGCGCCCCCACCCCTACTTCGGATGCATCTACCTCCACAATTAAAGGCAGCTCAGGAACAGGATGGCGTAGAATTGGTGCAGAGGTAAAGGCTTTCTTCAACTGAGTGAAGGCTGTCTGGGCTTCAGTAGTCCATTTGAACTTAGACTGAGACTTCCTGGTGAGAGAGGTGATGGGATGTGCAATGGTGGCAAAATTCTTAATGAATTTCCGATAGAAATTTGCAAAGCCCAGGAAGCGCTGAACTGCTTTCAGGTCTGAAGGTGATGCCCAGTCTAGAATGGCCTGAATCTTGGCTGGATCCATGGTTAGGCCTGTGTCAGAGATTAGGTAGCCCAGGAAAGGTACTTGTTTGACATGAAATAAACATTTTTCAGGCTTAACAAAAAGGGAATGAGCCTTTAATCGGGCCAACACTGAGCGGACGTGCCTCTGATGCGTTTCAAGATTGGGAGAATATATCAAAATATCATCCAAGTACACAAGCATAAAGCGACCCAACAGATCACGGAAAATGTCATTCATAACGTTTTGGAAGACAGCTGGTGCATTCCTGAGACCGAAAGGCATGACAAGACATTCGTAGTGGCCATCCTTGGTGTTAAAGGCTGTCTTCCACTCATCTCCTTCACGGATGCGCAGTAGATTATAGGCTCCCCTTAGGTCTAGTTTGGAGAAGATCTTTGCTCCCTGGATTTGGGAGAACAACTCTTGATGAGAGGGAGAGGGTACCGATTGGGAACGGTTATTTTATTTAGACCTCTGTAGTCAACACAAAGTCTTAGACCCCCGTCCTTCTTTGGAACAAAGAAGCAACCTGCGCCTGCAGGAGAAGTAGAGGGACGGATGAAACTTTTAGCTAGGTTTTCCTGAATGTATTCTTGCAAAGCAAGGTTCTCTGGTTCGGACAATGGAAAGACTCTCCCTCGCGGAGGTGTAGTGTCAGGCAAAAGGTCAATGGGACAGTCATAACTGCGATGAGGAGGTAAGGTGTCAGCACTCCCTTTAGAAAACACATCCTGAAAGTCCTTATAACAAAGCGGAATCTGTTCCATTCCCACTTGACAAGTAGCAAGTCGAACAGGGTGCTGGATGCAACTTCCTTTACACTGATTGGACCAAGCCAGAATATTTCCTGTTTGCCAGTCAATTACAGGATTGTGCTTCTGAAGCCAAGGAAGGCCTAGGATCAAAGGAGTGGATGGAGAGTCAATGGCAAGACATGAAATCTTCTCCCAGTGCAGGGCCCCCAATTGTAACTGGAAGGGATTGGTGGACTGAAGCACAAGGTCTTGTGAGAGAGGCCGGTTATCCACAGAAATTAGGCGGACTGGGCAATCTAGCGTATGAGTTTCCAGGGACAAGGAGGTAATCAGAGTCTTATCAATAAAATTCTCAGCAGCTCCAGAATCTACCAAGGCCAACAGTTCATGAGTCCCTGTCCCAAAGTGAATAACACTGGGTAGAAGTATACGATTGTCCCCCTGGGGAGATGAAAGCAGACCTAAGGTGACCTCCCCATAATCACCTAGGTCCTGGAGTTTCCCGGACATGTAGGGCACGAACGGAGCATGTGACCCCTGAGGCCACAATACAGGCAAAGTCCCATATTACGCCGGCGTGTGTGTTCCTGGGCAGATAGCCGGGTGGAGCCTAACTGCATAGGTTCTTCCACTGAACTGGCACTGGAGGTGGGATGGTCAGGTGGTAATGGAGGTATGCAGTTTGCCACAGCCATATTTTTTTCTCGCCCCCTCTCTCGCTGACGGCGATCAATTCTAATGGCTAGACACATAGCTTCCTCCAGTGAGGCTGGATAGGAGAAGTTGACCAGAGCATCCTTAATTGCATCTGAAAGACCTATTCTGAACTGGCTGCGGAGAGCTGCATCATTCCAGCCAGATTCTGGGGCCCACCTGCGAAACTCTGAGCAGTACATTTCAGCTGTGGTAGTTCCTTGCTTTAAGTTACGCAGGGTTGATTCTGCAGTAGCCACACGATCTGGATCATCGTACAGCAAACCAAGGGCTTCAAAGAAGGCATCTACAGTTAGCAGGGCTGGATGGTTTGGTTCAATGTTAAAGGCCCAAGCCTGGGGGTCACCCTGTAGCAGAGAGATAATGATCTGAACTCTCTGAGTTTCAGAGCCAGAAGAGGGTGGCCTTAATTTGAAATATAATTTGCAGCTGTTTTTAAAGTTGCAGAATCCCTTACGGTCGCCAGAAAAACGGTCAGGCAAAGGAATTTTCGGTTCAGATAAAGTTTTTGTAACAGTTGTAGTAGGAGATTGCACCTTGGTGAGCTCTGTGGCCATTTGCTGAACTTGATGGGATAAACGGCAAAGTTCTTGTGCAAACATCTGAGCCTGCTCAGAATCCATGATGGGTCTTCCCTTTTTATGTATGGCTTGTGATAATGTCAGGTTTCATATCAGGCTAGGAGCAGACAACAGTTCAGGTGTGCTAATATGCTTATAGTTCAATAACAAGAGCACATACCATGAGCAGGTCTTGTGAAGCAGGTCAGCGCTGGGACTTGTAGTTCACCACGGATGCAGGGTTGAGACGAGAGGGACAGCTGGCACTTGTAGTTCACTGCTGAAGTAGGTGTTGTGATGAGCAGGAAGGCTGGAACTTGTAGTTCACCGCAGGTGTGGATG
Organism: Rana kukunoris; assembly: GCA_029574335.1. Classification (NCBI taxonomy): domain Eukaryota; kingdom Metazoa; phylum Chordata; class Amphibia; order Anura; family Ranidae; genus Rana; species Rana kukunoris. The sequence goes on along the minus strand of CM056058.1, from coordinate 79,987,441 downwards.
TTGGTGGTGTTGCTGGTGCTAGTAGTGCACCGCTGTAATGGGTGTTGCTTACAGGAGTCAGGCAAAGCGTGGTCTAGGCAAGCCGGTTCATACACGGATGGATCAGAGTTTGAAAGGTACCAAATCGGAAGCAACAAGCAGGGTTAAACAAGCCGGGTCATACACAAAGTTTACAGATTAACAGGTCAGGCTGGATCACACAAGGCAAGCAGAGTAACTCTATCACGAGCACTGATTGGGTGAAGTCACAGGTGTTTTAAAGGAGAGCTGGCCAATCAGTGTTTCCCAGCCAAGGCTGTGTCAGGTGAGTGCGCTGGGTCCTAGAGGGGTCCAGTACTGACAGGAATCCCTCTAATTCTCTTATCTGCCATTCTTTTCAATGAGACATTTCTTTCAATGTATTCACACACTGACTTGAAATCAAATAGTGAGGACAGGGATGTGTTCAGAGGGCCTGGCAAGATTCATAAATATCTAGGTACACACACCCTTGCTCAATCTAGGTCAAATTCAAGTTTAGCCAAACTGGTGTGTTTATTGCTGCAGATGAGCAAGAGATGTATTATAATGATATGGGCTACTGCAGGGCTCAAAATTTCAAGTCCTGAGCTACTAGCCAGGCCTCAAGAGATACTCGCCACCAGTTGCCCCACCTAATTCATACACTGCCCTGCGCCTAATTGCACCCGTAAACACGCCTTGGTAGATTATCTCATGGAATGACACTGTTAAATGTTTTATGCAGAATCAAGTTGCATAATTAAAAATGACCAACAACTTTAACAAAATGGGACAGGGCACTGGGGTCAGACCAGAGGGACAGGGCACTGGGGGCAGACCAGAGGGACAGGGCACTGGGGGCAGACCAGAGGGACAGGGCACTGGGGGCAGACCAGAGGGACAGGGCACTAGAACTGGGTCTCTTCCCCATTCTCTTGCTGTCTCCTTTGCAATTCACATCCATCCTCTCTCTCTCTTCCATTCATCCCATCATCAGGAGCCTGTGTGTGCGGCTCCACGCTTGCATGTCCCCACTTCTCCCTTTTATTCAGGCTGGCAGTGAGGAGAGGAGCTGCAGCACAGCGGGGGGGAGTACAATCCAGCGCCGAGATCCACACAACTGCACAGCCATTGACACCATAGCACAGCACACACTGACACCACACAGCACACATTGAGACCAGTCTGTTCACAGTGCTCAGGCTGAACTGTTGGACACTTACATAGAGCACAAGGAGAAGAAAACTGCACAAACTGGAAGGCTGCCGCTCTCATGTCAGGGCAACTTTCAGTGAGTGCTGCACCGGAGTGGTAATTTTCGCAATCCTTCACCTCACTCATTACTTTCTGCTCTACAGGCACATTGGTCGGGGGTGGGGGGCAGGCTCAGAGAGGTCATACTGTTAGGTCCCATGGCTTAATGAGAATTGTAAGGAGAGCACCTGTGTACTGCTCTGCCTGTGCACGGCTCACCAGACTACTTTTCCCGAGCATGCACCTTTCCTCTTCGGCCGCCAATCTCATTGGGACTCTAAGTGTAGGCACAGATTGGAGGGAGATTGGTCATGTAGCTCTGTGATCACTCGCCCCCAACTTAAATCCACTCGCCAAATGCTAGTAGGCGAGTGGAAATTTTGAGGGCTGGGCTACTGTGTTTAACATATTGTTTCATTTGTTAAATAAGCCTGTAGATCGTGGGTGTTCAACCTGCAGACCTCCAGCTGTTGCGGAACTACAAGTCTCACCATGCCTCTGGCCTTTGGGAGTCATGCTTGCAACTGTCAGCCTTGCAATGCCTCATGGGTCTTGTAGTTCCACAACAACTGGAGGGCCGCAGGTTGGATACCCATGCTGTAGATGATAAACAGACCCCTAGGACCAGTTTACACTACTGTATTGTGGTAACGCACGCTACGTATCGTGCATTGGTGCGCTGAGGTGCCAGTTATTTTGAAAGATATATTTACTGAGTTTTATAGAAAAAGACAAAAGTGCAAAGAAAAATGTTTCCAAAATTTCACAAAATATACCAGAATAGTAACACAGACGATACACCAAATATTGTGGGTCAGATGAAACAGTAGGTCATAATACAAAGCATGGAGATACATTTAGTAACTGTCTGGAGCAACAGAGGCAAGAGTAAGTGGGTTAGTAAGCCAGTGGTCCCAAACAGCATCAGACAGGGCTTCTTCCGAAGCTCATAGGTGATTTTGTAAAGTGGAAGGCTATTGTTAAATAACTATAGCCACATGGATTTAGTGGGGACAATGACACCTTTCCATGTAAGTAGGAAGGGGGGAGGGGTCTGGAGGGGGTGACCTTGGGCCTGGGACTCTGGTTCAGGATGGAGCCCTTCAAGAAACCATGAGGGATCCAAACAGGAGGCACAGAGAGGAGTCAGAAAGGACAGCGAGAGCTAGTACTGGCAGGCAAGTCTTCAGGAGGCAACCACTGGTTTGCAGCCAGGTGGGCTGGTGAGTGAAATGGACAGTCGGAGGGACTGGAGTGTCATGCCAGAGAGGACTGACTGAATCAGAGTTGGGCCTAACCGTGTACTTGCTGTGAATGGAGTAAAGCATTGAGCAGGAGCGAGAGTGAGAGTAACAGTCTGCAAGCAAGAGATGTGCTGGAGGAGACTGAAGTAGTGTGTATAGTTGTCCAAACCGACTGATATACAATCAACCAATTGTTTGTTCTACAGGGCATCCCATATATTCCTATGCCTATCCAAGTTCAAATACCTCAATAAAAATACAAAACAATCACATAGACTGTTTGTTGTCTCAAAAGTGACTGGGAAGTGAATGCCTGGTTGAGCAGGGTGACAGATGGGCCACAACTTTCAGCATCCCCTACGTGGGTACTGCTACAATATATTATGCACAACAAGGGCATCTTATATGTGGAGATAGACAGGTCTCCAAAAATACCAAGAGACAGTTTTTATGGTGAGGAATATTGGGCAAACCCAGAGTCGAGTAGATGAAGATGTTGACCTCTGACCAAACAGCTTGAACGACTTGTCAGGTCCAAAGGCAGTGGAGAAAGCCACTTTGGAACTTCTAAAGAAAAAAGCATCTGGGCGCAAGCCCATATTATATAGAGGTACTGGGGTAAAGTGACTATGGTGGAACAGTTTAATTTGAATAACCCTATCCATAGAGGAGATGATGGACGATTTGTATATCCCATCAAACTTTGACCATTCCGGGTCTGAGGTCGAGTGGAGTGACAGCCATTTCTAGTGAGCCACTAAATATTTATTATTTGTGTCACTATTAAGAACAGAATAATATAAGGGGATCAATCCAGTGGTGTCAGATCTGCGTAGTAGCTTTATAAAAGGACTTCTAGAGGTGGCAAAAAACACGCCACAAAAATGTGAGCCTAGTCTGGGACTCTCTGATAATAGCATGTCTAAGAAATTTCACCAGCATCACCATTAACTAAAAGAACCGTTTTATCTGACTTTATAAATGGTGGAATATGGTCATTGAACTGTTTAATATCACACAGAACTTTTCCAATAAATGTATGTATATCTATGTGTGCATATCGATGGAAATTCAGACAATCATCCATGTTTCATGTCCTTGGACTAATGTAACCTTGCCTTTGCTGTTTTTACATTTTTATGGCCCACTACAAAAAAAAAAAATCCAATTTTGTACCCCAAAAACAGCACACTGAGACATGAATCTCGGATAGAAGGGGATGAACAGCTGTCCTCAATAATATATAAATAAAAGGAAACAAACAATTATTGAAAATATTTCTTTACATATTTCACAAATTAGCAACAAATACATTTGGAAAACTGCATTAACCTGCCTAAAGTTAACCTGAGGACATGCATTTAATTGCATTTGTTTAAAATGTTCTTGTTATCCCTTCCTCCACCTTTACTAGTCTTTGGGAAAGAGGACAAACTGGGGGTTTTGCTTGGAAAGAACATATTTAGATTGCTTGTCTCTATGGAAACCAATAGCAGATTCCAAAAGTGGCATTAGAGGACTGTCACCTTTATACAAACTGGATATCAGCAGAGTGAAAACTGCTATATAAAGGGATTGTGAAGGTGGCAAACAGAGAATTAGGAACAGAAACAGAAGGGAAAGGTGAGAAATACTCACAGTCGCAGACATCATGTAAAATCATCAGTACATATATTTGATTTGCTTTGCACAGAATGTGCCTATTTATAGATACCTAGCCAAGTCTTTCGACATAATGTGACAAACAAATTGTAAGTCGTTTCCTGTGTAGGAAATACAAATTTCAAGTTCTGCAGCCTTATCAGCAATTCTGTGATTTATTTATTGAACAGGCGTTAGGAATACTTGCCCCCTATGCACAGCATGTCATATTGCAGCTATTAAAGTGAACCTGTGACCATGACTATGTGACTATGTAATGGACATTCACTAATTGACCTTTAAACTAAACCCCCACTGACCTCTTTAGCTGTAGGTATTTAGAAGCAATTCAACCATAAAGTTCACTGCTAAACTACTAAAGGTGATAACGCTGTTCTTTCAGGCCACCCAGCTTACATTGCTAAGCATACTAGAATTTTAATCCTCAGTGCAAACACAAAACATATACTCTAGGTCTCCAAACTGCAGCCTGCGGGCTAAATGTGGCCCTTTGCTTACCTTTATCCTCCCCTCAGGGGACTATTCAATAGAGTAGTATTCCTCCCACTGACACCAAAGATGAGGAACTAATTTTCCCATTGACACCTGTGATGGGGCGCTATTCCTCACACTGACACTAATGATGTAATTTCTTTACTCCCACTGACCACCAAGCCTATGGTATTGTTTACTCCCACCGATGCCAGGGCATTTTCAACTCCCACTGGCCACAGTCTGGCCCTCCTAAAGTTTGTTGGGCAGTAAACCAGCTGTTTGTTTCAAAAGTTTGGAGACCCCTGCTTTAGAGCAACCATGGTGAGTGGAGCTGCTAGGGAGAATGACTTCAGGCTGTATTTGACTTGCTTTGTATGTTTGTGTGTTCCTTTGCACACAGCAGGCCCTTTTCAGATATGTTTGCATTGCAGGAAAAGGAGGTTTTCAGATGCTTTGATTTCAAAAGCATACATTTGAGAAGTGCTTGTTTGAATTCAAAAAGTCCATATAGACAAGGCCTTAAAATTGCTATAAAGTCGACACACGACAGGATTTCCTGTCAGAAAAAAGTTGGATGGTTTTTCCGACGGAATTCTGCTCAAGCTTGTCTTGCATACACACGGTCACACAAAAGTTCTCAGAATTTTCAAGCGTTAAGAACAAGGTGACTACAACACTACAACGAGGCAAGAAAAATAAGTTCAATGGTTGCGAGAATGCGTTGAATTGTTAAGAACGCGGTGACGTGCAACACTACGACGAGGCAAAAAAAAAAAAGAAGCATGCTCTCTATCATTTTCCAGCAGTTTTCCCATTGGAAAAAGTCAGATGGAGCACACACACGATTAGGTTTCCCGACCAAAAGCTCTCATCTCACTTTTTCCAACGGGAAAACTGATCGTGTGTATGGGGCATCAAAGACCTTTAAAAGATCAATATTAGCTAAAATGTGAAGAAACTAAACAGTGATAAATTTACTATGTTTGACTCTGCTAGTTTTTTTTATTTTATTATTGAAGCCTCTGCAAATTGGCAAGATTTTGCCACACTTTATGTCCAATTGAATGATGCCTCTAGGACAAGAAGCGGGAGATCCCCCCGATCTCTTAAAGGGGATACAGAAATTATTAATAATCTAACAATGCTTTTAAAGCAGTAGTAAAGTCTTTAAAAAAAAATAGACTACCCCCTGCAAGTTAATGGCATAATATGCTTGTATGCATTGCATAATTGCAAAAAAAAACAATCAATTGGTGGAACTTGAAAGCAGTTTTGGGAACACCAACTTAGAATAACATGGGTTATTGATTATATTAATCAGTAGTGTACAAAGACCTCTTCAAAACAATTTTCTTACTTTCTTACCAAAATGTAAATGGCACATTTATATAATAGTGCATTTCACCCAATATAGATATTTTAGCTTTAGGGAGAATCTAGCGAGTTGGGTCAACCCCTGGCTTCTTGTACTGTATGTCTTGACTATTCCAACAATGATTTTGTCTTCCAATAATGATTGACCTCCTGTTTCTGTCTACGTGGGAGTTCTTGGTGTCTCAACCCCACCTTTATGCCTTTCCAACCGTTCCTACTGCATTCTCTGTAATATACATTTTATAAAACAATCAGGCAAATAGGGTGGGAACCCCTCATAATGTTCAAAACAAATGTACAGAACCAAGAAAAAGGCCAGAGATCGTGCCAACACTAACAGAGGTCCTAATAGAGATTGGTGATTAAAGTCTTCGGTATCTATACAAACCTGTAATATCAATTTTTGGTGGGACGATCCTTTAAATGAATGGCACAAGGTATTAATCTGTCATGCAGTTGTTCATATAAATGGAGTTTTATTAGAGTTGGGCAATCCTGGCTCATTTGCTTACCTGGGTTTATCTAAATTCATTACACACTTGCTGGTGATAATAGGGGTGACTATGATATACAATACATGTATTGGATGATTGCGCTGGGAATAACAAACCTGAAATTGAGACAGATCCTTAGGAAATGAACTGTTTGGAGTGGTAAATATTGCTTTGATGAACCTCGTAAGTGAAAGAAGCACATTTTGTAGTATAAACTCAGTGATTTTTACAAAAATCAGCATTTAGCATGAAACAAAGAATAAATCCAAACTCTTCAATCAGGTAAATGTGTCCGTGAACCAGCTAAAGCATGTTTTTTCAAATCAAGCAAATGATTTGTCAGCAAAAGTAAGGCAAATCACGTGTAAAGCCTCGTGCACACGATCGAACATCAAACAAACTTTCCCTTGGATTTTTGTCCAAAGGGAGTTGTCCGGTCACACCCATAGCATACACACGCTCTGACTTTTTCGGCAACAAACACGAACGTACTGATGTTTCAACGTACTGACAAGAGTTTAAAAGAGGAAGTTCAATTCTCCAGCGTCACCCTTTGGGCTCCTTCTACTAATCGAGAGTTACTAGAGGTTTCGTCTGTGTGCATTCGCAATTTTCAGTTTTGTGCAATTTTGTTAGTTTCTGAACATCCGTTCGTCAAGCAGTCATGTTACGCAAAGGGGTTGTGCTAACTTGACCCACAAAAAAATATAGAAATATGTTTGTTCATATAACCAAAATACACTAATTCAAAGTAAAGACATTTGTTTTTACTCCATCAGTATCACCAGCAAAGCAGCTTTTAGTATTATCACATTATAAAAAAGAAGAGAATGTGAGCTGCTTTTTTTGATTTCAGAACTTGCCGCGTCACAAATGTGCTCTTTCAAATACGAACGCTAGTTCTACCAGACAGAACGCTTCCGGCTGGTCTTTGCTTCTGAGCATGCGCTTTTGTACTTTCTACAAAAGTCTGATTGCTTGCTGTACACACAGTCGGACTAGGCACCATTAGACTCTTGTTGACATAAAGTTTGCAGACCAAACTTTTTGTCTGATGAAACCCGAAAAAGTTTGTCCGATGGAGCGTACACACGGTCGGACTATTTAGAAAATTTGCTCATTTTGAAGTTTGTTGGCAAAAAATCGGACCGTGTGTTCAGGCCTTTAGACTGCAAACAAATCAAACCCCTCTGTATATGTGATATTGGCATATAAGTCTTTTATATTTAATGCAGTCACATTACCCTGTATTCATCCCCTCTTATTGGACTCAGTACAACTTTATGCATTCTGCTCAGAGCTTGTTATGGCAAATGTCAGCTGAGTGTTTATCATCCTGGGAGGCCAAGCATATCAAGTGCCAGAATAATCCTTCTGACTCCTTGCCCCACTGCCCTGGAGATTGTTTTTCTCTGTGCATAAATTTCCTGTATTGTATTTTCTGAGAGACAGCTCCAACCAAGATTTGAGACATACAAAACATTCCAATTTACATGGAAAGCTGCACATTGCTTCACCTGCTGTTGTTCAATAAAAATGTGTTGTCCACTCTATGCTCTGCCATGCACATTTGTGCATAGTTCCCAATTGTCCCTGATTTTAAGGGACTGTCCCTGATTTTAAGCAATGTTCCTCATTCCTCCTCATTTGTCCCTCATTTTGGTCTGATCCATATAGTTGTATATAAAATGCACTTTTTATCTATCAAAAAGAGTTTTTCAGTGCTAAACCTTTCATCCAAACTCTAAAATGCTGCATTTGTATATGTGAAAAGCCAATCTAAAGGAATAGTAGTGGTAAAAAAAGGACTTGTGGGTTTAACCAATCATTTTTTTTTACATTTCTCCTTTAACAGGGTGTGGCAGGGGTGTGTCCTATGCCTATATACTTTTGGTAATAGGTGTCCCTTGGTCCCATCTCAAGAAGTTGGGAGGCATGTTTGTGCTGTGTGGCAACTCACACAAAAACACAAGATGTCAATGCCCCCACTCTGTGCACACCGCTACGAAACCATTTATTGTGAATAGCACTTCATAGCATTGTACATTAGAGTCTAATTAACAATACATTACCGTGGGCTCTAAAACATATATAATATTGTGCATATTTTTTTTCTTCTGTGTTGGCAGGCAATTCAGAATTAATGCACTTCTTTAAAGTAATACATGTTAACACATGCCATAATGCACATTAACATACCCCAACGCAATGCTTAAAGTGGATGTAAACCGATTTTTTTTCTTTTTTTTTCTTTTGCTGTCACAATGTAGAGTATAAGATTTCCTATCAACTGTGCCCTGTCTTGCCACAAAGAGTTAATCCAGCTCTGAGCAATCCTCTTTTTTTTTCAGTGAGATAAGCGGACAAACAGAAGAAAACCTTTGTCCGTTCTTCCCCTTTGCTGTAAATGGCAATTTACATATCTCATGCACTAGCCTGAGACAGGCATTATTTTTTAATTTCCACCCCCACTCCTTTTCTGAAGTCATGTGGTTATTTTTCTGGAATTTGACTGGATGTTAGTGATCATAGCAGAAGTAAGTGTAAGGAATACACAGGAAAAAATGCATGTTGACAAGGGGAGTGTAGAGATGGGCGGGGAGTCTACTGACATCACGACTCCACCCACCGAGCTCCAAACAACAGATCCACCCACAGAATCTACAGTTTTTCAGTTCTTATAAACAGACAGAGGTGAGACATTTGACAGGTAAGGATACATGCAGGAGGCATGTATATCCTGATGCTGTGTACACACAATCGTTTTTCATCATGGAATAAAACAATGTTTTTCGGCATGAAAAAAAACAAAACATTTTTCCAACGTCATCATTAAAAATTACGTTGCCCACACACCATCGTTTTGAAAAAATGCTCTAGAAAAGCGCGGTAACGTACAACACGTACCACGGCACTATAAAGGGGTAGTTCCATTCGCCTTTGGGCTGCTTTAGCTGATTCTGTGTTAGTAAAAGAGGATTTGCGCTTTTCTGTCTGTTACAGCGTGATGAATGTGATTACTCCATTATGAACGGTAGTTTTACCAGAACGAGCGCTCCCATCTCATAACTTGCTTCTGAGCATGCGCGGGTTTTTTACGCCGTTTTAGCCCACACACGATCATTTTTTACAACCCGAAAAATGACATAGTTTAAAACTACGTTAAAGAATGCAGCATTTTTTTGTCATTTTTCAGAACCTGAAAAATTATGTGTGGCCCACACACGATCGTTTTAAATGACGTTTTTGAAAAACTATGTTTTTTTCATGCTGAAAAACAATCGTGTGTACACGGCATTATAGATCAGCACTTTGGCAGTAGTTTAGAAAGGATGAGAGTGGGTTTACATCCACTTTACATGTGTATAGGTCACATACTAGTCCTCATAGGAATATGCAAGAATAAATAAAGGCTTAAAATACTCTCAACACAACTGATTATAGAATTTTTTTAAAGACCTTCTGCTCTGACGGTTGGTAAAAAAAAATTGGTAATACTAACAAATATAGCATCCAAGGTGCCAGGTAGGGATGAGCCGAGCACCACCGCGTTCGGTTCGCACCAGAACCGGCGAACAGTCCGATCGTTTGCATGAACATTTAGAACCCCATTGATGTCTATGGGATTTGAACGTTCGAATTCAAAAACGATCATTTTAAAGACAAATTTTCAAGTTATTGTTGGAAAACGTCTTTCAGAACCCGGGTCTTGCCCCAGGGAACATGTATCAATGGAAAACAAGTTTTAAAAACGGTCGTTTCGTTTCACTCGAATTTGCCACGAACAATCGTTTTGTTTGAAACTCGACGAACGATCAAACTGACAAAGTTCGAGTCGAACATACGTTCGTTTCGAACGCGAAGCTCATCCCTAGTGGCAGGAATACCTTTCATAAGTGACTCATGCTGATAGCAGAGGAATGGGGAAGCAGTCAGAAATGAAACTTAGTGCTCTGGATTGAGACACGTACACACTATAGAGGGATATGCTTTCCTTATAGTTCATGTCTGAGGTTTACAACCACTTTAAAGTTACCATGTCATTACAAAGTATTTTTTAATTAATAGCACATCTGTAAAAGAACTCTCACCCCATTATTGGCCCATGTATTGAAGAGCTACTACTTCTCTACTCCCCAGCTGATGCATATATTTCACACTTGCTGATCTATATAATATTTGCTACCTGCTATGGTTCCTCACAATGGCTTGTATGTCACTACGGTACATATGAGCTAGGAGGAAGAATCACAGTGGCTGGCAAGGGGAGCAAATATTTGACCTATCTAACTGGTCGAAAACGTGAAGTGCCTGGAGAGTGGAGAAGCAGTGGCTTTTCAATACATGGTCCACTGGAAGGGTAAGTATATCTAGAGGTATCACAGGTGAGCTACTGGGTAAATGTGACCCTATGGGACATAGCACTTTAGGACCTGTCTTAGTGCCTTTCCTGGCACTAAGCCCTGCCACTGTCATTCACCTATCAGATACCAAAGCCTCTACTGAGAACTAACGTTCTGGCATATGATGAAAGAACATTAATAACTGGTCCTGCAGCACTTAAACAGAGTGCTTAATAGGGAAAATGCATCTGTTGTACTGTGCTAGTACTAGCAATCTCACATTTTGAAGAAGAGATTCAGATCATGTGATCACCGTGATCGGCCAGTATTATTTTTGTAGCCAACTTTCCCTGATTGTGGTCATGCTGTGCTCTCTGTGAAAGTGAACAGCTCCAGGAACAAGGTGCAACAGCAGATTTGTGATCTGTGCAGTTGATCAGGAAGCAATCAGTGTGGTTCCCAGTAATGCGATCACCATGATTAGCACAGGAAACCTTCATCACAGTATAAACCAGTCTTTCTACCCTAGAGGTATCAATTTTTTTTGGGTCTTGGGGAACTCCTACTAAAACTAATTAATTGAAAGGAAGTGGAATTTAACCCATTCAGATAACTAAACACTAAAGCCGCGTAGAAGGATCGTAGACCGATGGACTGTTTTCATCAGACAAACTGATCATATGTGGCCCCCAACGATTTTATTTCCATCGGTGTAAAAAAATAGAACATGTTTTAAATTTTTCCTATGGATAAAAAACGATAGAAAAATCTGATCGTCTGTATGGAACTCCATCAGTCAAAATTTCACACATGCTCAGAATCAAGTCGACGCATGCTCGAAAGCATTGAACTTCATTTTTTTTGGCTCGTCGTAGTGTTGTATGTCACCGCGTTTTGGCACGGTCAGATTTTTGACTAATGGTGTGTAGGCAAGACTGATGAAAGTCAGCTTCATCTGATATCCAAAGAAAAAATCCATCGGATTAGATTCCATCAGATATCCGATTGTGTGTACGAGGCTTTAGAGTGTTATCTTGATGAGGCCTACATTACTGGAACAGTATCTGGTTGAAGAGGGGGGGCTGTTTAATGGGGGTGGCAGTATAGGTGGTACTTAGTGGACCGATGACTGATGCTTATCACCAACTCTAAAGTCTACAGGTAGTGGAGCCAGTGAATGTGTCCCTATTCTGTCCCTCCTCCTCAGGAATCTTTCCCTAGGACCAGAGGCTCTGTCAATAGCTAGCATGGATCTTTTCCCTTGCCTATCCACTTTGTGTGCCAACTGCAGTGGGGCAGTGCTATTTATTAGCACTTCCCTCAGTAAAGATGCTTGCAGAGGTCATCCTGCGTTGAAGCATCCAATTGGACTACTGCTCCCCTGATGACACCTATGGAGGCTTCAGAGGAACAATATTCTGCTCATCATATATTCACTCTGTACTACGGTCAGCAACACATCGCTACTTTCAGAGGGGAGGGAAAACTGCACTTGCTTACAAGTGTAAATTCATTATAGTGCTGGATTCAATGGTCCGGGTCCTGATAGGTATATTTTTAAGACAATTCCAGTCCATGACAACCCAAACAGTTCCTTCTGAAAAAAGGGTGTATTCCGCGCCAATAGATTAGTGAAGCTACCTAGAGCTTAAGGCTGCATTCACACCTGAGCAGCAAGTAACGCCGCATACGCGGTTTTACTTGCCACGCTTCGATTCATTTTTTTTTTTTTTTTTTACAAAGTCTCCCATTGATGTCTATGGCTGAACGCCAATGTCGCCTGATAAAAAGGGTCCGGGACTTTTTTTTCAGGCGACAGGCATTCGGCGTTTCAGAGATGTGAACCATCTCTATAGACATGAATGGGATTTTTCCCCTCCAGCGGCACGAGCGTCGGGCGACAGGCGTTTTGTCGCTCAGGTGTGAATGCAGCCTAAAACAAAAAGATATATATTTTATTTTTTCGTAAAATAAAAGAATAATATTAAGCTGCTCCTCAGTGGTGCAGTAAAATACTGCAAATAGTAAAAAGGAAAAGATATAGAGGGTGCTAGTGAATAGACTCAGTGACTCAGTATAACACCTGTCTATGATAGTGAGTGTACTTAATGTGCAACATAAACTGGGTAGGTGAGTGGTTATAAACAACACAAATGCATAACATAAAACCTATATTTGAACAACATGTGATAAACCTAGACTGGTCATCTGCCTAAGGTAAATAATAAACACAATTGCATAGAAAGGTCACCAGTGAAGAAAATGATTGCACACTCGTGGTGAGGATAAAGTGCAATAATAAAAACAGTGCAATGATAGTATCTAATTGTGCAAAGTCCCATATAAGCCACAAATGAGTCAGTGACTGATTGATAAGAAGTTAATTTGTGGATGCGTCTGGTTCCTCCACCACTGAATTGTGAACTCCACCCAAAGTGCTAAGAAGATGCTATGCTCTTACCACACCAGACGCCCCCCTGATGACGTACCTTTGTACGAAACATATGTCGGCGGCGACATCTGGCTCCCTTTGCTCGCACTAGACCACCTAGCGCCTTCACAACTTTGGCATCCAGCCGCACCCAGCGTTCTGGTGAGATCCCCGATTGGAGAGTATCCGCTACGCTACAGTCCCAGTGCCAGGCAGGCACCTGCCATAGTAAGAGGCCATTTGGCTGTGTATGCGATTTTATTTATTTTTAATAAAGGTAATATACTATGATTTTTTCCGTATCTGTTTCTGCCATTCTGTGAGCACCACGGTCCCATCTATGGTCCCATCGTGATCCAGCTACGCCCCCAGTGTGAACAGGCACTCATCCTGTCCTGCTTTCCTGACCTACTTTTAATTAAGAGGTCTCGCCGTGTGGTAAGAGCATAGCATCTTCTTAGCACTTTGGGTGAAGTTCACAATTCAGTGGTGGAGGAGCCAGATGCATCCACGAATCAACTTCTTATCAATCAGTCACTGACTCATTTGTGGCTTATATGGGACTTTGCACAATTAGAGACTATCATTGCACTGTTTTTATTATTGCACTTTATCCTCACCACGAGTGTGCAATCATTTTCTTCACTGGTGACCTTTCTATGCAATTGTGTTTATTATTTACCTTAGGCAGATGACCAGTCTAGGTTTATCACATGTTGTTCAAATATAGGTTTTATGTTATGCATTTGTGTTGTTTATAACCACTCACCTACCCAGTTTATGTTGCACATTAAAGCGGATGGTTCACAACAAAAAAAATATTAAAAACCAGCAGCAACAAATACTGCAGCTGCTGACTTTTAATATTAGGACACTTACCTGTCCTGGAGTCCAGCGCCGTCCGCAGCGGAGGATGAGCGATCGCTCGTCTCTCTGCTGTTCCCCCCTCCATCCACGGTGAGGGAACCAGGAAGTGAAGCGCTGCGGCTTCACTGCCCGGTTCCCTACGCGCATGCGCGAGTCGCGCTGCGCCCGCCGATTGGCTCCAGCTGTGTGCTGGGAGCCGAGTGTTCCCAGCACACAACGGGGGGCGACGGGATGTGATGCAATGCCCGTCTTTTGCCCGTGAATGCTGGGCCGGAAGTGGGTGCAGATACCTGTCTATCTGCACCCCCCTCCCCCTGAAAGGTGTCAATTGTGACACCGGAGGGGGGGAGTGTTCGGATCAGCGGATCTTCACTTTAGGGTGGAGATCCGCTTTAAGTACACTCACTATCATAGACAGGTGTTATACTGAGTCTATTCACTAGCGCCCTCTATATCTTTTCTTTTTCAGTTCCTTCTAAAAAACTTATATTTCCAAAGAAGCAAAATCCTTGTGGCAACAGTACAAGGTGATCAAAAGGTTAAACTATTCATATATACCTAAAACATTTTATAGTCCCTTCAGAATTATAGAATTGTATACAACTAGCATGCAACAGAGGGAAAAAACTAACACAGTTAAAATGAGTTAGAAAAATAACCCCTTCATCTAGAACTACAAAGAGAAAGACGTAATGTATTTCTTAGCACTTCCAGAATCGGATGCTAGTCTCCATGACAACAGAATCCCCAAATATACTCAGCTTTTCTGCATTGCTGGAAGGAGCCAAGTATGGGGGAGGAGAAGAATTAAATCCATGACCACTTTGCTCTGTGAAATTTACATGTTCAGTTTGCTGTTAGTATGCATTTAATATCACTTGCATTACTGAAGGTCTCCTCTGAAACCACTGATGCACATTTTCATCTGAGGTCCTGTTCATGTCCAATGTAATATAATCAAGCAAATGAAAAATCAAGGTAAACTAATATATGTTATTTCTGCGTAAAATCACTCATTAAGTTGAAAAACTTTATTTTTTTTTCAATGAATAATTTGAGTTTCCAGAGGCAAGTTTTCTCCTTCTAGTGGCTACATGTCAGGACAAACAGTCTCCTTCCTGAACAGATGCTGAGATAAAAACATTTGCAGGATAAACCTCCCAGAGCTTAAAGTATATTGTATTTAACCAAAGCATAACTTCTGACTTTTGGAGTCCCAAGTCCTCCAATCAACCAACAGTCTAATCTTTAAATTTAAAAATCCCTCACTACATTATATAGATTGTTGGGAACACGATCTTGGGATCACCATGTCCCTGAAAGCGCATTGGGGACATGGTGGTGGTGGGGGGTGGGGATCTTTCCCTATTTGTCCTGATAACCATTGACACAGATACAAAGAGTGATGAGAGATCCAAAATGTTATAGTTGCTACAGGAACATGGAGTGTAGAGAAATCTGCTAGTGGGGACAGGTGTTCAGGTGACAGTTGTATAAAGCCTCGTACACACAGTCGGAGATCAAAACAAACTTTCCCTTGGATTCTCCCTTGGAGGGAGTTGTCTGGTCACACCCATAGCATACACACGCTCTGACTTTTTTGGCAACAAACACAAACGTAGTGACATTTCAACGTACTGACAAGAGTTTAAAAGAGGAAGTTCAATTCTCCGGCGTCACCCTTTGCGCTCCTTCTGCTAATCGAGAGTTAGTAGAGGTTTCGTCTGTGTGCTTTCGCGATTTTCAGTTTTGTGCAATTTTGTTAGTTTCTGAGCGTTCGTTCGTCAAGCAGACATGTTGCGCAATGGGGTTGTGCTAACTTGACCCACAAAATAATCTAGAAATGTGTTTAATTCATGTAACCAAAATACACCAATCCAAAGTAAAGTCATTTGTTTTGACTCCGTCAGTATCACCAGCAAAGCAGCTTTTAGTATTACAGTATGACATTACAGTATAAAGAAGAAGATAATGTGCGCTGCTTTTCTTGATTTCAGAACTTGCCGCATCATGAATGTGCACTTTTAAATATGAACGCTAGTTTTACTAGACAGAACGCTTCCGGCTGGTCTTTACTTCTGAGCATGCGTGTTTGTACTTTGTACAAAAGACGATTGCTTGCTGTACACACGGTCGGACTAGGCACCATCGGACTTTTGTTAACGTAAAGTTTGTCTGTTTGCAGACCAAACAAAAAAAAGTTGGTCCGATGGAGCGTACACACGATCAGACAAATTTGAAAACTTGCAGATTTTGAAGTTTTGTAGGCAAAAAGTCAGACCGTGTGTACGGGCCTTAAAGCCCCATACACACGGTCGGACATCCAACAAAACTTCCCTTGGATTTTTGTCCTAATTGATTTGTCCGATCACACCCATAGCATACACACGCTCGGACTTTTCTGCAAACTTTTCTAAAACTTTCCCATCATCACGTGGTTGTTCTGCTCTTTTCTGCTCTTTACTGCCACCCTTTGGTTAACTTCTGCTATTGTTGGTTGATTTTAACATTGGTTCTGAGCATGCGCATTTGTAATTTGTCCAAAAGTCCGATGGTTTGCTGTACACACGATCGGACTTTGCACCATCGGACTTTTGTTGCCTGAAAGTTGGTCCGTTCGCAGACCCAACTTTTTGTCCGATGAAAGCCCAAAAAGTTGGTCCGATGGAACATACACACGGTCGGACAAATGCGAAGTGTCGGATTTTGATGTTGGTTGGGCAAAAGTCCGACCGTGTGTACGGGGCTTAAGAGGGAATTTCCTACAGCGAAAAAAAGATGTATTTTAACTTTGTGTTGTGTTTCTGGAAAACAACTATCTCCCGTTTAATACAAAGACAGCAAAAAAAAAAAAATGTATGTCAAGCTAAAAACAAATTTCATGGACACAGACTTTACTCTTCCCTACTCTATTCCCAACTATAAAAAACACGTTTTGGGCTTAAACATACACAAAAAAGAGGACAGAGAAAAACAACTAAAGGCATGGAGGTCCTATGGGAAAGATTAACTGAAATTGAAGTACAGTGCCTTGCAAAAGTATTTACCCACCTTGGCCTTTTGCCTTTTTTGTTACATAACAGCCTTTAGTTCAATGTTTTATTTTTTTTATTTTTTTATCTAAATTATATGTGATGGATCAGAACACAATAGTCTAAGTTGGTGAAGTAAAATTAGAAAAATATGTACATAAAACTATTTTTCAGAAATAAAAAACTGTTAATTGGCATGTGCGTATGTATTCACCCCTTTGTTATGAAGCCCATAAAAAGCTCTGGTGCAACCAATTACCAGAAGTCACATAATTAGTGAAATTATGTCCACCTGTGTGCGATACAAGTGTCACATGATCTGTCATTACATATACACACCTTTCTGAAGGGTCCCAGAGGCTGCAAAACCTAAGCAAGAGGCACCACTAACCAAACACTGCCATGAAGACCAAGGAACTCTCCAAACAAGTAAGGGACAATGTTGTTGAGAAGTACAGGTCAGGGTTTGGTTATAAAAAAAATATCCAAATCTTTGATGATCCCTAGGAGCACCATCACATATATCATAACCAAATGGAAAGAACATGGCACAACAGCAAACCTGCCAAGAGACGGCCGCACATCAAAACTCACGGACCAGGCAAGGAGAGCTTTCAGAGAGGCAGCACAGAGACCTAAGGTAACCCTGGAGGAGCTGCAGAGTTCCACAGCAGAGACTGGAGTATCTGTACATAGGAAGACAATAAGCCGTACGCTCCATAGGCCGCATACACACGAGGAGACATGCCCACTGAAACTGGTCCGCAGACCAGTTTCCGTGGACATGTTCGATCGTGTGTACAGCCTAGCGGACAGGTTTCCAGCGGACAAAAGTTTCTAAGCATGCTTAGAAACTTGTCTGCTAGAAATCTGTCCGTTGGACATGTCCGATAGTTAGTACGCCCAACCATCGGACCGAAATCCCGCGCATGCGTCAAATTGATTCGACGCATCCGTGGAAGCATTGAACTTCCTTGTTTGAGCACGTCGGTGTCTTCTACGTCACCACGTTCTCTGTCCACGGGGATTTTGGTCTGATGGTGTGTACACACATCAGACCAAAATATTCCTGGAGACATGTCTGATGAAAACGGTCAGTCGGACATGTCTCCTCGTGTGTACAGGGCCATAGAGGTGGGCTTTATGGCAGGGTGGCCAGAAGAAAGCCATTACGTTCAGCAAAAAAAACAAAATGGTACGTTTTGAGTTTGACAAAAGGCATGTTGGACACTCCCAAAATGTAATGTAAGGTGCTCTGGTCTGATAAGACTAAAATTAAACTTTTTGGCCATCAAAGAAAAGGTCTGGTGCAAACCCAATACATCACATCACCCAAAGAATACCATTTTTCAGCAGTCGGGACTGGGAAACTGGTCAGCGTTGAGGGAAAGATGGATGGTGCTAAATACAGGGATATTCTTGGGGGGTGGGGGGATACAATAGCACAGCATGGAGATTCCTGCATCTACCTCGCTTGTGTGGATGTGGGAAACTGAGTTTTTTTTTTCCAAAAAAACTCACAGTGTGTACCTGGTTTAGATGGACCCTTCAAGCTTTTTCATTATTTATATTTATGGACCACACATCTTTTTTTGACACAATGTGACTTTCTATTCTTGGATTTCTTTCTTTAAAATGCAAAAACTGAAAATATATACAACGCAGCAGAGGAAGTGAAAAACTTAGCAGAAGCACAGACTAGGAGCCTGAAGTGTGTCCATTTATGATTCAGGTTAGTTTGCTCTTGGTGAGATCCACGCTTAAGTCTGTTTATCAGTCTGTTAAGCTGTTTTAATTGTGTTTGGGTTCAAAGTGACTGTAAATCTCTATTAAGTTGTTATCACAATTTATGAGGTATTGTCTGCACCTAGAAGATAATCAATGACTGCAACCGGATGGCATTCGTGCTAGCCACTGGACACAATAATAGTTTCCCAAAGGAATCTAGTAGGGGCTATCTGTGCAGAGGAGCGATCAAAGCTATAATTTTTCTGAGATACATTTCTTTCTGTGCTGATTTAAATAATGAAATACTGAGAAACCTAAAAAATGTGACGCAAAAAATATTAAGGGGAGGCCTACCCACTTACTTTACCATAGAATGGTCAAGCAGTGGAGCCAAGTAGAGAAAAAAATTGGATGTAATGTCCCTTCACAATATGCTTGCTTTATTTGCTAAATGAACAGAAATGTTTAAATATTTTAAATACACTTTGTTTTATAACCTAAATATTACTGTTCTATTCCACACCAAGGCTAATGTATTTTTTTTAACAATAAAATCAAGAACGCCAATTAGCTATAACATCATAAGGCCTCATACGCACTGCTGCTGTTAAACTCACGTTTTAGTGCGTTTGGATTTTTTTTTCTGCCTTTAAACTCCCCTCTATGTTATCCAGAGTGTCCATGCACACATGGATGTTACTTAGTAGTTTAGTAGCAGGGGAGTTTAGAGGATGTCTTTTGAACGTCCTAAAATCACATTCAGTGTCACTTTGTATTGGAAATTACTCAGGCCAGGCTTACCATGCCCATATAAATATGACCTAGAGAATGGACACAGAAGCAGGACTCGGGAGTGTGCCTGCATGGGTGTCCACCTTAGGAGAGCCTTATCTAATATGGGCACCTGATGTGGGGAGGAGCCACCAGCACCGCGGGGGGACCCCAGAAGAAACAGAACGTGGCAACTCCGCGCAAAACAAACTGCACAGGAGGTAAAAAAAAGAGGGTTTACAACCCCTTTAAGCCTTCCCTCTACTTCAGATACATCCTTGACTTCTTCGCAGGATCAGATGGAGAGAATTCCAGTCATCAATTCCTGGAAATCAATTTCTGGGCAGTGGAATGCATGCTGATTCGCAATCTTGTTGGTGGGGTAAACGGCAATACGGAGAGAGATAGCACACTGCTGGGTCCCTAGTAGTAGTAGTAGGGTCCCTTAATCGTGCGTAGGCACGATTAAATTAGAGTGGGAAATGTTTATACTTTCTGGCAAAATGATGCATATTAAACGGGTTGCACTATGATCATGCATTTTGTGGTATATCCAAATACCTGAGGATCACTACCGATGTTTAGGACTACTAACATTAGACCCACTTCATCCTGGGTCTAGGGATCTTGTGAGTCATAACTGAGTCATAACTGAATGGGGGGTCTTGGTGTGGACACATGGAGGAGCACTGAATGCAGACAGCAAGTCTCATTTGCATAGAGTGTGTAGAGCATGTTGAAAGGAAGTTACACATGCACTAATGAAGGACTTTTTTTAGTTTATGCACTTTTATAAGGGGTGATAATATACAAGTTATTTCTTTTTAATATGTTTCACTTTTGATTATATTGACTGCTACCTCAAAAGAGGTGATCTATAGGCAGTTTATTATTTTTTGAAGGTTTCACCTTAATTGTATATAATGTTTAAGGGTTCACATTAGCACCTAGCGCTCACCTTTTGTTGTTTAGTGTTTATCACTGAGGCTTACACCTTGATGGATAGGATTCATCCTTTCTCTATTAAGGTTCATCAGATGTCTGTTTCTCAGATTTGCTTGACCGCCACCTTGTCTTCTGTTAACACATGGTCTTGATTAACGGACACTTATGTCTTGTACTGTACAATTAAAAAAATAAAGAATGGTTTACTTACCTGTAAAATCATTTTTTTGGAGTACAGTACAGGACACAGGTCACCCTCCTCCCTGTCCTGTTGTTTTCCTCTGATCGCTTACTAAATAAACTGAGTATTTCTGGAAGCAGTGTGAGTTATATGGCATTTCTTAACAACATTGTTTGCCAGTGTCCTCATCTGAAGGTGGAGGCCTGTATCTTGTACTGTACGGTTAAGAAATGTATTTATTTTTGACTGCAATTTCCTTTTAAAGCTACAATTTATACTTTGACCAAATGATACTCTTTTCACTTATTGTCTATAAATTTATCTTCAGGAAACATAATATATGTGATGGTTCTACAATCCTCAAGAATACCACTCCAATAATCAATAGGTTTTGTTCAGTGCTTTGCCTGTTTATTTTCAGGGTTTATTATCCATCCACCTGTCCCGCAAAATAGATTGCCTTCTGTACTCAGATTCCCCTGAGCCTAAACCTTTATACAATTTGTCATCTAACTAGGCATGTAGCTCAGCTATTCTATTTTACACGAAAGGAAAAAATCTCAAAGCAAAGTGAGAACTATTTTTGTAATGACCCAACGGAATCAGTCTCAAAGCCATCTGATCATAGAAATCCCATGAATCATCTTTATTTACAAAATGTGCAAATGCAACATTTTTCAAAGCTACACATCCTCACTACTCTACAATGTTACCTTTTTTATTGGTAACCAATGTGTTACAAAATTTATATAGCAGTACTATGGCCCATGATGGTTTTTATTTTGGCTCAATTTTACAAAATGGATACAACTGGCTGAGTTTATTTAGTATGTATAAAACATTTAAAGCAGCATTTCAAGGGAAAACTTTTTTGTAATATCACTGTCTGTGTCCCTGCTGCATTTACCGAAGCTTATAGTCTCTTGTTCAGACAAGAGTCATATCAGCTCACATAATCTCTAGGTAGAGGAAGTGCTGATGACAATAGGACCTCAGCAATGCATTGCAACACTGTTAACCATGAAATTACAAAACATTGTGTATTGTGTGTACAGTAAATCAAATGGGTAGGACTTTAAATCAGAAATGGGAATAATATAATCAAGGTGTATTTCAGACCCAAGTGCTGTTAAAATTTGGTAAAAAATATGTGCAGTTTTTAAAGTACAGTAAAACTGCAGTGCAAGTGATGAGGGTGTTTTGGAGGACACATATCTCTATGGCTCTAACAGCATTTGGGTCCTACTCTTCATATTATGGCTTTGGGATACTTTATTAAAAAGGGTGTTTTAAGCCTGATACAAAAAACTTGTACATTACATTTTTTATACACGTATTACTTCCCAAAAGACCTGGGGCATGCACGGACACATAGAATGAAATAATGTGGGGTGTCTAGGGTACCATGATAAAAAGTGGGTAAGCCTGTCTCTTGTCCCCAATATCAGTCCTTTTAATTTCAGTATTTTTCCTTATTTTTTGCTCACTTGCCCCCTTTGGTGTATTTCCTAATGCATTTTCTTGCCATTATTGCCCTGGCCATTTGCTTTACAGGATCCAAAGCCAAAGAACCCCAACTGACTAATATAGCTAATTCCCTACCCCCTTTTATCGTGAACTGTAATTAGACTGCAAAGACATTTAGACAACATAGAAATAAATTGATACTTGGGGACCATTCACATGTAATACAAAATACATAAAGGATTCTGGGTCTGAGTAATAAAGGTTTTAAGTAGCCATCATCACTACTTATTCTGGACCTTTTAGACATTTTGCATACAAAAGAAAGTAGCAGTAAAACATGCATGATACCTTCATTTTGATGAACTAATTTTTGTAAAATATGTTTTTTTTTTTTTAACATTTATAGATATAATATATCATGTTCATTAGAATGTTAAATGTTTAAAATTAAGAATCTATAGTTGAGAACAATATGTACTTGCAGTATGTTTCTGGTCCAGTTATTACAGAGAAGAGAAATAGCTGTTTTGAATGTTACTATATTAACTTGCCCTTTATTAGGAGCTGGTCTCAGCCCAATTATAAAGGGCAGTAATAGGGTTGTAATTATTTTAAGATATAATATAACATGATAAAGACTATTTGTCAGGTCGTAGTTCATTGTTAACTTGCAAGTCCTGCTATTTGTTTGGATAAGCCAAGATAAGAGCTCAGCGCTGTAACAACTATTTATATAAAAAAAAAATATGAAGCCTAATGAGATATGCTGGCAGCAGTAGGGGAAGATGCCCCCTTATATAATGTTAAAGTGATTGTAGTGGTTTTGTACAAAGCAGGCCAGGTCCTCATCTTCTCTGGGGGGGGTTTTTCCGCGCTCCTGGCCACTCCCTCCTGTTGAGTGCCCCCACAGCAAGCAGCTTGCTATGGGGGAACCCAAACTGAGTCACAGCTCCCTGTGTCCACTAGACACGGAGCTGTGATCTCACCCCCTTTCTTGACTGGCTGACGGACTTTGATTGACAGCAGCAGGAGCCAATGGATCATTTGGCTAAGCACCAGAGAAGGTGTGAAATGCATTAGCTGTGCTGTATTTGTATCCCCATTGCTGTATAGATTGTCGTTTTTCTATTATGGATCAACAAAGGTAATTTTATGGGAGTGCGGCCTTCCAGACTTTTCACTATATGCTTCCTGCATGCAGGGCCAGCACCCTTCCATGTGCAGAGGTAGTGGAGTAGAGGGATTTTATTACCTGGAGCGGTGTATTTCTTCTTCTAAGTATTAGGGGGCTGAGGGGGACTGCTGCACACAGAAGGCGTTTTATCTTAATGCATAGAATGCATATGACTTATATACAGATAGAAAGAGGGTACTCCACTGCTATCACTATAGAGAAAATGAAAATAGATAAATAGTGCAACTGCTGCAAGCACCAATAGGTGAATTCAAAACCAAAAATAATGTGATATGCTGTAAATGGTGCTGTGCTGTTGAAAACAAAGTAATAAATGACAAAAACTATGTGAAATACATGTACAATATGAACACCAGCTAGCAAACAAACACTGGTATGAACTACATAAAGCTTCGCAAATGCAACAGTGTATTACTCAAAATAAACACAAGATGGCAGTGAAAATCAAATAATTCCTTGATGAAGTCACGAGCCCCGTGACAATACGCATTTAGGATTGGCTGACAGGCGCAACCAGAAGTGACGCTGGTGACGAGCTCGCCACTCATGGAGTTTTTACTTGCTTTACTACAAATAAATAAAACGTTTTACAAGAAATACTACACTATTTGGGCATTCCCCCCCCCCTTCTTTTTTACCCTGTCGGGGGTGTATGTGGAAGTGGAGTATATCAGCCACTACCATTTTCTGGATTTATACAAGGAGAACCCCCCCAGGAGATAGGATCCACCAGACATCCATGAAAGGACCTGCAGAGGAAATCAGACCATTGCTACATTTTCATGCTGTTACCTTACAGCCGCAATGTAAGAGGCTACCCCCGATAGAGGTGTCATTGCACGGAAAAAAAAGATATCCACCACACCTGCTTTATTATGATGTAGATTGGGACAATCACTTTTTATTTTTATTGAATCCAGAGAACACCATTATTGCACTTTACATACCTTTCAAGCACTTTGTGATTTTATAGACTGCGTGGATAAAGTCAATTATATTGTGTGTATTTGCACTGGACATTTTATTTCACCATTTTGCACTTTAAGAAGTTTTATACAGTGGTCTTCGGATTTTCACTGCCATCTTGTGTTTATTTTGAGTAATCCACTGTTGCATTTCAGAAGCTTTATGTAGTTGATACCAGTGTTTGTTTGCCAGCTGGTGTTCATATTGTACTTGTATTTCACATAGTTTAACAGGGCAGCACCATTTACAGCATATCACCTTATGACTTTACAACTCCTTAAAGCAAAAGCTTGATCAAGCAGACCATTTAAGGCCACACAACTGGGATTTCCTGACGGGAAAAGGCCAGTCGGAAATCCAGAGGGGAAAACCGAGAACCTGCTCTCTACTTTTCACCCGTACAGACGAACGTTTTTCCCGTCGGGAAAACTTTGATGAGAGCTTTTCCTCAGGAATCCTGACTCCATCAGAGTTTTTCCCCACTGGAAAACTGCCAAAATGGCCGGTTTCTGCTACACACAGCCAGGTTGTCTTACAGGAAAAAGTCAGTCAGGAATACCGGCGGAAAAAAGAGAGCCTGTTCTTTTTTTTTTGTCCAGCGTGTTTTTGGCAGGATTCCCGGCCAAAAGCTCTCCTAGCACTTTTCCAGTCGAAAAACCTGATCATGTGTACAGGGCATCAGAGATTCATGGTCAGACACATTAATGAGACATTGTTAATCACAGCAGTCATTTATAGAATCATGCTAGAATCTTGCTGGAAAGAGTTAGATTATCTTTAGAGACTCAAGACCAAATACTGGAGCACTATGCTAGCCTACTAGGGAAATTTAAGGACCAATGCTAAGGACAGTAAACCAAAGGGGTATTGTTTCACCAAGACAAAAGTCAAAGGAAAATGTCAACTATTGCTATGCCTGCAGAAATGTAGGTTCAAATTGCTTCTACACTTTACATAACTTCTCTAGGATGCATTTTGGAATGAACAACGATGTTAATAATGCTATGTGCTATGGAAGCCAATTTGGACACCTTTGACAAATCATTTAATCTGGAGGAAAATGAGATTTGCAGGTGCTTTGAAACAGCATGTGGACATTCCAGGAATATCCACTTAAAACTTTGTATTTTAGGGGTTATTTCAAAGACATAAGACATATTTTTATGTTGCACAGTTGAGTTGAAAAAAGACATGTCCATCAAGTTCCACCAAAAGACAAAAACAAATAAAGAACCCTAAACCTGCACATGATCCAGAGAGGTAGTAAGCACAGTGGCCCTCAATGCATATAGGTAAGCTCTTCAGTCTTCCAGACAAAATCAGATTTTGTACCAACTGTCATTCTTGTATCCACTGAGAGTTCCAATGAAAGGCCATGTGAAATGGTAGTTGGCAGTGCTTAGCCATAAAACCCAGGGTACAACAAAGCTTAATAAAGTGAAACAATTTTACAGAAAAGCACAGAAAACATTTTTCAGGCTGAAAGGGGAATAAAGAGTGCTTTGCAATGTCCAAACTTTAGCAGGGCATTTTACAGTGGAGCACATGTTCACCTTAACTTTTTACAAGTCCAAAGCAATGCAGTAAATGTTTTGTGAAAAAAATCACTAGCACCTACCAGTATTTTCTCTAGACAACTCATCAAACCCCTCTCTTCAAAGCCTGACCTGGATTCCTTATTTTTACAATTCAGCTGGTACTCTTCCACAGTCGATATTTACTGCAGCACATTTTAATTGGATAGTACAATGACAGATGCATTACACCCAACAACCCAGATTACACATTAGGGAAAATGCAGGCAAGATAAGTACACACTTGGACTTTGCATGCCAACATTCTGTAATACTGTCACTTTGAGGATTGTTTAATATTCTAGCAGCTCTGGTTTAGTAACAAATAAAATGATCTTAAAACTATGCATGATAATAAGACATATGACTCCTTTAGCTCTTTTAACAGATGTACTTTAAAATCATATATTTTTTTGAAGGCATTCTTTATGCTTTAACCCTTGCAATGCCATGCTTTTACATGTGTGAAGCACTATTGCGCCAAAATGCAAAAAAAAAACAAAAAACAAAAAAAACCTGCATGCATCCTTTCTATCAGAGCAACGGTATAATAATAAAATATAGTAACAATTATTTTAAACTTGACACTGCTGACTCTCCATATACTTTATCTGACAAAATTGCGCTAGATTTGATCTTGTTTCCAATGGCACATGCATTTTTTTGTTTTAGATTTGATACATTTAATCATTTTGTGAAAATAATCCTTTGGACTTCTATTTGCGATCTCCCCTGGATTCTAGACGTATCTAAGATTCCTCCCTATGACTTGTCTTTGTATATGTCACATTACCAAACAATGGGGACAACAAGCTGCTATCTTTTCACAAGATACCTGAGTGATGTTCACACTGATATTATATATGATTGCCTGTCATCAGGAGTAGCATATTACCTATCAACACTTGATTTGAATATATTTATAACCGGCCTAAAAATGTCAAGTCCCGAGCTACTAGCCAGGTCTTAAGAGTTACTCGCAACCTGTTGCCCCACCCAAATCCTACCCTGCCCCACCCCTAAACACGCCCTTATGATCTCATGAAATAACAACACTATTAAATGTTTTATTCAGAAGTTACAAAAATAAATAACAACAACAACCAGTACGCCTCCACCTCCAACGTCTCCCCCAGTACGCCTCCACCTCTAACGCCTCCCCCAGTATGCCTCCACTTCCAACGCAGTACACCTCTACCTTCAACACCTCCTCCAATGCCTCCCATCTCCATTACACCTAATTCTCAAATCCCTTTCCCCCCCTAGCACACCTCTATACCTATAATACCTCTTCCCAGTATGTCTCTGCCTCCAATGCCCCCCCAGCAAACCTGTGTTTTGTGCTTTTAAAGACCCCCAGCACACCTTGTCTTCCCACCTCCCCTCACCAGTGTACCTATGCCTCCAATTCTGCCCCCCCTCCCCCCATTCTATCATACCTATGCCTCCAATTCCACTCCTTCCCTCCCCCATCTAGCATATGGTATGCTAGATGAGGGTGGGGGCAGAATTGGAGGCATAGATATGATAGAATAGGGGGAAGGGGAGCAGTATTGGAGGCATAGGTATATTAGAATGGGGGAGGGGCAGAGTTGAAGGCATAGGTATGATAGAATGGGGGTAGGGGGGTGTTGGAGGCATAGGTATATTAGAATGGGGGAGGGGGCATAGTTGGATGCATAGGTATGATAGAATGGGGGGGGGGCAGAAATGGAGGCATAGGTATGATAGCATGGGGGGAGGGGGGCAGAAATGGAGGCATAGGTATGATAGAATGGGGGAGGGGGGGCAGAAATGGAGGCATAGGTATGATAGAATAGGAGGGAGGGGGGCAGAAATGGAGGCATAGGTATTCTTATTCAACCCCCCAATGCCTCCAGAACATCAGAACAGACTGTCACATTCTCACATACCATTGTCCTGCAGCCATGGGGGTCAGGCATCGGTGCACTCCTTGGATTTGTGGGAGGTGGAGAGGGGTGGTCCCTATCGGAGGTGAAGAGGGGCGCTCCCAAGCGGCATTAACTCACATTTCTATTCACAAATCTGCTGCCTGTGTGGGATGGAGATCAGTGGAGAGGGGAGGCGCTGGCTTGTACACTTCCTTGCAAAGCTCCGCTTCGCTGCTAGCCTGTACAGTGCGGGGATGTGTGGGAGGTGGAGCAGGGTGGTCCTAAGCGGCAATGTGTGGAAGGTGAATATTGAACTGGCCGCACTGCGAGTGTGTGAGCGGCGGGAGGTGAACTGGACACATACCTTATGCAGCACAGCCCTGTCCATACTCGCACTGCTCATAAATTCACTTGCCAAATGCTAGCAGGCGAGTGCAAATTTTGAGGGCTGTTTATAACATTTAAAAATGTTTGTTTGTTTTTATCATTCAGAAGCCATAGTTCTACTTAAAAAAAAAAATTATTGTTACCGTGGTGATTAACCAAGATTCTTTTGTAAAATATAATAAATGAAGGATAGCTAGCTAGTACAGCACAGATCGTAAAATCACCCACGGATGTGAAAGTGCTTTTAAAACCTGTAGCCGATTTCCCAGTGCAACAATATTTCGTAAGAAACAAGAAAACAATGCTTCCGTGCACAGAAAATTAACTTTTGTGTACAATGGTTCAATAATGTTATGATTATGATAATAAACATGAAGATATAATCCAGTAGAAAACTGACAATTCCAGTTCTGCCAAATAATTTTTCTGAGAAATCAGTCCAAAAGCAAAGATTGTACATTAAACTCAAATTCCAGGTTTCTGAAAATGGACTATATATTTTGCATTAAAATTGGGTCCCTTTCATTTTCTATTTGAAGGTCTATATTCCTGAAGAGAAAAGAGAGTTCATCTTTTTCAGAAGGGGGTGAGATTACTATCCACACCAGTCCCTTTGGTTT
Source organism: Rana kukunoris (assembly GCA_029574335.1). NCBI lineage: Eukaryota > Metazoa > Chordata > Amphibia > Anura > Ranidae > Rana > Rana kukunoris. Next base: position 79,958,540 of record CM056058.1, on the reverse strand, counting down.
TGTCTTTGAGAATTCTATGGATTCCCTTGATGTGATCCTCTCTATTCAGTGTAACGTTTTTCCTCCTGTTATCTGCACATTGTATTATGATGCTTTCATTATTTTTCTAAAGCTATTTTATCTTTCATAACTGCTCTGTTACTGAACAGTAAGCTAGCAGTGTTGTTCAATTCAGAATTAACAAGAGATTGGAAGGTGGAAATTACATTTTCTTTGTATTTTTCAGGGTTAGCATTGGTCTTCGGGTTTTAGATCAGTTATAATTAGTGTTGAGCGGAATACGCCATATTCGATTTTGCGATATTTCACGAATATATAGAAGAATATTCGTGAAATATTCGTTAATATCGAATATTCGTGATATTTTATCAAAAAAAAAAATTTGCAAAATTTCGCTAATGCGAATGCGAAATTGATTGTGAAATTCTCGTCCGCGCATGCGCATGCGTGCGAACAACATGCGAAAACGGAGATCATTTCCTGGATTACTAAACTAATATGCACTAAACACTAACTCTACTTACACAAACTTATATGACTAAACTAAAGCTAATTTTTTTTTTATACACAAAACACAGAGACTAAACACACACTAAACTAAGCTACCTTAAAGAAATGTACACTTACACTAAGCTACACTAACCTGGACAAAACAACACAAATCTGCGCTTTTAGAAAAGCTGTTGGGTCTTTTGCTTTGAAAAAAGCATTTGGTTTTAGAAGCAGGAAACTCAGAACTGAAAGCACTATAGGAAACACAATGCTAAGCTCTAAGATCGCAATACACAGGAAAAAAGCACAGAAACACTCCACTCTCTCTAGCCACCTTGTGAATCTGCACTGAAATACTGCTGGGAGGGATCTTATATAATGGTCGTGCAGGCAGGTTCCTATTGGTTGCTATGGAGGTTGCTAAGCTCTGACAACTGTGGTAGGAGAACTCTGATTGGCTCTGATGCAAAAGAAGGGCAGAGAAAGTATTTGCAAATATTCGTAATACGAATATTCGCATTGCGAATATTCGACAACATAAAAGGATCGCCTCAGCTACTCGGCCCAGGGTCTCTAATCATACCAGCAATGCTTTTAGATGTCGATGGAGATCACTAGGATGTGATCTGTTTTAAAAATAAATCTGAAAAAATATAAAGAATATTCACCGCGATATTCGAGTTATTCGCGAATACTCGAATATGCAATATTCGTAACGAATATTCGCAATGCGAATATTCTTGAGCAACACTAGTTATAATGCAACCATATAAGCTATTACAATAGGGTTGTATTTGGGAATAATTTCAAATTGTCATTCCTAATAGATTGTGTCTTAATTTCTTATTCAAATATCTTTGTAGTGTCAGTTTGTGGACAAAGGTCTGTATGTTTATGAATTATTTAAACACATTAGGTTGCAGAAATGCCAAACTGTAGAACTTTCCTGAGAACAGTATCCTGACTGCAATTTGGGATATGGGTGGAAGGGTTTAATATCCTTAAAAATACTTGTGCTCCTTTAGTTTTGCATCTTTGTATTTTTTTTGTCACTGTGATTGTGTCATTGTGCAATTCTATATCTCAGATTATGACATCTTTATGCAATCTTTTTCAAATAATAGGTTTAAAAAAAATAGTGAATGGGTTATTTGTAACTTGCAAGAAACCTATATATGTACTGACATACATGGAATGATATTTTAAGAGACTCTGGAAGAAGCAGAGGAGAGGCTTTATAAAATGGCTAGTATTTCTAATCCTAGGTGTTCAGGAGAGGGAAGGGGGTGGAGTACATTTCCCTGCTCCCACAAGCCAATAAATATAATACATTTTAGCTGCTGGCATATTAAAGTTGTCTGCATCCTGTTCAGACCTGCCTTCTTCCAGTTGTTTTGTGGCTCTGAGGTGTGTCACATAAAGCCATTTCCTTTAAACCCGCAAAAACACGTTCGGTTCAAACCGATGAAAACAGACTGAAGTTCGTTTTCATCAGTCCAAACCGATCGTGTGTAGGCCCCATCAGTCCGTTATCCTTCAGTCCAAAAACAGAGGGCTTGCTTTAAAATTGAATCGATGGATGGCTAACCGATAGGTCAAAACCGATCGTTAGTACGCACGAGCATCAGTTAAAAATCCAGTCATTCTCAGAATCAAGTCGAAGCATGCTTGGAAGCATTCAACTTCAGTTTCTTCATCACGTTGTTGTGTTTTACGTCACTGCATTCTGACATGATCGGTTCATGAACCGATTGTGTGTAGACACATCAGTCAGCTTCATCGGTGAACCGATGAAAACGGTCCATCGGACCATTCTCATCGGATGGACCGATCATGTGTACAGGGCTTAAGACAACTCCAACTTTCATTATGACTGCGTATCACCGTGTCACCAGAGGACATTTTGTGTGGTGCAAATTTTTAACCCACAGAAACTGTCCCAACTATGTAAAAAACAAATTGGTTGAAACCTCCTCCCAGACCAAAAGTTTCCACTCATTCCCTTTGCGTTTTGGACAAAAGGGTACCTGCTGGATGTTTATGTTTTCTCAGAGAGCTAGGCTGATCCAAATAACTAAATAACTAAATCTCTGTTGTGGATTTTCAAATAATAATTAGTATTTAGAGAGGTCTAAATTGTCTCTGCTGTATGGTTATGGAAGGACCACATTGTGGAAGGAAATGTGAATGCCCAAACATAAAGTACCTCTGTCAATAATAAATCCTTTCCCTTATTAAGTGCTCCAGAAGCCCTGAATCCTGAGAGGGTCTATTTATGAATTGTGTGCTCCAAAATATTCTTATTGGCCAATACAGCTATCGATTAATGTTATTGGACAGGAGAACAGCTTCTATTAGAAGTGTTGGAATTTATAATTGAGCATCCTGCTATTGAGAGCTTCCAGGATACTTTTAAAGGTGCAATATTTGTCTGGAATTGAGATGTTTAAAGGGGGTGTTGTGTTCGATTTTTTAAAGTCAAGTTCACTTATGCCTGATGCCGCGTACACACGATCGTTTTTCATCATGGAAAAAACGTTGTTTTTTCGGCATTAAGAAAAACAATCTTTTTCGGCATGAAGAAAAACATTGTTTTTCCAACTTCATCATTAAAAACGACGTTTGCCCACACACCATCGTTTAAAAAAAATTATGAGCAAAGCGTGGAGGCGTACGACGGCACTCTAAAGGGGATGTTCCATTCAAACTCCCGTCTCATAACTTGCTTCTGAGCATGCGCGGGTTTAAAACGTTGTTTTAAACGTCGTTTTAGCCCACACACGATTATTTTTTACAACCCGAAAAACGACATTTTTTAAAACGACGTTTTAAAATGCAGCATGCTGAAAAAAAAAATTGTCGTTTTTCAGAAGATGAAAAATTATGTGAAGCCCACACATGATCATTTTAAATGACGTTTTTAAAAACGTTGTGTTTTTTTTCATGCCGAGAAAAAAATCGTGTGTACGCGGCATCAGTTTTTTAAAGTGTATTCAAATCCAACATATTTGTTTTTGTTCTATTTTATTTTATTTTTGTATAAGAATATTAGATAAGGTTGTGAGGAATTATAACACCTGTCAGGTGTCCTCATTGGAGAGCCTTGTCCTCTCTATTAGTCCTGATGACTACTTTCACCTGCACTAAAAGAAAAGGACAATCCAACATTTTCAGCTGTCAATAAAAAAGGAGTAGAGTGAAAATTTTCCAAAGATGATCTCATCAATGGGACACAGATAGCAAAAAAGATTGTGACAGGGGACACTGTTTCTACTGTTTCCAAAGCTAAAGAAAATAAAAATGTTTTGGCTTTAGATATACTTTAAATGTAACTACATCTAAAATAAATACATTTTATATTAGAACATGCTTAAATGTTTTCCTTAAAAAAAAAAAAAAAAAATATTACTTACAGGTATACCATACCACATCGCATAATGAATGGGACTACTTGAACCCCCAAAATTTAAATAGTAAAATTAATATGAGCACACATCAGTGAATTGGCGCTCTCGGCCTTTACTCTTCTAAATTTTTACAAAAACTATTTTTAAGTCCCTGGTACATTTAAAAAGCTACTTGTGGGTCTACACTATTATTATACATCCAACCAGGACTACAATTGTACTAAGAGGTTCAGCGCTTTACACCACCACACTTAATAAAAACGAAAGCTTTCAGTAGATTTAAAAGTGTATGCATCTAGAGGCACCTACACATGCCTACAACAGATCTCATTGCCACTAGCCATGTGTGTGTGTGTGTAGGGGGGGGGGGGGTATTAACAATGTATCTAATTATAAATTCTGTATAATCCCCAAGTACCAGGCTTCACAAAACATTTCATGGGTCACTTACTTTCTTAGGCTTTTGGTGTATAGCTTATTTTTTTCTTCACTTCCTGAATAACCATTCACATCGAAACTTCCAAAGCAGATTTAAAACAAATTGGCAACCGTACAAAATGCCTTAGTACTGTCAATTTATTTAAACCAAGCTTACTATATCTATAAGACAGCAAAAAGTCTGCATTTGCTATGTATAGGTGATGTTCTGCAAAGGTCTGCAGTCTACCTTTAGCAACTTTACAAAGGTTGCAGTTTTATTTCATTAATTTTTATTATTTTAAGTGCTTTCTTCCTCCTCTTAAAATTTCAATAATATTCATTTATGAACAAATTGTGTTTTGTAGTGTCTTTCACTTGCTCTATATTTATACAAAAATTCACCTTTTGTTTTGTCTTGTATATACAATTTCCCCTTGATCTACAGTATTGGAAGGAAAGCTTACATTCAAATTATACAGTACAGCACATTCTAATTATGTAATTATATGTTGCATTATGGTTTTTACCATCATTTATTTTCTAATTACACTGGCATGGTGTCTGTTTCCTCATGTATTTCCCTTTGTCAAGGTCTGATGTTTATTTTTAAGACTGAAAGACACCTTGCTAAATACTCCATAATTAGGAAGGAACTTAAATATATATATATATATATATATATATATATATATATATATATATATATATATATACACAGTACAGACCAAAAGTTTGGACACACCTTCTCATTCAAAGAGTTTTCTTTATTTTCATGACTATGAAAATTGTAGATTCACACCGAAGGCATTAAAACAATAAATTAACACATGTGGAATTATATACATAACAAAAAAGTGTGAAACAACTGAAAATATGTCATATTCTAGGTTCTTGAAAGTAGCCACCTTTTGCTTTGATTACTGCTTTGCACACTCTTGGCATTCTCTTGATGAGCTTCAAGAGGTAGTCACCTGAAATGGTCTTTCAACAGTCTTGAAGGAGTTCCCAGAGATGCTTAGCACTTGTTGGCCCTTTTGCCTTCACTCTGCCTGTCCAGCTCACCCCAAACCATCTTGATTGGGTTCAGGTCCAGTGACTGTGGAGGCCAGGTCATCTGGCACAGCACCCTATCACTCTCCTTCTTGGTCAAATTGCAGCAGACACATCTCTAGAACAACTGTTAAGAGGAGACTGTGTGAATCAGGCCTTCATGGTAGAATATCTTCTAGGAAACCACTGCTAAAGAAAGGCAACAAGCAGAAGAGACTTGTTTGGGCTAAAGAACACAAGGAATGGACATTAGACCAGTAAAAATCTGTGCTTTGGTCTGATGAGTCCAAATTTGAGATGTTTAGTTCCAACCACCGTGTCTTTGTGCGACGCAGAAAAGGTGAACGGATGGACTCTACATGCCTGGTTCCCACCGTGAAGCATGGAAGAAGAGGTGTGATGGTGTGGGGATGCTTTGCTGGTGACACTGTTGGGGATTTATTCAAAATTGTAGGCATACTGAACCAGCATGGCTACCACAGCATTTTGCAGCGGCATGCTATTCCATCCGGTTTGCATTTAGTTGGACCATCATTTATTTTTCAACAGGACAATGACCCCAAACACACCTCCAGGCTGTGTAAGGGCTATTTGACCAAGAAGGAGATTGATGGGGTGCTGCGCCTGATGACCTGGCATCCACAGTCACTGGACCTGAACCCAATCGAGATGGTTTGGGGTGAGCTGGACCACAGAGTGAAGGCAAAAGGGCCAACAAGTGCCAAGCATCCCTGGGAACTTCTTCAAGACTGTTGGAAGACCCTTTCAGGTGACTACCTCTTGAAGCTCATCAAGAGAATGCCAAGAGTGTGCAAAGCAGTAATCAAAGCAAAAGGTGGCTACTTTGAAGAACCTAGAATATGACATATTTTCAGTTGTTTCACACTTTTTTGTTATGTATATAATTCCACATGTGTTAGTTCATAGTTTTGATGCCTTCAGTGTGGATCTACAATTTTCATAGTCATGAAAATAAAGAAAACTCTTGGAATGAGAAGGTGTGTCCAAACTTTTGGTCTGTACTGTATATTCATACAAGAATACAAGAAACATGTATACAAAATCATGATTGCTTCTGACAAACTCTAAAATATATACATTTAAGGACTGACCAAGTCAAAAAATTTGCGGACTTTGTGTGCCCACAAAGTACACAAATAGTTTGACTTGGTCAATCCCTAAATATATATTTTGGATGTTGGCATGGTGAGGGTCTTCCCTACTTATAAAATATATACACTTTATTACGAAAAGTATTGGGACGCCTGCCTTTTCACGCTAATGAACTTTAATGGCGTCCCTGTCTTAGTCCATAGGGTTCAATATTGAGTTGGCCCACCCTCTACAGCAGGGGTGCCCATCCTTTTGAAGAGCGAGGGCCATTTAAACAACTTGGTAATCATTCGTGGGCCGCAATGAGCGGAGCGGGCAGATGACAGGTCACGGCTACTCTATAGGCCCTCCGATCCACCCAGATGAAAGGGGACGAATTCCCTTCTGTTTTTTGGATTGGAGGTAGGCGGGCGTAAACGGACATTTGTCGCTCTATAGCGGTGAATTGAGGGTCCTATTTGGTCAAGATGGACGCATGAAAGGGGCCTAAGACTGCTTTCACACCGAAGTGCTGCAGTTTACCCACACCGCGGGTGCAGCATAGTGCACTTGTGTCTATCCTGCGGGTCAGCTGAACTTTGCCATAGACTCCACCTGTGGCAAAAGCCGGCGCTGTAGAGGACGTATCAGCTTATGGGGCTCTGCTCTGCAGCCACTTTCTTCCTCTACCACCAGCTTCATTCACAACACTGATGCAACGGAATGGTGGGTCGGCAACCTGCGATCTGGGCTTGCCAATCCACCACTTCTGGGAGGGCTGTCCACAAGGTTTAAGTGTTCTATCAGGTTGAGGTCAGGACTCAAACCCCCGCCCCAAAGCACCCATCCCCCATGTTGAGGGCATGGGGCCTGGTATGGTTCAGGAGGGGGGGGCGCTCACTTGTCCCCTCCCTTTCCTGACCTGCTGGCTGTATACTCTGATATAGGTATTTTAGTTTTGGCATGGGAGTCCCCTCAAAATACATACTAGACTCTCATATGAACCTGGGTGGGACCCCATGCTGTTTTTTTTTCTGTATATTTTTGCCGGCAGTTTTTTTTTTACATTCAGCTGTCAGTGGGGAACCCTGCTGATAGCTGATGACTCAGTGGTTGTTAAGGACGCGGCAGCTGGCTTCCCGGCCTTCTCCTTAGCAACCAGCTAAAAAAATTGCATTACAAACACAACACTTGCTTTCTGGTGCTATTTCACTGAAGTCTATCACACGCAAAACATGGGGAAAAAAGTCTTCCAGCCTTTCCAAAAATGCACCAGCTCCAAAACGCATAGATGTGAACGTGTATCATAAGAAATCATGTTAAATGGAATGAAGTGCATTTTTTTCAAACTGCACTAAAAAATGCATAGATGTGAACCTAAGGTAAGGGGCCAAGCCCAACCCCTGAAAAACAATCCCACACCATAATCCCCTTTCCACTTAATGATTTGAACTAGTGCACAAAGCAAGGTCCATAAAGACATGGATGAGCAAGTTTGGGGTGGAGGAAATTGACTAGCCAGCATAGGGCCAGATTCAGGAACACTTGCGCTGGAGTATTTCGATATGCGCCGCGTAACTGTGATGATGCGCCGTCGTTTCTATGTGCCCGTACCCACCAAACTAGATGCGCCCAATAACGGGTCATTTGCGACCGGCGGAACGTTCCGACACCAGAGTATCGTCAGCGCTTATTTTCGCTTATTTTCGCTGGGCGCATCAGTCGCGCCCATTGATTTCCCCTGCAAATATGCAAATTAGGTATTTTTCCCAATTCACAAACGGATTAGCACCATACGCTGGCTACATGCGCCGCGCGTATCTGGTCCGTCCGGCGCAAAGTTATTTCTACAAAAGGCTGCTTTATCTTTACTCCAGACGGTCACAGGTCAGCAGGAGAGCAGCTACAGCAGCGTTACCGACGATAGGAGCTAGCTGAACAACAACACTTGCAAGGACAACACCTCTGTGTGCCAACATGCCAGGGGCAATTGTGGTCCTAAGACTAGTACTGGGTCCCTCGCTACGGAGGAGGCGGGCACGTGAGAGGATATACCGCACTCGTATGAACCTCTTTGGTATGGGGGATGAGGAGGTGTATCGCCTCTTCAGATTCAGCCCAGATGTAATACTTGAACTAACCACAACCCTGCAGGAGGACATCACCAGCAAGACACACCGCTCACAAGCAGTGCAGCCACTGGTGAAGGTACTGGCAACACTTCATTTCCTTGCCAGTGGATCATTCCAGCGTACAAGTGGAGTGGTGGCTGGGATGTCACAATCCTCCATAAGCAGATGTGTGCACCAGGTTGTCCCTGCAATCCTCAGACGCATGTCCAACCAGTTCATCAGACCCACCACTGAGGACCTGCGGCTGAAGGCAATGACAGATTTCTACAACATTGCCAGATTCCCACGCACCATCGGGGCCATTGATTGCACACATGTGGCCCTTCAGCCCCCCAGTGCCACAGAGCACATATACCGCAATCGGAAGCATTGGCATTCCATCAACGTACAGGTGATAGCCGATGCCCAGCGCCTCATATGGCACGTCCGTGCCAAACACCCCGGGTCCAGCCATGACAGCTTCATATACCGTCAGAGCCCCATCCCTACAGAATTCGAACAGAACATGTATGGGGACAGCTGGCTGGTTGGTGAGTGACAAGGGAGTCAGGCATGACTATCCCCTCCCGTGATGCACAACAGAAATCGCACATGCATGACTAACATCCTCCTGTCTTTTACCTTACAGGTGACTCTGCATATGCACTGGGACCCCATCTAATGACTCCTTTCCGGAACCCCCAAACCAGAGGAGAGAGAAAATACAATGAAGCACACATCAAAACCCGTGGAGTGGTGGAGCAAACATTTGGGCTCCTGAAGTCCCGTTTCCGCTGCCTGGATAAGTCCGGGGGGACCCTATTGTATTCCCCTACCTTCGTGTGTCATATCATCGCTGCATGTTGTATTCTGCACAACTTTGCTATGAGAAAAGGCCTGCAGATTGACATACGTGATGACCTGACCCCCGACCCACACAGTCCCCACCTGCCAGAGGACACCCAGTCTGCTGATGGAAGAGCAGTCAGGAGGGTCCTCGCCGTAGGCATCTTTGGACACTAAACCAAAACATTAATAACACAGACAGTGCACGTGTGTACACCACTGATGTCCCTAGATCACACACACCACATGCACATCGCATTGGATTAGCCCAAGTCCAGCATGTAGGAGTTGGGAGCAGCAACGCCAGCGTCAAGGCCCCAATGATGTCACTGTCCATTCACACACCTTTCACACGTCATTCATTCAGCCGTGGGGTTAACTTCACCACCACGGCCGAGGGTGACACCCCTTACTGTCAGGAGTGCCACCCCCTCACATTCACACACCATTCACACTGTCCCCTGCACTCCTGACCGTGTGCAGTTCAAAAGAAATAAAAAATCTCATCACCTGAGCATAAAAATAAAATATAAACTCATAACCTGAGTACTAAAAAAAGCACAAATATAAACCAAATAAAAAAAACCCTCATCTGGGATGACGGGGGCTCCTCCTTGGGGGCACTCTCGGGCTCCTCATCTGCCTGGAGGGAGTGGGTGGTGGTGGGGGTGTGGGGGCATCTTGAGGAGGCTGTTCCCCGGATGGGCCACTCCGGCCAGCTGTTGGCTGCATGCCCTCCAAGGCCACTGCAATCCGGCTCAGAAAGAGGTTAGTCTGGGCCTGCATCCTCAACTGGCGGGTGATATTGTGCCGCTGGTCACGCTGCCGCTGCCTCCCCTCTTCCCGAATGGCAGCAGTGTTGGCATGTACAGCTGCTGTCAGGTGCCGGACATCAGCCTGCACCTCCCCCAGGCTGGTAACAATGTTCTGAACACCACTGGGCAGCTGCGACATGGAGCCCAGGCTGTCAGCAACCCGGTCCAGGTGGCCAGCAATCTCCCCCATCTGCTGGGTCTGCTTGGCGTGGTCCAACAGCACCTGGTCCTCGACCAGATCACACACCCCCCTGGTCTTCCGGGTGGCCTTCCTGGGGGCAGAAGAAGGTTGTCCCCGTGGGGATGGAGTCGCCCTTGAGGGGCTACCTAGGATGGGGGAGGGGATCACAGAGGGCCCTGCAGAGGAGGAGGACTCCTCCAACATTAAAATAAAGTCCTGTTCAGGGACAGGCTCCTCCACAACCACCTCTGCTGAAGTGGTGTGGGTACTCTCCTCCTCCACCTCGATGTCTCCAGCACCCAGGGCCTCGTCATCAGCATCCCGTTGGGGGGTTGGGGTGGACTGGCCGGCACGAGATGATGGCCCAGCACCGTCATCTGTGGATGACACAAAGCAGACACATGTTGGTGGTCCCACACACTTGGCACATGTACCCACCCCCCCCCACATGCAACACACCAAAAAGGGGGTAAAAATCACTTACCTGTCCTGGAGCCTTCCTCTACGGAGTCATAGCCAGGGACCCCCTCCAACTGCTCCCTGTCCAGGCAGCGGGCGACCACCTCCTCCTCCGCGGTCAGGGTGACAGGACATGGGGGACCACCACCTGTGCCCCTCTCATGGCTCCTAATGGTGGACACCTTGCCCCTCACCTTGCACCGCAGGTCATTGATTTTTTTTTGAATGTCGCCTGCAGTCCGGGTGGAGTACCCTAGCACATTGACCCTGGCAGCAATGGTGTCCAGGATACCCTGCTTCCTTTCCCGGCTGGTCTTCCTGCTTTTTTTCCCATGGAGGAAATCATTAAATGTCTCCATAGCCGAGATTATCACAGAGACCTCCTGGGCATTATAGTTTAGGTTCCTCCTCTCTTTGGGGGTAGCGGGAGCAGCCATTACAGGGCAAAAGTATCTTCCCTGGGGTGGGGGGAAATGGAACTACTTTTGCGCCAGAATGGCGTTTCCGCCAGCGCTTTTAAGCGCCCAGCGGAACGCATTGCGCTGACGTTTCCCAGGAAGTGGTGCCGACGGAAGTTGTGAGCATGCGCACAAGGGGGGCGAGTGGAGCCGCACTCACTGCGCATGCTCCGTGGATGATGCGCTGAACGTAAGCCTCTACGCTGGGCTCCGCCCATCATTTACATATGATCACACCCACTTGCGTCGGGTTACGCCAGCGCATTATCGTTACTCTGGCGCAAGTTTACGCGCAACTGCTATGTGAATAACAGTACTTGCGCCGAAAGGGTCTTCAGAGTAACGTAAATGAGAAGCGTTACTCCAGAGGAAAGATACTCTCATCTACCTGAATCTGGCCCATAGAGTCCTGACCGCAACTCGGTAGAATACCTTTGGGATGAATTCAAGCGGAGCTAGGCCTAAAACACCCAAATTATTACAGAGGCATTGTATAATAAAATAGTTGCCATATTTTTTGGAATGCAATATTTACACAACTGTCTGTCAAACCTATATTTTCAAATAAAAATACTTTAAAATAAATTTTAGTGCACACAAATAATATAGTAGCCATGTTTTTTATTTTAATAAGATTTTTTGATAGGCTTTAAAAAAAAATGTGTTTAATAAATTAGATACCAAATATTTGTAGCCTTGTAAAATGCCAACCAAAAAATTACACCTAAAATTGTCCATAACTGATGCTTTCTAAACCTCTACAGTTTGTCCTCTCACTCAGGCGTGCACGGTAATACCTAATATGTGTTTGCGTTTGTCGTACAGGGCCTATATGTTCTGTTTTTTCCTCCTACCAGCATACTCCTTGTCGCTATATGTACACTGCAGAGCACCTAAAATGGTAAATTCTAGTATTTACACTAGCTGCATTTAAAAAAAAAATCATATAAATACCTATCTGCATGCATTAGTGTTTTCTAATATCTGCCTGGAGTTCAGCTTTAAAGTTTTGAGTATAATGGCTGTTAACACTGACAAAAGGAGCAAGATCGAAAAGCAATGAGCTGCTTCACAATCATTTACAGTTTACATAAGAAAAGTGGAAATTTAATTTTCTAAGCCAAATTTGAAGATTAGAATTTCAATGCAAGACCGTTTTCAAGGGAAAGCCATGGAACAAAAAGCATAAGCCTCTACATGAAAAAAAAAACCTGAATAAATGACTGATAAATGAAGGCTGAACCATTAGAAGGACAGTATAATAGATATACTACTAAGCTAGAAAACCTGTGCCAGCAACTATTTTACCAATTTTATTACAGACACTGTCATTATACATAGTAGCTCTTACCTGAAAAAAATTGTGATAGTGACAAGTTACAAGATGTTATTGTATGTTAGCACAATGCATGGTATTGCAACAGTTATGTAACAGTCATCAGACCAAGTAAAGTATTTTAGTAACTAAAATTGTAATATACCAATTTGAACTCACTTAAATTAAAGCAGGACCAATGTTTTTTCCCAAACACTCAAGTCAACCTTTTCACCAATTATGGGCATGCAAGCTTTACATTTCCACTATGAGTCTGTATATATTTGGGTACAAACAGCCTGCTGGATTCACTTGCGAATATATCCTACCCCATGCTGGGAGCAGACAATTGCTCGGTAAGAGGGATTCCTGTAACAGAACTGTTGGTGTTGATGGGGGAATAATTTGAAAGACATTTGCACCATCTATGACCATTTTAGGTCATAGCAATAGACAAACACAAAGGGGTAGATTCACATAGAATTAGATTAGCGTAGAGTATCAGAAATACTCTACGCCGCCGTTTTTTACCTGGCTCTACGTGGAATCCCAGTAGATTTTGTCCTGTAAACTATGGCGGCGGAGTGTATTTCTCCCGGCGCAATCCATCTACGTGAGTAGGGGGCGTGAAGGATTCAAATTAGGCGCGTTCCCGTGGCGATCGAACTGCGCATGCTCCGTTCCGAAATTTCCCACCGTGCATTGCGCGAAATCACGTCGTAACGTCATTTTTTTTTTGAGTAGCGTCGTTTACGGACATTCCTATTCCCGAACGAGTTACGTAAAAAAAAAAATAATAATTTAATTCGACGCGGGAACGACGGCCATACTTAACATGGGCTACGCACCGTTAGACCAGCAAATAGCTGGTCTAACAGTACGTAGCAAAAAAATGACGTAAGCGATTGCTAAGGCCGCTCGTATCTTCGTGGATCGCCGTAAAAACTCATTTGCATATCCCGACGCAGAAAACGACACGGACTCCTCCCAGCGGCCGCAAAAAGATTGCATCGTAGATCCGAAGGCTTACGAAGACGTAAGCCTCTCGGATCGAAGCCCGAAGCCGCCGTATTATGGTTTGAGGATTCAAACTAGTGATACAGCGCGCGAAATTTGAAATTACTCCTGTCTAACACCAGTTAGACAGGCGTAATCGCTCTGTGAATCTGGGCCAAAGTGTCTAAGCTGATAACACACAAACAATCCTAATTCCCCTTGACTTTATTGACCACACCCATTAAAATGTAATAGTGCTGGAGGAAAAATGGAAGTTGGGATGTACAGTATGGTACTAAAACATTTTAAGATTGCTGTATATAAGAAGCATTAACTGATGTGAACCATGCCTTGCAAAAAGGAAGTCTCTAAAGACATATGATCAAGAGCAGTCGATCTGTATAAGACTGGAAAGGGAAACTTTTCAGCCCGTATCCTGGCTACTTTTCGTATAAGCAGACGCCCAGCCAAGATGACTCCCAAGGCACATGGCAGAAAACTCAGTGAGGCTAAAAAGAACCCACGAGTAACAGCTTAAGGACTGAAGACATCACTGGAACTGGTAACCATCCCTGTTAATGAGTCTTCCATATGGATATTTTTGAACAGGCAAGGTGTCCATATCGAAACACCATGAAGGAAATTGGGAAAATGTATTGTGGCCTGATGAAACAAAAGATGCAAAAGATGAATTGTTCCAGAAGGGCACAGCTTACCAACATCAAAATATCATCCCAACAGCGAAATATGGTGGAGGGAACATTATGATTTTGGCTGACCTCTCTGCCTCAGGGCCTGGACCACTTACCATCAGCGGAAAATGAAAACCCAAGTTTACTAAAATATCTTACAGAATAATGCCAGGGTGGCTGTCCACCAGCTGAAGCTTGGTAGAAGTTGCAGCAGGACAATGACCCTAAGCATTGACATAAATCCACCAAAAATTTACTACTTTTGTCTGCATCGGAAACTGACTGGAACTGATTGCACTGGTGTGAACTAGAGCCATGGGAATACATGGAAAACACTGTGCATGCATTTTTAGTGCACACCTGGTGTGAACTAGCATGGAGGCTGATTAATTTCTATGCAGAGCTGCACCAGAGTTTGCACTCTCCTGTTTTAGTAAATCATCCTCATTGTGTTTAGTCAAGAAGTGGCGATACATATTGTGGATTAAGTAGTCACACTCCTGAATAGATATTTGAAGAAAAGGAAAGTTACCCCTAGGGGCTTTGAGTTGCAGCTATACAATTATTCAATGAGAAGTATAGAAAAATGACATAATTTATAAAAAAAATAAAATAAGTTCTAAGATGGAGGAGCCATCTGGTACATATTGGAACATGGACTCAAAATGTGATTTAAACATTTGAATACAATCAGTAAATATGGGTAAAACAATATAGTGGTTTGACTTATGTGCAGAGACCCCGTCGCGTTTCGACCCTTTTGCTGGTATGGGTCTTCTTCAGGGGGAAGAAAGTTTGCAGGCATAAGTTCTATAAGACAATATGTACATAATGATGAGATTTGTTGAAAAAAACAAACAAACAAACATATATGTATTATGCTGATATGAATACAGTCATTATTGCAGACATTGATTCAAAAGTATATAGTTACCAGGGTGAATGTTGAGAGCCAGAACCGGTAGCCAGACGCAGACCATACCACCAAAAAAGGGGGGACTCCCAAAGGGGCGCTCAGGGAACAAGGAGGTCAAGATGGAAACATAGACCAGGCAGCGGGGTAGGTAAAACAACCCCCAGGCCTACGAGAGGTCGCAAAAACATGGACCCCGCATAGGGCCAGAGGGGGAGGGGAAAAAGGCAGAGCAGGGCGGCAAGGGAGGAGAGCTGGGCCCGACGAGGTGAAGAACAAGCCACCAAGGGGGGAGCTGACAAACCTAAGGGGAGAAAAATACCCCATCATGAGGGTAATTGCAACCTGAGTGGTAATGCAAACAGAAAGTCAACAGGGAGGAGGGAAAAATGGTAGTGGGTGTGTGGGCGGATGGTGGTAAAGAATCGTGTATATGAAAAAGTGGATGAGTGGAGTGAGAAAAAATGTGAGTGAAAAGAATGCGTGAATTGAATGGTGAGTGGGAAACAAAGGGAAGATGGAGTGTGAGATGAGCAATAGGTTACCCATATTTACTGATTGTATTCAAATGTTTAAATCACATTTTTGAGTCCATGTTCCAATATGTACCAGATGGCTCCTCCATCTTATTACTTTTTTTTTTTTTTTTAATTATATAATTTTTCTATACTTCTCATTAAATAATTGTATAGCTGCAACTCAAAGCCCCTAGGGGTAACTTTCCTTTTCTTCAAATATCTATTCAGGGGTGTGCAGCACCTTAATCCACAATATGTATCACCACTTCTTTGATCGTGGGTGGCATTTAGAATTTATCCCCTTTTATGATATGAGCAGATTTGGATCTTTAGGCTACTTAGCCAGAGCCCACACAGGCTATTAGGTATCCTTTCGCTCTCCCTTGCATACTCTCAAGGGATCTCCTGTTTAAGGGGTAACTGTAACGAGATGTATTGTGGAGGTTTCCTCACAGTAAGCTTCCCTCGGTTTATCGTTATTTGATAGAAGGAAAGGTACCCCAAGGGGCTTTGAGTTGCAGCAAAAAATTTTAATGGATTCCAAAGTTCAAGAAATAATTTATTAACAAGATACATGGTTAAAAAAAAGTGTTCTAGTGGGATCAAGACATGAGTTCCAAAATGCGATTTAAAAGTAGATACATAAATACAACCATGTGAGTTCATGTAACAAAAAAGTAAACTTGTACTAGAAACCCGACGCGTTTCGACCTTTGATAATGGAGGTCTCTTCAGGGGGAAATGATTGAAAACATGAACAAAAAAGATACATATAAATAATATTTGTTAAAGCAGAAAACAAACAAATATTTACACAATAAATTATATACAATCATTGTTCCGAAAATCTGTTTTTTTTGTTATCGTTTTAACAAACGATAACGAAAGAGCAAGAAACGAACGAAACCGAAAGATCCGACATAAAAAATGCTTTATTTTCTTTTTCGTTGCGGTAAAAATTCGATATAGAGAGATTCGACATTATAGGGAAAAGATTTGACATTATAGGAAAAAGATTCGACATTATAGAAAAAAGATTCGACACTATAGAAATAATAGATTCGACATTACAGAGATTAGATTTTGATTTATGAGAAAATAGATTCGACATTATTACTAGTCATACAACATTAGAATTCTTGTAGGCGGAATATTCGAATGGAAATGTACGATTCGACGTAAAGATTTGACGTTCCGTCGAATATTCTTTTGACCATTCGAGAGAAACCAAGTATTATTGGATTTTCGGACGAAAGCTATTCCCCAACAAAATAAATCAAAACGATTTTCGGGAGTAAGTAAATACATTTATTTTCCAAACGAAAACGAAAAAACCAAACAAAATATTCCATTCTGCACATGTCTAGTGTGCAGCACCCATAACCCACAGCTAGTATCCTTTTCCCTTTGCTAACTCTTAATCCTTATATACTCCATTATTATTACATTTTTACTTATTTGATTAACGTGGGGATTTTGTTCCTCCTCATACGCTGAGTTTTTTGACATTCTTCTGTCTGCTCTTTGTCCCTTATAATTCTTGTTTTTTTATTCAACAGTATCATTATATTAGAATTATATTTATATCTATACTTCGGAAACATGCATATTTAATTTTGGTAACTCAATTTATTCATTTTATGATTGTTTCTTCATCAATTTATGTATGTACAGTTATCCAAGTGTCATGCCTGGGGGTTTCCCCGGGTTCACCAATGGCAAGGTTTTTTTTATGGCAGGGGTATGTTTCCACCTCCACACCTCGCGGCAGGCCAGGGGGGGGGAATTTCAGAGATTTTCTTGGCTCTCACTTTCCCCTTAGAGTCGGTTCACACTGGGGCGACTTGGGATCCGACTTGAGGTCGCCTCAAGTCGTCCCAAGTCGCGCTGTAGAGAAAAACAATGTTAGTGAAAGGGAGCGGTGTTAATGCACACTACTCATGTCGCTCCGACTTCAGAAAAGGTTCCTGTACGACTTCAATCCGACTTGTCGCCTCAGAAGTCTGATCACTAGCTACTTTCCAGATAAGATAACATACATTTCTCAGGCAAACCTCTCCCTCCCTCTCCCAGAGCAGATTGTTGTTTTATTGGCCATTGGAATGTCTCCTGTCCTGGAGATGACTTCAAGTCGGGTTGTAAATCGCCCCAGATCGCCCTGTGGTTAATGCTCAAGTTGTGTCTGAGTCGCCTCTGAAAGTCGCGCTGGAAGTCGTGTCGCTCCAGTGTGAACCGACTCTTATGCTCCATGGCGGTCTTTCACTTTTTGACCGCCAGATGGAGCTCCCAGCCTGCCGGCGGCGTTTCCGCGATCCTCCAGTGACGTCACGGCATTTCCGACGGGAACAGGCACGGCGGTTGCCAGGGACTTGCGTCCTTCCAGGACGCCAGGGGGGTCTCACCACAATGGCCGCAGTTTCCGCTGCCGCCTTGGTCCCCGTAGCCTTTGGGGGGAGTTTGGGTGGTGGTGGTGGTCACGCCCCATGCAGGATCATTACCCATATATATAGAGCAGCCATGGATCACTCGTACCATAGAGTTCTAGATTATGAGCTCTATTATAGAGCTATAGATTTTCTATACAATAGGTTCTATCCACCCCACATTCAACTAGGGGAACACTGCAGCATATCCCTCTATAGCAGTGTTTCTCAATTCCAGTCCTCACGCCCCCCCCCCCCCCCAACAGGTCATGTTTTCGGGATTTCCCTCAGCTGAAAAGGCTGTGGGAATTACTAAGGCAGTGAAACTGATCAAATCACCTGTGCAAAATAATGGAAATCCTGAAAACCTGACCTGTTGGGGGGGCGTGAGGACTGGAATTGAGAAACACTGCTCTATAGACATTATCATGTTTGCCTAGTGGTCCACCTTATCCGCCGTTTTTTGTCTTCGCTTTTTCTTTTTTTTTCTTTTTTTTGTTTGTTTGTTTTTCTTCTGTTTCCCATTTTGTTTTTTTTCTACTTTCACATGACCACACCCTTTATTACACACACCATGACATTCATGTTCCCGTCCCTATACTCGCCATTTTTTCCACTTTACATCCCCCCCTTTTTTTCTGCCCCACACTCATGCACATCCATTACAACACTTTCTATCTTCTCACATTTCATTCACTAATTTTTTCTCACCTATTGCTCATCTCACACTCCATCTTCCCTTTGTTTTCCACTCACCATTCAATTCACGCATTCTTTTCACTCACATTTTTTCTCACTCCACTCATCCACTTTTTCATATACACGATTCTTTACCACCATCCGCCCACACACCCACTACCATTTTTCCTGTTGACTTTCTGTTTGCATTACCACTCAGGTTGCAATTACCCTCATGATGGGGTATTTTTCTCCCCTTAGGTTTGTCAGCTCCTCCGTGGGTGGCTTGTTCTTCACCTCGTCGGGCCCAGCTCTCCTCCCTTGCCGCCCTGCTCAGCCTGTTTCCCCTCCCCCTCTGGCCCTCTGCGGGGTCCGTGTTTTGCGACCTCTCGTAGGCCTGGGAGTTGTTTTACCTACCCCGCTGCCTGGTCTATGTTTCCATCTTGACCCCCTTTTTCCCTGGGCGCCCCTTGGGAGTCCCCCCTTTTTTGGCGGTATGGTCTGCGTCTGGCTACCGGTTCTGGCTCTCGACATTCACCCTGGTAACTATATACTTTTGAATCAATGTCTGCAATAATGACTGTATTCATATCAGCATAATACACATATGTTTGTTCGTTTGTTTGTTTTTTCAACAAATCTCATAATTCTGTACATATTTTCTTATAGAACATATGCCTGCAAACTTTCTTCCCTCTGAAGAAGACTAATACCAGCAAAAGGGTCGAAACGCGTCGGGGTCTCTGCGCATAAGTAAAACCAATATATTGTTTTACCCATATTTACTGATTGCATTCAAATGTTTAAAACACATTTTTGAGTCCATGTTCCAATATGTACCAGATGGCTCCTCCATCTTAGAACTTATTTTTTTTTTTTATAAATTATATAATTTTTCTATACATCTCATTGAATAATTGTATAGCTGCAACTCAAAGCCCCTAGGGGTAACTTTCCTTTTCTTCATTGTGTTTAGTCAATGACAGATTAGATGCAAGTATAATTTTATTAACTGCGATTTAACATCCACTTCTGCTATGAAATACATAGTATTGGTATTAGTGGCAGCAAGGGGAGAGGAACTAAATGTACAAAATACGTGCTGGAAACTTTGTTGCAATTTTTAGAACATACAGCACTGTGCAAAAGTTTTATGCAGGTTTGAATAAATTCTATATGTAGAATTTAATTTATATAATATAGATAAAAATAATACTGTAATATACATTTTATATATAGAATTGCATTAAGTCCAGTATTCAGGATATATAAGTTGCAGCAGTCCCGTGACCACAGCAAACTAAGCGTTTCATTTTATATAAGTATCAGGTGTGCAGAAAGAATGCTTTTAAAAAGATATTTTAATTCTTTATTTTTATCAATTTACAAAATGCAAAGTAATGCTGGCCATACACTATACGAAAATTCGGCCGAAAATCGGTCGTTAAGAAAGATCTTTCGTTTTTCGGCCAGTTAACCACTTAAGGACCCCCGCACGCACATATACGGCCACAGAATGGCACGTACAGGCACAAGGGCGTAAATTTACGTCCCCGCCTGAGTGCGGTTCGGGGGTCCCATCGGGACCCCCTCCGCGGCGTGCGGGGGTCCCCCTACCTCTGGGAGCGATCCGGGATCTGCGGGCGGATGTCCGTGATATCCGCCCCCCCGCGATCGCTCCCAGCCAATGGGAGCGCGCTCCCAGTCTGTCACTTCCTCCTCCTGTGTTTACACAGGAAGGAGGAAATGATGTATTCTCTCATCGCAGCGCTGTTTCCCAGCGCTGCTGATGAGAGAAGACATCACAAGTAAGTGTGCACCAACACAACACTGACACACACTCACATAGGCATATTAACCCCTTGTGATCGCCCCCCCCCCCACCCCCCTGTCACAGTGTCACTGAATGCAGTGACACTGAATGCAGTGTCAGTGTGACAGGCAGTGTAAAAAACAATTAGTGTTAGGTTCAGGATAGCCCCCCCACCCCCCCTAATAAAGTTTTAACCCCCTGATCACCGCCCTAGTTAACCCTTTCACTCCCTATTGCCAGCGTCACTAAGCGATCATTTTTCTGATCGCTGTATTAGTGCCGCTGTTCCCGCTAGGTAGCTATTTTTTTTATTGCGATTTTTTTTTTTACTAAAGACATGTGGCTAAATAAATTTTGGCCTAAATGTTTGACTAAAATTTAGTTTATTTGATTTTTTTTTTAACAAAAAGTAAAAAATAGTGTTTTTTTTTCAAAAATGTCGCTCTATTTTTGTATATAGCGCAAAAAATAAAAATCGCAGAGGTGATCAAATACCACCAAAAGAAAGCTCTATTTGTGGGAAGAAAAGGACGCAAATTTTGTTTGGGAGCCACGTCGCACGACCGCGCAATTGTCTGTTAAAGCGACGCAGTGCCGAATCGCAAAAACACCTTGGGTCATTTACCAGCGTATTGGTCCGGGTCTTAAGTGGTTAATGGGAACAAAATCGAAAATCGTTTGGACATTTTTGAGCCGAAAAAACGAAGGACAAGTTTGGAAATTTTCTGACGAACGAACGATAAATCGGAAGGTTAATGTGTTTCCCGTCCGAACTTTCTGCACTAGGTATATGTAAAAAAAAACGAACCTTTTTTTTTTTTTTATGTCCACTGAACGATTTATCGGCCATTACATGATGGCACTATCGTTTGCACTTGCGAAAGAACTTTCGTTTTTCGAAAGTTCGTTCGGACGATTTTTCGTGGAGTGTATGGCCAGCATTACACTTGCACACTTGCAGAAACTCAGGGGGGATTAGAATCAGGTGTATGATTAACCAACTATACCAAGCAGGGGCTAATGATCATCAATTTGATACATAGATTTAACTGGAAGTGATGGTTTGGCCCCTATAAAGTCCTGATCTCAACATCATTGAATCTTTCTGGGATTGTATGAAGAGACAGAAGGAACTGTGGCATTTTACATCTACTGATGATCTATGGTTAGTTCTCCAAGATGTTTGGAACAACCTAACTGCTGAGTTCCCTCACAAACTGTGTGCAATTATACCTAGAAGAATTAAAGAATTGATTGTGTTTTGAAGGCAAATAATGGTCACACCAAATGTTGATTTGATTTTAATTGCTCTTCTATTAATTTACTTTTCATGTTGTTAATTGATAAAAAATAAACTACCGGTAATTGGATTTCTACTTCTGAACGCATTCTTAATTACAGCATTTTTTCACACCTGTCTAACACTTATGCTGCGTACACACGATCACTTTTTGTGATGAAAAAAAACAACGTTTTATCTCACGAAACAAAACAAAGTTTTTCAAACTTCATTTTCCAAAACGACATTGCATTCACACCATCGTTTTTGCAAAAAGCTCTAGCAAAGCGTAATGACATACACCACGTTCGGCAGCACTCTGTTCCATTGAAGCTCCGTCTCATAACTTGCTTCTGAGCATGCGCGGGGTTTAAAAAACGTTGTTTTAAACGTCATTTTGCCCACACACAATCACTTTTTATGACACAAAAAATGACATTTTGAAAAACGACACAAAAAATTCAAAAAAATTTTTGGTCATTTTTTTAAAGAAATAAAACAACGTTTTGCCCACACACAATCATTTTAAATGACGTTTATAAAGTGATCGTGTGTACGCGGCATTATGCACAGTAGTGGTGAAATAGATAGCATGCATGTACACCCATTTGGAAAACTCAGACTTTAATTTGCTAAAGTAGTATTTTCACTTATCTCAGTGATTGAGGGGAAACAAAGTGAAAACTTGCTTTGAAAAGAATACCCAATCATGTGTAAGGTAAAACAAAAACAGTTTTTTGCTTTCACATCATTGGATGATTGAAGTCAACACAACTTCCTTTGTTCTCTAAGCTAAATTAGTTCTCATTAACATCTGGGCATAGAGGAAATGCATTTCTGCAAACATGCAAAACATGTGTTATTTCTTAATGACACCCCAAAAGTGAGTAGCAAAGCGCAAGTAGCAAAACACGTTTGGTTCAGTGCCAACATTTGGTACATGAGCTTTTGGTGCATTTTTGGAGTGGAAGGAGACCGATTTAAATGAATGGTACTTCTCTAAGTTGCCTAATAAACAGTAAGTGAAAATTAACTTTGAAAGTAAACTCTATACTCTATTCTTTTAGTAAATTGTAGGTCTCCTAGTTGCTGGGAAGCCAGAGCATAGGACCGGGGATTCTATATGACCTATTTGTTTCAGCTCCTCAACTTCCGCAGACCAGTGGTCCATGCTTCCCTCTTATGCCGCATACACAAGATCGGACATTCCGATAACAAAACCGTGTTTTTTTTTTTCAACGGATTGTTGGCTCAAACTTGCCTTGCATACACACGGTCAAACAAATGTTGTCTGAAATTCCGAACGTCAAGAACGCGGTAATGTACAACACTACGACGAGCCAAGGAAAATTAAGTTCAATGATTCCGAGCATGCGTCAAATTGATTTTGATTATGCGTAGGATTTTTGTGCATCAGAATTGCATACAGACGATCTGAATTTCCCACAAGAACTTTTGTTGTCGGAAAAATTGAGAACCAGCTCTTAAACATTTGTGGTCGAAAATTCCGACAGCAAATGTCTAATGGAGCATACACACGGTCAAATTTTCCAACAACAAGTTCACATTGAACATTTGTTGTCATAAATTCCAACCGTGTGTATGCGGCATGTGTGTGTAATTTTTTCCCTTATTTGCAGAGGACAGATCATTGCACAAAAAAAAAAAACTAACTGTCCTGTCCAGTGCTTTCATTTGTTGACCAAAGCCAGGGCCGGCCTTTGCGTTGTGCGGGCTGTGCGCCCGCACAAGGCGCCATGGGAACACGGGCGCCGTGCATAGGGTTGCCACCTATTTTGCCCGGGCACACATTCCACCGTCCTGTGGCTTGTAGCAGCCAGATTTCTGTCTCGGGCGGCGCGCGTGATCCCGTACTCTGCGCTGCGCTGGTGCCCTGTGATTGGCCGAACGGGCCATGTGCAATGTGCGAGGCGGGCCGGGAAGCAGATATGGGGGTCTATGAATGGCTGTGCTGATCATGTGTTAAGGTGTGGGCGGGGCTGCACTGTGGATACAAGGATCATCGTGCCTGCTTGCTCCCGGAGTCCTGCCTCACGATGTGAGTCCTGCTCATCTGCTTTGTCAGCTTACCTCCCTCCTCTGTTATGTCACCCCCCCCCTCCTCTGTTGTGTCACCCCCCCATCTCCTCTGTTGTGTCACCCCCCATCTCCTCTGTTGTGTCACCCCCCATCTCCTCTGTTGTGTCACCCCCCATCTCCTCTGTTGTGTCACCCCCCATCTCCTCTGTTGTGTCACCCCCCATCTCCTCTGTTGTGTCACCCCCCATCTCCTCTGTTGTGTCACCCCCCATCTCCTCTGTTGTGTCACCCCCCCTGTCCTCTGTTGTGTCACCCCCCCTGTCCTCTGTTGTGTCACCCCCCCATCTCCTCTGTTGTGTCACCCCCCCATCTCCTCTGTTGTGTCACCCCCCCATCTCCTCTGTTGTGTCACCCACCATCTCCTCTGTTGTGTCACCCCCCATCTCCTCTGTTGTGTCACCCCCATCTCCTCTGTTGTGTCACCCCCCTCTGCTCTGTTGTGTCACCCCATTCTGCTCTGTTGTGTCACCCCCCTCTGCTCTGTTGTGTCACCCCCCTCATCTCCTCTGTTGTGTCACCCCCCATCTCATCTGTTGTGTCACCCCCCCTCTCCACCTCCTCTCTCCCACCCACCACTCTTTCTCTAATCCCCCACCAACTCACCCAACCCCCTCTTTCTCCCCCTCTCACCTCCTCCTCTCTCCCACCCACCACTCTTAAATCCCCCCTCTCTCTCTCATCCTCACCCCCACCAACTCTCTCTCTCTCTCTCTCTCTCTCTCCATAATTAAAGGAAGGAAAACGACACTACAGTAGAGGAGCTCCACCCACAAACTCTGGCTCAAAGCGTCTCTCGGTAAGACAGTCTAATGGGGGTCTTTCATGGGGAAGGGGACACTGATGGGTGGGTTCCCTGATCTAATTAAGGGGGGACCGATATAAGGTAAAGGGAGTCCTGGTGGACTACAAGGCCCAGCATTTTACTATAGGAGGCATTGGTGGACTACAAGACCCAGCATTTTACTATAGGAGGCATTGGTGGGACTAAAATGCTGAGCCTTGTAGTCCACCAATGGATCTATAGTAAAATGCACCAATGCTGTAGTGTCAGTGTGTATTGTGCAGTGGTCTGTGGGTAGTGTATTGTGTAGCGGTCAGTGTGTATTGTGTAGCAGTCTGGGGGGGGGGGGGGCTCCACAGGATTAGCTCGCACAGGGCGCCTGAACACCTAAGGCCGGCCCTGACCAAAGCATTTTTAAAACAAGTAACAAATGACTAAAGAACAACTAAACTCTAAAAAAGAAACAATTGGAAGAAGAGGCATACAAAGACTGCCAAAAAACTTCTTCCACTTTGCCTACAATTTTACCTTGTGTATATATTGTAGATGTATGAGCTGTGCAGTTTAAACTTCCAGCTCATTCCAACAGGACATTACATCTTTAGTGGCTGACCAATGGGCAAAATGTGGTTCTTGGGAACCCACAAGTAGTGGCAGAGAGATTGCAGTGTCAGGGAACAGAACATAGAAGAAAGCCTGTGTTGCATAGACACATTTGAACATTATGGTAGCAACCCATTAATCACAAAGCAGTTTCAAAAAGAGTTGGAGAGAACGATGATTGGGTGGGGATATAACTGCCTATGGTTGGAAGAACAACAACATGTAATGTAAAGTACTGTGAACTATATATATATATATATATATATATATATATATATATATATATATATATATATATATATATATATATATATATATATATATATATAGTGTATGCAGTATACCTATCTATCCAGCAGGTGGCACTGTAGTGTGTATCTATGGTAATGTATTTAGAGGAAGTGTTATCTCTAAGTGTATTTTGTTGTATGCTCCTTTTTCCTGTTTTCTGTCTATATGATGTAAAGTCATGATAAAGATATCCTCCATGAAAGTAAAGGTGTTCTGCTGTATGCAAGAAGCTTCCAGGCTAAGATTTCAATATTTTGCCAATACCTATTTCATGGTCTGTTCCTGGCAATTCATAGCAAAAGGTTTCCTAGAACTTCCTGTGAGGAAATGATTTCCTCCCAATGGTTCATCACCTCAAACTAATACTAAAGAACAGATTAGGCAAAATGGCATATGGATAATATGAAATGTGGATAATGAGAAAGATTTGCATATCTAAATTGCAATGTTCAGAGTGTTAAGTAGAACAAAGGATAACGCCAAAGCAGTTGAGGGTGTGTTGCTTTTTATACATTTAATTTTAATTAAAAGGAATATATAAAAAATTAAGTTATATTCAAGCGATTGTAAAGTAAAAAAATAACAAACACCTTTATACTTACCTGCTCTGTGACATGGAATTGCACAGAGTGACCTTGAACTTCCTGGCTCCTCCTCTCTGTACATTGCCTCCATCGGAAGCCACTTCCCATGGGAGCACTTGTGCATGCTCACTTCCGAGTCCTGCTGACGCAGGCTCCATCGTCACTGGCTTTGATTTACGGCAGCAGGAGCAATGACTATCCTGGTGCCCCAGTAAAGCCAGGGAGACATGGAAGTGAGGGGAGAGAAGAGCTGCAGACATGTACAGCATTACTGTACAAGATTGAATGAGGGCTCAGTTAAGTAAAGGGGGGGGGGGCAAAAGCAATGCCTAAACATTATTTACCTTAATGCAAGGAATGCATTAACATGAAAAATGTTTAGGCTTTATAACCCCTTTAACCACTAGCTGACCGCCCACATAGCTGACTAGGATCACATTTAAACCTCTGATTGCCCCTGATGTTAATACCTTCCCTGCCAGTGCCATTAGTACAGTGACGGTGCATATTTTTTTAGCACCTATCACTGTATTAGTGTCACTGGTCCCCAAAAAAGTGTCACTGGTCCCCAAAAAAATTCAAAAGTGTCAGTTAGGCATACCATGTGGCTGCAGCAATATTGTTGTCCCTGTTCACCGCCATCAAAAAGGAAAGGAAAAATATCCCATGGATGCTATAACTTTTGCACAAACCAATTAATATGTACCAGAATACATATTGGCCTAAATTGATGTGTGTGCCCTGCCCACTGCAGCAAGTTTCTTCACCTAACTCACACCTCCTGCAATTTGCTTCTTTTCCCAGCCACCCCCTGCCAGCCTTGCTACAGGCCATATCTGTCAGAAATGGTGTTCACTTTGACGGGATCTATAGATGTACTTTAGTGGGCACATATGATGTAAAGGGGCAATCTAATGGGGACACCTGATGTAAAGGGGCACACTGATGGGGACACCTGAGGTAAAGAGGTACACTGATGGGGGGACCTGGTATATGGAGGCACTCTGATGGATACATATGATGTAAAGGGACACTCTGATGGATACATATGATGTAAAGGGACACTTTGGTGGACACATATGATGTAAAAGGGAATTCTGATGGGCACACCTGATGTAAGAGGTTACTCTGATGAGGACACATAATGTAAGGGGCTACAGTGATGGGGGACACCTGATATGTGGGGGCACTTTGATGGGCACATATGATGTAAAGGGCCACTCGCATGGGCACATATGTTGTAAAGAGGTACTGATGGGGACACAGTGTAAAAAGGCACTGTGATAGGGACACCTGGTGTAAAGGGGCACTCTAATGGGGACACCTAAAGTAAGGCGTCACTTTGATGGGGGACCTTATGTAATGGGACACTCTGATGCGGACACTTTATGTAAGGGGGCACACCACATGTAAAGGGGCACTCTGATTGGGACAACTGATGTAAGATGGTACTCTAATGGTGGTAAATGATATATGGGGGCATGCTGATGGGGGCAACTGATATACACAGGTCTTTAGATGCACAAACCTGAAGCAAGGGGCACTTTAATGGGGACACCTAATGTAAAGGGGCAACTGATATATGAAGGTACTCTGATTGGGATGCCTATTTTATGGGGGAACTCTGATGGGTGCATATACATTTTTAGAGTATTACCAGAGTGTGTGATGGGAACATTAACAAAAGCACCAAAAAGCTAGGATTGCACTAAAAAATGAAAGCAGACGCTGAAAACAGACCAATATATGTTCATTCTTCATGTGGAAAGTTTAAAACCAGTTTGCTTCATTCGTTGTGAAACCATAGCAAAAATCTAAATGTAGCAACATGAAGCGCCACTTTGAAACACAGCATAGTTCGCTTAAGCAAACATATCCACAGCATTCCGAAGTCAGGGCACATAAGTTAAATGAAAGCCCAGTATGACAGGTCTACCAAAGTCCTCTCACATTCATTTACAGCCCATCAGCATGTAAATGTATGTTCACCTAAAGCAGCATGGATTTTGGGCCAACACAAAAGAAGTGCTTAAATACTTTTGCTAAAACTTTACTTGAGAGTAAACAAAAAGATGAGTAGTGTAAAAAAATCAATTTCCTTAGCCATTGATGATGTAAGAAAAGGCTTGCCAATTAACGAGATAACCTAGCTTGTTTTGACCATTCTCTGAACTCCGCTGCTGACTTTGGCTTGTCCCCTAACCACTTCTGTCTCCTCCATTGGCTCCCACTTTACTGATCAGTTCTAGACCAAGCTTGTGTCCTGACCATGCTCCTGCCTGTTCCCTGTACCTGATCCATCCTGTCTGTGTATGACCTGACCTGGCCTGCCTGACTCTGCTACTCTGCCTGCTGCTGCCAGCATCAGCTGCCCAGCTGCTCACCTCCTTACTTGAGCCGCCTGGCGACTTCTCCTGCCCAGCGTGGACATCTGTCCTGCTGCTAGCAGGACTTAGGACTTGTACACACGGCCGGGTTTCCCGATGGGAAAACTGCGAGGAGAGCTTTTCTGATGGGAAAACTGCCCAAAAAACGACGGATTTCCGGCGCTGGGATTTCCGGCGGACTTTTTCCCGGCAGTTTTCCTATGGGAAAAACTGCGATGGAGCATACACACGGTCGGATTCCTGACCAAAGCTCTCATCTGAGTTTTCCCAACTGGAAAACCTCTTGTGTGTACCGGGGAAAGTTAATGAGCAGGTTCTCGGTTGTCGCCCCGGGATTTCCGACAGATCTTTTCCCGGTCATGTGTATGAGGCATAACAGGCATTTGTGCCACTCTGTACTCCTGTGCCTCCTGTCTGCGCTATCAGGGGCTCAGAGTCAGAGGTGTAAGAGAGGCCTTCCTCGTCATATCAGGCTCTGGTACCATATATGTGATAGATGACTCAACAGATATAAATGATAATGCCGGCCTTTGGTGTATGAAAGATTTTTTTCACAAAGAAACAAAAGAACTCTGCAAGGAGCTGTTAACTGTAATACCACTTAAGACACAAGTAAAAGACATATATTAGGGCATTAAGAAGATGCTGAGAATGCGGTAAAAACTGTAGATCCGAAAAAGGTGGTCTCAGTTACCACAGATGGTGCCCCTTCCATCGTAGGAAAGGAAAGAGGAGCTGAAAGAGGACAACCCTGACTTTTTTGCTTACCACTTTATCAATTATCAGACTGTTTTGTGTGCTATTCTGTCTGAAAGGTTTGCTGAAATAATGGAAACATTGATGAAACTCAGAATATCCTCATTCCATCAATATCGTCTGCTAAGAGTTTCCCTTATGCTTCGTACACATGACCGTTTTTTCTGACGAGAAAATTGCCAATTTTTAGATTGTTTGGGAAAACCGGTCATGTGTATGCTCTATAGCAGTTTTCCTGGCGGAAAAAACTTCCCGCAAAAAAATTCAAACCTGCTCTATTTTTTCCTGTCGTTTTTCCTGTTAGTCTTTTTCTCGTCGCGAAAACCGATTGTGTGTAGGCTTTTCCGAGGGGAAAGAACGTGCATGCTCAGAATCAAGTATGAGATGGGAGCGCTCGTTCTGGTAAAACTAGGGTTTGTAATGGAGATATCACATTCATCACGCTGCAACGTACTGAAAAGCACGGAGGCTGAAAAGCGCAAATCGTCACTTACTAAACTTTTATTGTTAATAAGGATAAGCAAAAAAATGAGTTTTCACTTTTTTTTACAAGATGAGAGCACAATGAATAGTATTGCTTTTCTAGCAGACATAACATCAAACCTGAGGCTGGGTTCACACTTGTCCGACAAACGCTCTGACATTAGGAGCTCATGTCGCATGACGTGTGAAAATCAATGTTTCCCTATGAGAGCCGTCTTAACTGGTCCGACACAAGTCAGTCCGACTTTGAAAACACTCCCTGTACTACTTTGCTCCAACATTGATCCTACTTCAGCCCATTGAATATCATTGAAGTCGGACCAAAGTAGGAGCCTTGTCCTTACCAGACATCCGACATGTGATTACAGCAGCAGTAAGAGGAATTTATCTCACTCTGGGATTGTTTTGATTGGTCAAAGAACAAGTCAGACTACCACAAAGTCAGTTCAAAGTAGTATCCTGTTCATGAAAGTCGGATGGATGTAGGACCAATGTAGGACCAATGTAGGACCGATTTCACAGAGCAAAGTAGGATGAAAGTCATACTGCTGTAGTGTAGTATAGTGTGAACCCAGCCTTAATGAACTACATTTAAAGCTGGAGGGCAAGAACAAGTCAATTAGTGGTTAGATGACTCCTGTCTGCACCTTTCAGAGTAAACTGGAATTGTTTAACCACTTAAGGACCTTGCCTGTTTTTCAGATTTGGTTTATACAAGATTAAATCAGTTTTTTTTGCTAGACAATTACTTAAAACCTCCAAACATTATATATATTTTTTTCTAACACCCTAGAGAATAAAATGGCGGTCATTGCAATACTTTTTGTCACACCGTATTTGCGTAGCGGTCTTGCAAGCGCACTTTTTTTGGAAAAAAAACTTTTTTTTAATTAAAAAATAATACAACAGTAAAGCTAGTCCAATTTTTTTTTAAATTGTGAAAGATAATGTTACGCCGAGTAAAATGATACCCAACATGTCATGCTTCAAAATTGTGTCCGCTCGTGGAATGGTGTCAAACTTTTACCCTTAAAAATCTCCATAGGCGACGTTTAAAAAATTCTATAGGTTGCATCTTTTCAGTTACAGAGGAGGTCTAGAGCTAGAACGATTGCGGTGATACCTCACTTGTGTGGTTTGAACACTGTTTTCATATGCGGGCGCTACTCACGTGAGCTCGTCGGGACGGGGCGATTTAAAAAAAAATTGGTCTTTGACAACAGCTTCTTCTGCTCATCCAGAATCCATCCCTGAAGCTGAGTGTTTTCAAAGGACTCTTCCAATGCAGACCTTCCAGTGGACACATGAGGGATTGCTACAGACAGAAATGATTGATCTGCAAACAAATGTTGCACTAATGCCTCGTACACACAATCGTTTTTCCCATCCGGAAAACTACCATGTTTGGCCGGGAAAACCGGCCATGTGTATGCTACATAGCAGTTTTTCCGACAGGAAAACTGCGAGCAAAAAAAATGAGAACTTGTTCTCTTTTTTTCCCGCCGCGATTCTCTGCGTTTTTTTTGCTCGGCAGTTTACCTATGGGAAACACTGCAGTGGAGCATACACACGGCTGGTTTTCCCGACCAAAGCTGTCATGGCAGTTTTCCTGTTGGGAAAACCAGGCCGTGTGTACACGGGAAATGCAACTGAGCAGGTTCTCTGTTCCCCTGCAAACTTTTGACCACTGGGAAAACCGATTGTGTGTTCGAGGCATTATCACCTGAACGTTTTTGTAGCTTGAAGCCTGAAGCTACAAAAGGTACATAACGTCAAAATAAAGATGTATATATACAGTGGGCGGTCAAGTGGTTTGATTTTTTTTCATTAGAAGGTTCTATTTGCTTCTTACTTGAAATATGGATGTGCTTTTTATGTTTTATTAATCACTTCAGGGCCGGAAGATTTCCCTCCTTAACCACTTCCCGACGGCCGTGCGACTTTATACGGCCGCAGGGTCTGGGAACTTCTGTGCTGGCCGTGTCCCTTGGACACAGCCAATCACAGATCCCGGTAAATAGCCAATCACAGCGGCTATTTACAGCGCGATCATGGTGGCCAATGAGAGATGATCTCAAATGTAAACATATGAGATCATCTCTCATTGCCGTCTCTCCCTCCTCACACAGACACCACGTGTGAGGAGGGAGAACTTCTGTGAGTTTGCAACAAAGTTTAAAGTGACATACAGTGACATAAAAGTGCCCAATCAGTGTCCAGTGCCTGGGAAACACTTGATTCCCACCTGTGCCACCAGTACCACCTGTGCCCACATGTGATCAGTGCCCATCTGCCGCCTCAGTGCACATCTGCAGTGTGTATCAGTGCCCACCTGTGCCACCTCATCAGTGCCCACCTGTGCCACCTCATCAGTGCCCACTTGTTCCGCAGTCAATCAGTGCCCATCTGTGCCACCTCATCGGTGCACATCAGTACCCATCTCATCAGTACCCATCTCAGTGCCATCTGTGCCGCCTCATTAGTGCCATCTGTGCCGCCTCTGAGCCTCATCAGTGCACATCTGTGCAATCAATCAGTGCACATTTGTGACGCCTCATCAGTGCACATCTATTCCACCTCATCAGTACCCATCTGGGTGACCTCAGTACCCATCTGGGACACCTCAGTACCCATCTGTGCCACCTTAGTACCTGGTTGTGCCACCTCAGTACCCATCTGTACCGCCTCATTAGTGCCCATCTGTGCCGCATTAGTGCCCATCTGTGCAAACAATCAGGGCCCATATGTAACGCCTCATCAGTGCCCATCTGTGCTGCCTCAACGCACATCTGTGCCACCTCATTAGTGCCACCTGTGCCGCCTCATTAGTGCCACCTGTGCCGCCTCATCAGTACACATCTGTGCTGCCTCATCGGTGTACATCTGTTCCACCACCTCAGTACCCATCTGTGCCACCGCAGTACCCATCTCTGCCACCTCAGTACCCATCTCTGCCACACACCTGTGAAGTCGCATCACCACCGCCAGCAACCATGTCAAAATGTTGCTTTTCCGCTGAGGAGGCATATAAAATTCTACAGTAGTGGAACAGTGACAGGCTCAGAGGCAGTGGCATCCACCAGCACCGACGTGCCATCCATCAGCACCGATGTGCCATCCATCAGCACCGACGTGCCATCCACCAGCACCGACATGCCATCCACCAGCACCGACATGCCATCCACCAGCACCGCAGTACCTCGGCAACAAAGGCCAAGGACCCATGCCAGCCTTCCCTATGCCCTTCAGAACCCCTTGTGGCTTCCTCCAAATACAGGAGAAGCCAACATTCCCCCTTTCACTGCCCAGCCAGGAGTCCAGGTGGACACGGACAATTTTTTCCCAATTCATTTTTTTAATTTATTTTTTACTGAGGAACTGCTATCTAGTATTGTGGCCCAGTGCAACCTATATGCCAAACAATTTATTGCCAATAATCCAACATCTTCTTATGCCCGTCCCTTCCAGTGGAGAGACCTAACGGTGGAGGAGTTTAAGGTTTTTTAGGCCTCACATTTTGCATGGGACTCAACCCAAAAAATGAAATGCATTCCTTTTGGTTAAAACGCCCCATCTACCATATGCCAATCTTCACTGCAAAAATGCCCAGAACCAGATATTTTATGATCATGAGGTTCCTCCACTTCAATCATAATACCCTGTGCCTTCCCCGAAATCACCCAAATTTTGACAGGCTTTTCAAAATTTGCCCCTTATTAAATTATTTTTCGGAATTATTCCCCCAGTTATATACCCCGGAACAACACATATGTGTGGATGAGTCCCTTGTAAAATTTTGTGGCAGACTTAAAATCAAGCAGTTTATCCCCAGAAAAAGGGCCCACTATGGGGTGAAGGTTTACAAACTATGTGAACGAGTCAGTTAGTCTAAGAAGGGAAGGACACCCAGCTGCATCCCCCCAATTGCCCAGACTACTTGGGATCAAGTGGAAAAGTTGTTTGGCAAATCATCAACCCCCTACTAGATAAAGGCTACAATCTATACGTTGATAACTTTTACACCTCTCTTCCCCTGTTCCACAACCTTCACCAGAAGCAGACTCCAGCATGTGGCACGGTAAGAAAGAACCGGAAAGGCTTTTCTCAAAGCCTTGTGAATAAGAAGCTGAAAAAGGGAGAATCAACAAGTCTGCACAACAATGAGGTTCTGCCAGTAAAGTGGAAGGACAGAAGAGACGTGTACATGTTGTCTTCCATCCACAACAATTCCTTTGTGGAAATCCACAGAAGGCGTGGCACCACCATCCAAAAGCCCACGCGCATCTGGGACTACAATGCAATTCATTTTTTTCATTTGGTCGTATACAATTCATATATTGTTTATCGCAAGTCCACCCAAAACCCCCTACCCTTCCTTGGCTACCAGGAGGAAATCACCACTGCCCTGATATTCCAGAACAACCTACCCCAAAACATCCATCCAACATAGACTCGGTCTAGCAGACGGACGTGTGCCTAAGAGCTCCTCTCAGTGTGTAGTCAGACATCGAGAGAGCAGGACGCTCTCCCACGAGTCACTCTCTCAGGGATAGTGCAGGGTCCTCCCACTGTGCGGCTCCGGCCTCACAGACAGGCAGGCAGGGTTCCATCTCCCTGTCATCCACCCGCCATCCATCTGCCACCACTCGGACTAGCTGCTCTCCCCCCTCCTGGATTTCCACCTGACCTGGTAAGCCACTTCTTGGGAGCTGCAGGCGGCCGTCCTTCTCAGGACAAGCCACAGCAGCCTCCCCCAATCCCCACGGCTTCTTCCCTGCTCCTCGCTCCCATACCTCTACCCCTGCTCGGGCGTCCTTTCCGCCAGCCATCCCCACAAGCCACCGCTACCCACCGCTACCCTCGGGCGTTTTTTCTTGGGGTTCCCTCCGCGCCGATCAGTGCCGATTCGCGGCAGCCGCGACTTAGGAAAGGCCGCGGCTTCACCCGCGGCCTAGCGGCGCGCCGCTCCTCACTCCCCAATTAGTCGGCTTCCCCCAATCCCCACGGCTCCTCCCCGCTCCTCACCCCCATACCTCTACCCCCGCTCGGGTGTCCTTTCCGCCAGCCATCCCCACAAGCCACCGCTACCCTCGGGCGCGGTGTTTTTGTTCCCTCCGCGCCGATCAGTGCAGATTCGCGGCAGCCGCTACTCAGGAAAGGCCGCGGCTTCACCCGCGGCCTAGCGGCGCGCCGCTCTTCACCCCCCCAATCAGCCGGCACCACCTAATCAATCGGGCCATAAAGCCCCCCCCACCCCAGTAGAGCCCCTTTGCCCTCTGATCATCTCCCTTAGCCCACCAGGCACCACTCAGCCTGATACCCCCCAGCCTGGATCCTGCTGCCAGGTCGGCGGCCATCTTCCTCCACCCAGCCCTATTCACTATTACTTGATCCAGGGCTAATACCCGATCGCCTCTTCAGGGGTCAGGAAGGAATTTTTTTCCCCTACCGCAGCATATTGGCTCAGCGTGGTGAGGGTTTTTTTGCCTTCCTCTGGACCAAGCACTGGATCTGAGGATTCAGTTATCCTTGTGAATCCACCCCACCCCCCCCCCGCCCTTGATTCCACGGCGGACATGGTTAATCGGCAATACTCGGCGGAGATCATTTGGGATCTGGGTCGATTTGCCGCCATTCTGCCGGCCGCCACCAAAAAAGCCCTAAGAAATCTGCGACTTTTGAGGATCGATCGACGATCGACTGCCAGAAATCGCAGCCATTTACCCCAGCCCAAGCACATATCATGTGCATTGATCAACACTAGATCGGCAGTAAAACACCGATTAGAAATCCATGATTTCTTATTACAACATGACTTAGACTGCCTCTTTATTACAGAGAGCTGGCTCACAGCCGACTGTAACTCCATTCTAGGAGAATTGGTGCCAGAAAACTACCGTATTATAACGGAAAACAGAATAGGGCAAAGAGGAGGAGGACTGGCGGTGATCCATAAGACGCGTCTTGCGATCACAAAACCAAGCCTCCAAAATCCTCTTCCATTTATGGAAACCCTTACTCTTCAACTGCAAGTAAACGGCCAGGAGACCGTCCGGATTCTACTCTGCTATAGGCCACCCGGCCCCAAGTCGCAGCTGCTCCCATCTTTGACGGACTTTGCCTCCACCTATACCCTGAACAGCAAACACCTTTTGCTACTCGGGGATTTCAACCTCTGGGCCAACTCCCCGCAAGACCCCATTGCCGACGCCTGCATCGACCACTTGGAAGGATTAGGGCTTCAGCAACTAGTATGTGGGCCCACACATGCTTCAGGTCACACGCTCGATCTTATTTTCAGACAAGATCTGGAAATAAAAATATTGGATAATGAACCATTGCCATGGACAGATCACCATGCAATAAAGTTCATTATTTCTGAATTCCCCCCCCTAACAAAAACATCAAATCCAGTGACAACACACTGGACCAGATGTCAGAAGAAGCTCCACTCGGAACTCTTCAAAGCCACGTTAGGGGAAAAATTAAACACAATTCAACCGCACCAAACAGCGGAAGAAACTCTGGAGGCCATAAACACAGCACTATTGCAGTCAGCTGACTTGATAGCGCCGAAACGAAAGACTCTGATCAGGAAAAATAACTCTGGCTGGTTCAACAACCAGCTGGCGCTACTGAAGCAAGAGCGCAGAAGGGCAGAAGCAGCCTGGAAAAGAAGCTCTTCAGATGAGAACCTCTCGATCTACAAGGCAAAAACCAGAAAATACTACAAGCAAATCTTCGAAGCCAAGAAAAACTATTTTTCTGAGGCTATCAACGGTGCCCTAAATCGACCCCGCGAACTCTTCAAGCTGGTCACTCAGACCATGAATCCAGGATGTCTGGAAGCCCCCAACTGGGATACACAAGAATTTTGCGATGAGTTGTCGGATTGCTTTATTAACAAAATTGAGGCTATCCGGCAAAGCATTCAGCGGAACAATTGCTCTCCCAGCCCCCCCCGTAGTCATTTACACAGCACCGGCAGCAATTCACCACAGTTAGGTGAGTTCACGCTGGAATCCATCTCTATTCAGACCACTAAAAATATCATCGGCACTCTGCGCAACAGCACTGCGCCAAATGATATTATCCCCACTAAACTGCTCAAGGAATGCGCCGATATCCTGGCACCTCCTGTCACGCAGCTTATCAACCAATCCTTCAGGGAGGGCATAATGCCCTCCCAGCTGAAGGAGGGTTTCATTCAACCCATCTTGAAGAAAGCCACCCTGGATCCCAAGGACCCACTCAACTGGCGCCCCATAACAGGCCTAAATGTTCTCTCCAAGGTAATGGAGAAAGCTGTGGTACAGCAGCTGCAACTGCATCTAGATACCCACAACTTACTCGACCCACTTCAATCAGGATTCCGTCCCGGTCACGGGACGGAAACAGCATTGCTTAAGATATGGGACGACGTTCTCGAGGCCGCAGACGAAGGAGAATCTTCTCTTCTGGTTTTGCTGGACCTAAGCGCAGCCTTTGACACAGTTGATCACAAGCTGCTATTGACGCGGCTGGCTAAAATAGCCAAAGTCGCAGATCTATCCTGGTTCTCCTCTTTTTTGGAAAACCGTTCGCAAATAGTGAAGTTAGGACCCTTCACTTCTGAACAACGCACATTATCGTGCGGGGTCCCTCAAGGATCTCCCCTGTCGCCGATGTTATTCAACATCTATGTGCGTCCTCTTTTCGAAATCATCAGCAGCCAAAAACTGCTATATCACTCATATGCAGACGACACGCAACTGTACTTCCGCATTTGCAATAAAAAGGATCACCACCTCAATCTAGAGACATGCCTCTCTCTGATAGAGGACTGGATGACAAAGAGTTATCTCAAACTCAACGGAGCAAAAACAGAACTTCTTCTGTTTCACGCCAAGCGTAGGAATCAATCGTCAACAACCTGGATCCCCCCGCCCATTCTGGGCAAAATCATCACCCCTAGCGCCAAAGTCAAAAGTCTTGGGGTCATCTTTGACTCCGACATGACAATGAACGCACAAATAGGGGCAGTAGTCAGCGGATCTCACCATCTGCTGCGCCTACTACGCAGACTCACGCCTTTTATTCCCAAGAAAGACATAGCGGTCGTGGTGGGAGCAATTGTTAACTCCAGACTGGACTATGCAAATGCCCTTTACCTCGGACTCCCCAAGTACCAAATCGCTCGTCTTCAAGTCGTTCAAAATACGGCCGCCAGACTTGTGACTGGGAAAAAACCCTGGGAATCGATCTCATCTTCACTGAGATCCCTTCACTGGCTACCAGTTAAAGACAGAATCACCTTTAAAGCTCTCTGTCTAGCGCATAGATGTATCCATGGGAATGCTCCCCATTATCTATGCGAAAAATTAAAAATTCACAATCCCAATCGTATTCTACGATCCACCAATCAAAATCGGCTTCAGATACCGAAAGCCAGATACAAGTCCAAAGGAGACAGGAGATTCGCTGTCCAAGGTCCCAGACTATGGAACGCCTTACCAGCCTGCATTCGGCTGGAGGAGAACTACTTAGTCTTTAGGAGAAAGATTAAGACTCATCTCTTTTGATCTCAAGAGAGACAGGAACAACAAGCGCCCAGAGGCGATTTACTTCGCATGTGCTGCGCTATATAAGTTCCCATTCATTCATTCATTCATTCATTCATCCAATCAGATGTTCTAAGTCGACTCTCCGAACGTCACTTCCCAGATAAAGTCCTTCTCACAGCAACAGGCCGACAAGGTCAAAAAAGATGTAAGGTGTGTGCCAGTGAAGGAGTCAGACGAGACTCAGTTTATCATTGTGCAGAGTGTCCTTCCCAACCAGGCCTCTGTGTAGTTCGCTGTTTTCGCCGTTACCATACTAAACTAAATTATTAGTTTAGTATGGTAAACGTAATCCTCAGTTCCTGCCTTCACACACCTTCACACCCCTTATGCCACTGCCTGCTTTGTAACTGACCCCGGCTTGTTATTCAACCACGCTTCTGCTTAACGATTTTGTAATACCTCTGCCTGATCTGGAATTGACCCTGGATGGTTTTTCGACCATGCTTCTGCCTAACGATTCTGTAATACCTCTGCCTGATCTGGAACTGACCCTGGACTGTTTTTCGACCATGCTTCTGCCTAACGATTCTGTAATGCCTATGCCTGATCTGGAACTGAGCTTGAACTGTTTGACCATGCCTTTTGCCTGCCTCATGGACTGATCTTGTACCCTGCTACTGGACTAGTGGGATTCAACACAAGGGTCTCACATATGTGAGGGGCTCCAGAAAAGTTTGTCTGGATGAAGAAAACTATTTTTTTTTCTCATCCTAGATTAGGGCCTGTAATACCTATGCCATCATGCCTCTGCCTGTTGCATGAACTGACCACATGACATGGACCTGCCTACTACCAGGACCAATATTTTTGGCACTGCTGACAATATGTCTGTCTGCACTAACCCTGACGGGACAGTATCCCTGCCTGGACAATTGTGTATGCCGTTGCTGACCAAGTCCGCAAAAATCGTTCAAAAGACTCATTATGCCTCATTGATTATACGTTGGGGTGTTAGCTTTCCAAAATGGGGTCACTTTGTGGGTAATTCCATTGTTCTGGCGTTCCAGGCCCTTCAAAAGTGTAATAGGTAGTCAACTAGTTAGATGTGCAATTTATGCTCCTAAAACCCCTGATGGCGCTCCCTGCATGTTGGGCCTCTGTATGTGGCCAGGCAGTGAAAACGTCTCACGCATGGGGCATCGTTTTACTCAGGAGGAGTAGCAGAATGTATTTTGGCATGTCATTTGTGGTATGCACATGCCGTGTGAGAGAAATAAGATTTTTTTTAAATAAACAATAAAAATCTTAATTTTGCAAAGTATTGTGGGAACAAATTACAATTTCAAATAACTCACCATGCCTCTTACTAAATACCTTGGAATGTCTACTTTCCAAAAAGGGGTTATTTGGGGGGCATTTTTACTTTCGTGGCTTGTTAGGGTCTCAAGAAATTAGAAAGGCCTTCAGTACATCAGGTGTGATCAGATGTGATACATTTTTATGATTTTCACTATAGCTTGTAGACGCTAAAACTTTTACACAGACCAAATAATTTCCAAAAATGTTGGGTTATTTTTATCAAAGACATGTAGCAGTATAAATTGTGCCCAAAATTTATGAAGAAAAATTAATAATTTGCATAATTTTATCACAGAAACTAAGAAAACTTTTTTTTCTTCAACATTTTTGGTCTTATTTCATTAACCAGTGAATAACCACCTCATAGCCGAATTACGGCTACAAGGCGGTTCCTTAACTCTGGGAGGACGTCTATTGACGTCCTGCCAGAATCGCGCTCCCACGCGCCCCCTGGGGCGCGCACACAGGAATGTCTGTGACGGATCGCTGTAAATTGCCGCTGATAGCGGCCGTTTACAACGTGATCGATCCGTCCAATGACGGAGCGATCACATGTAAACAAACCAGCGTCATTTGATGACGCCGGTTCTTCCCACCTCTCTCTGTACTGATCGGTACAGTGTGAGAGGAGAGCGCGGATGGCAGCAGCACTGTGGGCTGGATCTGTGACTATTGCAGTCACAGATCCATCCATCCCTGCTCAGCCATCCCTGCATTACCCCCTGCAATACTCTTCCTTCCCTGCAATAGTCTGCATTCCCCCCTCGCAATACTCTGGAATACCCCCTGCGCAATACTCTGCAATACCCCCTGCGCAATGAAAATAAAGTGATGAGCGCAAATTAAACCACTAAAAGTGAGCGTGTCAAAATATCTATAACAATCTAACAAATGGACAGTGAATATATACTGATGTGGTCACAATAAAGTGAAAACATACATTTAAGTGGACCAACAACCCCTAAAAGTGAAACCAATGTCTCTGTTGAAAATAAATTATAGCAACCCAAGATAAAGTCCAAACCATAGGTGTATAAACTGATTCAGAAGCTCCTGTCCATGAACAACAATGTTACAATCCGGATGAATCTTCAAAAGGAATTAGGCTCACAGAGCGCTTACCTCCCAAAAGAAAAAAATATGCCTAAACGAAATCCTTGATGCCACTGGAAGGGGCCGTCCTTAGTAGTGGAAGGAATCCAAATCCAGCCACGATTGGATCAGCTCACCACGACAACCATGAGTATTATCATAGATGGAGTAAAAGAATAGAGGCTCTCATTGTGAAATATGTAAAATACTCGAACAATTTATTGAAGCTAAAATGTGCTTACAAGAAAAATCAGATAAAACGCCAAACAGCACTTCCGGACGGACAGTCAGGGTATCACGTCACTTCCGGTCAACCTTACGCGTTGCGTCAGGTCACGTGACTTCATCAGAGGTTACTGAATGGCTGAACATTACTGCCTTTTAGGCCTCGTACACACGATCAAATCTGTCTGCTGGAAACGGTCTGCTAGACCGTTTCAGCAGACAGATTCGATCGTGTGTACGGGCAAACAGACGGATTTGGCCACCCGACAGATTTCAAAGCATGCTTTAAAATCTGTCGGCTGGGAACCCGTCTGCCCGACATGTCTGCTGGTTAGTACGCTAACCAGCAGACATGTCTTCTCGCACACGCGCCGAATGGTTTCGACGCATGCGCGGAAGTGTTTTACTTCCTGGTGCGGTGACGTGGCGGCGTCAACGTCACCGCCACGTCACCGACACGTCAGCGAGCTGTCTGCTGGCGGGGATTTTGGTTTGCTCGTGTGTACACGCGAGCAAAAACCAAAATGCCAGCATACAGATCTGTTCAAATCGGTCGGTCCGACCGATTTGAACAGACACATTCGATCGTGTGTACAAGGCCTTAAAGGTACGGAAATGAACCCGCGGCCATTTTGGAATCCTTAAGCAAAAACGGAAATTGCACAGCGGCCATTTTGAAAAAGGGAAAAAAAACAAAAATGTGTGTATATCTATCTATCTATCTATCTATCTATCTATATATATATATATATATATATATATATATATATATATATATATATATATATATATACAGCAACTGGGGGCAAGATAGAACAAACAGATGCATGCTAGAGCACAATCTTAATATGACCGATAGGATATTGGAACATCACACAGAATGTATAAGAATTTGCCGAAATCATTCTATAAAAGCAAAAATAGGTATCTGTGCATAATGACCTTCCAATAATAAATTAAAATGTATAAAAAATATATATTAATATAATATATATAAACATTTAAACTATCAATAAACCATAGATGCTAAGTTCAGTAGCATCTAGAGAGAGGAGGGGGGTCATTCTGGACCGAAATGAGTTATACCCCTCACGCTTACATCTAGATGTTATTGAATAGTAACGGTCACGTGAATCAGATGATAATCACATATCTAAATCAGAAAAAGATGTTAGATGTTAAAAAGTTAAAAATTGCTTAAAAAACTGTTTAGGTCGAACTCGACGTTTAACCCATTGGGGACTAATGTCTTGAGAGAGTGAATCCACTGGGATTCCATCTGGCTGATGGTTCTAACCAGAGGTTACTGAATGGCTGAACATTACTGCCTTTTAGGCCTCGTACACACGATCAACACTTTGGTGTTAGAATCAACGTTACAGTACAAAGTCATAAAATTACATTAAAAAACACATAATTGATCACAGAATACTTTATACGTGAACAAACAGAAAACAAGTTATTAAAACCAAAATGGGTCCAATGTAGATATCAACGTTAGTTGGTGGCTACTGCGGATATATGTAGCAGTAAACATAGCACGGTGACATGGCGGTGACGTTGACGCCGCCAGGTCACTGCACCAGGAAGTAAAACACTTCCGCGCATGCGTCGAATCCATTCGACGCATGTGCGGGCAGATATGTCTGCTGTTTAGCGTACTAACCAGCAGACATATCGGTCCGACGGGTTCCCAGCAGACAGATTTTAAAGCAGGCTTTAAAATCTGTCTGCTGGAAAAACCCGTCGGCTCGCCCATACACACGATCGAATCTGTCTGCTGAGATGGTCTGTCAGACCGTTTCCAGCAGATAGATTTAATCCTGTGTACGCGGCCTAAGGTCTATAAGATTTTGAACGAATCAAAATTACAGAACGTCCCACCATACATCAAGAAATAGGAGGAGGAGTTGGGCTCAAGTGTAAATGAGTACAAGATCAGTCAGCTAATAATGAGAGTTCATGCGACGTCGGTAAACAGTTATGTTGGAGGGGTTGTAAGGAAGTAGGATCCTTGGCCCACATTTGGTGGACATGTCCCCAATTAGAAAATATTGGGGGGAGATTAGACAAAAAATTTGAGAAATATCAAACGATGATCTCCCTGATGACCCATTGGTTTGTGTACTACACAGGTCCCGAATTTCAACCAGTGTCTGAAGACACTAACTCCACAACTCATGAACGCGGCAAAGAACCAAATATCCCATAATTGGCAAGAACTGGAGAGTCCATCATTGAGAGGGTGGTGTAATAGAGTTGAGGAAATTTATAATTTGGAATATCTAAGATTTAGGGATGAAGAGAAATGGGAGGAGTTTGAAGAGAAGTGGGAGAACTGGAAAGGGTTGAAGCATATGATGGGATATGCAGAAGTGATGGGCGCCTAAATCTATACAATCTAATGGCATGAGGTAAAATTGCAGAGGGATAGAGAAGCTGGAAAGCAGGCGTTAGCGGGGAAGAGCCAAGTGAGAGAGGTCGGAGGAGGGGAGGGGGAAGGGAATTAATTTCCACAAAGACA
The DNA here is from genome assembly GCA_029574335.1 of Rana kukunoris. Taxonomy (NCBI): domain Eukaryota; kingdom Metazoa; phylum Chordata; class Amphibia; order Anura; family Ranidae; genus Rana; species Rana kukunoris. Next base: position 79,914,854 of record CM056058.1, on the reverse strand, counting down.
CAGATGTATTAACAACCCCTTTTTTTTTGCTTTGAAAAAATAAATAAAAGAAAAGAAATAAGAAACAATAAGGAAAGGAAAAAAAAAGAGGGAAAAACCACATATGATGCAAAACCATAGAAGAGACGTTATGGGCAAATGAACCGTGAGCAAGTCATTATGTTTACTGCTACCTATATCCGCAGTAGCCACCAACTAACGTTGATGTCTACATTGGACCCATTTTGGTTTTAATAACTTGTTTTCTGTTTGTTCACGTATAAAGTATTCTGTGATCAATTATGTGTTTTTTAATGTAATTTTATGACTTTGTACTGTAACGTTGATTCTAACACCAAAGTGTTTTCTTTTGGGGTTGCATCAATTAAAACATATTTCTTGCTAATGATTGGTGCCTAGAAAGTCAATTTTTTCAAACAACAAATCTTTCTATATACAATGTTGGGTTTTTCCGGTAAAATAAGATTCAAATGTCTATCCCCTTTCAAAACATGCCAATGTTTTTTGATCAGTTTTGCCACATCCTTGTGTTGATTGTTGTATTTCCAAAATAATGGCAGGGGCCACCATGTCCCGCTGTTTTTTTACATTTCCCTGTAGCATCGTGTTTCTATCAAGACCAGCAACTTCTTGAATTTGTTTCTTAATGAATTCGTTAGAGTATCCTTTCGCTTTGAATCTTTCTCCTATGAATTCAGCTTGAGCTAAAAAAATCGATGTTATTTGTACAATTACATTTAATCCGAACCAGTTGTCCTTTTGGTATATTCAACAACCATGATTTGTAATGACAGCTGTTTAATGATAAATAACTGTTCATATTGACACTTTTAAAGTGGGTTTTTGTGGCAAGCTTGTTTCGTGATATAGTGATTTCTAGGTCTAAAAATATGACCGATTTGTCACTGATGTTGAAGACTAAATTAATATTTTTATCATTAGTGTTTAGATCTGAACAAAATTTCTCCAATGACTCTTTGGTACCCTTCCAAACCATCAGCACGTCGTCGATGTATCTTTTGTAGAAAACTAATTCAGTAGGAGTATCGGAATAAATCACAGTTTCCTCCCATTGAGAGAATACAGACAAATACCGGAGAAATAATATTTAAGACATCAGATATTCTAAATAATTTTCAGGAATATTATGAAAAACTCTATGCAATTAACAAGAATAGTACAAAAGAAGAGGTAAAACAAAAAGAGGAGAAAATTACAACATATCTGAGGGAATTGGACTTAAATAAAATCCCAGAAGATAAACTTAATAATCTCGAAACTGCCATAACAGAAGATGAAATATTTAAAATTATTCAACTACCTAATGGGAAAAGTCCCGGTCCAGATGGTTTGACTATTTTGTACTATAAAAAAATCTCAGACATACTAACCCCAAAACTATGTCCCTTTTTCAATGGGATCGGCGAGAAGTGGGAGATGAGGAAAGAGGCGTTAGAAGCTCTAATAACAGTAATCCATAAAGAGGGTAAGGATAATTCCATATGCTCTAGTTATAGACCAATTTTGCTCCTTAATATTGATTTAAACGTATTCTCAAAAATCCTCGCTAACAGGATGGAAAAAGTGATGAAGGATGTGGTCCATTCAGACCAAGTTGGATTTATCACAGGGAGAGAAGGAAGGGACAATGGAATTAGATCCCTCCTGGTTATAGAGGAAATTAGAAAAAGCGGAGCCCCGGGACTACTCCTGTCAATTGATGCCAAAAAGGCTTTTGACAGGGTAGACTGGGGCTTCATGCAGTACACAATAGAGGCAATTGAGGTGGGACCCAGAATGAGAGGATGGATAAGATCACTATACAATAGACCTACAGCGAGAATTAAAGTTAATGGGACCATATCAGAACCCTTTGAAATGAAAAATGGCACCCGACAGGGATGACCCCTGTCACCATTGTTGTTCACCCTCACACTAGAACCCCTGTTAAGGGGGATAAGGCGAAATGTGGATATCAATGGGATAACATTAGGAGGGGAAAGAACACAAACTTTATGCTTATGCGGAAGATATATTGTTTTGTGTAACAAACCCTAGGATAACCCTGTCTAACCTAATGAAAACGATTAAAGAGTATGAAAGATATCCAATTTCAAGATAAATCCAGCCAAATCCAAAATACTGGGTATAAACATCCCTAAAAAAAAAAAAAAAAAATGATGTGTCCTGCAGGAAGATTTCCCTTTTAGCTGGAAAAAAGAACTAAAATATCAGTCAATCAGGCTGGCCATCTCCATGGAAACTTTATATACGATACATTTTATCCCATCGTTAAATGAGGTCAAAGCTAAACTAAATAGAATTGCACCAGGGCAACTATCCTGGAGTGGAAGAATAAACATTTTTAAAATTTTACCTAAGATAGTTTATAAAATGCAAAAGCTCCCAATCCCAATACCACAAGCATATTTCAGAAAAATTACAATCAATGTTTCTAAAATTCATTTGGAGAGGGAAAAAAACATGTATTAAATTTAGTTTACTGACTAAAGATAAGCCACAAGGCTATCATGATTAATGGACTGGGCTAAAAATAATTCAGAAAAAAGGTGGGTAAATTTGGAAATTAAAATGAGTAAAATAGCACTGGGGAAATTAATATGGGTCCCGGAACAGTATAGAGAAATTAGTTCTGAAGCTCACTATATCACGAGGCACGCATTAAAATTATGGGATTAATTGCACAAGAAAAATGGGATTATAATTCACCATTTATACCTTTAACCGACACAAAATTCTTTCCACCAGGGAAAAAAAAAAGGTTTGGCAAATGGATAATTCAAGATAATATTCATTTAAGAGATGTTATGAAGCTAAACAGGCTGCTAACAATTCAGGAACTAAAAAAGGAAATGATTTTGATTGATGAATGGTGGTACACGCAATTAAAACACTTTTTCGAAAGTCTCCCCCAACCGATTAGATCAGAAACAAATCTTCAGCCTCTTGAAAAATTATGTGAGGGGAAGACCGAAAAGGGGACAATCTCTTAGGCCCTGTACACACGAGCAAATAAACCTGCTCAAATCGGTCGGACAGACCGATTTGACCAGATTTGTCTGCTGGGCTGTTTTGGTTTGATCGCTGTACACACAATCAAACCAAAATCCCTGCCGGCAGACAGTGCGGTGACATGGCGGTGATGTTGACGCCGCCACGTCACTGCACCAGGAAGTAAAACACTTCTGCGCATGCGTCGAATCCATTTGACGCATGTGCGGGCAGATATGTCTGCTGGTTAGCGTACTAACCAGCAGACATATCGGTCCGACGGGTTCCCAGCAGACAGATTTTAAAGCAGGCTTTAAAATATGTCTGCTGGAAAAACCCGTTGGCTCGCCCATACACACGATCGAATCTGTCTGCTGAGATGGTCTGTCAGACCGTTTCCAGCAGATAGATTTAATCGTGTGTACGCGGCCTAAGGTCTATAAGATTTTGAACGAATCAAAATTACAGAACGTCCCGCCATACATCAAGAAATAGGAGGAGGAGTTGGGCTCAAGTGTAAATGAGTACAAGGTCAGTCAGCTAATAACGAGAGTTCATGCGACGTCGGTAAACAGTTATGTTGGAGGGGTTGTAAGGAAGTAGGATCCTTGGCCCACATTTGGTGGACATGTCCCAAAATTAGAAAATATTGGGGGGAGATTAGACACAAAATTTGAGAAATATCAAACGATGATCTCCCTGATGACCCATTGGTTTGTGTACTACACGGGTCCCGAATTCCAACCAAACAGTATCTGAAGTTTCCACAATGTATCTGAAGACTAACCCTCACAACTCATGAGACGCGGCAAAGAACCAAATATCCCGTAGATTGGCAAGAACTGGAGAAGTCCATCATTGAGAGGGTGGTGTAATAGAGTTAGAGGGAATTTATAATTTGGAATATCTAAGATTTAGAGATGAAGAGAAATGGGAGGAGTTTGAAGAGAAGTGGGAGAACTGGAAAGGGTTGAAGCATATGATGGGATATGCAGAAGTGATAGGCACCTAAATCTATACAATCTAATGGCATGAGGTAAAATTGCAGAGGGATAGAGAAGCTGGAAAGCAGGCGTTAGCGGGGAAGAGCCAAGTGAGAGAGGTCGGAGGAGGGGAGGGGGAAGGGAATTAATTTCCACAAAGACACAGATGTATTAACAACCCCTTTTTTTTTCTTTGAAAAAAAAAAAAGAAAAGAAAGAAGAAACAATAAGGAAAGGAAAAAAAAAAAGAGGGAAAAACCACATATGATGCAAAACCATAGAAGAGACGTTATGGGCAAATGAACCATGAGCAAGTCTTGCTGCCTTCTTTTGGTGGAGTCTGAAGTGAAATGAAAAAAAAAAAAATGAAAAAAAAAAAAATATCAAAGATCTGTAAGTTTAGGACAAAAGGAAAATTGCACTGGGGAGGAGAAAAACAATGACCTTGGGGAGCAGGTAACAAATTATATGCGCTGGGGATGGAGGATTTTGCTGAGAGAAGTAATTTTCGTGAGGATAAGTGGAAAGAAGATTGGGGGGAGATTATTTGTGCTGGGAAGATCTGTGATAAAGAGATGGAGAGGATTTGAGTTAGAAGGGGGTATTTGGGGGGGGGGGCTAGAAGAAATGGAATTTGTGCTGGGGGTGAAGAGTTTATGTGAGGGAAAATGTTGTGCTGGGATGGGGGTTGTGCTTGGATGATTGGGAAGAAATGAAGGAATTTTGTGAAGGTATGGGAAGGAGTGGAGATGGTAAGTGATGATTTGTTGCAGAGAATGGGGAGAGGCGGTACTTGATGATAAGAGAAGGTGGGTTAGATAAGGGATTCCTTTGGGAGAAGGGTAAATTGTGATGCCAGGGAAAATTTTAAGAGCTGATGTTTGTTGTTATGGGGGGGTAGGCAGAGACATTGGGATGGGATGAGGAAGGAGGGGAAAATTATCCTGGGTTGGAGGATTTGTTTGGGGTAGAGGAAGATTTGTGTTGGGGAGATTTTATCTGGGAGGGGGGATTGAGAGGAATTTGTGCTGGGGTGGGGGGATTTGTGCTAGAGGGGCGAGAAGATTTCCTCTCTGTCATGTACTCCTAATCAGGGTGCTGATGTACACACCCGGGCTCAACAAACAAATGAGCCCAGTACCGTTAAATAGGGCAATATGGTGTTATTCAGCATTACCCCTTATAGTTAAAACCCACCCTACGATAGGTCCAACATTATGGACTGGAAATAAAGTATGTTATAATTCAAAATTTTCGACTAAAAACTCCCCCCTCTATCCAATAATAGGAAATCCAGAATTTCAGCCAGGCATGGAGTCTCAAATATTCAAGAAATTAAGAGATAATGGAAGATTTCAAGCCTCTCACTTTCTAGGAGAAAGGGGATGGAAAACAATAGGAGAAATTTCACAAGGGGGATATGAAATCCCGATATGGCAAGCGCGACAATTACGACATTTTTTGGAGACTCTAGGTGGTGCAGAAAAGTACAGACGCCCACTTACAAAGTTTGAGGAGTATTGTGGAGGAGCGGAACCATTGGCTCATATGGTCTCGAAAATGTATACACTGTTGACTGCACCACCGGAAGATTTTAGAATGCCAAGCCTCGCCAAATGGGAGAGAGATTTAGGCCAAACCTTTAGGCCAAATACAATGCCAAAATATCATAAATTTAGCGTTAAACTCCTCAAGATGTACGAAAATACAAGAATTAAATTATAAAATATTAACAAGGTGGTACTATACGCCAGCGCGTCTAAATATATTCTTTTCTGAGAGATGCTGGAGAGGGTGTGGGGAGAAAGGGACAATGTTGCATATATTTTGGGGGTGTCCAAAAATACAACAATTTTGGGAAACAGTACGGAGAATTACCCAATCACTTACAGAACACCAGATTCCAGATGACCCCTCATTCTTCCTATTACATCATACAGAAATTTCTTTGAAAAGATATACAGGATCAATGATAGGTCATCTGATAAATGCGGCTAAAAGTTGCATTGCAATAAAATGGAAAGACCCGGAAGCACCTCCAATATCTATGTGGCTTAAAAAAGTAAGGAAAATAGGAATAATGGAGAAACTCTTACCGAGGCCAATAGATAAGAAAGAGCAAAATAAAATAATATGGGCACCCTGGGAATTATTTGTACAATCGGAAGAAGGTAAAAAGTTACTAGGGGAGTAAGAATAAAGATTAGAGGTCGAGGAAAGAAGGGAAAGGGAGGAGGGAAGGAAAGATGAAATTTCTCGCCGAGGGGGGGACAGCGGAGGGGGGGGGAGGGTTGTTGTGTTATGGGGTTATGTCTGTGGTATTTGTTTTTGTTTTTTTGTTTTTTTGTCTCCTTCTTCCTCTCCTCTTCCCTCCATGTCCGTGGGTGTACGCGGATGGAGGAGGAGAAGAGGTGGAGATGGGGGTCTTGAGGAGGGGATAAGGGGGGAGGGATTGAGGGGATAAAATAGGGAAGGCAACGTGATGGAGATAAAAGAGGGAATTTGTCGAATACATAGAGAATATATGGACAATCAGGGAGGAGATGGAACATTTGGGGAAGTTTGAAATTTAGTTAAAAGTTGAAATAGTATTTTGGTTTCTATATCTCCCCTGGGGGGAATGGAAATTGCTTTTGATATAAAATATTATAATTTCCCTCTGCTATAGACCAGGAATAGTAAAAGAGTTTAAGATAGAGATGTATTATAATGTCCATATATAAATAAGCTGTTGTATTGGATTCTGCATATCCCGTTTTCTTGTGTTTTTCGTGTTGCTTTCTTGTTTATAAAAATAAATAAAAGATAATTATAAAAAAAAAAAGATGTACACACCTTAGAACACTACACTCTGTGGATAGGGTGCTGTGGTGGTCATGTAGGACAGATGGATGCACCAATCAAGATGCAGGCTTGTGAACGGGTCTTTCCCTAAAGAAATACATTTCCAGAAGGTTACAGGCCAATCCTAATCACCTCTACAGGAACCTTTCCCTATGTTGAACCCTTTTCGGCCTTGCCAGCGGTTCTTTATCCTTTTCTCATACTCCCCACATAGCAGGGCACCCAGAATGACACATCAATATTTCTGGGTTCAATATGTCCAAATTTCAGGACAGCAGGGTGTCCAAGCAGACACAGACTTCCTCAAAATAGCCACTGAGAGCTTATTTCAGAAGACCCTGCAGGTTTCCAGGAAACATGGTGCAAGAGTTTGAGGTATACTCGGCGTTATAGAGGGGGCTTACTGTAAACAACACAAACATATGATAAAAAAGCAGGAAGCTTTGAAGCGCGTTATCTGACACGCCCAATGTCACTTCCGGTTCCAGTTTCGACTTCTCTGGATTGTGTTCCATGCTGGTAAGCACTCCGCCACAGCAGGAGTCAGGCCAGCCTGCACCATGTTATTACATTCCTTTGCTAACGCACTGCTGCAAGCCCGCTGGGACGGATCCTTGGACTCAGCTCTGGATTCACCAGTGACTATCTACTTGCCATAGAGACACCAATGCCTGTTTCTCACAGATGTCAGAAGTCAGCTTATACTAATATACAGTAGAACCTTGGTTTGAGAGTAACTTGGTTTGAGAGCGTTTTGCAAGACAAGCAAAATGTTTTAATACATTTTGCCTTAATATACAAGCGATGTCTTGATATAAGAGTAGCGTCATGTCACAACTGAGTATAAAAAAATAAGAGAGGAGCCTCTAAGTGTAGCAATATGGTTACATTTAATGAAGGTACAACATTTAGCAACTTATTGCTACACTTAGAGGTGCCTCTCTTCTCTTTTATGCCCTGTAAAAAAAAATATTTGATATACAAGTGCTTTGGATTACAAGCATGTTTCTGGAACAAATTATGCTTGCAAGACAAGGTTTTACTGTACTGAACTTAGTTTGGGGCACCTTGTTTATCTTATACAGGTTTCCCCTAATGCCAGAGGTAAGCAGCGATCATGTAATCACTGTGTTTATTTCTAGCAGTTAACCAAAAATTGAGTAATATCCGCTATTGTCTTTCTGATTCTCCTTCCGGCCAATGAGGAAGCGGGTCCTGGGACCCGATTGGCCAGGGGTCTCAGGAGAAGCAATGGCCCAGAAGCGAGGTCTCCAGGCACGGCTCACCTGCAGTCACATCCAGTACTCCCCAACTCAGACAGTGGAGGAAGGAAGAGGGGAGATCAAAGTGTCATCCTGGCCAGAACTCGTCATCTGCTTCCTAAGGTAAGGAGGCCCCCGATTGCTGCCTTCCTTTCTGTCCGTCTCCTGGTAATGGCAGCAATCAGCGAATCTCTGCCCATCGCCGCAGCTGCCCGCATCACAGCCTGTCAAATCTTACTCTCCGGGCCCCGGCTTTGTGGAGAGCGGAGGAAGATCACTCCGCCAGGGAAGGCAAGGAGATAAGCAGGCAGGCAGCAGGCTGGGACTCGAGCCAAGGCAGAAGAACATGCAAGCAGAGCTGAATGGGCATGCACCTGAAACTGAAGAAATATTCCCTCCGCTCTGACCAGCACATGATCATCAGAAACAGGCTCAGGTAATGGAAAAGATACACCCTCCTTATTTTTTTAATTCTGCACTGACTGTCTTTGAAATTGCCCCAGCCCCTGTTCAAATCCAATGGGGACAAAACTGGGGACAGACTTGGTCTGGGGACAGGGTCCTCAATCCAGGGACTGTCCCCTGAAATCGGGGATGTCTGGTCACCCTACACTAATAGACTCGGCATACAACTCCTGACAATAAATCATCAGTAGGACTGTCATATTACTGATTTGTGTTTTGTTTACATACTGCTCCAGCAATAAAGCAGTTAAAACTTTATAATGTGCAGCATTTACCATGTGGGCGATAGGGCTGTGTAGTGCAGTGTAGCTGCTTACATAATTTATAAAGCTGTTTAAAATAACTTAACTTAGGCAATAATTCCCTGAAATGATGCTAAATATAGCCTTGACAAATCTTCATTATGGCAACCACTGACTACAAGGCCTCAACTCCATTAAGCTATTGTGTAGACATCTCAAATACATCACACAAAACTAATGATACACGTCTACATAGCAACATGAGACCACGCAGTGTTCCAACGCATTTTAATGAAGTAGAACAAGGCAACTAAGCAGGTGTTATGGAAGGTCCACCTCTTCATGAGCCAAAATATATATACTTTCAATATGCACACAGCCTAGCTCAAGATAGCAGCCCTTTGTATTTCTTGTAGTAAGTGGTATCAGGTTACATAATTGGTCCAAAATGTCAATATTGAACACAGGATATTTTAATCCTTTTCCACCCCCTACCAGCATCCTTGTAACTCCTAACGCTGGAAACAAGGACGAATTTCCCAATGAAGGGAACACTGCAACTGTCTCTCACAGTGGTCACATGATCAGGAGCCCATCTTGCCTGCTCCAGATCAAAAGCATAAAGGACATAGGAGGACTCAAAGGAGGACTGTTCGAATTAAAGGGGTTGTAAAGGAAAAAAAAATCCCTAAATAGCTTCCTTTACCTTAGAGCAGTCCTCCTTCAGTTACCTCATCCTTCAATTTTGCTTTTAAATGTTCTTATTTCTTCTGAGAAATCCTCACTTCCTGAGGGGGCGAGCAGGAGAGTTAGGACGCTCTCTACATTGCAGATAGAGAAAGGAGCTGTGTGTTAGTGGGCGTCCTGACTCTCCTGCTCGCCCCTCCCCCTCAAGGGAGGGGTAGGCACGACACTCCACACCAGGGAGAAAGCCTTGCATTACTGTGTGGAGTTACAGACAGAAGAACAGGAAGTGAGGATTTCTCAGAAGAAATAATGACATTTAAAAACAAAATCGAAGGATGAGGTAAGTGAAGGAGGACTGCACTAAGGTAAAGGAAGCTATTTAGAGATTTTTTTTTTTACCTTTACAACCCCTTTAAGTATAAGCATTTTAAACCCATTTATTTATTGTGTTCATTGTAATCAAAGAAAACAATTCAGAAAGCTTTCCCTGTGGCTTTCAGCACTTCCCAATCATTATTTAAGCTGTTCACCAAGGGTGACATTTCTGTGTGGGGGGATGGGGGGTTTAGCAGGTGTCTGTGAGAATGGGGTCTACAGGTTTTAGTAGACCAGAAGTGTAACAGAATGTTGCTATGCATTCCAGTGACAAAATATATTGAGTAAAATTGAAGTTTTTGCATTATAGCCATGACCTGTGCTCTGCTAGCCCTGCTGGACCTCAGGAAAACATGCTCTGAAGTGCAAACAGGCACAGATTCAGTCTTGTTATGAAAGGTGCAACCTAATAATGAGCAAACCTGCAATCACAACTGCAATGTGTATGACCTTGCCTGGTGCAATTGCTGTGTGATTCAGGAGCTGTGTTATTCAGGTTTCACAAATGCTCATTGTGCAAGAACATTATTATAAGCCTTGACTACAATATATATATATATATATATATATATATATATATATATATATATATATATATATATATATATATATATATATTATAGAAAATAATCACCCCCGTAAATGTATTTTATTGGGATTTCATGTGATAGACCAACACAAAGTGACACATATTGGGAAGTGGAAGGAAAATGATAAATGTTTTTTTTTTTTTTCTTATTTTACAAATAAATATCTGAAAAGTGTGGCATGCCTTTGTATTCAGCCCCTTTTACTCTGATAACCCTAACTAAAATCGAGTGGAACCAATTGCCTTTAGATGTCACATAATTAGTAAATAGAGTCCACCTGTGTGTAATTTAATCTCAGTATAAATACAGCTGTTCTGTGAAGCCCTCTGAGGTTTGTTAGAGAACCTTAGTGAACAAACAGCATTATGAAGACCAAGGAACACACCAGACAGGTCAGGGATAAAGTTGTGGAGAAGTTTAAAGCAGCATTAGGTTATAAAAAAAATATCCCAAGCTTTGAACATCTCAGGGAGCACTGTTCAATCCATCATCTGAAAATGGAAAGAGTATGGCACAACTGAAAACCTACTAAGGATGTCCACCTAAACTGACAGGTCGGAAAATAAGAGCATTAATCAGAGAAGCAGCCAAGAGGCCCATGGTAACTCTGGAGGAGTTTCAGAGATCTACAGCTCAGGTGGTAGAATCTGTTGACAGGACAACTATTAGTCGTGCACTCCACAAATCTGGCCTTTATGGAAGAGTGGCAAGAAGAAAGCCATTGTTGAAAGAAAGTCATAAGAAGTCCTATTTGCAGTTTAGGAGAAACCATGTGGGGGACACAGCAAACACGTGGAAGAAGGTACTCTGGTCAGCTGAGACCAAAATTGAACTTTTTGGCCTAAAAGCAAAATGCTACAGTATGTGTGGCTAAAAACTAACACTGTACATCACCCTGAACACACCATACTTACTGTGTAACATGGTGGTGGAAGCATCATGTTGTGGGCATGCTTTTCTTCAGCAGGGACAGGGAAGCTGGTCAGAGTTGATGGGAAGATGATGGAGCCAAATACAGGGCACTCTTATGCCGCGTACACACGACCGGTTTTCATGACAAGAAAAATTCATTTTTTTTAATTGGTCGTGAAAAACGGTCATGTGTACAGTACCTGTCACTGAGAACGTGTTTCCAGCACGACAGCATCGCACTGATTCTCGGCGACATGGTGCCGACATCTTGCTGGAATAGAAAAAGCGCATTCCAGCGAGCGCGTTATAGAAGCGACGGGGATCCGACTTGGATTCCCGCCAATTCTAGCCGCGGCGTTTGGTATGAATCATGAGGGGGAACTCCATGCCAAATTTAAAAAAAAAAAACGGCATGGGTTCCCCCAGGGGCATACAAGGCTCTTAGGTCTGGTATTGGTTGTAAGGAGAACCCCCCTACACCTAAAAAATGGTGTGGGGTTCCCCCCACAATCCATACCAGACCCGTATCCAAAGCACACCGTCCGGCCGGTCAGGAAAGGAGTGGGGACGAGCGAGCGCCGTATGCCAGGATGCATGTCCTCAACATTGGGGGGTTGGCTGCTCTGGGGCAGGGGGCGCACTGCAGCCCCCCCACCCCAAAGCACCCTGTCCCCATGTTGATAAGGACAGGGCCTCTTCTCGACAACCCTGGCTGTTGGTTGTCGGGGTCTGCGGGCGGGGGGCTTATCGGATTCTGGGAGCCCCCTTTAATAAGTGGGCCCCCAGATGTCGGCCCCCCACCCTAGTTGAATGAATATGAGGTACATCGTACCCCTACCCATTCACCTGGAGGCAAAGTGTCAATAAAAATAAACACACGACACAGGGTTTTAAAATAATTTATTAGTCAGCTCCGGGGGTCTTCTCCGCTCTCCGGGGGTCTTGTATTTATTCAGTGCAACTTATAACATCCAAGTGAAAAATACAAAACCAACACGTTAGAATTTTTTTTTTTATTATTCAAAAACAGAATTAGGCCGCGTACACACGAGGGGATATGTCCGCTGAAAACGGTCCGATGGACCGTTTCAGCAGACATCTCCGCTCGTGTGTATGGGCTAGCGGACAGATTTCTCCACCCGACAGATTTCAAAGCATGCTTTGAAATCTATCCGGTGGGAATCTGTCCGCCCGACATGTCTGCTGGTTAGTACACTTACCAGCAGACATGTCGGCCCCCACCGCCGCCGCGCCGCTGCCGAATGGATTCAGCGCATGCGCGGAAGTGTTTTACTTCCTGGTGCGGTGACGTGGCGGTGACGCGGCGGCGTCAACGTCACCGCCGCGTCACCGCCACGTCACCGCGCCGTCCGGCGGCGGGGAATTTGATCCGATGGTGTGTACACGCCATCGGATCAAACTCCCGATCGGACATATCCGATGGAAATGGTCCGCGGACCGTTTTCATCGGATATGTCCGATCGTGTGTACGCCGCCTAACTGAGAATTACAATTGTCTTTTGCTTTAATCACAACCTTTAGTCTGTTGGGCTATGTCTCTACTAACTTTGCACATCTACACTTTGCAATATTTGCCCGTTTCTCTTTGCAGAATTGCTCAAGTTCAGGTAAATATGATGGTGACCATTTGTAGACTGCAGTCTTCAAGTCATTCCACAGATTTTCATGAGGGTTTAAGTCTGGGCTCTGACTAGGCCATGCACGGACATTCACCTTTTTTCTCCTTCAACCGCTGTGTGGTCATTTTTTGCCATGTGCTTTGGGTCATTGTCATGTTGGAAGGTAAACCTTTTTCCCATTGATAACTTTCTGGCAGAGGAAAGCCGATTGTCCTCAAGAATTTGTAGGTATTTTGCCCCATCCATTTTACCTGACAAGTGTTCCAGCCACTGCTGCAGAGAAACATCCCCATAACAGAATATTACCACCTCCACTCTTTACATTAGGAATTGTATTATTTGGATAGTGAGCTGTGCTGGATTTGCTCCAGACATATCATTTGGTGTTAAGGCCAAATAATACAATTTTAGTCTCATCTAACCATAAGACCTTTTTCCATGTTGCCTCAGAATCTTCAAGGTTCCCTTTGGCAAAGCTCAGTCATGACTGCATGTGTGCTTTCTTGAGGAGTGACTTTTTTTCTTGCATTCCTCCCATACAAACCACATTTTTTGGAGAAGTTCTGATATTGTTGTCATGTGCACACAATGACTATTTTTGTCAGAAATTCCTGCAACTGCTTCAGAGTTGCTGTAGGCCTCTTGGTAGCCTTTCTTACCAGTTTCCTCATGTCTCTTTCGTCCAGTTTGGAGCGACGTTCTGATCCAGGGAGGTCCTGTGTTTTACCGAATACCTTGCACTTAGCACAGAGGTACAGCAAAGTCTATTATTATCTATTGACAAAGCATTTGACATTTGTTTGTATCAATTTCCTGATTTATGCCTGTCCACAACTTCATCCTGGAGATATTTTGACACTGCCTTGTCACCCATACTTAATTATTTGCTTCAGTTGCACTACCAAGGACTGAATGCTCCAGGAAAGCTATTTTCATGCTGAGCTAATCAAAATGACTACAGCTGATCAAAAATGAGAGTCAAATGAAAGAAGGTGATTAGCTACAATCTTATTGAGTTTACCAGTATTTTTAGGGGGGGGGGGTGATCCTTTTTCCAACTCAGTGATAGTGTTTTTAAAATTATTGAATTTTTTTCTGACATGTTGGTGTTATATCTTTCACTTGGATGTTATAAGTTGCACTGAGTAAATATGTCCTTTTACAGCATAAAATGTATTAATTATAAACACAAAAAACGGTGGACAATATAGGGTGTACTTACAGAGTGCTGCACTCTGTGAGTGCACCCTATATTGTCCACCATTTTTTGTGTTTTTATTAAATAAATGTTATGCTTTTAAAGGATTTGCTTGGCGCTTCTCTCTCCTCTTTTTGACTTCTTTTTCCCCACAGTGATCGGGTCCCTCAGCCTGCGCCCTAAGCAGCCTCACTCCCTTCGCAGCATCTATTTAGAGACTTTCATTTTTGGGGCTCGTCTCCCAGAACTTTTTGTTCATAGACTTTCTAATAGCTCATTTTTGTTTTAAACACTTTTATTATCATCATTATTGCCCTTAATGTACCAGCATGCTGATGCATGCCTTCTCAAAATCATCAGATGGTTCAGCACAGAGCATTATACCAGTTTTTGTGTGATTTTTCTAATAGCACTGTGTAAATATAGCTGGATAAAACAGTAAAGCCCTGTACACACGATCGGTTTGTCTGATGAAAACGGACCGATGGACCGTTTTCATCGTACAAACTGATCGTGTGTGTGCCCCAACGTTTTTTCATCCATCGGTGAAAAAAAATAAAACCTGTTTTAAATTTTTCTTATGGTTAAAAAACAGATAGAAAAAAACGATCGTCGAGAGTGACATAGCAGTTCCCGCCTTCTGGAGCCTGCATCGCCTAGGATGGATGTCCCACTGGTCCAATGCCGGGACCGTAGGATGTGTGACATCAACCATAGGTGCTGCAGGCTCCAAAAGGCAGGAATTACAATGTGGCCACCATGCCACATCACTGTGAGATCCCCTCTCCCCGCTCGGCACTCGGGCGGGCGGCTCTCCTCTCCTCTCCTCCTCTGGCTGCCTCTCCCTGCTTGCCCACTGATTTTTTGGGCAGTTAACCACTTAAGACCAGGACCAATATGCAGGTAAAGAACCTGGCCCCTTTTTGCGAATTCGGCACTGCGTCGCTTTAACTGACAATTGCACGGTCATGTAAAGTGGCTCCCAAACAAAATTGGCGTCCTTTTTTTCCCACAAATAGAGCTTTCTTTTGGTGGTATTTGATCACCTCTGCGGTTTTTTATTTTTTGTGCTATAAACAAAAATAGAGCGACAATTTTGAAAAAAAAAAAACAATATTTTTTTACTTTTTGCTATAATAAATATCCCCCAAACCTAACGTTTTTTTTCCCTGAGTTTAGGCCGATACGTATTCTTCTACCTATTTTTTTTTTTAAATCGCAATAAGCGTTTATCGAATGGTTTATAGAATTTATAGCGTTTACAAAATAGGGGATAGTTTTATTGCATTTTTATTAATATTTTTTACTACTAATGGTGGCGATCAGAGATTTTTTCCGTGACTGCAACATTATGGCGGACACATCAGACAATTTTAACACATTTTTGGGACCATTGTCATTTTCACAGCAAAAAGTGCTATAAAAATGCATTGTTTACTGTCAAAATGACAATTGCAGTTTGGGAGTTAACCACTAGGGGGCGCTGAAGGGCTTAAGTGTGACCTCATATGTGTTTCTAACTGTAGGGGGTTGGGGCTGGACGTGTGACATCATTGATCACCTTTCCCTATATCAGGGAACAGACGATCAATGACAGTGCCACTGTGAAGAATGTGGAAGGTGTGTTTACACACACCTCTCCCAGTTCTTCAGCTCCGCATTCACAGAGCTTCGGACCGGGTCGCATGCGACCCATGGCTGGGCACTTAAAGAGGATGTACAGGTACGTGCTTGTGCCCAGCCGTGCCATTCTGCCGACGTATATCGGCGTTAGGTGGTCCTTAAGTGGTTAAGAGTTGACTTCTAACTATGCAGTTACAGGACCTGCCATATTTATTTTAGACATTAATACACATGACAGGGGATACAATTATGTTGGTATTGGAACTTATTTTACCAAAGAAAGTAAACAATATATTTTATTAAAGTGTATGAAACCTTAACAATTAAGGTTAACAGTTAGGCCTCATGTACACTGCTATTGGTAAACGGACGTTTAGGAGCATTTCAGCATTTTTTTCAGCTGCCCCTGAACTCTCCTCTGTTATCTTATCACTACGCATACACAGGGTCTTATATAGTCGTTTATAGGCAGTTGAGTTTAGAGGCTTTTTTTGGAAAACAAAAAAAGAGTTCAGATGCTGAATTTAGAGGCATTTTAAGCTCCAAATGTTTCTAAATGTGTCTAAACGCGGCAAACCGCGTTTAGCCACGTTTCGTTTACAGGCGTTTTTCATTTTTGCCTATTTAAAAAATATATAATTTTTAGAAACAATTCGAAAAAGCAAACGTGGCAAAACAAGCATTTTAAATGTGGGTTACTATCTGTCAAGTTAAATCGATTGATCGGATAGGTTGTAAAAACGTCCCGTGTGTGTTAAGCCTAATGGCCCCCACACACAATCCGAAAGTCGTATGACAGATCGTCCGACTTTTTTCGATTAATGGTTGCAAGTAGAAATTGGATAGGTTACTAAAGTCACGAAAATTCTCGTACGACAGAGAAAAAAAAAAAATCGGAAGTAACGTCATGTGTTGTAATGTATTTGTATTGTATTTTCGGACGACTACTATACTTACTAAACGAAAATCGTACGATCTGGTATCGTATGAGGAAAATATTTGTGCTTGTCTGATCCAATAATATTGGATGAATTGTCGTGATCAGCTCTCGAAAGCTGTGCACTAACAATCCAATTATCATACGATTCTTCCTCAAACGAGTTGGTATTCGGATTGTGTGTACGGGCCATCAGTGTGGTCACCCTATGACAGGAAGTGTTGGCTGGATTATCAGGTGAAAAAAGCCTTCGACCCCTTTCACATGGGCACCTCCGTGAAGCGGAATCTGCTTGCTCAGGGGAGGATCTCTCTGCTGATCCCCGCTGAGCAGGCAGATGACAAGTCCGTGTCTGCTCCACTGTGCAGAGCGGACATGAACACAGTCTCGTTTTCCTCTATTGGAGAATTGGATGGAAATGACCATCCGTCCGATACCATCTGATCTGCCAGACAGATGGAGAATAAGTCCGTCATCTGTTTTTGGTGGACTGGATCGGATGGCGGCGGATGTCCGCTGACATCGGCTTCTCCATAGAAAAGACTAGAAGGTCTGATTAGAAATTGACAGGCTGACCTGATCGGATCACCTGTGCTAAAGGGGCCTTAAAAAAAACAAATGCAGTCACAACAACTAAGGACTGAGAAGCTGCAGTTTATAAAATGTTAGTTCTTGTGCTTAGATACACTTAGATATGCTTTTAATGTCTTTTGAACCATTTGAGGTAATGTATTAACCACTTCAGCTCCATTTACACCCCCTTCTTGACCAGGCCATTTTTTTGTGATACGGCACTGCTTTACTGACAATTGTGCGGTCGTGCGACGCTGTACACAAATAAAATGTTTGACCTTTTTTTCCCCACAAATAGAGTTTCCTTTTAGTGGTATTTGATCACCTCTGAGCTATATATTTTTTGCGCTAAAAATAAGAAATTACTGAATTTTGAAATAAATATATATATATATATATATATATATATATATATATATATATATATATATATATATATATATATATATATATATACAGTATATATATATATATATATATATATTTTTTTTTTTTACTTTCTGCTATAGAACATATCCAATAATAAAAAAAAATCTAATTTCTTCTTCAATTTAGGCCAATATGTATTCTTCTACAAACTATGGGATATTTTTATGGAATTTTCATTTTTTTCTAGTAATGGTGGCGTTCAGTGACTTCTAGCGGGATTGCGGCGGACAAATCGGACACTAAGTGACATTTTTGACACTTTTTTAATGCTTGTACTGTAAGAAAATAGAAATCTGTGTTCCTGCTTAGCAGAAACAGAAGATCTCTGTCTTCTCTTGTTTACATAGGCAGACCGCCATTTTGTCTGCCTCGGGAACGATCGGCTGGTCCCGACGGATTGGGCACAGCTGGTCGCCGGTGGTGCGTATGCATGCCCCAGACCAGGAAAAGCAAAATAATGTACAGTAGAGGCCACCCTTCTGCAATAAATATATGGGGGGCGGTCCAATAGCGGTTAAACAAAAACATTTGGACAGTACAATTACTTTAAATTCCAATAGATTATTTTTTTTATATTTTTAATAAACCCAGTTTGGTTAGAATAAGTGTATTTTTAGATTTAAAACAAGTCAAATTCTGGTCCTTTCATGATAAAATGGCTTTACTCTGAAATGCATTTTGTATGTTTTTACACTGTGTCCCCATTGGGGGTTATTTACGAAAGGCAAATCCACTGAAAGTGCACTTGGAAGTGCAGTCGCTGTAAATCTGAGGGGTAGATCTGAAATGAGGGGAAGCTCTGTTGATTTTATCATCCAATCATGTGCAAGCTAAAATGCTGTTTTTTTTTTTATTTTCCTTGCATTTGCCCCTCGGATTTACAGAGACTGCACTTTCAAGTGTACTTGCAATGCACTTGTAGTGTAAAGTGGATTGTCCTTTAGTAAATAACCCCCAATGTATTCTAGTTTAGTGACAGATCCCATGGATAACAATCTCTGATGAGTTCCTGGTGCTTGGCCATGTGACATCAGAAATCACAAAACTTAGCACAGATAGCCAATAGGGCTGCATCATTGTGCTCTCCATCCTGGAAAACTGCATATTTCCTGAAGAGCTCTGCCATGGATGGTCTTCTGACAGCACTTCTTTGCTTGACCCAAACTGATGACTACTAATCCTAAATGAAATTTTTGATGGCAATAGATTTCAGAAAACAATATCACTGTGATACAAGGGAGGTTATTTCTGAAAGACAAATCCACTTTTCACTACAAGTGCACTGCAAGTGCAGTATTGCTAATTTTATCATCCAATCATGTGCAAGCTAAAATGCTGTTTTTTTATTTTCCTTGCACGTCCCCCTCGGATCTACAGCGACTGCACTTCCAAGTGCACTTGTAGTGCAAAGTGGATTTGCCTTTAGTAAATCAACCCCAGTATATTACTGCCTTCAAAAAACAAGTCCCAGTTACTTCTATAAAGGCAAATTTTCACAATCCAAAAAAAAAACAAAAAAAAATATTGGCTAGAACTTCCTACAACAAAACACTTTCCAAGCTTCGCCTATTTTCTATGACGAGGAAAACACTTTTGAATGTGACTGATTAACAAAATTACCACTGACTACAACAGTCTCAGACTAAAGCCAAATCATTGATGTAAACAATCTATTTTAGACAACCAGCGAACAAATACAAATACCGTAAATTACATTTCTACATTAGAAATGTGCCAGTCTTGTTTCCAAATCACGTAGGATGAGCCCTTTAAAGGATTATATAAAGCCAAAATATAAAGCTGGTCTATGAGACGTGCCTCCATGGGGTATCTCTGCATTATTTTATGTAGAGCTCCTTTTTCAAAAAGCTCTTCTATTTCAGCCACTTTTAGAAGTCTAGTTACTAGAGTTAGCAGAACAACAAATCAGCCAATCTGTATGCTCAGCACACTGAACTGCAATTTCAAAATACTCATTATTGCATGGACACAATGGGCTTGTTATACAGTGAAGCACAATGGTGTTCTACTTTGGAGTCAAGAGAAAAAGTTCAGCTTTTCTCATCAATACCTTTAGAAATCCATGTATTAGACAAATTGTTGGATGATGCATATTATTCTAACCTAATCGTAAAAAATGTTTGATCGTGTGTAGAGTGAGGGCCAGTTCACACTACATGCAGTCTAGAGCGTTTTTTTCTGCATAAAAATGCATGAAAAGTAGGTTATATGGTTTTCAATGGCATAGTTCACCAGTGCTTGCAGTTCCCATGCGTTCCAGAACAAAAGGAGAACATGCTGCATTTTTCCTGCACTGGACTGTACTGGAACACTGTAATATGCATCAACAACACATTGAAACACACCTGAAGGCACCTAAATGCACCAAAAATACACTGGAACCCACATGTCCTTAAGTAAATTTAAGGGAAAAAAGGGGACAGGGAATGCACTGGACTGCATTAAAAATGCACTGGACTGCATCAAAAAATGCATGCAGAAAAGCATCTGGAACGCGTTTCTATGGTGTGAACTGGCCCTGAAACTGTTTCATACAATGCACACTTAGCCAGCAAGCATCAAATGGCTTTTACTAGGCATGTGCAAAAGTGAAAAATTTGTTTAGTTTCGTTTCGTTTCAATTCGTCATTTAATAAATTTCGTTAAGTTAGGTTCGTTACATGTGTTGAATTCGTTTTCGGAATTCGTTCGTTTTCGACCGAATTTCGAAAAATACGGTCGAAATCGAAAATATTTCGACCGTTTTTCGAATTCGTTCGTTTTCGACCGAATTTCGAAAAAAAACTGTCAAAATCGAAAATATTTCAACCAGATTAGAAAACAAATAGTCTCTTTTCGAATAGAATTTTTTTCGAATTAAATTCGAAAAAAAATTTTTTTTTTTTTTTTTTTTCGAATTCCGATCGAATTTAGTCCGCGGGTATTCGATTCGGAATTCGAAAAAAAAAAAATCGATTTCGACCATATTTTTTTTCGAAATTCGGTCGAAAATGAACGAATTCCGAAAACGGTCGAAATTTTTCGCTAATATAGCAATTCGGGAATTCGTATGCATCCGAATGTCCGAATAATGGAAAATTCGTCCGAATTTCGATTCGGAACGAAACGAAATGCACATGCCTAGCTTTTACTTGATTTGGCTGTTTTCAGAGAGAGTAGGTAGTAATGGCATGCCTATTGTGAGTCAAAATCCAACTCAATGATAGTCCACAGAGTGAGCATTAATGGAACGACTAGAGAGCCATTGGGTAGAAGAAAAAAATGCCTCGTTTCCACTGAGCGGATCAGTTCGGTACGGTTTGGTACGGTACGCTATTTTGGGTGTTTTCATTATGAAAGCGTGCCGTAAAACCAAACCGTACCGCACCAGCAAGTGTCCTGCTTCAGATGAGGGACCAGAGAGAGAGTGGAACGGTTCGGTTAGGGCGGACCTACAAATGCATCTCACTGATTGGTGGATGCGCTAGGAATTTTTTCTAAACCCGAATGGTCCCTCACGGTCCGATTTGCAGTGGAAACGCTCACGCGAATAGACCGGTTCCATCCAAACTGCTCCAAAATTACTGACCCGAACCGATCCGTGCAGTGGAAACGAGGCATAACACTACCAGTAGGGTTTTGTATTGTAAAAGGAAACCAGAGCACCTGGGATAAACACATACAACCAAACACAGGAGGTACTTGGATTGCCAAATCTGAACACTTTAGCGGCGCAAAGCAATTTATTTTTACACTATAGAATTGTTATGCCTCGTACACATGACCGGACTTTCCGAGAAAAAAAGTCAGACAGGCTTTTTTTCTCCGAAAGTCCAGCCGTGTGTAGCCTCCATCTGACTTGTCGGAAGTCCTAAAGACCTTAGATAGAGAATCTGTTCTCTTTCTTTCCGTCGGACTTTCGACGGACTCACGGTGGACTTTTGCCACGGTCAAAAGTTAGACCATGTGTACGAGGCATAACAGAGCTGGGATACTTTTGGGTGCTCCAAAGAAAGTAGTAATGCAGTGCGTATAGTGCCTCCTCACCATCCTGTCAGGCCCTGTTCGGAGCCACATGGGACTAGAGACCAAATTCAATATAATCTTAATCTTTAAATATAATAAAACAAATAATCTTAAACTGTGGTATGAATGACAGCGGCCCTTTTATTACTGGTATGACGATACATAACTAATAAAACCAATGTTTATTTTGACGATATAATATTTTCTAACCTTACATAAATTAATATACCAATGTTTCAGCTTTAAAAGCTCGACCCAACCAACTTATAACAACAAACCACTATCCCTTTAAACAGAAAGGATATTTCAAAATGGGGAAGGACCGCGACAAGGGGAGGGATGGGGTGCCCTTTCTAATGCTGAAGCCGTTGTTCTGATACCTTTTATAACCTCTTCTTTTTTCTCATAGGTTTGTTGAATCACATGACCAACTGTAGAATCTTCTAGAAGTTAAATGTCAGCTGACAGGTAAGTGACCAATAATAACTGTACTTTTTAATTTACAGTGCAGTACCCTATTGATTTGTCCCTATTCCCATAGGTAGGGGGCGCTATTGCGTTCACCCTACTTCCATTCCTATCTGAATAATGTAGGACAGTCCAGGTTTTGAATCATGTCCACCTGAACCCCGGACACATGATTAAAAACCCGGACTGTCTGGGTGAATCCAGAACAGGTTTCAGTCCTCGAATGTATTCAAACACACAGGGAACAGGCAAATGTCATGCAATCGCATACCTGGGGAGAATCAAGCCCAGGACCCCACCATTTCTGGGCTGCAGCTCAAATCTCAAAAGTGCAACTCAGGACAGGCTATGGACATTCTGATAGATATACTGTATTCCAGTTATCATTACAAAAGCTTCAAACAAGCCATGACTGAGCTCTTTTATTGCAGGCACTGGGGAGCAATTAATTCTTGATGTTCACAGCAGAAGCACTGTAGTAATTCTCTTAGCAACTCAGCTCCTCCAACCAGCAGTGATTTTGCAGGCATCCAGTTTTCTAATCTCAAATGTAAACATATAACAGAAGCTACTCTAGGAGGGTAAGCAGGGTAAGCTGAGCTTCTTAACCACTTCAGCTCCAGAAGATTTTACCCCCTTTATGGCCAGACCATTTTTTGCTATTTAGCACTGCACTACTTTAACTGGTAATTGCGCAGTGACGCAACACTGTACCCAAACAAAATGTATTTTATTTTTACACACAAATAGAGATTTCTAATGGTGGTATTTGATCACCACTGAGTTTTACATTTTTGGTGATATAAATGAAAAATGACTGAAAAGTTTAAAAAAAAAATTTTACTTTTCGCTATAAATCATATGCAATAATAAAACATAAAAAAAAAAAAATGTCTTCATAACTTTTGGCCAAAATCTATTCTGCTACATATCTTTGATAAAAATAAAAAAAAGTGTAGTTTGACTGGTTTGCGTGAAAGTTTAAGTCCCTACAACCTATGGTATACTGTAAACACTGAAATATTATTTTATATACTAGTGGTAGGGTGCCGATAAGTCTGGGTGGGCATTGAGTCACTCAGGCGGTTAGTTGTTTAACCACTCTACTACCGGCAGACAGTCCTCGTCTTGCAGAGCCACTAGGGGGCGTACACGTGCCGGCTAGTGTTGCTCACGAATATTCGCATTGCGAATATTCGTTACGAATATTGCATATTCGAGTATTCGCGAACAACTCGAATATTGGCGAATATTCGTATTTTTTCAAATTTATTTTTAAAACAGATCACATCCTAGTGATCTCCATCGACGTCTAAAAGCATTGCTGGTATGATTAGAGAGAGACCCTGGGCCGAGTAGCTGATGCGATTCTTTTATGTTGCCGAAAATTTGCATTGCGAATTTTCGGCAACATAAAAGAATCGCATCAGCTACTCGGCCCTTCTTTTGCATCAGAGCCAATCAGAATAACTAGAATATTCGGCAAAAGGAATATTGCGCGATATTCCTTTTGCTGAATATTTGAGTTATTCTGATTGGCTCTGATGCAAAAGAAGGGCGGAGAAGATAATCGCGCAATAGGAATATTGCGCGATTATCTTCTCCGCCCTTCTTTTGCCCCCTTATTCTCCTTTCTTTTAAGTAGAGTTAGTGTAGAGTTAGTGTTTAGTGCATATTAGTTTAGTAATACAGGAAATGATCTCCGTTTATGAGAATTTCGCAATCATTTTCGCATTAGCGAAATTTCGCAAATTTTTTTTGGATTAAATATCACGAATATTCGATATTAGCGAATATTCGCGAATATTCTTCTATATATTCGCACAATATCGCGAAATCGAATATGGCGTATTCCGCTCAACACTAGTGCCGGCAGCTGGGAACCCGTTGCGCGTGCCTGGCCTCTGCAATAGCCGCCGGGCACCCGCGATTGCCCAGTAACTGAGCAGGACAGTGTCAGGGAGAGGAGACCGATGCTGTGTCACTTGTACATAGGGACACAGATTGGTCACCTCTCCCAGTAAATCTCCTTCCCCCCACAGTTAGAATCACTAGTAGGGAACACATTTAACCCTTTTTTTTTTAAATGGGATATTTATTATAGCAAATATTGTGTTTTTTTTCAAAATTGTCGCTCTTTTTTTGTTTATAGCACAACAAATTAAAAACCGCAGAGGTGATCAAATACCACCAAAGGAAAGCTCTATTTGTGGGGAAAAAGGACATCAACTTTGTTTGTGAGCCACGTCGCACGACCGTGCAATTGTCAGTTAAAGCGACGCAGTGCCGGAAGCTGAAATTTCACCTGGGCAGGAAGATATGTGCCCAGTAAGCAAGTGGTTAAATAGTTAATTATGTTACAGTTTGCATACTGTGATCACATTTTTATCTGATCTGGTGTTCTGTGTGAGTTTTTCAATAAAGATTTCCAGTTTGCATCTACGCTATTTGTTGGCTAGTCTTGGATGATCAGTTATAGTATCTGATTCCTATGTCCATACTGGAGGAAGCTGTATAATGATAGAAGCACCCAAGCTGGGTGCAGGACAGATTCTGTCATAATATTACATAATGTTACTGTACTAGTGACACTGGCTGGGAAGGGGTTAACATCTAGGGTAATCAAGAGGTTAAATGTGTGCCTAACTATATGTAATGGGTGTACAGTGTGCTGCTTTTACTAATAGATCTCTTAGTTTCTCATCCCTGAAAACATCAATAAAGTTTTTAGGAAACATTTCCTATGTTCAGTTCTTTCCCCTCAGTTCCTTGCCACCACCCCCTCGGCCTATTTTACTGGCAATTGCCATTTGTAAAAATGGCAACCAAAAAATTGCTTTGTATTACACAGCAGAAGCAGTTGTCAAAATGCAACTTCTGTGTAAAATGACACATGCAGAGAGCCAACTAGTGTTACTGAGTATATATAATGTAACAATGTATTCTTCTATTGTATTTATCAGGTTGTAGATTAATGTTGTGACCCTTGTTCTGCATATGACATCAGTTAAAGAAACCCTACAAATTAAAAACAACTATTTTAAATAATGATATTCCTATCTGAACTCTTATTGACCCTTAGTTAACCATAACCAACTCTTTGCTTTCCCTTTAGATATCATTTCTCTTTTTTAATGTTACACTAAAATATATTGGGCAAAATTTAGAAAAATGCATTTTGTCCAAAGAAAATACCAGTAACTGCCATACTTTGTACCAAAAACATAATTTTATGTCAATTTAAACTCTATAAATTATAGAATAAAAATCATCATTTTTATTTACAGTAACCATTGCCTAAAATAAAATAAAAATACATGCATGTATTTATTTAAATTTTGACAACATTGTCAAAAGAAAGCTTAGTTTGTCCCCCCAACAAAATATTACTTTGTTATCTTGAGTAATGGCAAAGTTATTTTCAAATATACAGGCCCATAGTGGAAATATTAAAATTCAAGAAGAACTTCAGTGGTACTGCTTTGGTCTTTGAGATTTCCCTTCAGGTGGGTGAATGCCTGTTTTAAAGTTAATTTACTACTTGTTAAGAACGTATAACCACCTGAATGCCTATATACTTTACTGGCCACAGATGAATTTAATGGCCCATACACGCTTGTTCATGTGTTATGTATGCATTGAAGCTTGTGACTTTAAAGCAGACTATTCATTTTGAATGGTCTACCGGGCTGTGTATATTCATAGAAACACACAGTGTGGCTTAGCCCAACACCCCTCCTCACCGGGTATGATTGCCAGCAGCAGGAACCAAGGGCTCCCACTGTTCTCACCGAGTCCTGTGAGAAAAGGAATAGAGAGCAGCCTTGCTGCACTCAGCCACAACGCTGGATCCAGGTAGCAAGTAGACCCTTTTTACCTTAATCCTGGGAATGCTATAAGGTAAAAAAATGTGTTGCGCATTTGACCAGACATGAGTATTTTAAGTCCCTGGCTATGCATATGGTAAACGCGGCGAGACTCTGCATCCCAGTACATTGGCGCTCTACACACACTCCGGCGATTGGGGAATGGTTTAACAGGATTTCTAAGATTGAAGAAATGGAAGAGCTAATTCATATCTCCCAAGAGCGCGTTACGGCATTAACAAACACCTGGGCATGCTGGACCCACTTCAAAACTACTCAACGCTACCTGGCCCACGGTCCTTAGACAGTGAAGTAGATGGGCTTATCCCTACTGTGTTAACGTCCCTTTGCCCTTATGGTTTGGTAGGCCTGGTGGAGGATCGCCGACACTGACGATTCCCCGTAGAGAATCTCTTTCCCTATCCCCCCACCCCCCTTTTTTTTTTCTCTCTCTTCTCCTCTTCTTCTCCCTCCTCCTCTTCCCTCTCCTCCTTCCTTTCCCTCCTCTCTTCTTTTTTTCTCTCTTCTCTTTTCCGTCTCCCCACCCTTTTCCTAGATCATATTCTAGGTTAGGATTTGACTTTTAGCCATATTACTACAGCTCAACAGTCCTAGATGTTGGGATTGAGATCCTATCAGATATAATGACCCTACATCACTTTATGCTGAATTAATAGACCCTCGTATGACCCTACATCACTTTATGCTGAATTAATAGACCCTCGTACACTCGTATGAATATATGCTTATGTAAGGTCCATGTCTGTATTTTACGATGTTTCATTCTCATTTAATAAAAATTGTTTACGAAAAAAATATGTTGACTTTGGAACCACTTTACGCAAACTTGCACTGTGTAGGGCAAAGTACCAGGCTTGCCTTAATGCCCCTATCCTCACCAGCATATGCTCAGCTTTATTTGACTCATACATTGTATTGTATTGCAGAGCATGTAAATCACTCCATGTAATTGTACAGGATATTGGCCCATAGTTGTCACATGTGGGTGGGAAGTAGGGATGAGCTTCGTATTCAAGTCAAACTCATGTTCGACTTGAACATCGTATGTTCGATCGTTCGTCGAAATATGAACAAAACGGGTCGTTCGCGCCAAATTCGAGTTACGTTTCACAGACCATAATTCACTGCGGCATCGCTGGCTGATGATTGCCCAAGCATGCTTGGCCAATCACAGTGCGCAAAAAACAGAGAGCCATAATTGGCCAAAGCCAGGGTGGCTTTGGACAATTATGGCTCAGGGGGTTTAGTACACGCCCCACACTATAAAAGGCCGTCTGCAGGTCGGCCTTGTGTAGTGTGTTGCGGCGGTGGTTAGAGAGAACAGAGAGAGACAGAGAGAGTGTCATTTTTTGCCGGTAGATAGAGCGGGCAGGCAGGGTAGTCAGTTAATCTTACAGTGTGTAGAGGATATACTGTATATACATCCCAGGTGTTGTACATATATTTATACACTGTATAGTTTAGCTAGATCAGTTCTTCCTAATTTACTGGCAGGCAGGTGATTGTGATATTTAAAGACATTTTCACAGGCATACTATAGACACCCAGCAGGTACAATATTTAAAGGAATTTTTTATTTTTTTATTAATTAAGCATCATTAAAATCACTGCTCCATTGATACATGTTCCCTGGAGCAAGACCCGGGTTCTCAAATACGTTTTACGACAATAACTTGCATATTAGGCTTTAAAATTAGCACTTTTGAATTTGAACGTTCAAGTCCCATAGACGTCAGTGGGGTTCTAAACGTTCGCGCGAATGTTCGGTCTGTTCGAAGGTTCTGGTGCGAACCGAACGGGTTTATATATATTTTCCTCCTCCTTTCCTCCTGGAAAAAAACATTGTACTGTCCTGCCCCACCTGTGTCAGTCCCTTCCCTTCCCCTTAGCTCAGTTGGAGTCTCTTCCCGAAGATGTGCTGCTTTCCACACCAGGCTCCTCTACCGACAGCTGCCATATATAGTGTCTCCCACTTGGTGACAAGGTGTCCTGTCCTGAGCCAGGATCCCTCTTACCCCACCTGACAACTTTCCCTGGGTATCTCATCAGCTGTAGAACTTTGTGGAGGGGTGAGGGTGGGTCTGCTGCATTTTGTAGTGTGGGGCAGTGATAGGCAGCTGTGGGGTTCCCCACAAACCCCAAATTTTCCCCCTTCCTTCTTCCTTTTCCCAGTCATTGCTCCATAGCAGAATATAGAGGAAGTACAGTGCTTGTTAAGTCTCCTTGTTAAGTACAATAAATAGGTGAGTGCAGTGGGTGCCCCTCCTTCCCCCAGTGCTGACAGCTCACCACTTCCCCAAAACCCCCTTCATTGAGTGCTGATCAACACTGCTGTTTACATAACCCCTTCACCCCCTTGTCAACTCAGTCTCCACCCTTAATAATAACCTCCCTCCTCGCCTCTCCACCCTCACCAATAACCCCCCTCCTGCCTGTCCACCCTCAACAATAACACCATATCCCTGCCACTTCATCCTCAAACCCCCCCCCCCCCCACCTGTCCGCCGCCGACAATAACCCCCCTCTCCCTCTACACCTTCAACAATAACCATCCTCCCACCTCTCTACCCTCAGCAATAACCCCTGTGTTTAATGATGGTGTTAGTATGGGATAGGGGGTCCTGTGCAATGATGTGGGAAAGGGGTTCTGTGTAATGATGGGGGGTCCTGTGTAATGATGGGGTGGAAAAATTGCATGGGGGGCCCAAGAAAATGTTTGTCTTTAAATAAGTGTACTTTTAAATTGAGATGTACCAGCACCCACTACATATGTGCGTAAGCCCTTAAACCTTACTTACACAGGCATGCTCCCTAGTATAGATAGTGAGAGATATGCTCGTCCTCACTGTGCTTCAAGCTGTTTAGGCTCATTTAACTTCCAGACTAGTTCTTTTTTAGACACCAGCAAGAGCTCATCTTTTGGGAGTTGGTCCATACACGGCCTTATTGTGTTAAAAGGTAATATAATGGGGCTTATCTGTGTGACCCCCCCCCCCTCGGTACAGTTTGTGTATATACTGTATTGACAATATAGAGGAAACATTCAGCCATTGAAAAATGGTGTCATGTACAGGCATCCTTGGGAAAGAAGACAGCCCCCGGGGATGTGTTCTTAACTCAGACAACTTGACAACTGCTATATTTAAACATCCTGTAAATTGGTTTGTGAATTGAATGTACAGTCTATGCTAATTAAGATGGGAAATCTACATTCTGCTCATTCAAATTATTTGAGTATAAGCTGTGAAAAGTCTTTATGACCCGTTTGATCCATCTGGTTTACTGACACTGCATCTCTTGTAGCTTTAACCTGTTTAGGTTTGCATGGCAAGCCTAGATACATTTGGTGAAAATAAATGCTAAAAATTCATTGTTGACTTAGCTGCTAGGGTTGTCATCTTTTCTTTAAGCCAAACTCGGTGTATACGTGGCAAACAGTGCATGTGGCCGATGTATGTGTGTTATACATGGAATGCAGGGGTCAAAAACATTTAATGTACAAAATACAGGGGTCAGATATGTGCTGGGAACAGGGCTAGTGCTAGCGGGGGGGGGGGGGGGGTTAGCTATGTGCTTGGTGGTGCTTTGGAAGGGAGAGGACTTGTGCTGGAAGAGGTTGTAGGATTTCAAAACCAACTCACACTTCTAGCATAAGTCCTCTCCCTGCCAAAGTGCCCACAGCACATATCCACTTTGCACCCCAATAACTCCACTCTCTCCCCTTCCCCTGTCCATCTACAGAGTATAAAAAAAATTCTACCGATCTCAATCAGAACGTGTCCCTCCCTCCTCCTCCTCCTGTGTGTGAAAATGGAGCCGAGAAGGAGGAGGCAACTTTGATCCACTGTGCT
Source organism: Rana kukunoris (assembly GCA_029574335.1). NCBI lineage: Eukaryota > Metazoa > Chordata > Amphibia > Anura > Ranidae > Rana > Rana kukunoris. The sequence goes on along the minus strand of CM056058.1, from coordinate 79,884,850 downwards.
GAAACAGCCTGCCAGTGGGGAAGGGAATGCACATCAGATGGCCAAGCAGACTTGTCACTCTCAGTTCAGTCTGGTCTGAATAATGTGTCCATGTCTTAGGCAGATGAAAACCCAAACCCAACATTCAAAAGCCGGACTGTCTGGGAGAAAACCAGACCGGTGGCAACCCTATTACCTGCACAGATTTGTCAATCTTGGCTTGGCCTGAGATGCAATGCAATAACACTTTAGCTACTTCCAAGGGAACATACAGTACATTCACAGAATGTATTACCTTTTACAGTATTTTATAGCAGAACTCCAGTTTAAAAATAAAAAAACAGATTTTGCTGTAGAACCTAGCTTCAGTATCAGCTGCATTTATTTTCATGCAGTGCGGGTAGTCTTCTGGGGTGAATGATGTCCAACATCATTCAATCCACTTCCTGAAGGCCCAAGCTGTCAGAGGGGAACTTCACCACACAACCTGTTAAATAGTCAGTGTAACTCTTCCTACTCCCATTTTGTGCAAAATCAGTAGTAGGAAGGACCACAAGTTATAGGATCTGTGTCTAATGAATTCCCCTCCCCTATTTTATTTATTTTTTTAGCCATACAGATATCCTGCTATCCTAATTGTTAAGAAACACAGGGTTAGACTAATTCAAAACTCAAAAAACTTGTACTCACAACGGTTTTTCCCGGCAGGAAAACTGCCAGGAGAGCTTTTGGCTGGGAATCCCTTCCAAGTGTATGCTCCCTAGCAGTTTTCCCCTCAAGAAAACAGATGGGAATACCGACTGGAAAATAGAGAACCCTGCTCTCTATTTTCTCGTCTGGTTTCTCGGCAGAGTGTTTCCTGCCAAGAAAACCGGTCGTCTGTATGGGTGAAAAACCGTGCATGCTCGATAACACTTCGACGCATGCTTGGTAGCATACAAGGTTACTGTGGGGTGTAGCAAGGTGGTGGCCATTGTCACGATTGCGCTCCAAGATACTCCAAGCAATGAGTCTGTTCTAGCAATAACTTCTGAAGTTTCAGGATCTAACTATACCTTTGAAGAGGTTTAACAGTTCTAAGACATTGACTGATAGAGTCTAAGTCAACTGTTCCCCAAGTAAGAGGTTGCCTTGATATCCTACAACAGAACTGCCTGGTTGACAAAGCAGAACGAATACAGGGGTTAGGCACCATTACACAAGGTATACAGTGATGGATAGGCTAAAGGGAAAGGAAATTAACTGGTAGTGCCTGCCCACAGGCAAATGAGCATCCTTGATGTCCACATAGGCTGGAAGTCCTCCCAGATAAGGAGAAGCAGTGACTGACCTCATGGATTCCATATGGAATTTGCTTACTCATATTTAGACTTGTGAGTGTTTTTAGATCTACCTGTAGAAATCTTCGGCAAAAAAAGAACGCATAGCTACATTTCTATGAAAATTATGCAAAGCTTTAAGGAACATAATTATTAAGAGTCTGGGCCTACTCCCTGTATACACTGCACATAAATGCAGTAGTCCTTGTTCCCATCAAATACTCCTAAATTACTTGGCAAAACAAGCAGACTCAAACCTCGCAGCACAAAGAATTGATTTTTATTAATAAAACTTTTCCTTTACATGTCCTTTTATGAACTCAGAATATAGACACGAAGGTAACAATTTTTCTAAATCTCTCATGCCCCCCTACACCTGCACATTCGATTGCAGTGAGTTACTGCAGTGTGTCACACCTTAACATGCATTGCGCTAGCAACAAAGGGATGGATTTGAAAAAGTAATCGAATACTTAAAGCTATTACAAGGTTCCTGCACTTTGGTTGTCTAAGGCATTTATTTAGGTCAAGCCAGGTTCATTTTAACCACTTCAGCCCCGGAAGATTTTACCCCCTGTATGACCAGGCCATTTTTTGTGATATCGCTCTGAGTTTCTTTAACTGACAATTGCACGGTCATGCAAGGCTGTACCAAATAAAATGTCCTTTATTTCCCACAAATAGAGCTTTCTTTTGGTGGTATTTGATCACCTCTGTGCTTATTTTTTGCGATCGTCCGATAGTGTGTACGGGGCATAACTGACACTTTTGACACTTTTTTGAGAATCAGTGACATTATTACAGTGATCAGTGCTAAAAAATAAGCACTGTTACTGTGCAGAGAAGGGGGTAACATTTGGCGCTCAAAAGAACAGTGCGCACACCCCTGGTGAAGCGTGCACGCCCCTAGTGTGTATTGCACGGAATTACGTACAGATATGTCGTTACACGGTAGGCGTTCAGGAAGGGGTTGAAGTAGAACTCTAAGTAAGGAAATCCCACAATTGATAGTTTTTATGGGAACAAGTATTTTAATTTGGTGCTTTTAATATTAAAGGAAGTGAGGGTAAATCTCTCCAGTAGGGGTTTTAACAAAAGAGGCTGTACTCTTTTCCCATCCAAAACTAAGTGAAAAAAAAGTTTTAGATCTAAAAAAAAGAAACAAGAGGCTGGAGTTTTACTTTAGTGCATTCAGGTGTTTTGAAATCTAAAGATTCTGACTGGGAGCACGGTAAATACACAATGGGGGGGATTTACTAAAATGGGAACACTCAAAATCTGTATACAGCTGTGCATGGTAGCCAATCAGCTGCTAGTAAAATTGGCTTGTTCAGTAAGGGCCCTTTCACACTAGCGGACGAACGGTCCGCTCATTACAAGTGCGTTTACGGACTTGTAATGCTTCCCTATGGGAGCGGATCCGTTAGCGGATGATGCATCCGCTAACGTCCGCTCGATCCGCATCCGTTTTTGCGGACGGAAGAATGTCCTATTTTTCTTCCGTCCGGCCAAACGGATCGGATGCAAACGGACAGACGGTCCGTTTCCATCCGACTCCCCATAGGGGAGAGCGGAGGAGAGACGGGGCGGTCCCTGCACAGTGTGCGGGGACCGCCCTGTCCGCCCGACAGCTCAGCGGAGACCCCCCGCTGAGCTGACGGACACACGGAGCGGACCGAAAAACGGACCGCTCCGTGTGTAAGGAGCCTTAAGCTCTGATAATTAAACCTGGAAGCTGATTGGTTTCTTTGCAAAGCTGCACCAGATTTTGCCCTCTTCAATTTCAGTAAATAACCTACAATATGTCCTACTCCAATATTCCTCTAGAATTGTTCTCCTCCCCTTGCCTAGTCCAGGAAGCAAATGCCTGAAGCTTGATACATGTACAAAACACACAAAAAATAAATAAAAAAAACACTTCAAATTTACAAGGAATACGCTCTACTCAGGTGGGAATGCAGGATAATAATAAAAAATTAAATTAAATATAAGAAACAAAGACAGTAAAACCTTGGATTACGGGCATAATTTGTTCCGGAAGCATGCTTGTAATCTGTAACACTTGTATATCAAAGCAAATTTTCCTATAGGAAATAATGCAAACTCAAATGATTCGTTCCACAACCATTTGTTCATAAATCCTTCAGTTTATAGTCCATATAAAACAATTGTAGCAATGTGATAAGTTGTGTAACCATAAAATGTCCATCCACAAATGGAAGCCTCCCTAAGGGGATGAGAAACAAAATCCAGCAGGAGCTACAGAGTATAAAAGAGATTAGAGGTGCCTCTAAGTGTAGCAATATGGCTACATTTAATGAAGGTACAACATTTATCAACTCACATGGTTGATGGTTAAAAGAGGCACATCTAAGTATGCAGGAATTTGGGGTAAAGCGATCCACCTAGTCCGTCCTCCTCACCTCTGGCTCTCACTGCTGTCAGTCTGCAATTGTGACTAGGAAGACTACCCTGCAGTAGAACAATCTGAAAGCGAGGCTTGAACCACTCGTGCAAGGGACGACATTAATGGTGGTGCAGAGGATGGTTTATGCGGGCAGCTTTACCCTGGATGCCTTCATACTTAGATGTGCCTGATTTAATCATCAACCATGTGAGTTACTAAATGTTGTACCTTCATTAACCACTTAAGGACCTTGCCTGTTTTTCAGATTTGGTGTTTACAAGATTAAAACAGTTTTTTTTTTTTGCTAGAAAATTATTTAAAACCCCCAAACATTATATATATATATATATATATATATATTTTTCTAACATCCTAGAGAATAAAATGGCGGTCATTGCGCAGCGGTCTTAAAATCACTTTTTTAAATAAAAAAATAAAACAGTAAAGTTAGCCCAATTTTTTTTAATATTGTGAAACATAATGTTACGCCAAGTAAAATGATACCCAACATGTTACGCTTCAAAATTGCGTCCGCTCGTGGAATGGCATCAAACTTTTACCCTTAAAAAATTTCCATAGGCGACGTTTAAAAAATTCTATAGGTTACATCTTTTGAGTTACAGAGGAGGTATAGGGCTAGAACGATCGCGGTGATCGCGGTGATACCTCACTTGTGTTGTTTGAACACCGTTTACATATGCGGGTGCTATTCATGTATGCGTTCACTTCTGTGTTTTCTTATTTTTATTTATTTTATACATTTTTACACTAAAAAAAAAATTGGTCACTTCTATTTCTATTACAAGGAATGTAAACATCCATTGTAATAGAAAAAAGCACGACAGGTCCTCTTAAATATGAGATCTGGGGTCAAAAAGGCCTCAGATCTCATATTTACACAAAAATGCAAAAAAAAAAAAAAATTGTCATTTAAAAAAAAAAAATTAGAAAATGTCCCTTTAAGAAGCATGGGCGGAAGTGACGTTTTGACGTTGCTTCCGCCCTGCTATGCTATGGAGACGGGTGGGGGCCATCTTGCCCTCACTCGTATCCCAGCTGAGCAGGAGGAAGGACCCGATCACCTCCGCCGCTGCCGACGGCACCGGTAAGCGGCAGAGGGCACGGGAGAGTGGCGGCAGAGGTTGGCCCGCTGCCGATAACGGTGATCTAGCGGCGAATCCGCTGCAGAGACCACCGTTATCGTTTAGAGGACTGCTCACTGAAAATCTGGATATCTTGGTTGTGGTTACCGAGATATCCATCTTTAAAAAAATGACGTATATTGTATATACAGTAAGGGGTCCTTAAGTGGTTAAATGTAACCATATTGCTACATTTAGAGGCACCTCTCTTCTATTTGATACTTAGTAGTGACAGGACGCTACTCTTATATCAATACATCGCTTGTATATCAAGTCAAAATGTATTACATTTTTTTGCTTGTCTTGCAAAATGCTCTCAAACCAAGTTACTCTCAAACCAAGGTTTTACTGTAGTAAAATTGGATTGAATTACCCATAAAGAAAAGCTAAATTCAAATAATATATAAGTTAAATATACACATAAATAGATCTGAATTTATTTATATACTTTATCATAGTTTTATGTTACTAATGTCTATTCTAGCAGCCAAAAATGTTGCTTTAGTGACAATTATGTGGTAAGATTGGTAATTAAATGTCATATGACAGGACGCCTGATTGCAGCCTTTTCACAGTAAGCAATCGTGCATAAATTATACATTGTTAAAATGATAATCTATCCTTCCCCAAGGACCTGCAGTGCACCGCACCATAATGCTTTGATGGCACCACCAACAGTGCCTAGTTACTTGGAGTAGACTGAGATTGTTTTCCTTTCACCAGCAGGAGGCAGTCTCATTAAGACTGTTGTACGTCTCAGCTCAGCAAGCTGTATGCCTCTTGTACTGCACTTAAAAACAGTAACAGCAGCATTAAGAAATGTCAAAGGTTAAACTGATCAAATAGTTTTTTTTTTTAAAGGCAGTGTAAGAAGCAGCTAACAGTATAGCTATTAAAGGACAACTCCACTTCTGTTAAAAGAAAAAAACAATCCCGTCTGGGGGATTTATATACTGTACATTACAAGGATTCAAACAAACTTTGCAGCAGATCGATACCTTTTGTTTCTGTGTTTAACCAGACTGATTGCATACAGATTCTGATTGGGAGAGACTGGTTCCTTATAATCAGCTGTGCACTTCTCATTAGAAAAGTGGTAAGGCACTACACTAGTGTACAGGGCCAAGACAAGGGGGTGGGTTTGCATCTAGGAGTAGCTGCTCTGTGCAGGGTTTTTTTTTATGTGGGGAAAGAGGGTACCGTGTGGCTAACTATATCAGTAGCAGTAGACACTGATGGCACTTAGTGACATTACTATATTGAACTGGATTGTGACTGGAGAGCCCTCTGCTGACAGCCACCTCTAAATGATGTCACATGAGTGTGTTGGTGATAATTACCTGAGCAGAGAGAGGCATTCTGCTGGAGAGGGGTTGACATTCTTTATCTGATGCCACATATGCCCCTCATCCTGCAAGTATATGGTGCCCTCTTCAGTTGTATAGGTGCTACCATTGGAAATAAGGGAAAGGAACTTAATAGCAGATGTTGGACAGTGGGGATCAACAGCAAAGTTTTGCCCAGTCTATTGAGTACAATTGTGGAAGCGGGAATTTGTGCCGGAGGTGGTTTTGTCATGGGTGGGGGGCTAAAAGATTGTTCTGGGAAGAGGGAGAAATGTTTCTTTGGGAAACACGCTGTTCTTTACTTATTTTTGGTTTTTACACTTGTAAAGGGTCGGGTTGGTTGGTCCATGTTCCCCTCCCCGTTAGGTGCCATACAAGGGTCACATGAGAGGCCTACCCTGGGGTAGGTTCTTCTGGGCTACACTGGGCACCTGCAACAAGATCACTTCACTTTACACACGGGGTACCTTTATTTCTGTGCCATTTTCATCAATGTCCTGGGACATGGCTAAGGCTGCTGTGGGGGAATACTCAACCTTAAGGCGGGACTGATCGTGTGTGGGCCCCATCGGTTTGTTTTCCATCGGTGAAAAATAATAGAACATGTTTTAAAATTTTCCTATGGATAAAAAAAACGATAAAAAAAAAAAACGATTGTCTGTGTGGAAGTCCATCAGTCAAAAATCAATGCATGCTCAGAATTAAGTCGATGCATGCTCGGAAGCATTGAACTTCATTTTTCTCAGCACGTCGTAGTGTTTTATGTCACTGCGTTGGACACAGTTGGATTTTTGACTGATGAAAGTCAGCTTCATCGGATAGCCAACGAAAAAATTCATCGGATTAGATTCCATCAGATATCCGATCGTGTATACAGGGCTTTAGAGATGATGGTACACTGTGTACACATTTGTGCTAACTGTTCTTCCGTTAACTCGTGTTAATGTACACCTTCTCTGTAACTTGCATTTAGGAAGTACACACTGAGGCCACGTACACACGACCGGTTTCCTCGACAGAATTCAGCAAGAAACTCGATGGGAGACGTATTCTGCCGAGGAAACCGGTCGTGTGTACACTTTTCACCGAGAAACCCGTCGAGGAACTCGTTGAGCCAAAAAGAGAGCATATTCTCTATTTCCTCGTTGGGCAATGGGAAAATTTGGCTCGACTAGTTTTTTGACTGCCGAACTAGGAACTCGACGGGGAAAACGATGTGTTTCGCCCGACGAGTTTCTCGGTCGTGTGTACGCCGCCTGAGCCTTGACCACATCCACATGTTCAGTGTATCCTTTGAGGCACAAGTCTAATAGAAGTTACTTTGAAGTAGTACAGGAACCTTTTCTAAAGTTGGAGAGACTTCAGTAGTACTAATTATGATAGCTCTTATAGACTAGCATGACATTTTACATGTCACATGACTTGGGGTCTCACAAGTCAGATCCAAAGTCGTGGCCGTGTAAACCGAGCCTTACTGGCTGAATTACGAGGCTGCTATCTTTGCTTAGAAGTTTCAAATTGCCAGAGCATTGTTATCTTGCATTTATTTGTAAGGTCAATGATCAATGGTCAATGATCAATGATTTTAATCTATATTGCCGGGACCCGACATTACATTACAGCCACAAGCAGTTTTAAATGACTTTTATTCCTTTAGAAATTTCATTTTGTGCAGGGACTGTTCTAAACATGAGAAAACTGTGCCACTTTACAGGCCTACTATAGTCAACCCCCAGGCACGATATTTAAAGGAATATTTCACTTTTTATTGTTTCACTTTAAGCATTATTAAAATCACTGCTCCCAAAAATAAATGCAGTTTTTAAAACTTGTTTTGCATTGATACATGTCCCCTGGGGCAGGACCCGGGTCCCCAAACACTTTTTATGACAATAACTTGTATATTAGCCTTTAAAATTAGCACTTTTGAATTTTCACATTCGGGTCCCATAGACTTTAACGGTGTTCGCGCAATCTTTTGGTCAGTTTGCATGTTCTGCCGCTACTGGTCATCCAACCTGTACCATATACAAAGATTTGACATATGAATATAAAGCATAAAATAGTAGATACTTCAAGAACCCCCCCCCCCCCAAAAAAAAAAAACACCACAATACAAAAAAAAAGGTCCTTACAGGAAAAAGCCATTGAAGTAAGAAAAAAAACATGCAGTGGCTAATGCTGATTAGGCCTCCAACAGCCAGGCTTATAGTGGGAGAAAAAAAAAAATATATAAATATATATATATATATATATATATATATATATATATAGTAACAGTAGGCGCTACTGTAACTATAAAAATGATGATGAAGTGGACACAGAGTCTGCATTCAGCCAATATGCAGAGCATACATTTAAAAACAGAGAAAACTGCGCTGGGAGTTTTCTCATATTTTTCCTATTACTTCATGGGGCTCTATGGCTTGGAGATCCTTCAGAGATCTGGGTGGGACTGGGTCTCCAACCTGTGTCCAGGTTTTTAAGATAGCCTGCAAGCTGCCTTCCCAGGTGCAGACAGCTCATTAAAGGAAGGGCTCGGAAGGAAGGAGAGAGGAAGGTGGAGTTGGAGCAGTGGCTGCTGGTGAGTGTCTCTGTGTGAGGACAAACGCTGTGTGCGTTGAAGGGCTTCAAAGCTGTGTGCGCCCAAGAAGCCTAAAGCTGTGTGCATTAAGGGACTTCAAGCTGTGTGCGTTTAAGAATCCCAAAACTTGTGCATCCAGGACTGTGGGTCTGGAGGAGCTTATGGTTTGAGGAACCAGTACCTATAACAGCAGTGCTGTTGAAGAGTAGCCAGGTGGGCTGGTATTTTCATTAATTTTTGGATAACGTTTAAACCCCTGCGTGGGATTCCTGAATGGACTTTTGTTTCTTTTTTTCTCCTTTAATAAACGTGGGCTACCAGGCCCTTAACGTTAAAAAAAAAATGCTGGTGCTGGTGCTGGTGCTGCTGCTGCTGGGGTTACCGCTATGCCTAACGCTACCGCTACACCAACTATGCTTACTGACTTAGCAGGTATTACAGGTGTAGGCACAGGTAGAGACATATCACATATGCAATCTAGTATGCAACCAAATATATTGGACATAAATATTAATATGGGAGGATATGGGTCTGTTTCTGCCCCTAGCATGCCATCTACTTTTAGCAAATCACACCCTCCCCCCCCCCATCCTTATCTACATCCCCATTCTCATCCTTACTACCTTGTTCCGGGCGAAGTAGAGTTAGTAATCCAGTGGACACGGTTGATCCAGCGAACATAGGCAGAGTTCTGGATATGGGTCTAGAAGGGGGTCTAGATGGGGGTCTAAAGCAGACAGCAATAGCGGCAGTATTGGGTACAGAGTTGAGTGATCTGCGGGAATATCTTCGTGCCCTGCCCACCCGTAATGAGATGGAAGCATTTGTACAACGGTTAGAGCATGGTTATCGCAAGGAGCTTGAGTCTGTTAAACTTATTACAAATGAATTACAGGTTGAATCGCAAGCATCCAGGATAAAATTGGCAGAGGTGGAAAATTCTGTGGAAGGTTTCGCGGACTCTATGCACCGACAGGAGCAGCGTATAGATGCTCATGAATCCCAACTACATACCCTGTTTCAGATCTGGGAGGATCAGGACAATCGCAACAGAAGAAATAATATTAGGATCAGGGGACTGCCGGAGACAGTTGGGGGAGATGAACTGACCCCAACCGTTAATAAAATCTTTACCTCAGTGTTGGGGAAATCAGAGGACCAGAAGATAGAGCTCGACAGAGTTCATCGTTCTTTAGGGCCACGAAATATAGATATAAATAAACCAAGAGATATTATATGTCGTGTGCATTTCTATAGAGAGAAGGAAGAGATTATGAGGAAGGCTAGAGAAAAGGGTCAAATTAATGTCAATGGGACATCTATTCAACTATTGCAGGACTTGTGTCAATTCACTCTGGAGAAGAGGAGAGCATTAAGACCATTACTTAAAATGTTGCAAGAACGTAACATCATATATCGTTGGAACTTTGCCTTTCAACTTCAAATTAAGAAAGATGGCAGGTGGTATAATCTACGAGACCCATCAGATATCCCTACTATACAACTTACTTTGGACTTACCAGATACCCCACTAATAGTCTGGCCCAGGACATATTCATTGTTTAGAAGGACTGAAAATCAGGGTAGGGGTATGAAGAATCAACATGGGAATCAGTTAGAGAATCAATAATAGATGTTACAGTAATATTGTAGTAAGAATCTAGTGATGGATGGAATATGGATCAGGAATCGCTAAAGAAGAGTGGAGAGATTGGCTTTATCCCTCTCCCCCCTTCGTTGCTACTCTTTTTTTTTTTCCTCTTTGCTTATCTTTTTTTTTTTCCTTCTTTTCTTTTCTTCCTTTTTTCTCTTTCTTTATTTCTTTACCTCACCTTTATACTCCATTTCTTTTTCTTGCCCCTTTTTTTTTTCTCCTCTGGCTCTGCCTTTTCTCTGGCTTATACTTTGTTTACATTTTTCTTTTGTATGTATGTGTGTATATATATATATATATATATATATATATATATATATATATATATATATATATATTGTGCATTATATACCTATTGTTTATTATGGAAGGTGGGGTTAGGGGCAAGAGAAAAGAGAAGAGGAAATTATTATAATTTACTTCTTGCCTTAGTTTTTGGATATACACTTGGCAATGTCTATGCGATATAGTCAATTATGAGTTGCAATGATTGGCATATTGTTATTGGGGCGCATTTTTTTTTTCTTTTTCTTTTTTTTCTTATGTAGAGCTATTATAACCATGATTAATTATTTGTCAGCTATATAGCTTTTTTTTTTTCTCTTTGATTTATATATATATCTTGAAATTTATTTAACAAAGTCAATGGGACATGTGACAAACTTGAGCTGCAACCATTGGTATATTGGTATAGTGGTGTTGAGGTTTTTTTTTTTTTCTTCTCTCTTGGAGTTGTAGGTAAGAAGGAAGAATATTAAGGCTACATGGCCAAAGTCGGGCCGCAACAATTGGTATATTGAGCTTGATCTATTAATTTATTAATTTATCTACTTAGTGACTTATTTACTGAGTTAATTATTTATTGACTTATTGATTTATTTAAACTGCTAGTCCCACTTTGTATTTTTGATTAGCGGTGTATATATTTGTTTATTCAAATATTTGTATACATGAGCGGTGTCATAATACCCACATGTTTAGTTAGCCCTAAATACCTGCGGTGAGATATCCTTTATGCCCATTAACTTTCCCCCTTGTAGGTACATCAGTCCTCTGGTAGGACTTGGTGTATTTTTTTTGGATATATTCCATTTCCCTTTGTCTTGGGGGGTGATTTATATCACCTCTCACACCTATTTCCCTTGAGTGTTTTTTGTGTGTGTTTTTTTTTCTTTTTTTTTTTTTTTTTTCTTTACCCCCCCCCTTTTTTATTTATTTTTATTTTTTTCTCTCTTCTCCCCTTTGTTATTCCTTTATATTCTTCTGGTAGTACGAAGAGTTTAGAGAGGGAGCCTCTCTTTTTATTAATTCCCCCATTTTTTTTTTTTCCTTTTTTTTTTATGGCAGCAACTTACTCCTCTATAGCATCTCTGAAACTTTGTACCTACAATGTTAAAGGTTTAAATAATGAATCAAAAAGAGGCCAGATTCTATATAGTTTGCACAAAGCCAAGGTAGATATTATACTCCTCCAGGAGACCCATTTCCGTACAGGTGGTGTTCCCGCGTGTCCACGTAAACATTACTCTCAATGGTTCCATAGTTCTACACCGGGTTCAAAAGCAAGAGGAGTGTCAATAGCACTTCATAAACATATGCCAATACAATATCTGAATCATATATCTGAATCAACTGTGACCAAACGACTACAATCTCACATTATCTTAATCTTTTAGCAGATTTTGCGGAAGGAATTATTATTGTGGGAGGAGACCTTAACTTAGCCTTAGATCCCATATTAGATAGCTCCACTCAACGATCGAACATCTCATACTCTCGCCTGAGGGCTCTCAAAAAAAAATTCTATGAACATAGGCTACTGGATCTATGGCGGATCTTATATCCCAAAGACCGTAATTACACATATTTTTCATTGGCCCATAAAACATATAATAGACTGGACTATTTCTTAACTGGACAAAAGATATTAGAATGGGATCCTTCAATGGAAATAGGCTCATTTACCTGGTCTGATCATTCACCAGTATTTCTAACAATAAATCCACCACAGACCTACGGAACAAATTGGTCTCGGCGTCTAAACGATACACTTATGTTAGATCCAATATGTCATAAGGCAGTTATAGAAGCAATTAGTAACTTTATCTCTGACCATGCCCAAGATGAAACAGCACTCCCCTTAAAATGGGAAGCTCTAAAAGCAGTATTACGGGGTCTGTTTATTCAACATGGCTCACGACTTAAAAAGGAAAAATCCATAATTATTCAAAATACTCTATCAAAGCTTCACTCTTTTGAAAATTTACATAAAACCAGTCATTGTGCAGAAATATTAGCTAATATTTCATCTACAAGGGCCTCTCTTTTGCAGCTATTTGAAACATCCCATAAATCATACGAACAGAGAAGAGCTCTGGAAAGATATAAATCAGGGGATAAATGCGGGAGACTTATCACGAACATTGCATCCCCGTTCATCCCAGACCTTTATACCCAGTATAAAAAAGCCATCTGGAGAAATTACGTCAGACCCACAATCTATTCAACATGTTTTTAGAGATTATTTCTCAGGTCTCTATAACTTGGCTCCATCACCATCTTCGAAAAATGTAGTTGGAGTCAATCAACAAATTGAAGATTATGTACAGGAAACAGCTATCCCAGTATTAGATGATGACAAAAGAACATTGTTAGATCGTCCTTTTCAACTTGAGGAATTATTGGATGTGATTGCTGATATTCCATCAGGAAAGAGTCCAGGCCCAGATGGATTCACTCCAAAATTTTACAAAACCTAAAAGGAATATCTATCTCCATTTTTGCTCCAAGTATTAAATTCTATTTCCCCTAGGAATCAATTCTCAACTCAGACATTAGAAGCTCATATCACTCTGATTCCGAAACGAGAAAAGGACCTAACTTTATGTTCCAGTTTTCGCCCGATCTCGTTAATTGGGATAGACTTAAAAATCTTTGCTAAATTAATTGCATTACGTCTCCAACCCCTTCTTCCAAACCTGGTACACTTAGACCAGACGGGTTTTGTACAAGGTAGAGAAGCACGGGACAATACTATAAAAACCTTTTTATTAATGAATTATGCCCAAACAGCAAAAATACCAGTATTTCTCCTTTCAGTTGATGCAGAGAAGGCCTTTGACCGAATTGGATGGCCCTTCTTAAAACAATCATTAATGCAAATAGGTCTGGGCCCGAATTTACTTCACAAGATTCTGGCATTATATACTAAACCTGAGGCTAGGATATAGATCAATGGATCGTTATCAAGTTTCACCATACAAAATGGTACCCGACAAGGATGCCCACTATCACCTTTACTTTACGTCCTAGTAATGGAGCATCTAGCAATAGCAATTAGACAGAACCCTTTAATTGGGGGCATACAGATAAACCAAACGGAAATAAAATTAGCCTTGTTTGCTGACGATCTATTGCTATATGTCACTAATCCACAGGTTTCCATACCGGCTATTTTATCAGAATTTAAACGTTTTGGTACCCTTAGTAACTTTAAAGTAAATATATCAAAATCAGTTATTCTCAATGTGTCACTCAGTCCACAACAAGTGGCGGTACTGAAAAATAGTTTTCCAATCAAAATTTGTTCTTCGGTATTAAAATACTTAGGTATTTTCATCCCCTCTGACCTGAACCATTTATATCTAACAAATTATATTCCTCTTATGCAACGAACCTTACAGGATCTAAAAAAATATGATCACAATCAATATTCGTGGTTTGGGAGGATTAATATTCTAAAAATGGATATAATACTGCGGTTTTTGTATCTCTTCCAAACCATGCCTGTCTCTATCCCTAGATCTTATTTTTCTACTTTACAGTCGGCCTTTACAAAATTAATTTGGGGCCATAAAAAACATAGATTAAAAAATAAATTACTATCACTACCCAAAGTGAACGGAGGAGCGGGTGCACCTGATCTTTACCATTATTATGTAGCGGCAGTATTAACAAGGATAGTGAACTGGTTCCACTCCTCCAATACTAAACAATGGGTACTAATAGAGCAATGGCTAAATCAATTTGATCTTACCGCCCTTCCTTGGTTAGATTTTGAGAATAGTGATATCTATCGAGATTTATCTTCTACTATGCCCTCCCTAACATTCCACCTATTAAAAACTTGGACCAAAACAATTATACAATTAGAACTTTCCTCATTAGTAGGACCTATGACACCTTTATTTGGTAACCCACGATTTCCGCCGGCTTTAAAACGTAAAGATTTCCTCATTTGGAACAAAGAATCACATCGTAGAGTGTGCCAGATTACTTGCCAGGCAGCATTCCCACCAATATTAAACCTAATATTTACATCGAAGCCCTCACTTACGCAATGGTTGGAATATCGGCAACTATTATCTTTCTTGTCCTCTCTTCCCTCAAATAATTTTTTGTATAGAGACACAACTCAGTTTGAACTTCTATTGCTACAAGACTCAAAACCAAAACATGTATTATCTTCAATCTATAAGATATTAGCTATAAAAAAACACCCTGAAGTCCCTGAATACATAAGGAAATGGGCGAATGAGTTAAATGTTCAAATTGAAGATGCAGAGTGGAAGAAAGCATTTAATTTAACACATTGTATGTCACTAACAATTAAAGCACAAGAGACAAATTACAAACTTCTTTCCAGGTGGTATTGGAGCCCAATGTCATTAAAGCGTATATACCCAGATAAATCAGACATATGTTGGCGATGCCATATATTTAAAGGTTCATTGCTACACATTTGGTGGGAATGTCCCCTAATCTTAAATTTCTGGGAAAAAATTATGCAGCTATACACTTTAGTTACTGGGGAACCAATATTAAATATACCACAAATCACTTTGCTCTCAATACTACCAGGATCATATAAGAATATTAAAAGGGGTCTTTTGAGACACTGGTTGACAGCAGCAAGACTAGTTATACCACGGCACTGGCGCTCAATACAAACTCCATCAGTTAAGGAATGGGCCAGTGAAATGGATAGTATAGAAAAGATGGAATCACTTTTAGCACTTGAATTGGATACACATGAGGAGCACCTTCGGATCTGGGCCCCCTGGAGAGTATATAGAGAAACAACAAGAATTTAGAAATTACTTGTAGGAACGGAACAAATTAGTGGTGAGTGTTGGGGGTTGTTACTGCCAATCCCTAATCTTGCCCTATTTTTTTTTTATTTTTTTTTATTTTTTTATTTTACTTTGGGGATGTTGTCTTGTCTAGTCCAGTTTTGTTTTGTCTTGACCTGTCTTGTCATGTCTTGTCTTGTATTGTCTAGTCTTGTCTTGCCCAGTCCTGTTTTGTATAGTCTTTTTGAACAATTTATGGAAACAAAAATATATCAGAAATTGATTAGATGAAATAACTATATTACTTGTATGAACACATCAATGTCTGTATCATATTCTATAATGTATCGTCATAATATAATAAAATCAGAATGAACTATAAAGAGACAGAGATTTCCGCTCCAGGCAGGTCTTGTTGGGTGCAAATCTTCTTCTCAGGAACTGAGGGTGCTAGCAATGCACGTGGCAGTTAGGAAAAAAAGATAATCAGGACAGCCTCACTTCAATCCAATGTGTCTTTAATGTAAAAAACTGGGAACAGGCATTACAAGTCACAGCAATGGAACCTAGGACAGCTTTAGTTTGTGTGAAACGCGTCAGCTGTCCTAGGTTCAGTTGCTGTGATTCATAGTGCCTGCTTCCAGTTTTTTACATTAAAGACACGTTGGATTGGAGTGTGGCTGTCCTGATCATCTTTTGTTCTTAAAGGGGTGGTTCACCCTCCAAAAAATTTCTAGAAGGGCATGGAGACCACCCACCCGACCGGCAGTATGCCAGTTTTTTTTATTTTCTGTAGATACCTTTTTATGGGCTCTCTTTCGATCCGGTGGCTGTGATTGACGTCCCCTCAGCCTGGTGCATACAGCGTGTCACGAGATGCCGAAGGAACCCGAACGTCGGTGCGGCCCTATACGGCGCCTGCGCACCGATGTTCGGGTTCCTTTGACATCTCGTGATGCGCTGTATGCGCCGGGCTGAGGGACGTCAATCACAGCCTGTGATTGTAAACGCCCAGTACCGCGGGAGCGCCGGAGGGGAAGAGAGCCCGTAAAAAGGTATGTACGGGAAAAAAAAAACACCGGCATACTGCCGGTCAGGTGGGTGTTCTCCATGGCATGCTAGAATTTTTTTTGGAGGGTGAACCTCCACTTTAATTGCCTCGGCATTCTCTGGTATACCCAGTACTCTGACATTATTAGAACGTAAACGTCTCTCGATGTTTTCAACTTTGGAAATAGTAGTATTTAACTTGCAGGTAACTGCTTTCATCTCTGTTACCATGGGAGAAGAGGTGTCCACTATGCCACTAACCCTGTTTTCTAGTGTCTTTGTGCGTTCCTGTACATTTTGGAGATCCCCACGTATATATGAACAACTTCTTCCCGTATGGCCTGTAACTGGCCCGGAGTGAGAGGAAGAACAATTTTGTATCAAAGAATAAACATCCCTTAATGTGGGTTCAAAGGTCTTTTCAGTTGTGCTTTCCACTTCAGTTGATTTCAGAGTGGACACAGTTCGAACAGTTGAAGTATTTTCATTCATACTTACATTGAGTGTAGAAGAAGATGGATTCTAGGGGGGCCATTCATTGTCACCACCGGGATGCGGTGTCAACGGGGGAACCAAACTTAGTCATTTTCAGACAAGATTCTTCTGTATGGGAGACCACCCCACAGTCCTTTAATTGTCCATTAGTGTTGCTCACGAATATTCGCATTGCGAATATTCGCTACGAATATTGCATATTCGAGTATTCGCGAATAACGCGAATATTGCGGCGAAAATTCGCTATGGCGAATATTTGTATTTTTTAAAATGTATTTTTAAAACAAAATGTTTGGGAAAAACTAATGCGCTACTGTGAGTAAACAGTGGTGAATGAATGGGTAGCAACCACACTTAAGAGGCAGCTCAATCTATAGTGTCCACAAAACACAAAATAACATATGAATAAAATAGGTGATAAGGGCTACAAATAGTGGTGCGTGAGCACTAAATTACACAATACATGAAATGTCAAAGACAAAAAACTCAAAACACTCAAAATTGCTATGTGAATACAAAGGCTCATATATGTGAATGGGAGCAAAAAACGAGTATAGTGGATAAATAGAGTTCCATGTGTCAGACACTGCTGAAAACCAGGAGTGAGGTCCTTAGGGACCGGTGGGGGATGTGCTGGGCTGTGGACAATTGCGCCAGGCGGTATCTCGCTGGTAACAGCTGGCGGGCTAGATGATAATATGATGGATGACTTCACTCTAGATGCTGTTCAGTACTGGGAGTCGCCAACAGGTGATGTAGTTCCCTTACCTTCAAGATGCTATATATAGGCATATAGTTGGATTCACCAGGTATGGAGATCTCGCTGTCCCAGATGGATTCCCTCTGTTGTATCCAGGTGGTGTTGCTGCTCCAGGCTCAGCCGTCCACAGAGTTGATGTGGTGAATGTGGGATATAGAAGAGAGAATCTCCAATCGTGAAGTAGGTCGCCAAACGCACCCCAATCCTGGTCGAGCGCGGCTGTTGGCTTGAGGGGGGCCAATCAGAATAACTTGAATATTCAGCAAAAGGAATATTGCGCGATTATCTTCTCCGCCCCTCTTTTGCATCAGAGCCAATCAGAATAACTCGAATATTCGGCAAAAGGAATATTGCGCGATATTCCTTTTGCCGAATATTCGAGTTATTCTGATTGGCTCTGATGCGTGCATCAGAGCCAATCAGAATAACTCGAATATTCGGCAAACGGAATATTGCGCGATTATCTTCTCCGCCCCTCTTTTGCATCAGAGCCAATCAGAATAACTCGAATATTCGGCAAAAGGAATATTGCGCGATTATCTTCTCCGCCCCTCTTTTGCATCAGAGCCAATCAGAATAACTCGAATATTCGGCAAAAGGAATATTGCGCAATATTTCTTTTGCCGAATATTCAAGTTATTCTGATTGGCTCTGATGCAAAAGAGGGGCAGAGAAGATAATTGCGCAATATTCCGTTTGCCGAATATTCGAGTTATTCTGATTGGCTCTGATGCACGCATCAGAGCCAATCAGAATAACTCGAATATTCGGCAAAAGGAATATTGCGCGATATTCCTTTTGCCGAATATTCGAGTTATTCTGATTGGCTCTGATGCAAAAGAAGGGCGGAGAAGATAATCGCGCAATAGGAATATTGCGCGATTATCTTCTCCGCCCTTCTTTTGCCCCCTTATTCTCCTTTCTTTTAAGTAGAGTTAGTGTAGAGTTAGTGTTTAGTGCATATTAGTTTAGTAATACAGGAAATGATCTCCGTTTATGAGAATTTCGCAATCATTTTCGCATTAGCGAAATTTCGCAAACATTTTTTTGGATAAAATATCACGAATATTCGATATTAGCGAATATTCGCGAATATTCTTCTATATATTCGCGCAATATCGCGAAATCGAATATGGCGTATTCCGCTCAACACTATTGTCCATGGTGGTCTGGCATTGTATTAGTGCCATCTTGGCAGGTGACATTTCCTCGTGCGATTTCGGCTCTTGTAATAGCTCTGGACTGAGAGGAAGGAAAAGGGGACCCTGCTCCAGCATTCGCTGAACCTCCAGAGTTTTAAATAGTTTTATAGAAGTAGTAGTTGCTGCACCTTTATTCTCCTTGCGTTTAGACATGACAGGCAGAGGGAGGAGAAGCAAGGAAGGAGGTTTCAATCATGATCCCAGTATCATTATTTTAAGCCGGCGATTCTCTTTCATGTAAAATTCCGCCGCCTTTACTGGGCTCTCTCAAGGGACTGGGAAGCACAGTAACGATGCGGCCAGTGGCATCCAGTTCCGGACTCACCGGGAGAGGAAGTGAAATTGTTCCTCCCGCTGTGTGACATCAGATTCTGGAAGCGACAAATATTTCATCACTTCTGGTTTTGGTTCTTTGTTTACTGGCCACATAGTGGCCAATCAAGCAGCTTATCAAACTGATCTGTATCTGACCGTCTGTATTGAAGCCCAAAGGAAAGATGAGGGGTCCAATAGACTTTCGATCTCTCCATAAAAAATACCTGTCACTGCTATTGATGTCACACATTGGTCACGCACACATATGTAAGCAGTGATCAGAGCGAGAGCAATCATTTAGACCTCCTGTATAAATCTAAAAGTGTAACCTGCAAAGGCTTTTAAAGCGTCACCTATGGATAATTTAAAGTAGCGTAGTTTGACGCCATTTCGTAGTTTGGTATCTATTTACTCTTTGTAACATAATCTTTTAGATTTTACCAAAAAAAATTGATATTATATTGTATTTGTGTTCACTAAAATTCATTAAAATGTATTTTTCCCCCAAAAAATTGAGTTTGAAAAACCGCTGCGCAAATACCATTTGACATTATAAATTTCAACTTCCACCATTTTATTTTCTAGGGCCTTTGCTTAAAATAATACATACATTTGGGGGGTTCTGCGTGATTTTCTAGCAAGAAAATAAACATTTTTCATGTAGGAGAGAAGTGTAAGAATAGGTGGTTCAAAATTCCTGTTTGGCGGCCTTTAAAAAAAAAAAGAGGCATTTGAGTAAGTATTGCTTTTTAAAAACCTGACAGCTGCTCCTATACTGCACACTGAAAAGCGACTCACCACAGATTGTTTTCAGAGAGGCAGCAAGGGGCATCACAGGTGTGAATGAGCCCTTAGGGCCCAGCACCTGCTGCAAAAAAAGATGCACCTCTTTTGGCTAGCACAATATGTTCCCGCTATTTGTATATATTTTGGATTCTGGAGAATTTGCAAACAGATCCTCGCTGCTATTTCAGTTTGAGATATTGTATAATTTAAAGGAATATTTTCTCAGTCCTAGGAAACAGGACACTATGCCAGAGTTTTCTGGTTGCCATGGCAACTATGCAAATCTTTATTTATAGGTCTAAATGTTTAAATTTTTACTTGGTAAAGGTTACTAAAATGGCAGGATAGATACAAGGATTTCTTCTAATTCAGTGAATACTGCTGATCATTGCAAATGATTAATTATGCACATTGCCTTATTTCCACTCTTTAACAAATCAATAAAGTTTTAATTTATGAGCTCAAGTTAAACGTAAATCAAAGTGTTCACATTAAATTCAGACTTGGATATGGGGACTTTGTTTTTGTGATTGTAAGCTGCATCAATATCTTCCCAATAAACAATACAAATACTTGTACGACTAGTAGGAGCACTTTCCTCTCATGAATTAAAGGAAGCATGTTCAGCATTACAGTACAAGCTTATTTATATACTTTTGTTATCATTTATATATTTACTTTAGTCTCTTCAATGTTACATAGTTACTAAGTAGGTAAGATTAAAGACAATTGTCTATCCACTTCAGGTGTACGTGTGTCATGGTACAGCCTTTGGGATAAAGAGTAAAAATAAATAATTAATATTAATAAACTGCTTTAAATTTCAATACAAATATATATTTGAAATCAAATCTTTAATTAATTTTTTGGGCAATAACATGGTGTGGGTGGATATCTACCAGTCTCTGGCTGTGTCACTCATTTCCAGCCTGTGTCTTAGAATAACAGGGAGGTAAAGCCTCCATCAATCAAAATATAAACCCCCCCCCAGAGTGTAGAGCAGTTTAGAGTACATGGAGGAAGCGGGAGGGAGTAGGCTGTCATTTATCAGTGTGTATACGCCCCACATGTGTGACCCTATAGTCACATGGGCTGCTCAGATGTGATAGAGAGCAAATGCTCAGCATAGAAACACCACTGAAAACTGAGCACTAGCTGCCACCAACACTGCTCTGCAAAATCCCCAACTGCAGTGGGGACTTGGAAAGGAGGAGGGGACAGAGAACAGAAGGATCAACCAGGCTTTTTGCAGAAAACAGAACACGAATCCCATAATGACTGAGTGAGTATGGACAGCATGTAATACACCATTTATTAATAGTTTTTAATGATGTGGGTTTAATGACACTTTAAGTGACTTTATTATGGAAAGATCATAACCATTTGTGAATCAAAATAACTGTTCTTCCCACTGTAATACCCTCCACACATAGGAAAACATAGAAGGCGCATAGGCTTAGCGCATTACCTTCAATACATGTTTTTATTAAATAATGTAAAACGGAGGTGAATATACTCACAAATAGGGATGAGCTTCGTATTCCAGTCGAACTCATGTTCAATCATTTTGGGCCGTCCGTGCCAAATTCGAGTTGCGTTTCACGGCCCATAATTAACTGCGGCATCACATTGCATTGCTGGCTGATAATTGGCCAAGCATGCACTATGACCCGCATGCTTGGCCAATCACAACTTGCAAAAAACGGGTGGCTTTGGCCAATTATGGCTCAGGGGGTTTAGTACACGCCCCACACTATAAAAGGCCGCCTGCAGGTCGGCCTTGTGTAGTGTGTTGCAGTGGTTAAAAGAGAGAATACAGAGAGAGAGAGAGAATGTAATTTTCAGTAGGTAGATGGAGCAGGCAGGCAGGCTAGTCAGTTAAAGTTACAGTGTGTAGAGGATATATATGCATCCCAGGTGTTGTATATATATTTATACACTGTATAGTTTAGCTAGATCAGCTCTTCCTAATTTACTGGCAGGCAGGTGATTGTGCTAGCTGCAGTATTCTCACGTGGTGTACTGCCTGTGTCCTCTGCAGTGTGCACCTAAAGCTATGTGGTGTGTGTACTGCCCGTGTCCTCTGCAGTTTGCACCTAAAGCTATGTGGTGTGTACTGCCTGTGTCCTCTGCAGTGTGCACCTAAAGCTACGTGGTGTGTACTGCCTGTGTCCTCTGCAGTGTGCACCTAAAGCTACATGGTGTTTACTGCCTGTGTCCTCTGCAGTGTGCACCTAAAGCTACGTGGTGTGTCTACTGCCTGTGTCCTCTGCATTGTGCACCTAAAGCTACGTGGTGTGTGTACTGTCTGTGTCTGTGCTATTTTTCCCAATGATTTTCATTCATATTGCAGGGACCAGACATTACATTAAAGCCGCAAGCAGTTTTAAATTACTTTTTTCTTATAGTAATCTCATTTTGTGCAGGGACAGTTCTAAACACGTGTCACTTCTCAGGCATACTATAGACACCCAGCAGGTACGATATTTAAAGGAATTTGTCATTATTTTATTTTTTCCATTGATACATGTTCCCTGGGGCAAGACCCGGGTTCTCAAAGACGTTTTACGACAATAACTTGCATATTAGGCTTTAAAATGAGCACTTTTGAATTTGAACGTTCGAGTCCCATAGACGTCAATGGGGTTCTAAATAGCTGCGCGAACGGTCGGTCCGTTCGAAGGTTCTGGTGCGACCTGGGGGGTGTTCGGCTCATCCCTACTCACAAACCAACAATTGGGTTATAGCTTTGACATACTATTATCTACTGAAGTCCATATGCAAAAATCCACAATGCTTATAGGCACATGGGCTAACGTGTTTCAAGGTTTCACTCTTCTTCAGAGCCACTTCTGGATGACATTTCATTTAGATAAGGAGCTCTTTTGGTCCAAATTCGTGCCTCTCAGTTTAGTGTTGTCGCTGCTCAGAGCCTCCTGTTATGCCAGAGTTAGCGGATGTGCCTATAAGCACTATAAGCACTATGGATTTTCGCATATGGACTTAAGTAGATAATGTTATGTCAGAGCTATGACGCAAGCATTGGTTTTTGAGTATATTAAACTCTGTTTTACATTATTTAATAAAAACATGTATTGTATTGTATTGAAGATAATGCACTAAGCCTACAAAACAAAAAAAAAAAATTATTCCGGCAACTAAATAATTTTTTTTGGATGAAAACGAAATTCCGAAACAAAATTCTTTAGTGTGCACAATAGTGTCTAATAATTTCCTTTGAAAAAGCATGTGGCAGTATGATTTACAAAGACTGTGGGAGACAGGGGCAGAGTGATTTCACCCCATAACATAAAGTGGTTGATTTACTAAAAGTGGAGGGTACAACATCTGGTGCAGCTCTGCATTTTAGAAGACATTTGAATAAAGATATGGACTTTGTAGGCACACGCATATATTTAGTAAAAAATTAAAGTTTTTAACCTCCCTGGCGGTATGATTATAACAAATAATAATGTGATTATAATACAAATTATTCAATAATGTAATCAAATCAAAAACACAGAAATTTGCTCAGTTGCAGAATTGTCGCTGTCATTACTTTTATTGTTTAATGACGAATTTCCCCGCAAATCGCTATCGCTCAATTCTGCAAGTGATTCTAATTTATTATTGCTGTTTACTAGCTAGTCTAAAACCACTTTTGATGTAAAGGGACACTTTTTGGTTGCTATAGACCAGGGGTCTCCATACTTTTCAAGCAAAGGGCCAGTTTACGGTCTTTCAGGCTTCAAGGGGGCCGAATCGGGTATAAAAATCCCCCAGGACCGAGCATCAGTGATAATAAACATGGCCCCAGTGTTGGTGGGCAGTAGGGAGGAGGAATAGTGCTCCATCATTGCTATTAGTCTAAGAAATAGTGCCCCATTGTTGGTGTCATTGGGAGGAATAGTGCCTCATATCATTGGAAGCAATACTGCCCCAAGGGCCGGATAAGGACTAGCAAAGGGCCACATCCGGCCCCCGGGCCACAGTTTGGAGACCCCTGCTATAGACAATCTCCAGTTTCCAGACAGAAAGAACAGTTTTTATTATATAAAAGTGCATGCATGACACTGAGCAGACCACTAGGGACAGTACTGTAATCTATAATCTATAAGATTACAGTATACTGTATGTATTGTGTGTATTTACTTTTTTGAATTTGGCGCTGATCTCTGCTCCCGTGCGTCGTAACGTCGCATGGAACGGAGCTTAGCAGCACACAGGCACTGTGTGAATCAAGTGAGGAGACAGCTCAATCACACAGCGGGGAGGCAGCGCAGGATCCAGGGACAAGGTAAGTAATTCCCTGCCTGTGGACACTGCAAGGCGATTCCGAGTCTGGCTCAGGGTTACCTCTTTTGGTTCTGAATTTCCACCCCGAGGCCAGACTCGGGAATACCGCTGAGGGGCTTAATTGGATAAAGTTAAAACCATTGTATACAAACACATTAAAAACCATAAAGTTGAGTAACCTCAAGGACTACATATTCATATACCACATGTAATGAGCGCAAATATTTGAAGCATGTAGAATGATATAAATCCACGCGCGCGTTGATGCGCTTCTTCAGAGTCGGTTCACACTAGGGCGACTTCCAGCACGACTTTCAGAAGCAACTTCAACACGACTTGAGCATGAACCACAGGGCAATCTGGGGCAATTTACAACACTACTTGAAGTCCTTTTCAGGTCAGGAGACATTCCAGTGGCCAATAAGACAACAATCAGCTCTGGGAGAGAGAGGGGGAGGGAGAGGTTTGCCTGAGAAATGTATGTTATCTTCCTGGAAAGTAGCTTCAATTAAAACAGTGATCAGACTTGGAAGCGACTTCCATTGAAATCAATGGGTACAAATCGCCTAGAAGTCTGATTGAAGTAGTACAGGAACCTCTTCTGAAGTCGAAGCGACCTCAGTAGTGTGTATTAACACCGCTCCCATTCACTTACATTGCTTTTCTGGACAGCGCGACTTGGGACGACTTGAGACGACTTCAAGTCAGATCCCAAGTCGCCCCAGTGTGAACCCCAGGAGCTTGTGTATATAGTTGAAATGTTTATTTAAAAAATAACAAAATGTAGAGGTTATGAATAAACATGGGTCAAGAAGGTTGTCTCAAGGTTTCAAAATAAAAATCATAGGCTCAGTGCAGGCATGCAATCAAAGCCATGTAAATATCACAACCAGGAGGGTAATGGTGGACACACAATAGTGGATAGTTATCTACACAGGCTATGGTAAATGGTAGAGAACTAACAACCACTGTGGGTGATCGAGTGGAGGTATAGTAGCCTGACTGCATTTTAGCCAATCAGCTTCTAACTTCAGGTTGTTAAATTAAGTTTTTCCAAAAAAACTTGGAAGCTGATTGGCTTCTATGCAGAGCCGCACCTGATATTGCACTCTCCAATTTTAGTAAATAAACCCCATAGACCTTTAAACAAAGACCTTTATTTCAGCATTACCAGTTTTTATTCTGTAGAAAGCTTGCCATTATGGGGTGTATCTGGGGTGGGGGGTGCTTATTAATAAATGTATTAAACCTGCAGACACTCAAAACTGCCAGCCAGAGTTGTAGGAAAGAGGAAGTAGAATTCCCCTTATCGATTTTGCTGCTGCTTTTAGGAATGAATGCAAGGCTTCCTTTGACTGGCTGAAGTGGAGATTGTGACACCACCCGTCCGATCTACCAAAAAGATCTGTGATTAGCTGCTTAAAACAGTTTTAAGAGCGCAGGTTACGCTAGTGTTAGTGAATGTGGCCAATATTCCCAGTGACAATTTCAGTGACCCATAGAAAATGTGGATCCAGCGCCCCATTTCTTCTTACGTTTGTTCTGCTCTGTGTTTCTGTGTGGAAGTGGCCATTTTAGTAGAGGCAGGGCTAAGCCTCCTCATGTCAGAGCCTCCAGCAAGGAGAACAGTGGGCAAAACAGCAGCAGCATCACAAAATTCCACTTCAAATCTCCAGACACTAGCTTTTAGAGGCAGCAGTGCATGATACCTGCACTGCAGATATACAGCTTTGAGGCTTTAGGCACAAGAGTGAGTAGAAAAAGTCACATCCTAGGAAATGCACTTGTAATTTTATGTGAAATCTCCTATAACATAAAACTGAGGAGGAAAAATCACAGATAAACATTCAAATGTAGATACAATTATCCTAAGTAACTGTACAGAAAATGATTCCAACATTATAGCGGGACTAAATTATACAAGCATTCTGCATATGCATAATTCACACTTGAAGCGATAATAAACTCTGGCTCACGCATCATGTGCAACTAAAAGGCCACTAATTTATACCTTTTAAAAGACATCTTAATTCCCCTACTATGTTTATTCTTTCTTTGCCTGTGGATTTTTTTCTTTGTATCCTGATTCAAGCTGGCACCGGCTCGCACTGGCCAGGTCACAAGAAAGCAAAGCCGCGGCCTCAGTTACCGGCCGCCGCGAGCCCGCCCATCACGGCGATTGCGTGACTCTGTGCGCCCCCACCTCCGGCCCGTGACGGCCAGTAATTGAGGCCGCGGCTTTGCGGCCTTGTGAATTGCCAAGCTTCCTTCTGTGACCTGCGCCATCTGGTGGTGGCCGTTGGCATTACAAGTAAAACGACAGTTCAAATATGTAATTTTTCACTGCCATCTCCTTCCCTCTAATTAGAACCCCCAAACATTATATATATATATTTTTTATTCTAACACCCTAGAGAATAAACTGACGATCGTTGCAATACTGTCTGTCACGCCGTATTTGCGTAGCGGCCTTACAAGCGCACTTTTTTGGGGAAAAATACACTTTTTTTAATTAAAAAATAAGACAACAGTAAAGTTAGCCCAATTTTTTTTTATATTGTGAAAGATAATGTTACGCCGAGTAAATTGATACCCAACATGTCATGCTTCAAAATTGCGTCCGCTCATGGAATGCCGACAAACTTTTACCCTTTAAAATCTCCATAGGCGACGTTTAAAAAATTCTACAGGTTGCATGTTTTGAGTTACAGAGGAGGTCTAGAGCTAGAATTATTGTTCTCGCACTAACGATCGCGGCGATACCTCACATGTGTGGTTTGAATACCGTTTACATATGCCGATGCTACTCACGTATGTGTTAGCTTTTGCACGCGAGCTCGTCGGGACGGGGCGCGTTTTCTGTCTCCTAACTTTTTTAGCTGGCTCCTACATTCCAAGCAAATTTGTCAAACCCTGCATTACAGCCTTGAGTACAATGTTTTTTTTAATCAGAATTATTGTGATGGATCAGAACACAAAGTTGGTGAAGTAAAATTAGAAAAATATATACAGTACATAAAACTATTTTTCAGAAATAAAAAACTGATAATTGGCGTGTGCGTATGTATTCACCCCATTTGTTATGAAGCCCCGTAAAATGCAACCAATTACCTTTAGAAGTCACATAATTAGTAAAATGATGTCCACCTGTGTTCAATCTAAGTGTCACATGATCTGTCAGTACATATAGTACATTTGAAAGGCCCCAGAGGCTGCAACACCCAAGCAAGAAGCACCACTAACCAAACACTGTCATGAAGACCAATAAACTCTCTCAACAGGTAAGGGACAATGTTGTTGAGTACAAGTCAGGGTTAGGATAGGAGAGCACCATCACATATATCATAACCAAATGGAAAGAACATGGCACAACAGCAAACCTGTCAAGAGACGGCCGCACACCAAAACTCACAGCCCGGGCAAGGAGGGCATTAATCAGAGAGGCAGCACAGAGACCTAAGGTAACCTGGAGGAGCTGCAGAGTTTCACAGCAGAGACTGGAGTATCTTTACATAGGACAACAGTAAGCCATACACTCCATAGAGTTGGGCTTTATGGCAGAGTGGGAAGAAAGACATTACCACAGCATGATGCTGCCACCACCATGTTTCACTGTGGGGATGTTTTTCAGCAGTTGGGACTGTGAAACTGGTCAGAGTTGAGGGAAAGATGGATGGTGCTAAATACAGGGATATTCTTGAGCAAAACCTGTACCACTCGGTTTGTGATTTGAGGCTAGGATGGAGGTTCACCTTCCAGCAGGACAATGACCCCAAACACACTGCGAAACCAACACTTAAGTTGTTTAACCACTTAAGGACCCCATTCACGCTGATATACGTCGACAGAATGGCATGGCTGGGCACAATCACGTACCTGTACAGGTCTCTTTAAGGCCCAGCCGTGGGGTCGCAAGCACGTCGCCGGCGGCGTGCTCGCGACCCGGCCTGAAGCTCCATGACCGGTCATCGGAGCTGAAGAACGGGGAGAGGTGTGTGTAAACACACCTTCCCTCTTCTTCATCGTGGCAATGTTGGTGATCGTCTGTTTCCTGATATAGGGAGAGACGATCACTGACGTCACACATCCAGCCCCGCCACCCTACAGTTAGAAACACATATGAGGTCACACGTAACCCCTTCAGCGTCCCCTAGTGGTTAACTCCTAAACTGCAATTGTCATTTTCACAGTAACCAGTGCATTTTTATAGCACTTTTCGCTGTGAAAATGACAATGGTCCCAAAAATGTGTCAAAATTGTCCGATGTGTCCTCCATAATTTTGCAGTCATAAAAAAAAAACGCTGATCGCCGCCATTAATAGTAAAAAAAATATTAATAAAAATGCCATAAAACTATCCTCTATTTTGTAAACGCTATAAATTTTGCGCAAACCAATCGATAAACGATTATTGATTTTTTTTTTACCAAAAATAGGTAGAAGAATACGTATCGGCCTAAACTGAGATTAAAAAAATGTTCTTTTATATCTTTTTTGGGGATATTTATTATAGCAAAATGTAAAAAATATTGAATTTTTTTCAAAATGATGGCTCTATTTTTGCTTATAGCGCAAACAAATAAAAACACAGAGGTGATCAAATAACACCAAAACAAAGCTCTATTTGTGGAAAAAAAAGACGCCAACTTTGTTTGGGAGCCACGTTGCACTGCAATTGTCAGTTAAAGCGACGCAGTCCCGAATCGCAAAAAGGGGCAAGGTCCTTAACCTGCATAATAGTCTGGGTCTTAAGTGGTTAACGGTAAACATGTAAATGTGTTGGAATGGCCTAGTCAAAGCTCAGACCTCTATCCAAAAAAAAATCTGTGGTCAGACATAAAGATTGCTGTTTACAAGTGCAAACCATCCAACTTGAAGGAGCTGGAGCAGTTTTGCAAGGAGGAATGGACAAAAATCCCAGTGGTAAAATGTGGCAAGCTCATAGAGACTTCTCCAAAGCGACTTGGAGCTGTGATAGTCACAAAATTAACTTTAGGGGGGTGAATAGTTATGCACATTGACCTTTTCTGTTATTTTGTACTATTTGCGGTTTGCTTCACAATAAAAAAAAAACATCTTCAAGTTGTGGGCCTAAATTAGAGTGGCCATGGACAGGCAGATCCCTCGCTGAGAACAATATGGGGTGAGCAATCTGCCTGTTTTAGAAAGACTTACGTACTGTATGTTTCACAAAGTTTTTCTTTGTAACTATAGCGGTAGGATAGTAGACATGTGCATTCGTTTTTGTCCGAATGCATTTTAGTCCGAATTTCAGGTATTTTCGTTAACGTTTTAACAAACGAAAGCACAGAGAACGAAAAACGAAAGATCCGACATAAACACACGCTTTATTTTCGTTTTCGTTGCGGTCGAATGTGCCTAACCTTAACTCTATTAGTCCAATATTATTCGACATAAAGAGAAAAGATTCGACATAGAGAGAAAAGATTCGACATAAAGAGACATGAAGATTCGACATTGAGAGACATGAAGAGTCGGATTCTGTCGAATCTTTTTTCTTTTTTTTTAACATGCAACAGACACTTAAAGACTTCAAGATTCCACGTAGAGAGACATGAAGATTCGACATAGAGAGACATGAAGAATAAACATTTTTTTTTAAAGATTCTGTCGAATCTTTTTTTTTTTTTTTTAGAACATTCGACAAACACCATGGGCCAGATTCAGATACAAAAATGTATCTTTACGGCGGCGTAGCGTTTCCTCTTTACACTACGCCGCTGCAAATATTATAGGGAAGTGCCTTATTCAGAAAGCACTTGCTCCATAATATGCGGCGGCGTAGCGTAAATTGCACGGCGTAAGGCCGCGAAATTCAAATTGCTGAAGTGGGGGCGTGACTCATGTAAATGAATCATGAGCCCACATAATTGAAGTTTTTTTTGGAGTGCGATATGCGCGAGATCACGTCGCTTTTTCTCAATGTAAACGACGTGAACGCAACTAACGTCGAGGCCCATTCCCGAACGATTTACGCAAACGACGTACAATTTGACGCGGTCCTGACCTCCATACTTAACATTGGCTGCGCCTGCTATAGCAGGGGTAACTTTACACCGGTCTCACGCTTACGCAAATGACGTAAAATACGACGCGCCGTCGCAAGTACGCTCGCGAATCTGTGCAAATAGCTCATTTGCATAATTTACGCGAAAAACGACGGAAGCGCCACCTAGTGGCCAGCGGAAATATGCAACTTAGATTTCTAAATAGCAAAAAAAGATACGCTAGCTATTCTTAGTATTTACGCAGCGTATCTCCTGATACGCTGACGTAAATGCTTTTTGAATCTGGCCCCATAAGTCTTCAATGACAGATTCAACCTTAATTTGGATTTTCGGACGAATGCATTTTTTACCGAAAAACTAAATAAATAAAAACAAATTTCGGGAGTAATTAAATACATTTATTTTTCAGACGAAAACTAAATTACGAAACAAAATATTTCAGTGTGAACATGTCTATAAAATAGTCAAAGCTTGAAAACAAGATCTATGCCTGCAATAGAAGCCTTTAAGTTTGGTTTAAAAACCTTTACCCAGGTTTAGTCGTTCATGTAAATTTACATCTACCTGATCATTTCTACAGCCTACTAAGCAGCTGACCCTTCCTAGAACTGGGGCTCACTTGGCTCCACCATAAGCCGAGAATACCCACAGGCTATATCAAGAAAGGAAGCAGTCTATGCTGCCTCTGTAAAGATTACCTTTAACCACATGAATTTACTGCCACATTTGGGGGGGGGGGGGTATTTTTTTTCATGTACTTATGTTTTTCTTTAGAATATATATATATATATATATAAACAAAAAAACAATCTTAAAATACAATCCTGCCAAGCTTTGTTTGTCTAAAGGATAATAAATGTATTATTTTGGCAATAAACATATAGACAAAATGAATTAATCAAAATGGATTATTAACCACTTAAGACCCGGACCAATACGCTGGCAAATGACCCAAGGGGTTTTTGCGATTCGGCACTACGTCACTTTAACAGACAATTGTGCGGTCGTGCGACGTGGCTCCCAAACAAAATTCGCGTCCTTTTTTTCTCACAAATAGAGCTTTCTTTTGGTGGTATTTGATCGCCTCTGCGATTTTTATTTTTGCGCTATATACAAAAATAGAGCGACATTTTTGAAAAAAAATCAATATTTTTTACTTTTTGTTATAATAAAAAAACAATAAACTAAATTTTAGTCAAACATTTAGGCCAAAATTTATTTAGCCACATGTCTTTAGTAAAAAAAAAAAATTGCATTAAATTTTTTTTAGCTACCTAGCGGGAACAGCGACACTAATACAGCGATCAGAAAAATGATCGCTTAGTGATGCTGGCAATAGGGAGTGAAAGGGTTAAGTAGGGCAGTGATCAAGGGGTTAAAACTTTATTGGGGGGGGTGGGGGGGCTACCCTGACACTAACACTAACTGACTGTCACACTGTCTGTCACACTGACACTAAATACAGTAATCATACATGTATGATTACTGCATTCAGTGACACTGTGACAGGGGGGAGGGGGGGGCGATCGCGGGGGTTAAATGTGTTTTTGTGTGTGTGTAAATGTGCTGTTGGTGCAGACTTACTTGCTGTGTTGTGATCTCTCCTCAGCGGCGCTTGAAACAAACGCCGAGGGAGAGATCAGAGAGATCAGATAGCTTCCTCCTTCCTGTGTTTACACAGGAGGAGGAAGTGACAGGGCGGGCGGGCGCGCGCATTGGCTGGGTGAAAACGGATAGCCGCCCCCTCTTGTCGGATCGCTCCTGCAGCCGCGCGGACCGCCGCATGTACGGGGGGGGGGGTCCGATCGGACCCCCGATCCCCCCCAAGGCACCAACGTATATATACGTTGATGTGCCTGTCGGTGCCTTTCTGCCGACGTAAATGTACATGCGGCAGTCCTTAAGTGGTTAAATCAAAAATTAATAGACCCATGGATAAAATATAAAACTGCTTTTGTCTATAAGTACTCCACATGTGTGTGTGTGATCGCAAATGGTTCAGTTTACACCAAAAAGCACCTTACCAAAAGGAATCTAAACACAGACATAATGGACCATAACCAAAGCAATATAAATTATTGTAAGACAGCTACTATAGCTTACTTTACATACTGTTTTATTATATTTATTATAGATTATATTATGTTTTATTATGGTTTCTTTGCATATTAGCTGCACACAGCCAATGGCATTTATTCTAAAAATAAAACAAAAGGATTATTCTAGAGAATCCAACACATTTTAATAACAATGAGGTTGACCCTAATAAAAAAAAAAAAAAAAAAGAGAGAATTTACATTTTTTTTCTGGACATCTGAGAGTTAGCGAGCCAATTTTACCTACAGCAAAATAAAAGGCGATTTAAATAAATTAATAATACTTCTCTACTGCACAGCTGCAAAAAAAATAGCAGAGGGCATCCTCTGGAGAGAATGTGAGGATGAGATAAAGCACAAACAAAGCAAAGCATAAAATAAATATCTTACCCTGGCACTGGAATCCTTGTTTTCCAATCCCCCTGTGGAGAGGAAAGAACAAGCAGGATTCATTAGTTGAATATGGAATGCTATGAACATTATACAATATGCATCTGTCAAAGTTAAGAGTCCCAGCTGTCCACTAGAAGTGGCATATTTGTACTTACATTACTGAGCGTGAAATAAACCCAGGCATATAAAATAGTGTAGGAAATATAAATTGCATTAAACATTTATGTCTATATATAATGTACATCTATGCAAATGTTGGTTGCAAAAGAGTTTAAAGATTACATTCTTTGAAAGAAAGAAGAAAATTATTTGAATAAGACATGTTTATCTGGGCAAAGCAAGCAATTTTGCTGTAACCCTCTCCCAAGCAGGGATGGGGCTCATATTTGGATCCCAGTTTGACCCCAGCTGAGCTATCCCGCGCAGAAGCTGGCACTGCACAAAGACAATTCTGGATGTCCGAGGTATTCCCTGCCCTGCAGCTGCATGTAAACACACCCCTTGTAGGACAGGGGAAAGCCCCGGCTGTTTGGCATTTACTTTATGCAATTAATGCTTCCTGGCAGGATAATTAAGGTGGGTTCAGATTAGGATCCAAACATGCCTGATATCATCCATACACCCCAGCAGCAAATACTTACTCTCCTTTCCTCCCTTCCTTAATGAAATGTTTATTACTTCCAAAGTTTACTTCCCAGCTGCACTCTTAACCCCTTAACTATGTTCATATATAGTGCAAATAGCTAGGCGTGAAATTCTTGTGGATCTGACACATGGGAAACTTTCTTGCAGCAATTACCCCCCCCCCCCCACACACACACACACACACTTTTGTTACAATGATTTGTTGAAAAGAAAATCATACTAATTTTCTATGGAATCACTAACAGTGAATTTTTTAAAGTAATTCATTGCTCAGCAATCAAGATTCATCAGCGTTTCAGCCCCGTGGCAAAATCACTAGTGACAATAGTTCCTATTGCTTTTCTAGAGAGTGATGTGTAGCAGAGCACAACCCAATACTGAAGTAAATCTCCTGACATTTAAACCACTAGCTACACATTTATGTTAATCGCTGGCATTAGTGATTTGTAGCACCAATTAATCTCTACAAAATAATTGCTCTTGAGTCATCAGCCTATGTGTAATTTGTATTATATTAATATAACTATACCAAATTTATATAGCACCAACAGTTTGCACAGTGTTTTACAAACGAAGGGGGGACAATACTGTAATGGAGGTCCAAAATTTTGGATTATTCTTTTACTTTTGTTATATGGAATTGGCAGTCTCTAATTCAGAAGCAGTGTGTAATGGAGTCAGGGGGCCAGGGGCCCTAAAAGCCCTCTTGATCTCCAGCATGTGTTCTGTTCCACCCGCATCTCCATCAGAAGTACAGTTTCAAAATAACTCCAGACAACAGGGTGAGAAGTCTCCTGCTTTTGATAGCTTACAAACTAAAGGGGGGGGGGGGTAGTCAATCAGTACAAAAGTTCAGTTGTTAGGTTATATATATGTATGCTGTCCTGTGATTGATATTGCATGACTTGAAAAGTGAGAAAGAAGGGTGTACCCTATGGTGGACAGACAGTAGTATCTGGTCAAATGGAACATACAGAGTGAAAAATGCACTATATACTCTTTAAAACATGTCCGATGAGGGTGCCTCTTCCTAGATACAAAGATTAAAACAGTTTTCTAAATGTATCAACTGTGGTTAAGGATGCTAAATAATTAGGGAACAGAGAAGGAAAACCCTTTTTTCAAACACAATTTCCATTTGACCAATTCCAATAGCAGTAGACCAATTGATTTAATCTACAGTATCCATTGCTTATCCATCTGACTTCTCCAAACTGAAGGAAAGTAAACTAACTCTAATGAATTGCATTGGGTTACTTCCCACTCCCATTCCTATATTTTTATACATATATATGCAGTGTAAGTTTTTCTATATGAGTGTGCACATTTCTGTGTTCAAACGATATTTGACTAGTTATACCTGTCAATTGACATATTCTAGTCCTGGCTGCTGCCCTGGCTCATTGTGCATTGTAAAACGTTGGTAATGTTGGGAAGGCTTTGTATCCATTTATGGAGGACAAACAAAAGGACCTGGTCATCTGGAGCATGCAGGTTGAGTAATGTACTGTCGATACCCTCTGTGGGGGTTAAAGCTTGTAAACTGTATAAAAGTGTGCTGTATACTTGCAAATAAAGAGTACTGTTTGAACATACATACAGCCTGCCTGGTGTGTGTCTTAATGTGTCCGAACGGCACATAGCTGTAGCTCGGATCCCGGAACCTTGGATGACTGGACCATCAGACGTTGCAATCGTCAATCTGATCAGAGCAGTGTCTGGAGAGCAGAACCGAGCGAGCAAGGGTCTCATCACAGGGGTGCAAAGGGTTTACATGTTGCCCCTTTAAGGAGTAGTAGGCAAAGTGATCTAAACTACAGCAACTAAACCAAAGTCATCTGCCTGTTTGTTGACAGTCCATATGACTGCGCCAGAGGCCAGTACAGGTATTCACTGTGGACGCAGGGGACAATGGCATCAACCATGAAATCAAGAAAAGTAGGGACACAGTAAAAGTGTAAAACTAAACCAGAGAGTGCTACAGAGGAATCTGTTGCTGACTAATAAAGGAAATAGCAGGCATTGTGTTGTGTCTGCTCCTAGGTAGGGCCTCTGATGATTCCCCCTGTACTGGTAGGCAGCTTTCTCTTTAACCACTTAAGACCCGGACCAAAATGCAGGTAAAGGACCTTGCCCCTTTTTGCGATTCGGCACTGCGTCGCTTTAACTGACAATTGCGCGGTCGTGCGACGTGGCTCCCAAACAAAATTGGCGTCCTTTTTTCCCCACAAATAGAGCTTTCTTTTGGTGGTATTTGATCACCTCTGCGGTTTTTATTTTTTGCGCTATAAACAAAAATAGAGCGACAATTTTAAAAAAAATGCAATATTTTTTACTTTTTGCTATAATAAATATCCCCCAAAAATATATAAAAAAAAAATGTTTTTCCTCAGTTTAGGCCGATACGTATTCTTCTACCTATTTTTGGTAAAAAAAATCGCAATAAGCGTTTATCGGTTGGTTTTCGCAAAATTTATAGCGTTTACAAAATAAGGGATAGTTTTATTGCATTTTTATTAATTTTTTTTTTTTACTACTAATAGCGGCGATCAGCGATTTTTTTCGTGACACTTCGGACAATTTTGACACATTTTTGGGACAATTGTCATTTTCACAGCAAAAAATGCATTTAAATTTGCATTGTTTACTGTGGAAATGACAGTTGCAGTTTGGGAGTTAACCACAGGTGGCGCTGTAGGGTATGTGTGCCTATGTGTTGTGTTTAAAACTGTAGGGGGGTGTGGCTGTAGGTGTGACGTCATCGATCGCGTCCCCCTATTACAGGGATGACGCGATCGATGCTACAGCCACAGAGAAGCACGGGGAAGCCGTGTGTACACACGGCTCTCCCCGTTCTTCCGCTCCAGGGACGGATCGCCGCACTGCAGCGGCGATCGGGTCCACGAATCCCGCGGTCCCGGACCTTGGACCTTGTCGCGGGCGCGCGCCCGCGGGCGCGCGCCCGCGACCCATGGCTGGGTACTAAAATCAATGTATATATACGTTGATGTGCCCAGCCGTGCCATTCTGCCGACGTAAATGTGCAGTAGGCGGTCCTTAAGTGGTTAAGGATCCATGTACGCCGGACGTTGTTTAACCTCTCCTGAATTATTTATAACAACAGCTAAACACACTATCCCCACTGTAAAACATGGTGGTGGCAGCATCATATTGTGGGAATGCTTTTCTTCAGCAGGGACAGGATAGCTGGTCAGGGTTGATAGGAAGATGGAAGGAGCCAAATAGAGGGCAATCTTAGAAGAAAACCTGTTAGAGTCTGCAAAGGACTTGAGACTGCGGTGGAGTTTCACCTTCCAGCAGGACATCAAACTAAAACATACAGCCAGAGCTACAATGGAATGCTTTAGATCAAAGCATATTAATGTGTTGGAATGTCAAAGTCAAGACCTAAATCCAATGTGTGGCAAGAATTGAAAATTGCTGTTCACAGACGCTTTGCATCCAATCTGTCAGACCTTGAGCTATTTTGGAAAGAAGAATGGGCACAAAATGTCACTCTAGATGTGTGAAGCTGGTAGAGACATACCCAAAAAGACTTGCAGCTGTATAAGTGCAGTAAAAGGCGGTTCAACAAAATATTGACTCGGGAGGGGGGGGTAGTTCGAACTCAAATCCATGCCACACTATTCACAAATTTATTTGTAAAAAATTGTGAAAAACATTTATCATTTTTCTTCCCCTTCATGATTCTGTGGCACTTTGTGTTGGTCTATCAGATAAAATCCCAATAAAATAAATACATTTTTTGGGTTGTAATATGACAAAATGTGGAAAATTTCAAGGGGTATAAATACTTTTTCAATGAACTTAAAGGGTACATGCAGCCACCTCCCAGCACTTTTAACTGGTTAGCTCAACTTTATAGCTTTCCTATAAAGTCAGCTTAAGACCTTCAACATGATATGGTGAGAAATAGTTATTTATAAAGAATATGTCACATTTGTTAGCCATCCCTAGAGGTGAATCCATTGTGACCTATTTCCTTATGAACCTATAATTCTGTAGGGATCTCCTCTTCTGCAATTAATTAATCACGAGAACCCAATTTTGTATCAGTTTCTTCCTGATATAAGAAACGCCATTTAGGTACAGAGCTACCATGGTATGAAGTTTATTTTGGCATCTTTAATTGACATGTTTCTTAACGTATATATAAGTAGGAATAATAATAAAAAAAAAAAAACAATTATGTGTGCAGTAAGAAAATCTTACACAATATAAAAACTGAAAAAGGGAGAATCATTACTTTTGAATATAGCAACAATCCAATTTTATTTTATTTTTCTCACCTGCAAGAATTGTTTGTACCTCTGTACTTTACAGATAATACTGAAATCATAGCTGAAATCATAACTGAAATTGTTTTGCATCATTATCAACTTACTATATCTCTAATCTGGTTCTTAAAATATATCCAAGATTACATATAATTTGATAAAGACAATTTTATTAACCACTTAAGGACCGCCTACTGCAGATTTACGTCAGCAGAATGGCACGGCTGGGCACATCAACGTATATATACGTTGATTTTAGTACCCAGCCGTGGGTCACGGGCGCGCGCCCGCGACCCGGTCCGAAGCTCCAGGACCGGGACCGCGGGATTCGCGGACCCGATCGCCGCTGCAGTGCGGCGATCCGTCCCTGGAGCGGAAGAACGGGGAGAGCCGTGTGTAAACACGGCTTCCCCGTGCTTCTCTGTGGCCGTAGCATCGATCGCGTCATCCCTGTAATAGGGGGACGCGATCGATGACGTCACACCTACAGCCACACCCCCCTACAGTTGTAAACACACACATAGGTCACACATCCCCTACAGCGCCACCTGTGGTTAACTCCCAAACTGCAACTGTCATTTCCACAGTAAACAATGCAATTTAAATGCATTTTTTTCTGTGAAAATGACAATTGTCCCAAAAATGTGTCAAAATTGTCCGAAGTGTCCGCCATAATGTCGCAGTCACGAAAAAAATCGCTGATCGCCGCTATTAGTAGTAAAAAAAAAAAAATTAATAAAAATGCAATAAAACTATCCCTTATTTTGTAAACGCTATAAATTTTGCGAAAACCAACCGATAAACGCTTATTGCGATTTTTTTTACCAAAAATACGTAGAAGAATACGTATCGGCCTAAACTGAGGAAAAAAAATGTTTATATATTTTTGGGGGATATTTATTATAGCAAAAAGTAAAAAATATTGCATTTTTTTTTAAATTGTCGCTCTATTTTTGTTTATAGTGCAAAAAATAAAAACCGCAGAGGTGATCAAATACCACCAAAAGAAAGCTCTATTTGTGGGAAAAAAAAGGACGCCAATTTTGTTTGGGAGCCACGTCGCACGACCGCGCAATTGTCAGTTAAAACGACGCAGTGCCGAATCGCAAAAAGGGGCAAGGTCCTTTACCTGCATTTTGGTCCGGGTCTTAAGTGGTTAATGAAGCCAAAGACCATGGCTATTGCTATTCCAAGCCAGAAGTGAAAAGATTAGCCTGTTACTAAGGCCCCTTTCACACTGGGGTGGGAGGTGCGGTGGCGGTATAGCGCCACTAAAAATATCGGCGCTATACCGTCAAAATTGCCACCGAATTCGGCCGCTAGCGCATTGCCAGCGGTGTTACCGCGGTGTCCCATTGTTTTCAATGGGAAGGAAAACACCGCTCCTCTCACCGCTCCAAAGATGCTGCTCGCAGGAGATTTTTTTCTCTCCTGCCAGCGCATCGCCTCAGTGTAAAAGCCCTCAGGCTTTCACATTGAGAATGCTGGGCAGGAGATTTTCAGGCGGTATTTAGGCGCTATTTTTAGCGCTAAACCGCCTGAAAAACTCCTCAGTGTGAAAGGGGCCTAAAGGTTCATCATAGCAGTGATAAGCATATTCTCAGGAAACAAAAGACAATAAATTCTCAAATTAATAATTTAGTATGTAGGTATGTTTTGTGAATTTATCACTTTTTACTTATCAACTTATTTTTAGAGATGATTCTTTAGTGGTTACAGAACACATGGAGCCTGGCCGTTCCTCTGGGTTTAAAAAATAAATCCCATACGTAAGAGAGACATATGATGGGAAATGTATATTGTCTGGTAAAACTATATTATATATATATATATATATATATATATATATATATATATACACAGTGCCTTGCGAAAGTATTTGGCCCCCTTGAACTTTGCGACCTTTTGCCACATTTCAGGCTTCAAACATAAAGATATAAAACTGTAATTTTTTGTGAAGAATCAACAACAAGTGGGACACAATCATGAAGTGGAACAAAATTTATTGGATATTTCAAACTTTTTTAACAAATAAAAAACTGAAAAATGGACGTGCAAAATTATTCAGCCCCTTTACTTTCAGTGCAGCAAACTCTCTCCAGGAGTTCAGTGAGGATCTCTGAATGATCCAATGTTGACCAAAATGACTAATGATGATAAATAGAATCCACCTGTGTGTAATCAAGTCTCCGTATAAATGCACCTGCACTGTGATAGTCTCAGAGGTCCATTTAAAGCGCAGAGAGCATCATGAAGAACAAGGAACACACCAGGCAGGTCCGCGATACTGTTGTGGAGAAGTTTAAAGCCGGATTTGGATACAAAAAGATTTCCCAAGCTTTAAACATCCAAGGAGCACTGTGCAAGCGATAATATTGAAATGGAAGGAGTATCAGACCACCGCAAATCTACGAAGACCTGGCCGTCCCTCTAAACTTTCAGCTCATACAAGGAGAAGACTGATCAGAGATGCAGCCAAAAGGCCCATGATCACTCTGGATGAACTGCAGAGATCTACAGCTGAGGTGGGAGACTCTGTCCATAGGACAACAATCAGTCGTATACTGCACAAATCTGGCCTTTATGGAAGAGTGGCAAGAAGAAAGTAATTTCTTAAAGATATCCATAAAAAGTGTTGTTTAAAGTTTGCCACAAGCCACCTGGGAGACACACCAAGCATGTGGAAGGAGGTGCTCTGGTCAGATGAAACCAAAATTGAACTTTTTGGCAACAATGCAAAACATTATGTTTGGCGTAAAAGCAACACAGCTCATCACCCTGAACACACCATCCCCACTGTCAAACTTGGTGGTGGCAGCATCATGGTTTGGCCTGCTTTTCTTCAGCAGGAACAGGGAAGATGGTTAAAATTAATGGGAAGATGGATGGAGCCAAATACAGGACCATTCTGGAAGAAAACCTGATGGAGTCTGCAAAAGACCTGAGACTGCGACAGAGATTTGTCTTCCAACAAGACAATGATCCAAAACATAAAGCAAAATCTACAATGGAATGGTTCACAAATAAACATATCCAGGTGTTAGAATGGCCGAGTCAAAGTCCAGACCTGAATCCAATCGAGAATCTGTGGAAAGAACTGAAAACTGCTGTTCACAAACGCTCTCCATCCAACCTCACTGTGCTCAAGCTGTTTTGCAAGGAGGAATGGGCAAAAATTTCAGTCTCTCGATGTGCAAAACTGATAGAGACATACGCCAAGCGACTTACAGCTGTAATCGCAGCAAAAGATGGCGCTACAAAGTATCAACTTAAAAGGGGGCTGAATAATTTTGCACGCCCAATTTTTCAGTTTTTTATTTGTTAAAAAGGTTTGAAATATCCAATAAATGTTGTTCCACTTCATGATTGTGTCCCACTTGTTGTTGATTCTTCACAAAAAATTACAGTTTTATGTCTTTATGTTTGAAGCCTGAAATGTGGCAAAAGGTCGCAAAGTTCAAGGTAGCCGAATACTTTCGCAAGGCACTGTGTA
This sequence comes from Rana kukunoris, assembly GCA_029574335.1. Lineage (NCBI taxonomy): Eukaryota > Metazoa > Chordata > Amphibia > Anura > Ranidae > Rana > Rana kukunoris. Next base: position 79,843,490 of record CM056058.1, on the reverse strand, counting down.
TATATATATATATATATATATATATATATATATATATATATATATATATAAAATGTTTAGGGTTCTGAGTAATTTTCTAGCAGAACAATTATGATTTTTACTTGTAGGAGAGAAGTGTGAGGCCTCGTACACACGACCGAGGAACTCGTCGGAAAAGACACATCGTTTTCCTCGACGAGTTGTTTGTTAGGCTTGTCGAGAAACTTGTCGAGAAACTTGCGTACACACAGTCAAGACCAAATCTCCTCATTCTCAAACGCGGTGACGTACAACACATAGACGGCAGGGGAAGTTCGATTCCACTGGCACAACCCTTGGGGCTGCTTTTGCTAATCTCACGTTACTGCGTGTTAGGTAAAAGTTTGGTGAGAGACAATTTGCACTTTTCAGTCTGTTACAGTGTGACGAATGTGCTATCTCCATTACAAACGCTACTTTTACCGAAGGTGCGCTCCCGTCTCATACTTTATTCTGAGCATGTGCGGGTTTCTAAGCATACACACAAACGTGTTTCTCGTCGAAAACCAGCCCGACGAGGAACACGGCGAGGAAATTGGGACTCCCGTCGAGGAAAAAAGAGAACTTTTTCCTCGACGAAGGGCATACACATGACCGTTTTCCTCTGCAAAAAAGCTCTGCCACCAAGTTTCTTGATGGATTCTGTCAAGGAAAACGGTCGTGTGTACGAGGCCTCAGAATTGGCCTGGGTGGCAAGGGGTTAATTACCATAAGCCATATACAAATAATTATTATATATTGTTTTTAAGGTAATTCACTATATTTTCAAAATTTGTACTCAAGCAGGTGGCTTAACGCAGGGGTCGTCAACCCCCGGACCACGGCCCACTACTGGACAAATGACTGAAGTTTGAAGTTAGAACTTCCAATCAGTAATTTTGCAGTAAATAGATAAATAATAAATTATTATGTTATAACATTTAACATATACATGTATGATTCAGTTTGAATTAAACTGTACCTTTAATAGAATACGTTTCTCCCTCTTTACTGAGTGAGAAAAACATGGGATTGTGAGTAAATCTTATACCCGTAAACCCATGTTTTCCTTGTAGTTAAGAGGGCTGGGCTGGAAGGGAGTATTTGTCTTTTAGACACATGCCCCCTCTATGACACTGCAGTGAGAGCCGTGCTTCCACTGCAGCATTTTTATTGGATATGATATTTACGAGATACTAACTTCCTTCTTGTGATGCTTCGTCAGTCTCCTTGGTTTGCCTTAGCTCACTCATGTATCTGCTGGGTTCCCCCAAACGTTGTCGTTGTAATACTTACCTGAGCCCCATCTCAATCCAGCAATGTTGCAAGAGATATTCGGCTGTCTGCCACTACCTCTCCTCATTGGCTGAGACAGCAGAAAAGCACCATTGAGCTCCCACTGCTGTCAATCAGTGAGCCAATGAGGAGAGAGAGGGGGGGTGGCGGGGCCGTGGCTCTGTGTGGCTCAACTTGGGTGCCCCCATAGCAAGCTGCTTGCTGTGGGGGCACTTAACAGAAGGGATGGGCCAGGAGCATTCTGGGATGGGCCAGGAGGGACCCGAGAAGAGGAGGATCTGGGCTGCTCTGTGCAAACCTACTGCAACAAAGCAGGTAAGTATAACATGTTTGTTTTGTTATTTTTAACCAAAAAAAAAAAAAAACAGAGACTTTAGTATCACTTTAACTCAATAATTTTGGTCAGATAATCTACATATAAATCAGGCAACGTCTGCTAGGATCCATGCATGTTGGAAATGTATATAATACAGCAAGTGTTCATAAAGACAATACAAAACCACCTGCTGGGAACAATATCAGTGTTAGCTGAGAGTCATATGTGGCTTAGAATCAGTACTACAACTGATTATTATTAGTATTATTAGTAATTATTAGTAATATTTATAATTGATAATTAGTATGACTTATTCTAGTATAATAAGTGGTTCTTGTTATAGGAAATGTTTTGGTGACATTATAGTGAAGTATTTTGTACAATTACTCTGAAATATGAATTTGTTCTATATTTAGTTTGTCGCTTTCCTCTGCCATATCATGAATAAGTCCCCACTGATTTTATTACTGAATTAATTTTTCTTACAAAATAGGTTAATTATTTACTCAGTCTCAATTAATGAACTTCTATTAACACTCTTAAGCTTGAAATGATATTTCTGAGTGATATCTGTGGACCTTTAAATGCCTTAGCAAATAACTCCACATTGGAAATTCCTAAAGGAAAAGCAGAATACTTTTTTTTAAAATGAGGAGCTGCTAAAATTGTTTGATACAGGCAATTATTATTTTTTACTTTATCATGTTAAATTTGAAACACAATAGTATGCAGTTCAATGGCTGGCTTCCTTTTTTGCCTGTGCCTACCATTCTCTCTACATCAGAATGTACAACAACAAACACAGCTGCCAATAGACTGTTTTACACGGTGCTGACAATTTTACGCAGCGATTTATAGAAATTGTGCATTCACATCAGTTGCTCTCTTCAAGGAACATACAACCTAAGGTCCCTACCTCTATTGCATGCATACACATACTGGGCCTAATTTAGACAGGAGCCAATTATTCTACCAACATATTTTCGGAGTGTGGGAGTAAACTTACGAAAGTACAGACAGAACATACAAACTCTATGCAGGTAGTGGTATGGTTAGGATTCAAACCAATGACCCCAGTGCTGCCAGGCAGAAGTGATAACCACTTGCTTGATATCTGGACACCATGTCAGGGTCCTGTCTGTGCTAAATATCCAGCCTTGTTAACCCCTAATATATATTCAGAGATTTTTCAGGTAAGCTAGCCAATTGCGCTTTTTGATGCATTTTGGCGATTGGATCTTCACTTTTCTTTCTAAAATATGTTTTTTTTTTTTTAGTTGGATTACATCTGCCTCTGATCCTTTTCTGGACATTGGCAGTTCGGTCAGCGCCCCCCCCCCCCCTTCTTATGTTTTCATTTTCTGCTGAATATGGTATGTTTGGAGGCTTTGTTAGCCCCATATAGGGATACATATTAGCCACTGAGCTTTTTTGTTCCTTTGTAGCAGATTTTTTCTTCTGGCCTTTTTGTCGTTTTGATACAATAGTCCCCTGCAGACACACTAGGGTTTGTTGTCTTGGTTTGCCGCCCTCGGACATCTTGTTCAACCCGACCTATGTGGATATTGGGGTAGGTGCGGATGCATTATACAGCGACTTCTGCTAACAGAGGCTATCTTTATAGCATGACTTGTTTGGGCTTCTAACGCTCTGATATTCCTTAACTCTCAGTTTTGTTGTGTTTATTATGTTTTGCAATGTACAAATCGAATTCATGTAGTATTATTAATGTTATGTATTTCTTTATAGATTGTAATACTAAACCATGTGAAACAAATATTTGAATCACAAAACTATGTGATATATATTGATATAAATCATAAACTATGTGGTATATGATGGTATATATAAATCACTAATATACCAAAAAAAAAAATGGTTGATAGCCACTAGAGGGCACTATATAGCACTCTTAAGTCCCTCAAAAACAGTGAAACAGTGATAAATGAACATCAAAAACAAATTGGATCATATCATTAGATCAATAAATGTTAACCTAATAAAAATATATACAGTGGGGAATGAAAGTTTGGGCACCCCAGGTAAAAATTTGTATTAATGTGCATAACGAAGCCAAGGAAAGATGAAAACATCTCCAAAAGGCATCAAATTACAGATTAGACATTCTTATAATATGTCAAAAAAGTTAGATTTTATTTCCATCATTTACACTTTCAAAATGACAGAAAACAAAAAAATTTCACTCTTTGAAAAAGGGCACTGAGCGCGAAACGTTTTGTCAAGGCAACACCCCCCCTTCTTCCCCACATCTATTTTAGACTTTACTTTTATATTTGGTCCATGAGGATTTTATTCTACATTTTTTCGCTTATTTCTACCGGAGTATATGAAAGGCTTTAAGATCTGGCGGTCTATTCCACCTTTTCCACTAGAGTGCAGCAGCACACCTTTGTGCCAACATCAGACCTACGGCACTGTTGAATCACAGCTCCGCTTATCCCCTCGGACGGCAGCTGGCGTCGCAGACGTGTGACGTCATCCCCACAGAGGAATTGAGGAAGCGTGCGCGTTTGTGGTCCTCTCCCGGGCTCAGCCATGCTATGGCTCCAGCCAGCGCTGTCTGCGTTTGAGGACTTTCCCTTTCCATCTCCCTCCTCCGAGAGCCACAAGCAGTACTACTAGTCCCAGGTAGCGCGATTTTCATTTGAGGAAACCGGTCACCTTCCTCTTCACCACCGATCGCACACAGCTAGCCCCAAGGTACTGTTTGTTTCACTTCCATCTGAGGAGCTGCTCTCTGGGTTTCCCTTTGTGCTCTATGGTAGCCAATTGCTGACTGTACATTGTTGATAATTTTTATACGTACCTCATCCATACATATGGACTATGAATATTATTTTAAATATATTTCTATGTTTTAATTGGATCCAACAATAAATGGACTTATTCTACACTTTTTTTTGCACATAGTGAATGTTTTGAGAGCCATGAGCGCTGATTTTAGTGTTTTCTTAAGCATATAATAGGTAGTCACTCCCAGTCTTGCAGTTCAGACAGATACGTTTGATTAAACGTCACCAACATCAATGCCCACCATGTAAAAAACAATAACAGCTCCACATAGCGCATTAAATGAGTAAAAAAAAATATTAAATGTTGTATTGCACTTACAAACATGCAGTAAAAAAATGCCTCGAATCTAATGTGCCGGACGGTACACAAATTCCCAGACACCCGTCCACTGGGGGAACGTTTGGAGCTCTTGGGTGACAGTATACTGTAATCTTACAGATTACAGTACTGTATGTAAAAAATACACATCCCCTTTGTCCCTAGTGGTCTGCCCAGTGCCCTACATGTACTTTTGTATAATAAAAACTGTTCTTTCTGCCTGGAAACTGTAGATTGTCCATAACAACCAAAAAGTGTCCCTTTATGTCAAAAGTGGTTTTAGACCAGCTAGAAAACAAATTATCACTTGAATTGAGTGATAGCGATTTGTAGGAAAATTCGTCATAAAAAAATAAAAGTAATAACAGCGACAATTCTACAACTGAGTACATTTTAGTGTTTTTGATTTGATTACATTATTAAATAATTTTTATTATAATTATATTATTAATTTTTATAATTATTTATAGTTATATTATAATTTATGATTTTGTTTTTCAAACTTTATCATACCTGAGCTGTCTATTAGACTCTTGTTTGGACAGATTTAAGTGAGTTATTCCTAGGAATTACAGGCCTACAATATAAAACGCCAAATTTTCATGCAAAATAATTGTACCGCTTTTAGCACCTAAAACCAGAAAGAATCATACCGCTAGGGAGGTTAAAGGAGGCTGGAAACTACCTTTAACAAGGGGGCCCCCAGATCCTACCCCTACTCATTCACCAAAAAAGTATAAAAAGTAAATAAAAACACAACACAGGTTGGAAAGAAGTGGCCATGAGAGCAGAGCAGAATGATTGCACCTGTCTATTGATGAGTGAAATAACACTAAAAGCAAATTGCATTTGTCTTTCTCCTAAACATACACATGCACATCTGTTAAATACCTCCCCACTACCCATGATTTTTATAGCATTTTCTATTATATCTTCAATACTAAGGGCACCCACCCTTTAGAAAAACACCACTTCACTCTGGTAAGTGTCTGGTGCCAGCTGCTCTGATAATTTGTTACATTTTTGGTATCCAGGAACAAAGCTTTTACTTTTATCATAAAGACAGCATCAATAGTCTTTGATATACGGCATTCTACAGAGCAAACTGAAGTCCTCGGAATTTCCATGGGAGAGGTGCGGAATAGCAGCAGATTGGAAATGCAGAACAACTGTCATGGTTTCTTTTCCGCTCTCTGCTCTGCTGTCAAGCCTCCCCCCTAGAGAGATCCTTCCTCGACTTCTCTACATGCTGTCAGGAATTTTATAAATACACATTATTAACTGAGTTTGTACTCTTGTTTTATCTTATTTCCTTATTTATATGATCACAAGAACTGTTCTGTCATGTTGATATAATTGTGAACAAGAGACTTGTCAGCTTTCTAGCAAAACTGTACAATAGTATTTACACTTTGGACCGAATTTCAGGAAAATGTTTGCCATACATCTGATATATTTGTGGATTATACAATATTCATTCATGCTTGTCTTGAGGATCTTTACATGTCTTAATAGCAAACAGCTCAAAATGTGTTACTTAACCACCTCAATACTGGCCACTTTCACCCCCTTCCTGCCCAAGCCATTTTTTAGCTTTCAGCGCTGTCACATGTTTGAATGACAATTGCGCGGTCATGCAACATTGTACCCAAATGAAATGTTTGTCACCCCCCCCCCCCCACACACAAATAGAGATTTCTTTTGGTGGCCTTTGATCTCCTCTGCGGTTTTTATTTATTGCACTATAAACAAAAGAAGTGTGACAAGTTTGAAAAAAAAACATTTTTGCTATAATAAATATAATTTTTTTTTTAAACAACATTTTTCCTCAGTTTGTGTATTTTTCTACATATTTTTGTTAAAAAAAAATCGCAATAAGCATATATTAATTGGTTTGCACAAAAGTTATAGCGTCTACAAAATAGGGGATAGATTTATAGCATTTTTATTATTATTATTTTTTTTTACGAGAAACGGCGGCGATCTGCGATTTTTATCATGTCTGTAATATTGCGGTGGACATATTGGACACTTTTGACACTATTTTGGGACCATTTACATTTATACAGCGATCCGTGATATAAAATTGCATTGATTACTGTATAAATGTGACTGGCAGGGAAGGGGTTAACACTAGGCGGGATCAAGGGGTTAAATATGTTCCCTAGGGAGTGATTCTAACTGTAGGGGGAGGGGACTCACAAGGGGAGGAGACCGATCAGTGTTCCTCTGTACAAGGAACACACCATCGGTCTCCTCTCACCTAACAGGACATGGATCTGTGTGTTTACACACACAGATCCACATCCTGCTCTGTTACTGGGCAATCGCGGGTGCCTGGGGGACATCGCGGCTGCCGGGCTCTGTTACAGCTGCGTGATGAATGTGCTATCTCCATTACAAATCATAGTTTTACCAGAATGAGCGCTCCCGTCTCATAACTTGCTTCTGAGCATGCGCAGGTTTTTATCGTCGTTTTAGCCCACACACAATCCTTTTTTGCAACCCGAAAAACGACATTGTTTAAAACGTCGTTAAAAAATGCGGCATGTTCGGAAAAAAAATTGTCGTTTTTCAGAACCCGAAAAATGTTGTGAAGCCCACACACGATCATTTTAAATTCCATTTTTTTTAAACGTCGTTTTTTTCATGCCAAAAAATGATCGTGTGTACGCGCCATCAGATTCGTTTTCATTTTATTTTAGTCTTTTTTTTCTTTATTTTCACCTGGTGATCTGGCCAGGAAGTCTGGTATTTTTCAACTTTTTTTAACTGAACAAACTGTCCAACAAAAGTGGCAGTTAGAGGGCTAAAACAAACCACTTAACACTAATGCCCCGTACACACGATCACTTTTTGCGATGAAAAAAAATTTCATTTTTTAAAATGTCATTTAAAATGATGGTGTGTGCAAAATGTCATTTTATGTCTTCTAAAAAATGACCAAAAATTATTCAAACATGCTCGAATTTTTTATGTCATTTTTCAAAATGTCATTTTTTGTGTCATAAAAAATGATCGTGTGTGGGCAAAACTACGTAAAAAATGACGTTTTAAACCTGCACATGCCCAGTAGCAAGTTAGGAGACGGGAGGTAAAACTACCATTCATAATGGAGTAAGCACATTCATCACGCTGTAACAGACAAAAAAGCAGGAATCGTCTTTTACTAACAAGTAACCAGCTAAAAGCAGCCTCAAGGCAAATAGAACATCCCCTTTAGAGTGCCATCACTTTGTTCATCATTTTCCAAAAATGATGGTGTGTACGCAACGTCATTTTTGAAAATGAAGTTTGAAAAATGTCGTTTTTTTTCATGAAGAAAAATTACATTTTTTTTCATCACAAAAAGTGATCGTGTGTATAGGGCATTACAGCATGTATTCATTCATGTAAAAACTTTAACCCAGATGGAGGAAAACACTGTTTTAAATGCCTAAAAAGTGTTAGTTGGAGCTCAGCTATACAGTCATTTTTCAAGCTCATCTAAATCTTCTAGCACATCCAAGGCTACCCTCTCCCCAGACTGGCAACACTGCTGTCCAAATATAGTACCTCATAGCTAGGCTGTAAATATAGCATTAGCTTATGCTGTAGGCACAGAAGCAAAATTAGTTTAGTACAGTCTGTTTGGGGTTTCACAGGCTGAGTGTTTGATTACCTCCCCCTACCTCTGGAAGACACTTCTGGAACTTAAGGCATTCCTGGCCTGAATGTTTAGTAAGGCCTAGCCAATCCCCGAGGAAGTGTGCCCAGATGGTGAATTGGTTACTGTTAAATAGGCTGAAGCCCTAGAGAATCTGTTCTCCTTTTCCCCTGTTGGGGTGGCTCCAAAAGCTCAAAAGAAGGGGGACTTCTTACCTATATGCAGGAATAGACTGGGTGAGTCTATCTTAGTGCTTTCCCAGGTTCTCCACAGCTTCCTCCTATGGCAGGGAAATTTCTAACACTTCCTCTCAGGTCCTTCAGTGTCCTCAGACAGGCTCCCAAGTTTAAAAGCCTTAGAGAGCAATCACCTGGCCTCTCCATATATTTATACATTCTCCCAGCATGCACCAGTGACCATGAAACACCTGCTGGTTGGCTAAGAGTAGTATAAATATTCATAAGCCTGTTTTACAGCAGCTCATTATAGTATAATGCCAGAGGTACTAATGACACTGACTGGCAAAAGAGAGGTACTACAGCTACATAGGATTTAGGGGAAATCCCAGATGGTCAAATAAACTACAAATCAAATTACTTACCAGTAGGGATGAGCCGAACACCCCCGCGTTCGGTTCGCACCAGAACATTCGAACAGACCGACCGTTCGACATTTAGAATCCCATTGAAGTCTATGGGACTCGAACGATCGAATTCAAAAGTGCTAATTTTAAAGGCCAATATTCAAGTTATTGTTGGAAAACGTCTTTGAGAACCCGGGTCTTGCCCGAGGGAACATGTATCAATGGAAAAAGGTTTTAAAAACGGTTGTTTTTTCAGAAGCAGGACTCCTGAAAAAATGACCGTTTTTAAAACTTTTTTCCATTGATACATGTTCCCTCGGGCAAGACTCGGGTTCTCAAATACGTTTTCACAGGAAAACTATAGACACCCAGCAAGTACAATATTTAAAGGATTTTTTTTTCCCAGGAGCAGTGATTTTAATGATGCTTAAATAAAAAATAAAAAATGAAAAATCCCTTTAAATATTGTACCTGCTGGGTGTCTATACGTGTGATAATGTCTTTAAATAGCACAATCACCTGCCTGCCAGTAAATTAGGAAGAACTGATCTATCTAAGCTATACAGTGTATAAATATATGTACAACTCCTAGGGATGTATATATATATCCTCTACACATTGTAAATTAAGCTAAACTGACTAGCCTGCCTGCTCTATCTAGCTATATAAAAAGACAATCTCTCTGACTGATCTCTGTTCAGCGCTGGAACACACTTCACGAGGCCGCCCAGCAGGCGGCCTTATATAGTGTGGGGCGTGTGCTAAAGCCCTGAGCCATAATTGGCCAAAGCCACCCTGGCTTTGGCCAATTATGGCTCTCCGTTTTTTGCGCGCTGTGATTGGCCAAGCATGCAGGGTCATAATGCATGTTTGGCCAATCATCAGCGCGCAATGCCGCAGTGAATTATGAGCCGTTGCACGTCACTCGAATTTGGTGCGAACGACCCGTTTTGTTCGAATTTCGTCGAACGTACGAACAGACAATGTTCGAGTCGAACATACGTTCGAATCGAACGTGGAGCTCATCCCTAGTTACCAGCCAGCAATGCTAAATGTATCCAGTAGCCCCTGTGTAAGACAAAGGGACTATATTAAGATGAAGGAATTTTAAAAATTCTAGCCTCTGTGTGTGGCTACCCAGTCTCCTCAGCATATCCACCACTAAATAGATTTAACCCAAGATGAAGAAGCCCAGACATTGTAATGCAGCAGAAATGTCTATTCGCTTGTGTGCAAGATTATCCATTAATCAGCACATTTGGTGGAGGTGGACTGACACAAATTATGTGAAGATACTGTACTTGTCTAGACCAGTACTGCATATTAGCTGTTCTTTCACAAGATAAAGTAACAAAAAAAGGCATAACTGTTTATTTCAATATTTCTTAATTGTGATCATTATCTGGTTTTGAGTTAGATCTGACGGAGTTCTTCTTTACATACCCCAAGCTCTCACTTCCATTTCCAATATACAAGGTATGTCTATAAAATAACAAGACTGTGATCCCACCTAGTAAACAAAGCAGTCAGAACCATGCACGGTGACCTTGAACTTGTTCGGACCTGCATGACAGGCAGCAACACTGACATTCAGTTGATTGTGAGTCGCCATTTAGTTTGGTAGTGTTCTCTCTAGTGTTCCTGAAAACATGCTAGTTTTAAAAGTTGAACAACGTGTCAATTTGACATTTTTAGTAAAATTGCACAAAACACCAACAGAATGTTTTTAAATGCTTACTCGGTATTAAGGGTGTAATTTTGAAAGAATGGGTTCCAGAAGGCACAACAGTTAACCAGCATTATTATAAGGAAGTTTTGATCAAGCTGAGAGAAAGAGTAAGAAAACAACAGCCGCAACTGTGGGAAAATGTTTTCATTCCTCACAGGACAATGCGCCTGCTTACGCAGCACTTTCTGTGAAGCAGTTTTTGACCGACAAGCACATTACTACACTGGAACATTCTACATATTCACCCTATTTAGCACCATGTGACTTTTATCTTTTCCCAAAAGTTAAATCGGTGTTTAAAAGGGACACGTTTTGAGTCAGTTGATGCTGTAAAGAAGAAAATGTCATATATATCGAAACAGCTAACAGAAATAAATTTTCTCCATGACTTCCACCAGTGGAAAACAAGACTGCAGCAATGTATTTGTGAAAATGGGGAATATATTGAAGGGGACAAGCATTACATTTGTAATACAAATAAATAAAGGTGAGTTATTAAAAGGGGTTGTAAAGGTACAACTTTTTTTCCCTAAATAGCTTCCTTTACCTTAGTGCAGCCCTCCTTCACTTACCTCATCCTTCCATTTTGCTTTTATATGTCCTTATTTCTCCTGAGAAATCCTCACTTCCTGTTCTTCTGTCTGTAACTCCATACAGTAATGCAAAGCTTTCTCCCTAGTGTGAAGTGTCGTGCTTGCCCCCTCCCTTGGACTACAGGAGAGTCAGGATGCTCTCAACATTGCAGATAGAGAAAGGAGCTGTGTGTTAGGCCGGTTAGGTTCACACCTATGCGAATTGAGTGCGGCTTAAACCGCATCCAATATGCAGAACATTTCTAAATACATTGGGCCAGATTCACAGAGCGATTACGCCGGCGTTACAGGAGATGCGCGGCGTAAGTCTAAATTTGCGCATTTGTTTCGATGCGCCGCATCCCAAAAACGAGGTACGCAAGAAATCTACTTTTTTTTGACCGGCGTAATTTCGATAGTCAGGCGCATCCGTCCACGCAAAACTGCACTAGACACACCATGGTTTTGCTAGTCAAATATGCAAATGAGGGAGTTACGGGGATCCACAAAAGAACGTTGTTGCAGCGCAGGCTACGCGCTGTGCGCAACAGCTGCACGTCCTGTCTAAAAATAGACCATATAAAAGGTGGAATAAAATTAGACAATCCGTCTACATATCAGCTAAAGCAACACTGTTAGTGAGGAGCTGAGCAGTCACACTTGCTGCCCAACAAACTGTATGCCAACATGCCAGTGGCATCCATGCTCATAGCTATACTACTGACTTTAGATGAGCAAAGAAGGAGGAGGGCACGGAGGAGGGCAAGGAGGAGGGCACGGGAGAGGATTTTTTTTCCTAAAACCTTTTATTTGCTTTTATAAACATTTAAAAAAAAATATACATACATATATACATCAATACATAACATACATACAAATTACAAACATGGTCTCACTATCTTTCAATAGCCCTTTAAAACCTTGATGGATATAATAATCTAATCCGATACAAGCCCCTCATTCTTCACTTGATATATCACACACGCATAGACATTTTTGGCATGAGTGATTCTGAGGTGTCTCGCATCTTCAGATTTACCCCTCATGCCATCCTGGAATTAATCACAACCCTGCAGGAGGACATCACTAGCCTAACACATGACACCACCCATGACACCCATGACAGCTACATATACAATCCTAGCCCCATCCCCACAGATTTCGAACAGAACCTGTATGGGGACAGCTGGCTGGTTGGTGAGTGACATGGGTGGAAGGCATGACTGCCCCCCCCCATGATGCTGAAATCACAAGGGACACATGCACTACTAACATCCTCCTGTCTTACCCCTTCAGGGTGACTCTGCATATGCACAGGGACCCCATCTCATGACTCCTATCCGGAACCCCCCATGGTACCCTGTTGTATTCCCCCAACTTTGTATGTCAGATCAACTTCGCAGTGAGAAAGGGCCTGGAGATGGACATACCTGATGACCTGACCCCCGAACCAGACAATCCCCCCTAACCGAGGCTACCCCGTCTTCTGAGGGAAGAGCAGCCAGGAGACAGCTCACATTAGGCATCTTTGCACGTTAAACACACACATTAATCATGGCACAATGAGAATGCATGCATGCACACTACTGTGGTACCTAGCACAGACACATCACATCTTCATCACATTGTATTGGCACAAGCCCACCATGCAGGACCATGCAGCCCACCATGCAGCAACACCACGCCACGGCTCCAATTATGTCACTGTACATTCATACACCATTCACACGGACCTGGGGATCACTTCTCCACCACAAATGAGGGTGACACCCCTTTTCCGGCAGGAATGTCACCCCCACATTCCAAAATCATTCACAAACAGAACCAAAAAAAAAATGCCCAGCAAAAATATAATTTTAAAAAAACACAACAAAGAAAACACAGAAAAGACAAAAATCACTCTGCAAAACAGTCACCAAATATCTCAAAGACACGTCACAAACAAACAAACAAACGCTAACAAACAACAGAACAAAAGCACCTTGCTGTATAGGGAGGGATACAAAGGGATGTACTTTTGCAAAGGAAGGGCGTTTGTGTCTGTCTATTTATGCTGTCTGCGTAGTTCACTAAGTTGCCCGGGTCCACTTCCAATTTCACTGATTGCGCCGTTCCCGAGTTGTGAGAATACGCACAGAGGTGCTGACCATAGTCTGTTGCAAGCGCGCATTCGCGAGCCGGCCGGCCCTTCATTTGCATGGGGTCACGGCTCATTTCAATGTAACACGCCCACGTCCTTCCCAATTTGAATTACTCTGCCTTACGCCTCTGAAATTACGTTTCACCGGCGCTAATTTCTGCGCAAATCAAACGAGAATACGTTGATTGCGCCGCTACATTGCGCCGGTCTAACGTAAAGGAGGTGCGCTAAGCCGGTCAAAAAATGCGCCGATGTACGTGAATCTGGCCCATTGTTTTCAATGAGGCTGGTTCACATATGTGCGATGCATTCGCACTGCGCATTGCAATAAAAACATATGCGGATTTTATGCCTTGCGGTGCGGCTCAGGTGCAAATTCAGGCCCATTATCTTCTATGGGTACGCAGCTGATACACAGATGTGTTCAGTTCTCTTCAGGAATTTCTCTCATTCAGCTCAATACACTTCTCCCCCACTCTCCTCTCACCCGTAACTTCGCCCAAGTCTCCAAATTCGCAGCTAAAACGTTGCTAATCTGCTGAACACTTCCCTTATCTATCTGCAGAGATAGTAGAGCTGAAATTCGCACCGCACTAGTGTGAATCTAGCCTTAGTGGGCGCCCTGACTCTCCTGTAGTCCAAGGGAGGGGGCAAGCAAGACACTCCACACTAGGGAGAAAGCCTCACATTACTGTGTGGAGTTACAGACAGAAAAACAGGAAGTGATGATTTCTCAGAAGAAATAAGGACATTTAAAAGCAAAATTGAAGGATGGGGTAAATAAAGGAGGACTGCACTAAGGTAAAGGAAGCTATTTAGGGAAAACATTTTTTACTTTTACAAACCCTTTAATCAGTCTCGTTATTTAATAGACACACCTCATATAGTGGAAACTTTATATAGTGCCATCTACTATAAGATCCAGGCTGTACAGCCATTATCTGCCACCCAATGCTATCTTAAACATTATCCTCAGCCTTATGTAAGTAATACAAAATAAATAGCTAACTCCCCTCACCATAGCCCTGTATGACTAGATCTAATCACCACTGTCTCGGATTAGTCACAGTCGATTTTGGAATCTTTGAACTTCAACAGAGAAATAGAAAAATGGTTTTCTAGAAATTGTAATCTCTTATAAACTGCAGAAGGCAAGAGATGATACAAATCTATAAGCAAATTTTCCATGTGTATCATGACATTTACTAGCAGTGCTTAATACGGATATCATTATAGGAACAGAAAAGGACAACATGTGACAAGGAGAACCTAAAGGAAAGATAGTGAACTAGGCTGGGAGAACAAAGAAAGGAGAAAAGGTAGCTGATTTATGAAGACTAGAGTCCAAATAGAGAAGTGGCCCATAGAAACATGAAAGCTGAACACCAGGCAAACAGCTGCATAAACAAAATAAGGAAGCTTTTTTACCTGCCAAAGAAAAAAAATGCATTTTTTTCCATCCAGTCTGAGATTTACCCAGCTCTGCCACAGCCTGCAACTGGATAGTGAAAAGAGACGCAGCACACTGATGAGTTCATCTTTCTGTTGCTGTGCTTTCTCCACATAGTAGCACACTCCTTGCATCACAGTGCAACTGATTGTCTCTGTTTATTGCTTCTTCTTCTTCCTCCAAACTAAACTCTGCCATATAAGGGCTGCAGGAAGCTAACATAAGTCAAATTCAGGTGTTCAAAAATAGAAAATCAGATATTTTTAGATTCCTAGCTGCATTCAAACTTCCAGGTATTAGTTGTTTGCATAGATACATTGGTCCAGCTTGGACCACTGTAAGTACACTACAAATGCCATAGCTGTAGGATTCCTGTAGAACCGGGGTCTTCAAACTTTCTGAACAAAAGGGCCAGTTTACGGTCCTTCAGAATTTAGGGGGGCCTGACTTGGGTCATTGGGAGTAGAAAATGTCCAGTGGAAGTAAATAATAACATATTTTTGGTGTCAGTGGGAGGACTAGTGCCCCATATTTGGTGTCAATGGAAAGAATTGATGGTGTTGAAGTTCTGACGCGAACGGAACTGGGGGTCGTTCGGCCCATGTCTATCTGCAAATAGCACCCATGTTGAGTAAGTGACCCCTCTGTGTTCACTATACAACAGGGCAACTGGTCAGCATGGGATCCAGAAGACAGTGGCAACCACTGTAGTTGCAGTGGCTACTACATTGATTCTCCACTTCCATAGGTATGGCATATTGGCTTTAAATATAACTCTACTATGCTATGGGCAGAAGCTTGTAAATGTCTCTACTTGTCTGTTCTTTAGATTTCTGCAGGTCTTTCACTGGTAGTACCTAGGGGGGACAGTTCAAACCGAGCAAAAGATCAGCCCAAACTTTGCCTGTTTGCCCATTCAGTGAACACCCAAATTTGCGGGAGGGTGTTCGGCCACATGCCCCTCCATATTGAGGGCATGTGGCCTAGTATGGTTCAAGAGGGGGGCTCTCGCTTGCCCCCACCCTTTACTGACCTGTATGCTCGGATAAGGGTCTGGTATTGATTCTGGGGGGACCCCCCTAATTTGAAAAAAATGCACGTGGGGTTTCACTTACAAATCCATATCAGACTTGTAGGGCCTGGTATGCATTGGGGGGGGCACTGTTTTTCTTTTTTACCTTTTTGTATTGTCGGCAATCGTATTGTATTGCTGGGAATTTTTTTTTTCCTTTATACAGGTTCTATACACAGTACAGATGTATAGATTTAAAAGGAATATTTCCCTTTTATTGTTTCACTTAAAGCATTATTAAAATCACTGCTCCTGAAAACACATGTCCCCTGGGGCAGGACCCAGGTCCCCAAACACTTTTTATGACATAGGGGTCAATTCACAAAGCTTTATTTTCAGATTGCGGGTGTTATTTTAACGATTTTGCACGTTATTGAAGCTAGTTCAATTCACTAAACGATTTAACGCTTTGAAAAATCATCAAATAACGTTTCACTACACAGAACCGATATTTTAAGGTGTGGATCCTTATTAAAGAGTCAAATCGTTATTTTAAAGAGTCAAATCGTTATTTTAAAGAGTCAAATCGTTAAATATGTACAGAAGTGCAATTCACAAAGATTTTTTTGACAGTTATCAATCGTTAAGCAATCGTTAAATTAACACCTCCCTCAGGGTGGCGTTATGACATTTCCCAGGCTATATTTTGTTGTTAGAGGAAGCTTTTGGCGATTTTTGTAGTGTAGTGAAGTTTTTAGTAGTGTTGGGCAAGATAGAACCGTGCTCTATTTGAACTTAAAATTATCCAGAGGCGAAGAAGAACACGTTAGAATGTTGTTCAGATTTATAAACGTGTAATCCGGTTCACATACTATTTTGGATGACTTTTCTGAAACCCAGGTGATAGCTAAATTCCGATTATCATCTCCCATGATTTATTCTCTGTATGAGGAAATACACATGGCTTTAGAAAAACACACACTAGAAGTTTTGCACATCACATGCTCAATCTCCATGTGTATTGCTTGTGTCTCTCTCTCTCTCTCTCTGTATCTGCTCTTTTCCACATGCAGCTGTTCTCCTCCCCTTCTGCTCCCAGAATGCATCTCTCCAGCATTATTTAACGATCTTAAGAGTTATTTTAACGTCCCAAATGTTAATAATAACGTCTGAGTAGTTAGCATAACGATTGGATAAAGAGTCAGTTGAAAACCATAATGACTATGTTAAATAACGATTATAGCTTTTGTGAATACCATGTTTGCTAGCGTTAAATAAGGAGTGAAAATAAGAAAACCAATAATGTTTCTCTTTGTAAATTGACCCCATTAACTTGTATATTAACCTTTAAAATTAGCACTTTTGATTTCTCCCATAGACTTTTAAAGGATGTTTTCAAGATTGCCGTGAACACCCCAAATTGTTCGCTATTCGACAAACAGGTGAACACCCGATGTTCGAGACGAACTTATGTTAGACTCGAACATCGGGCTCATCCCTATTCTGGCCGCTTCAGTTTTAGTAAATCTCCACCTTTGGGGGAAATTTACTAAATCTAAAAAGTGCAAAAAAGCTTAAATTAAGCTTTGGAAAAAAAAAATGGAAGCAGAAATGCACCAGATTTTGCACTCTCCAGTTTTAGTAAATCAACCCCTTTGTGTTTTTAAATACAAAATTGTGTTCAAAATAGAGGTTGCTCATGATGCAAATGTGTTGAAAATGTGTGATATGTGTGCTTTGTACAATTATCATTAGTTTCAGTGAGCCAGTATAATGCATGTTACCACACAAAACAAAGCACTACTGTACATGTCCCATTGTTGTAAATAGGTAAACTTCAGAACATAGATATGATCTATTCTAGCCACACACTAAGAAATAACATTGCTACTTCAAATACATTTTTCATGCAGTGCCGAAAGGAATGTAAAAGGAACCCAAGTGTCACCATCATGTCTGTGTTACTTGTTAAATATAATAGAAACAGCACTCTGCAGATCCTGCATTGTTGTCCAAAGTTCATACTAGCAGGAGGAAAAGAGGAAACCTCATTATGTTGTAGTGACTAAAGTTTATTATGGTGATTAACTAATAAAGCTGTGTCCTGCACTCTTGTTGTACTAATTCTCAGTAGTATTGAAGTTGTATCCTACAGCTGTGGAGTATAAATCTGTGTCACCCACTATGGCTCCACTGGTATTCAGTAATAGATAAAAAAAAAATGTTGTTTAATTAAACTATTTACATTTTACCATTTGTAGTGAACCATGTCTGTGGACACAGGCTAAAGAACAGTTTTTAATTTGCAATAAAATTTCAGTTGTTATTATTATTATTACCATCAATAATATTAATAGTAGCAGTAGTATTACAATTTAGAATTATTTTAACCATTTAAAGACCACGTCCCAGCTGATATTAACCACTTAAGGACTGCCTACCGTATATATACTGCGGCAGGGCGGCTCTAATGCGCAAAATCCCTTCTTTGGACAGAGGGGGAGCCAATCAGCAGGTACCGGCGAACCCGATGCCCGCCAGCCACCCGCAATTGTTCCCCAGAGAGGCAGAACGGCATTACCGTGCAATTGTCAGTTAAAGTAACGCAGTGCAGTTTTGCAAATAATTGCCTGTCAAGTGGTAAAGTGGTATAAACCCAAAAGCAAGCATTTATTATATTGCAGCTTACCAATTCTTATGCCGCGTACACACGATCACTTTTTGTGATGAAAAAAAATGAAGTTTTCAAAAACGTCATATAAAATGATCGTGTGTGGGCAAAATGTTGTTTTATGTCTTCAAAAAAACGACCAAAAAAAATTCGAACATGCTTGAATTTTTTGTGTCGTTTTTCAAAATGTCATTTTTTGTGTCATAAAAAGTGATCGTGTGTGGGCAAAGCGATGTTGAAAACGACATTTTTAAACCTGCGCATGCTCAGAAGCAAGTTATGAGACGGAGCTTCAATGGAACAGAGTGCCGTCGAACGTGGTGTACGTCACCACCCTTGCTAGAGCATTTTGGAAAAACGATGGTGTGTTTTGGAAAATGAAGTTTGAAAAACTTAATTTTGTTTCGTCACATAAAACAGTGTTTTTTTCATCACAAAAAGTGATCGTGTGTACGTGGCATTAGACATGTGGTGGCTGCATTCATTTTATTTTCTTTAGGCGAAAGCCTGTCTTCTATTTTTCTATCTGGTAATCCAGCCAGTAAGTTTGTTGTTTTTCAAAAGAACAAGCTATCTATTAGAATGTATAAGTTACAGAGATGAGACAAACCATTTCACACTAGCAGAGGTGCATACAATTATCAGATTTTATTTATGCATGTAAAACGTTTAACCAAAAGCGATGAAAACAGTTTGCTGTAACTGCCTATAAGGTATTATATGGAGTTTGATTTTCACTTGTTAGTGTCAGAATACAGTGTTCAAGTATTTTGTACAACAACTACACCAACCAGTACAGTAGATGGCCGTGTTTATAAGTTTGTACTGTAGCTGCTTTATGGTAAACTCTATATCTTTTCTCTGTGTAATAAGGTTTCTGTTTCCTGTTTGCAGTTAGGCAGCAAAGCTCATGTGGACTGTGCACTGTCTGTTCTGTAGGGCTATATACAGAATTTCCAACAGGTTATGGGCTTAGGCATAGCCCAGAAACCAGCCCAAAAGAAAGCTGAGAACCCAGACACTCAGTCTTAGCCTGCTACAAAAGATAAGTGCAGATACAGAAACAGAAAAAAGACTGCATAGGAATAAAACAAAATGGCCAGTTACACAGCTGCAACAAAGCTTTCATTTGCAAATCTGACAAACCAGAACTACCAGTCTTGAAAATTCAAGATGAAAATTCTGCCAATAAGAGAGGGTATGTGGAAATGTATAAATGAAGTCAAGCCAGAACACCTTTCAGATGAGTGAATAAAGAAAGGCCAAAAAGCTCAGAGCACAATCTCTCAAAGCATTAAAGTTTATCAAATTATACATATATGCAAGTGTGAAAGTGATAAAGAAATGTGGGAAGGATTACAAAAGGTGCATGGAAGAGCAAATCTCAGCAATAAAGTGTATTTGATTAGAAAGCTACACCAAACCAAGCTGATGAAAGGCCAGGATATGCAGGATTACATAAGACACACCTTGGAAATGGTTGCATGCCTGAGAGGTATAAGAGAAGAAATAAAAGATTTTCATGTTGCACCACTATTCCTCAGTGGCTTACCAGAAAGCTATGAAATGATTTTCACAACACTTGACATTGGAATATATTAAAGGGGTTGTAAAGGTACAATTTATTTCCCTTAATAGGTTCCTTTACCTTAGTGCAGTCCTCCTTCACTTACCTCATCCTTCGATTTTTCTTTTAAATGTCCTTATTTCTTCTGAGAAATCCTCACTTACTGTTCTTCGGTCTGTAACTCCACACAGTAATGCAAGGCTTTCTCCCTGGTGTGGAGTGTCATGCTCGCCCCCTCCCTTGGACTACAGGAGAGTCAGGACACTCTCTACTTTGCAGATAGAGAAATGAGCTGTAGTTAGTGGGCATCCTGACTCTCCTGTAGTCCAAGGAAGGGGGTTAGCAAGACACTCCACACCAGGGGGAAAGCCTTGCATTACTGTGTAGAGTTACAGACAGAAGAACAGGAAGTGAGGATTTCTCAGAAGAAATAAGGACATTTAAAAGAATAATCGAAGGATGAGGTAAGTGAAGGAGGACTGCACTAAGATAAAGGAAGCTATTTGGGAAAAAAATTGTACCTTTACAAGCTTGTGGATGAATATAAGTGTAGAACAGAAAGCAATAATAGTAACAATGCTTCTGTCAAGAAGGTCACTGACCAAGGCAATGCTGTGCCACCACAATGGGATATCTTACTTGCAAAGGCTAAAATTACAGATGTAATAACATTAGGAAGAAACATACACAATATTGGTATAATGCTCAGCACTAAACCATCTTATGAAAAAGATTAAAGTTTAACATTTTAATGAAAAGGCATTCATCTGCATGCTGATACATGAAGGTGCAACCATGTGAATTGTGAGTGAATTTAAAATGTTCTGGGGGAGGAAATCCTAAAAATTAGTCTCTAAAAAGAACTCTAAATGTAGGCTGTAAAGGAAGTGAGGCTGCTTCAGGTGCGGGCTGGGGAACCCGATCACTGTGAACAAAAGGAAAGCAAAAGTAGGAAAGGGAAGCGCCAAGCCAATCCTTTAAACAGCTTAGAAATATATTCAGTATATAAGTATAAAACACTAAAAACTTGCATGAAAAATGAGTGCTAGAACGGGTGGGAACTTCCACTTGCAGTGTCACAGGAGCACAGGAGGGCCGCCTGAAAGTATTGAGGAATCCATGAGCACCGTGTGTTAGCCGCAGCTGGAGCCTTGATAAGCCTCATGTAGATGTCGGCTGTGTGTCTCTGGGTGGGAGTGGTCTAGGGCTGCAAACTGGGGAGCCGCCTATGCGCTGTCTGGCCAATCATAGCGTGTTTAGAAGGCACGGCTTCACCTTCTTCATTAGCTGAGGCCATGTCTTCGAAATGCGTTCTGATTGGTCAGCCAGTGTGTGGGCGGCTCCCCAGTTTTCAGCCCTAGACCACTCCCACCCAGAGACTCCTTGTGGCTTATCGAAGCTCCACCCTGTGCTCCTGTGACATTGCATGTGGAAGTTCCCACCCGCTTTAGCACTCTGCAAGTGCTCCAACATTTTCCACGCAAGTTTTTAGTATTGTTTTATACTTATATACTGAATAAATTCCTGATCTGTTTAAACGATTGGCTTGGCTAAAATTACAGATGAACTGTATCAGCTGAACTGCAGTTAATACTACCAGGGAGAAAACAACTTTCAAACTGTATTCACACATTGCACAGACGACCTAGGGACTAAAGTCCTAGATAAAATAAAAAAAATAACTGAGAATGGCTATGCAAGTGGAATAAAAGTGAATCCATGTGATCAAACAATGAAATGTACCAGCTGTATAAAAGGAAAAATGACAAGAAAGCATTTCCAAAGCAGAATAACAGCAGAGCAAAGAAACTTCTGGGCTTAATTCATTCAGATCTTTGTGATCCAATGGAAAAATTTACTTGCAAAGAAGAGGTATTTTCTCACTTTTATAGATGATTACACCAGGTATTCTACACTATATCTGTTACATACTGTACAATAGAAACTTGAACAGTATTTGGCTCAAGTAAGCAACAAACTTTGCAAAATATTGAGTGTAACTTCTTTACCATACAACCCAGAACAAAACAGGGTTGCAGAAAGAATGAACCATACTCTATGTGAGAATGGAAGAACCATATTGTTTGATGCAGATATGCCAACCACATACTGCGGGGGTGCAATTATGACCACATGCTATCTCCCAAATCGACTACCAGGAAAACTCCATATGAACTCTGTGGAAAAACAAACAAAATGGGACGCTTGCGCAAAGGAAGGTTTGTGGGGTGCAGAGAATCTCAATAGGAATACAAAATCCTACACCAGGACACAAAAAAAGGTAACCATCAGTAGAAGTGTAATTGTCGATGAAACTTCAGTGAGTGTGTTAAAAAATGTGTGAAATAACTAAATGCTTCAAACTGAGGGGAATTCCACATCAATGTCACATGAAGATAAGAAACAAAGTGACACAGAAATAGAAATGAATGCAGACAATCCAAATACCGTAAACAAAGAAACCAGGCCACAAGAGAGTTCAATCTGGAAATCCAACGAAAACAGTAAAGGCACCCCAGGTAAATGCTCATGTAGCATTAAAACCAGAGCCAGATTCATGGGATGAGATGCAAAGACGTTCAACTTATGAGAAACAAAAATTGAATCAGGGCATTTGCTAAAATTGCTTACAAGAAAAGATTTATAGAACTAAGATTCAAAATGGGACTATTATTGTTGAGTGGGGGGGTTTTACTACCTGCATGATATTGACACTTCCTTTTGGCTGCCCAGCAGTAGGGCTCTCTCAGGATCCTAAAGAGGAGTCTTCAGTGATATTATTAGCTTGAATGGACTGTAACAGGGTGTTATTTTCCAATTTTTCCCTCTAGCGAGATTTCTGATGTAGTTTTTACTTTCTTTACTTTTACTTTCTACAACTAGATGTCCCCATCAATTGTTATTTTCCTAATTGCAATCATGTTCAACTACTACTTCCATTTTCTTCTGTTTTCAAAGGGCAGTGTGTCCCCTGCTATGAACTCTAGTTGCCATCTTGGAGGAGCCTGTGTTTAATTGGACACAGAGTTCTCTTTAGATTTGGGTGGCCATCTTTGAGAAAGAGGGATCTTATATAGCCCCAGCTCCAGCCCCAGCTCTGTAATTTTTGAAGGAATCCTAAATAAATTATAACAAAATAACAAATGCATTTTTTCTTCATTCGGACCTTTTTTATTTCATTAACATTTTTTAGTATTAAAAAATGTACTAAATATGAAATTGAAACATATTGCAATAAATATAGTAAAGTATAAACATGAAAACAAGATGATGATTCCCGCTTATTGTGTTTGGGTTGGATGGAGGTGGGTCCATCAGAAGCTCCGAATGATAAAATAACAAATGAATCCAAAAAGTATTTTGTTCCATTTGTTATATTATGATTTGGAGATTCTGATGGATCCACCTGCATCCAACCCAAACAAGCAAATTTCTTTGATAGATCTATAATACACCTTCCCCTGCTGTTTAAACCAACAACACTACCATCTGAGAAACACTATCATTCAAGATGGTTTATTATCTTTATTTCTATTAAGTAGTACTATTATTACTATTATGATTCACTATCCAATTAATTATTTGATTAATTAATTATTCATTATGCATCGGGAGGAGTCTGGACGGCCCCTGGGAGAGTCCCTGCATCCTGTGGTGGGTGGTGCCTGTGCCTATGTGTATTTCCATTTAAGCAGTGTCTGTGGAAGGGTCTGTACTGTTGGGCTCTGAGGAAGAGGCCCCTGATGCCTCGAAACGCGTAAGCCAGCAGCGACGCACCTCAAAACCCCACCTGCATTCCGGAGTGTGGTTCGAGGGGTATCTATGTTATCGTTTCTGACAAGCCTTTTATCACCATTTGTTTGTGAATAGTTTTTATTATTAATTTTCATTTAATAAATTGTCAACCGGTAGTACACGAGGCTGGTGCGCCTTTCTTTTTCCTTTCTTGCTTTTTGCCAGGATCCCCCCATCCATGAAGGGCAGCAAGGCTTTTGTTGCCACCTTTTGACATTTGAAGAAATCTGTATGCAGAATATTGACTATTTGTTGAACATCCCACTCGTGCGCAGGAGTTTGTGTTCTTTTTGTGGATTTTAGGGGAACCCCGCCCTCTAAAATTTATACCAGACCCTTATCCGAGCATGCAGTCCAGCAGGTCAGGAAAGGTAGGGACGAGCCAGTGCCCCTTCCCCTTCCTGAAGCATACCAGGCCACGTGACCTCAACAAACGGCCGATAACACGGCCACCAGAGGACATTGCCGTGTGGCCCGGCAACGTTAAGAAATGGGAAGTGCAAAGGAGGGATTTGGTGTCTTTAAGACCCCAGTGCCCTCTATAAAGAGTATCTGTCACCACCTATTACTGTCACAAGGGATTTTTTTAAAGGACAATGTGAAGAAAAATAAATAAATTGCGCCTGCAAATGTAAACAGTGTTCATCTCACACATGTGAGGTATCGCCACAATTGTCAGATTGAGAGCAATAATTCTAGCAAAAGACCCCCTTCTGTAACTCTATCCTGGTAACCTTAAAAAAAATGTAAAGCGTCGCCTTTGGAGATTTTTATGTACCATAATTTGTCGCCATTCCATGAGTGTTTGCAATTTAAAAGCATGACATGTTAGGTACTGTATCTATTTACTCAGCATAACTTTACTGTTTATTTTTTTTTTTATTCATAAAAGTGTATTTTTTCCAAAAAAATTGATTTGAAAGACCGCTGTGCAAATACCGTGTGACATAAAATATTGCAACGATCACTATTTTATTCTCTACGGTCTCTGCTAAAATAATAATAATAATAATAATAATAATAAATATATATAAAATGTTTGGGGGTTTTAAGTAATTTTCTACCAAAAAATACTGGCCCAGATTAACATACGCCGCCGTATTTTACCTGGCTCTACGTGGAATCCCGGTAGATTTTGTCCTGTAAACTACGGCGGCGTAGTGTATTTCTCCCGGCGCAAGCCATCTACGCGAGTAGGGGGCGTGAAGCATTTAAAATAGGCGCGTTCCCACGGCGATCGAACTGCGCATGCTCCGTTCACAAATTTCCCGCCGTGCATTGCGCGAAATCACGTCATTACGTCATTCGTTGTTTGAGTAGCGTCGTTTACGGACATTCCTATTCCCGAACGAGTTACGTAAAAAAAAAAAAAAAAAATTAAATTCGACGCGGGAACGATGGCCATACTTAACATGGGCTACGCACCGTTAGACCAGCAAATAGCTGGTCTAACAGTACGTAGCAAAAAAATGACGTAAGCATTCCACTCGTATCTTCGTGGATCGCCGTAAAAAGTAATTTGCATATCCCGAAGCTGAAAACGACGCAGACTCCTCCCAGCGGCCGCAAAAATATCGCAGCGTAGATCTGAAGGCTTACGAAGACGTAAGCCTCTCGGATCGAAGCCTGAAGCCGCCGTATCATGGTTTGAGGATTCAAACTAGTGATACGGCGCGCGAAATTTGAAATTACTCCTGTCTAACACCAGTTAGACAGGCGTAATTGCTCTGTGAATCTGGGCCACTGATTTTAACTTGTAAGCAAAACATTTCATAAATAGGCTTAGGCGGGAAATGGTTAATGCCACTCAGAGGTCGACTGGGGTGTTTTGGAGGCTGCAGTTGTTTGTTTTGTTTCTTAAATGCAAAGAGTGTATAACTGTGGGATTTTTTCAGGCACCAACTACATTAACAAGTGTAATAAATAGAGGGCATGGTGTGCATGCATGCATTCTCATTGTGCCATGATTAATGTGTGTGTTTAACGTGCAAAGATGCCTAATGTGAGCTGTCTCCTGGCTGCTCTTCCCTCAGAAGACGGGGTAGCCTCGCTTAGGGGGGGATTGTCTGGTTCAGGGGTCCGCTTAGGGGAGGGATTGTCTGGTTCAGGGGTCAGGTCATCACGTAGGTCAATCTGCAGGCCCTTTCTCACTGCGAAGTTGTGCAGAATGCAACATGCAACGATGATCTGGCACACAAAGTTGGGGGAATACAACAGGGTACCCCCAGACTTATCCAGGCATCGGAAACGTGACTTCAGGAGGCCAAAGGTGCGCTCCACCACTGCACGTGTTTGGGCGTGGGCTTCATTGTATTTTTCCTCTCCTGGGGTTTGGGGGTTCCGGATAGGAGTCATGAGATGGGGTTCCAGTGCATATGCAGAGTCACCTGTAAGGGAAAAGACAGGAGGATGTTAGTCATGCATGTGCCCCTTGTGATGTGTGCATCATGGGGGGGACAGTCATGCCTGCCACCCATGTCACTCACCAACCAGCAAGGTGTCCCCATACACAATCTGTTCGAATTCCATTGGGATGGGGCTCTGATTGTATATGTAGCTGTCATGGCTGGATCCGGGGTGTTTGGCACGGACGTGCCATATGAGGCCTTGGGCATCAACTATCACCTGTACGTTGATGGAATGCCAATGCTTCCAATTGCAGTATATGTGCTCTGTCTCATGGGGGGGCTGGAGTGCCACATGTGTGCAATCAATGGCCCCCACGGTGCGTGGGAATCTGGCAATTCTGTAGAAATCTGTCATTGCCTTCAGCCGAAGGTCCTCAGTGGTTGGTTTGATACTTTGGTTGGCCATGCGTCTGAGAATTGCAGGGATAACCTGGTGCACACATCTGCTCATGGAGGATTGTGATATCCCAGCCACCACTCCACTTGTTCTTTGAAAAGAGCCACTGGCAAGGAAATGGAGTGTTGCCATGACCTTGACCAGTGGCTGCACTGCATGTGAGCGGTGTGTTGGGCTGGTGATGTCATCCTGCAGGGTTATAGTTAATTCCAGGATGGCATGAGGGGTGAATCTAAAGATGCGATACACCTCAGAATCACTCATGCCAAAGAGGTCTATGCGTGTGCGGTATATCCTCTCCCGTGCCCTCCTCCGTGCCCTCCTCCTTCTTTGCTCCTCTAAAGTCATTAGTATAGCTATGAGTGAGGATGCCCCGGGCATGTTGGCATAAAGTTTGTTGTGCAGCAAGTGTGACTGCTCAGCTCCTCACTAACAGTGTTGCTTTAGCTGACATGTAGACGGATTGTCTAATTTTATACCACCTTTTCTATGGTCTAATTTTAGACAGGACGTGCAGCTGTTGCGCACAGCGCGTAGCCTGCGCTGCACCAACGTTCTTTTGTGGATCCCCGTAACTCCCTCATTTGCATATTTGAATAGCAAATCAATGGTGTGTCTAGTGCCGTTTTGCGCGGACGGATACGCCGGTCTATCGAAATTACGCCGGTCAAAAAAAAGTAGATTTCTTGCGAAACGCATGCGCAAATTTAGACTTACGCCGCGCATCTCCTGTAACGCCGGCGTAATCGCTCTGTGAATCTGGCCCAGAGATTTTAATTTCCAAAAATGCCCAAAAACGTAAAAAAAAAAACACTGTTCAGATCTTTGATATATTGTATTGCTTAACAAATATACCAACACAAAATGGTAGCATTTTATGTCAACTAAAAAAAACCCTGGGCCAGATTCAGAAAGAATCTATGCCGGCGTATCTCCTGATACATCGCCGTAAATTCAAATTTTACGCCGATTCAAAAAAGCAAGATACGCCGAAAAACATGGCTTCAGTCGTCCGGCGTAACTTGCCTACGCCGGCGTATTAGGGGGGCATAGTTACGCTGGACGCATTAAAAATATGCAAATGATCTAGATACGCCGATTCAGAAACATAGTTGCGCCCGGCGTACTGATATACGTTGTTTACGTAGGCATTCAACCGGCATAAAGTTACCACTGCTATATGAGGCGCAGCCCATGTTAAGTATGGACGTCGGAACAGCGTCGAATTGTACGTCATTTATGTCGTTTGCGTAAGTCGTTTGTGAATGGGGCTGGGTGTAGGTTACATTCACATCGATATCAATGAATATTTCCGATGTGATTTTGGAGCATGCGCACTGGGATACGTCCACAGCCGGCGCATGCGCCGTTCGTTCGTCGCATCATTTATGTGGGGTCACGATTCATTTACATACAACACGCCCACTACCAGCCTACTTTGAATTACGCGGGCTTATGCCAGCCCATTTACACTACGCCGCCGTAACTTACGGCGCAAATTCTTTCTGAATACTGGACCTGACTCTGTAAGTTATGGCGGCGTAGTGTAAATGAGATACGCTACGCCCGCCTAAAGATAGGCGATTCTTTCTGAATCTGGCCCCGTGTTTCTTGCAGTCATGTGAGGATATTTCTTAGATTTAAAGCTGGGTTCACACTATTGCGAATTCCGCATTCAATCCGCATTTTTCAGGAGACTGTGACCGGCTCTCTCCGTAGCTCCTCCATCCAGAGTAGAGGCACAAAATACAGAAAGTGTGTTAGGGCCCTTTCACACGGGGCGGATCGTAATGATCCGCCTCCGTGTGTTCGCTTTTGCTTAGCGGGGATCTTCCACTGAGCCGTCGGCTGACAGGACGGTCCCCGCACACTGTGCAGGGACCACCCTGTCTTTCCTCCGCTCTCCCCTATGGGGGGGATCGGATGAACACGGACCGTATGTCCGTGTTCATCCGATCCGATCCACCAGACGGAAGAAAAATAGGATTTTCTTCCGTCCGAAAAACCGGATCTTTGCGGAGGCGGACAATTACGGGTGTCAGTGGATGTTCATCCGCTGACACCCGCAATCACATAGGGACCCATGTATGTCCTGTTTTCATCCGCAAACGGATGGATGAAAATGCGGACATACGGTCCGCACATGTGAAAGGGGCCTTACTGGCAGGATCACCAGGGGAAAACAAAAGAGAAAAGACTAAAAAAGAGGAAGAATGCAGCCACCCCATTTAAGAATTGATAAGCTGCAATATATTATATTTGTGTTTTGGCATTTTATACTGCATTAAATTGCATATAGGATGCTAATATTTTGGCTTAAATTAAACCAGACTTTAAAATTTTTAGCTTATCTCTGTTAACAACAATGAACACATTGCTTTCCACTGTTGAAATGTTTGAGGAGACCTAAAAAACACTGAAACTTAAAGCACGTAGCATGTTCTTTAAGGCCGCGTACACACGATCAGACATGTCCGATGAAACATGTCCGACGGACCAGGCTGAAGTGGTCTGTTGGTCTGATGTGCGTACACACCATCGGACCAAAATCCCCTCGGACCAAAACGCGGTGACGTAGAACACAACGACGTGATGAAAAAACGAAGTTCAATGCTTCCAAGCATGCATCGACTTGATTCTGAGCATGCGCAGGATTTTGGTCCGATGATTTAGTGTACTAACCATCGAACATGTCCGACGGACAGGTTTCCAGCGGACAGGTTTCTAAGCATGTTTTGAAACTTTTGTCTGCTGGAAAACGATCCGTACACACACTCGAACATGTCCGCTGAAACCGGTCTGTTCGATCGTGTGTATACGGCCTAATAGTCATAGGTGTGAGCAGGGGGTGTCCCGGCTTCCCTCCTCTCCTTTCCCATCTGCTGCTATGGGTGATGTGTCAGGGTGGAGAGTGGGGGAAGGAGCTGGTAAATAAATAAATACAGTCAGTCGACCAATCGCTCCTGTGTCCATTCATAACTGAAGCATAGTAAACTGTGTTTGCGAATTAAAAGGAAGCAGCTTAGCACAGAGCACATCACATTCATTCACGTGCATTGCAGCTAAGGCTGCAGAGAAAGGGACTGGGGAATCTTTCCCTTTTTTGTCTCAAAAGCGAGACATCAGGAGTCTGTTTAGAGTTGAGGGCT
Source organism: Rana kukunoris (assembly GCA_029574335.1). Classification (NCBI taxonomy): domain Eukaryota; kingdom Metazoa; phylum Chordata; class Amphibia; order Anura; family Ranidae; genus Rana; species Rana kukunoris. The sequence continues at coordinate 79,813,630 of CM056058.1, read as the reverse complement.
CCTAAAAACATTGTAAAAAAAAAGAAAGAAATTGTATTATAAAAAATAATAAAATGATTATTTTTTAAATATTAATACAATTAAAAACCTACTGACACTGTCCACTGCCCTACTGATATAGTAAACTGCTCTACTGACATTGTCCATGTTCTAACAATAAAAAAAATGTTTGTTTACATTAATTTACAATAATGTGTGTATGTATGTAAACTTTGGGGTGCACACCCTAATGCAATAGGCTGTGCACACCTATTTATAGTACATATCAAAAAACAAAAATGCCATTAAAACATGCAGACTTTACTTAATTCTAGAAAATTCCCGTATACACATGGCCATCGCTTAATTAATATTTCTAAGCCTTTCATTATATCGTAAATGTCATGCCCTGAATACCTGCCTTGAAACTATGAAGCACACAGACTTGCATTGTTTATTCACAATAGAAGACTGTAGAGCGATATGCCTCGGCATTCACACATCTATTCTATTCTAGCTCTGGTGGGGAGTTCCAGCCTTGAAAAATCAATAATGAAAAATGCCTAGATTTATAACCCTGCCTGGTTATGTCATGCAGACGTTGCATGGGCAGAACGCCTACCATCCTGGGTTTGTTGTGAATCAGAGATGGAAATGTCAGACCTAATTCTAACAAACAATCATTACATTCATTGACATTTTTTCATTGCTAGATGATATTTTTTTTCAGCATCGCCTCACACCTGGAGCACTGGTGGTATGCAGAAGCGTGTGTTTGAAAACACAAGGTAATCTATTTTTCTCATAACATCTGTATATTAGCATACTATTCATTTAGTTTTTGCTATTTACTTGGTTCTTTATTGTGTAATTGAACACAAGTTTACTAACTAAAGGGCCGTACACAAGAGGCTGAATATTGGGCGGCATTGGCCAGTTCTACAGAAGCCGGTCGAAGGGGCGTGACCAAAAAAGGTCAAAAGGTCTGCCCATAAGAGCTCTCAGCCAATGGCTGACAACACTGACAGGGCCTGGGGGGTTGGGATGTAAGGTGGGGCAGTCCCCATGTCAGAACACAATAGCTCAAAAGGGGAGATTGCTGTACTAACATCACAAAACATTGAACAAAAAAAAGATGGAATCTTGTGTGCTAGGCTTAACTCCGTTTACCCGACAACTTTGGTGTAATGACCCATCATAGGTGCTAATGACCACTAATCCACAACAGCCCTGCGATTTACCTAGTGATCTAAAAAATATGTAAGTTATAGGAAACCAAGGGCAGTTATTGGCGATGAGATCAAGCAACACCTGTGTTTTGGTCAAAGGAAGAGCTGCGCTGTTGTAGGCTAAAATGTGACACTCGTGACAATGAAGTGCTAGATAAATATCAATTAAAATTATAAAACACAGACGAAGTGATTTTTTTTTATATCTGTAAATAGGTCTGTGAGACCTCAATAAGATAACAATAAGGAGTTAATTCCTATATTAGTTAGAAACCTGAAAATTATCAAGTGAATAAATACCAGTCCGTGTGAACAAACCAAAAAAATCCTTAGGAATACCATTAACAAAGCATCAAAGGGAAAAAAATTGTGAATATAATAAAAAATACTAATGCAGACTGTCCATATAAACTTAAATATTCCTAGTGTTCAATGAATCCAATAGTCCAGGAAAAAGTGCGGACAGTATAGTGCCTTCACCAAACAATAACACTGATGCTTACCAGATGGATGTGATCTCTAATTATAGGAGATATGTAGCTATACCCCTGAAGGAGCCGCTGGATGATTGTTGGGATTGGCAAATTAAGTTACCTTAGCGTTGTCTAGGGGTGTGATGCAGGAACAAAGTAGTGAGCGAAGCTCCAGACAGTCAATAAAGGTTTTTCCAATGCTTTATTTCCAGGCCAACACAGCCAACATCAACTTCAATTAGGAAGGAAGGACAGGTTGATAAAAGAAGAGGAGAACTTGTGGTGTCAGGCCTGGATATGAACGGGCAACACTGCCCTTAGCAGTACTATTTTACAAACTCGTCGCCACTCCTGCCTGAGTGGGTGAAGTGCTCATGGACAGGTTTCCTTTCTCTAACATGGCAGCCGAGGTGTCTTTCACACAGACCTGGCTCTAGAGCCTCTGCCACAGACCAATTGCTTTAGATGAGATTAGGTGAATGAACAGAGCGAATCCTCCCAGTAAATTATAGCACGGGTTACCAGGAGACAGTAAAGCGTAACTGTCAGCATCCCGGTCACCGGATCTCCGATTCTCCGATTGGTTCGTTCGGGCCCTGTAGACAACCTGCCTCCGGGTTCCCCTCCAGCCAATCCCCCAATCGCTCAGCACACAGCCTGGGATCTATTCAATAGGACTGGGAACCCAGTAGGTCACCGGGGTCCCCTTTTGCCTCCGGTTGAGGCTCGGTAAAGCCTGTGAGCTTGGCCAGGTGGGCCACGCCGGCGGGGTCCATGGATGCGCGCACCCTAAGGGTGGATGCCGCACCTGGAACCGGGACCCCACGAAGAAGAAGAACCTTGAGCACATGACACCCGTCACAAATATACTCCTCCCCAGCATACCCCGCGAGGGAAGAACTCCTCCAATTGGCTGCTGGGGGAGGACTTGCTCTGCCAGAAACCCCTATGGCACCAACTACCGACCAGAAATGATACCACATCCCTAGAATACAGACTGACCCAGTGGACCTTTCTGGGATTACAGAGGTCAAAATTTAGGTAAATCATGACTGGAAGCAATGTAACTCTCCCAGTCCAAGTAACTGTAGCGTAGTGCCCATGCTGAAAGCAAGGGGGCGCTACAAATAAATATGCGCATATGGTTGATATCCCAGCCTGGGGTCTCTATTGGTAGCATAAATCCCTCAGTGTGGTTCAATATTGCAGATAAGATGTCTCAAAAACACCTGTGTTTTACCTGGCTCCCTGCTAGGCATGCTCCACCTTTATGCTTAAGATATGCGCTGTCTTGGGTGTAAAAAAATCAACACTGAATATTTCAACATGTGATTATACCATCATAGTAATAAAGAACAATTAAAGCAAGTTCCACAAATCAAGTGTCCATGTGTATTCATTCAAATCTTGTTCCAGAAAATAGTTATACTGTGCACCACTCCTAGTGACAGGGTAACGAGCAATCCTGTTCCAAATATAAAAGATTAAATGTGCCTTTTACCAGATCCCCATGATCTCTAAATTAGAGGAGACAATGATACGCACAATTGGTGAACAGATGTATGGACTCCAGTGTATATTCCGACCTCCGCAATAAATGGATCAAACAGCCTCCTGATCAGCTTCCCAGCATATCACACTTCAGAGTGAGTCCAGATCCAAGTGTGCCAGGCTGGGAAGATGATCAGGAGGCTGTTTGATCCATTTATTGCGGAGGTCGGAACATACACTGAATGAGTCCATACTTCTGTTCACCATATGCGCATCATTGTCTCCTCTAATTTAGAGATCATAGGAATCTGGTAAGAGGCCCATTTAATCGATATTTGGAACACGGATTGCTCGTTACCCCGTCACTACAAGTGGTGCATGGTATAACTATTTTCTGGAACAAGATTTGAATGAATACACATGGACACTTGATTTGTGGAACTTGCTTTAATTGTTCTTTATTACTATGATGGTATAATCACATGTTGAAATATTCAGTGTTGGGTCACAGTATATTTTGTTGATTTTTTACACACAAGACAGCGCATATCTTTTATATTTTCAGCACAATTTTTCACTTCCTCATATTCAAGGAGTAGTAAAAGTGCAGCAGTCTTTATTATTATTTAGCTTGAGATTTTCTCTTACAGTATATTATGCTTCTCCTTTAATAATTCTTTTGGGTATTTCAAGAAATGTCAAGTCTGCCTCACACTATAATGAGTGCATGTATCAGATCCTGCCTGCCTTCAGTCTTTCTCCCTACCCCTATTTTAAACATATACTTACTGGAAGGATGATCTATCCCAATGGGGAATAAGGAATGTAACAGATATTTTCTGTTGCAAATACATTTTTATGTGACAAGTCAGCAGTTTTCCTTCTTATTTTGGCATTCCTCACCTAACCCCTAAATCAGAGGTGCCCAACCAATGGCCAGGGGGTCACATGTGGCCCGCAACCTCCTGCTCTCTTGTGGAATAGAATACTGTTATTAAAGGTCAGTTTATTACTAAAATCACAGTGTATATATGGGCATATCGTTTCTGCAGTGGTTACTCGGCTGCTTTCAAACTGTTCTGCAGATGTAGAGCAGTGCACCTCCGGGTTACCTGCACTGAGCCATACAGTAGACTTCTGTTATTACCTGCGAATTGGTGAGCTTTCTGAAACCTGCACCAAACCTGCAGAATATAATAGAAGTCTCATGCAAAGTGCAGGAAAGCCAAAGGTACATTGCGTTGCACCCGCCATGTGGGTAAACCGCAGTGCATCAATGTGAAAGCAGCCTTGAGCCCCTTTCACATGGTCAGTCCAACCCAATTGGAATCTCCATTCACCTCTGAGGCCCCATACACACGACCAAGTTTCTCGGCAGAATCCAGCGAGAACTTTGATGGGAGACGTATTCTGCCGAGAAACCCGGTCGTGTGTACACTTTTCGCCGAGCAACCCGTCGGGAAGCTTGTCGAGCCAAAAAGAGAGCATGCTCTCTATTTCCTCGTTGTTCTATGGGGAAATTTGGCTCGACAAGCTTTTCGACAGCTGAACAGGAACCTCGACGGGCGGAACGATGAGTTTAGCCCGACGAGTTTCTCAGTCGTGTTTACGCGGCCTTAGTGTCAGATGTAAACCAACTTGTGTCCTACATCCCATCCGCAAAAAAAAAGAGCATATGCAGAGTGGACACATACCTGCCAACTGCCCGCTCCGCTCATTGTGGCCAACAACTGGTTACCAAGTCGTTTAAGTGGGCCTCGTGCTTCAAAAGGTTGGGCACCCCTGCCCTAAATGATATCCTTATTGCTAGAGATGCTTTCAGTAGGTTAAATGGAGTCAAATTGTGTAGGCCCAGGACACCCAATGGTGTCACTGCTATGATACCATCAATGCTTGGACCCTTTTTGACTTTACACAATACTTCAGCTGAAGTTTGTATGGCACATGGGCTAGGTGGAGATGATTTAATTTTCTTCAGTACAAAGGAAAAGGTTTTTGTGCACATTTTACATGAACGTTTTTGAAAGAAGATAATATTGAGTAAATGTGAAGTTGCGCTGTGAGAAAATTAACAAATATTTTTAAAAGAATAAGTATGGGTGAACTGACTAGGAAAAAAAGAGGTTGATATTAAGATACCAAGTCTTTTAAGGGACTCAGTATATATGTGAAAAAAAGTGTCTATGAAGATATAACAATGTAAACAATGAAGATAATTCGTTAATTCCACAAGGCAGATTAAATCAAGTCTTTAGTTGAATGGTGATTATGTGCAAAATGATCAGTGAAGTCCAAATAAGGAGAATAACACCCGTCACCAAGAATACAAGCTCAACAGGCTTGCGGCTATAAACCCTAGCCCGGGCCTTTAAAGGATCCTCAGCAAGTGATGGACAGTTGTAAGGAACTCCAAAATTATCAAACAGGAACAAAAGAAAAACTCACATGGTGAAGTATGTCTGCACAACTTAAATGTGACACTATTAACACCACCACCGTATCACCCACATAAATTGAAGGCTTACCAGAAGCCAGAAATTGATCTTCCTATGGCTAAAATACCCTTAGCCTGGGCCTTGAATGATGACACTGCTAGCTGGATAACTAATCCTCTCAATAACACGTTTATTATTGTGTGTGTATAACACTCAGCTGTTGCAGCTTTTTTATTGTTATTATAGTTATTTAGCACGGTAATTTTTTTCTTTTTTCTTAATATTGAGTAAAGTTGGCCATATACAAAAAAATTAACAGATTCCTTTGTTCATGCTATACAATGGAGATGGACAAATCACATGCTGCCGCTATGATATTTTTTTTACCGGCTTGTCAAAATAACTGAGCAGCGGCTGAATCTGATTGATTGTAAAATGTGTTAGTCGAACAACAGCTGCAATCAAAAAAATTGTTATGGGGGTGGCCAGCAGGACCACCCACTGAGTGAATTTCAGCTGGCTCACCAGGACCTGGTCAAAATTTGACGAGTTCATGGAAAGCTTAACTCTTAAGTGGAGGACTGGGGCAAGAGGTGGGGAGGAGGGAAGCTGCCCTATATGCAATGGTGGTCGGGGCGGCGCCCACTAAATGCACACTATAGATCGTGGTTAGCAACCAGTGGCTTGTGGCTTCATGTCTGCCCTGACAGCTACTGCTCTTATACCATGCTCCAAAATGCCCACTCTCCCATTCACCCACAGCTGACATGAAAAATAAACTGTGCATGCACAATTATCTTCTAGCTGCTAGAAAAGTAAGTGATTGGCTACATTTGCAGTGCACACTCCATGCCAACCCTGGGAAGCCAGTGCAAGTGAGCGGTTAGTGGGTAGAGGGCAGTACACCCTTTCTATATCATGCATTAGCAGTTGGGAGGGGGGAGTTCATAATTCTTGCAATGGCTGCTGGTCAAACCTATCCTTGTACTCCTTAGTGTATGGGTGCCTTTTTAACTCTGTAGTTAAAGGGGTTGTAAAGGTTTGTTTTTTATTTTCTAAATAGGTTACTTTAAGCTATTGCATTGTTGGTTCACTTACCTTTTCCTTCGATTTCCCTTCTAAGGGCCAGATTCTCAAAAGAGATATGACGGTGTATCGCAGGAAACACCGTTGTATCTCTGTTTTTTTTACTGGGTATCTATGCGTGTGATTCCTAGAATCACTTACGCATAGATACAGTGAAGATCCGACAGGTGTAAAACACTTACACCGTCGGATCGTAGATGTAATTACTTTTCTGGCCGCTAGGTGGCCTTTATGTTGTTTTCTCATTTGCCTATGCAAATGAGCCTAATACGCCGATTCCCAAACGTTTTTACGCCGCCCCGTCGTCGTTTACGTCGTTTCCGTAAGCGTAAACCTACCCTTGCTATATGAGGGGTAGGTTTACGAAGTTCCGTCAATGCCATGTTAAGTATGGCGTCGGGTCAGCGTCGTCTTTTTCCGTCGGTTACGTCGTTTTACTAAGTCGTTCGCGAATAGGGCATTGCGTAAGTGACGATCACGTTGTTTTGACGTCGGTTTCAACAACGATTTTCGACGTGAGCTGGAGCATGCGCACTGGTCTTTTTCCCGGCCGGCGCATGCGCAGTTCGTTCGACGCGGGGGTGCGCTTAATTTAAATACAAGCCGCCCCCTTTGAATTACGCGGGGATACACAGGGCCATTTACACTACGCCGCCTTAAACTACGGAGCAAGTGCTTTCTATGTGAATCTGGCCCTAAATGCTTTCTATGTGAATCTGGCACTTGCTGTTTCACCTTAGTAAGCTTAACCCCATCATCTGGTTGGGGGTTAGTCAGCCAGAACAGCTTGCTGAGAAGGAACAGGAAGTGAGAAATTCAGACAAAGAAAACAAAGAAAAAAAATGTAGAATGGAAATCGAAGGAAAAGGTAAACCAACAATGCAGTAGCTTAAAGAAACCTATTTAGAAAATAAAAAACAAACCTTACAACCCCTTTAACTACAGCGTTAAAAAGGCACTCATACACTAAGGAATACAAGGATAGGTTCGACCAGCGGCCATTGCAAGAATGGTAAGTGAACCAACAATGCTCTAACTTAAAGAAACCTATTTAGAAAATAAAAAAACCTTTACAACCCCTTTAAAGACCTAAATTTAAACTTTAGCATTTGTTTAAACAATTAGGAAGACAATTAGTGTGGGGAGGGGGTTGCAATTAGCCTAAAAATGTACCAGTCTAATTAAAAAAGGAGACTAATTTAGGGCCATGTGGCTGATTTCCAACTCTAAATCATGTGGCATGCAAGCCACAAACCTGCTTGTTATGATGGAAAGGAAAGCTCCTGTAACCATGCTCCCAAATTGTATGAAATGGAGCTACATTTTGAGTTCAACTTCTCTTTAATGCACTCTCCACTATTTGCAGATTCCATTCAAATATCAAGCCGTGCACGGCCAGACCTAGCGTGCTTTGTTATAATTTCGAATAATGAACAGATCATCCATAATAAGGCTATTGACATATGACGAATAACTCCACTTTTGTAAATGGAAACCTGTTTGAGTTCAATAACACAGAATGCTTTAATATAAAAGAAAGCTATACAAGCAGGAACAAAGTGATCACTACTGTGTAAATAACATTACAGCTTTGCATATAGTTCTCATTTATAATGCATACGCTTCTTGTTTATTTTACTTTGCGACAGCTATACTGCGCTATCAGAGAACGCCAGCGGTGGGATTATTGTACAACTGTGCTGTACAATTTATCTTTTAAAATCCCTAAAAATATGTCTATTCAGCCAACATACGGTGCAAAGATAATGAATAAAAGACAATAAACTATAGCGATATATCATCTTTATTAATTCATTGCTGTGAGAACAATGAAAGGTGATCTGTGATTGGACTATTTATGTTAAGACTAATAATAGGTATGTAAATAGGTAAAACAACATTTATCTATTCAGGAAAGGATCATTGATTCCAATAAACGAGGAGATTCTTTATCTACCAGAGAAGCTGACGCAGAAGATGGAAGTGACATAACATGTTGCTTTCTATGGAACTCAATAACTATTCCACTACTTTCTAGAGAGCTTGTCGTCAAAGTAAGCACCTGTCTGAGAAGCCTTTAAAGGAAGCTACCAGTATCTGCCCAGGTTCACACTGGGTACGATTTAGTTCGATTTGTGAAATCGCATCTCAAATCGGCGGCATTTGCCGGCAATGACATCTGCGGCGCTGCATCGATTTAAAAAAGTAGTTTCTGTACTACTTTTTGCGATTTCAGGACGCGATTTACATTGACATCTGTGCAGAAACCTGCACAGATGTCTCCTGAATCGCGGCCGAAATCGGGACTGCCAGAGGGAGTGAAATAGCGCGATTTCAGCTGAACTCGCACAATTTCACTCCCGCAGCCCAGTGTGAACCAGGGCTCAATCCCAGAAGGTACATAATAAATATGGGGCATTACAGCACATGTGGGGCATCACTGCAATAGAGGTGACTAGTAAGCAGCCTGGAAGAAGATGGCAGCTTCCATCAACTGCTTCTTATGCCTCGTACAAACGACCGGTTTTCCCCACGGGAAAACTGCCATTTTTTAGATTGGTCGGGAAAACCCGTCGTGTGTATGCTCCATAAAAGTTTTCCTGACAAGAAAACTGCCCGCAAAAAAAAAATGGAACCTGCTCTATTTTTTCCCGTCGTGTTTCCCCGTCAGTCTTTTTCTCGTGTGTTTGCTTTTCCGAGGGGAAAAAAAACATGCATGCTCAGAATCAAGTATGGGACGGGAGCAATCGTTCTGGTAAAACTAACATTCGCAATGGAGATAGCACATTTGTCGCTCTGTAAATTATTGCCTCGTTTAATGCAGCGCATTAAAAGCGCAAATCGTCTCTCACCAAACTTTTACTAACACGAGGTTCAGCAAAAGCAGCCCAAAGGGTGGCGCCATTTGAATGGAAGTCCCCTTTATAGTGCCGTTGTACACGTTGGACGTCATTGCTCTTTGGGCGAGCGTTTTTTTGACTAAACATGTGTATGCAAGGCAGGCTTGAGAGAAATCACGTCGGGAAAAACGTCAGGTTTTGGCATGTCAGGAAAAGTGGTCGTGTGTACAGGGCATTAGACAGGAATTTAGCTTCATGACATGTTCCCTTGAAGTGATCCTAAGTTCTCCAAATGTATAGATGAGAGACAACGCTCTTTACATTGCGCTCCTTTGAAGACTATTAACTGCATATCTCAATTCTTCCTGCTCACGGTGGTTCACTTCAGCTTTATTTGTCTATACAATTGATTTAAACACAGCATGAAGGCTTCTGGAATTCAGATTAGTAACGGAATCATACAGCACTGATCCATGCAACGCTATGCCACTGCTGGTCTTCAGCAACAAAGTGTGGTAACCTATGGCAGCCAACAAGAAAGCATATTTAAAGGAACTTTGGTAAACAGAAATGTATTGATCATTATTGCTCTTTTCATTTCTTTTACTTGGGGTCTGAGACATGATGGGAACATTCTTTGCTGCTCATACTAACCAGAAGCCTTTTTTTCACACTTTGCCCCGACTACATCAAAAAAGAGTTGGAAGCTCACTGGTTGCCACGGGCAACCAGAAATTTTTTCTTACAGCAGACTTTCCATCCATTAACCCCTTAGACTGAAAGCTAGAACAGTTTTTTCACAAAGCAACACGATGCCCGGCTAGCGAATAATCGCACCGCTTTAAAAGTTGACAGAAGATTGGACTTACCAAATGAAATCCGTGCAGTGGCTGCAGAAGGTCGGCTGCTTAAAGAATCTGGCCGTGAACTTGTGACTCTTGACCTCGTGCACTAGTTTTTGCCTGAGAGCTCCTCTGCGACAGAAGAGAGGCTTGACAAAAGGCTGCTCCACGTCGGTGCCAGCGCACACCTGAGCCATCTTGTCCAGTTCCTTACTGCTACGACCCTGCGTGGGATTTCCAGATTCAACAAATGGTAGAAAGCGAGCCTAGAACGCGAACACCTGGCAGAGAGAAAGCCAGAGGCAGCTCTTTAGATGGATGTGAAAGTGAGCAATGACAGAGGAGAGGGCTGTAGTTAGCTGTGACTCCCTCTCAGATGCTACTTGCGTTAATAACTGTAGGGCAGGCAGCACACACTATGAAGAACGTGTGGATGCCGAGACAGACACTGGAGACTGCTATCTTAAGGAGCCTGAGAAATAGAGAAAAAAAAAGGGCAGTTCTTGAACATATCCTTCAAAAGGAGGGACTTTTCTGTGTCTATTAAAGCAGAACAGGAGGAGTTTCCCCTTTAAAGGAATAGATGATAAATAGGAATGGAAGGTTATGTAATAGTTAAATGCAGAGCGATACGGAAGAATTCAGTTAATTGATAATTTTGCTTTAATCTGTTTTACCCTAATTGTGTTGCGTGCTACAGAAACACAAGTGTGCCATCTGTTTTCGAATGACAGGAATCCTGGTCATTTCTGAATTTGGAATCTATCGCATGTATTATAGGCATTCCATTTTTTATATCTAGTTAGCATGCCAAAAATAGCATGCTCGGCAACCAGCCATGATTTTTCCGGAAGAGATCTGTAGCTTCCAATGTTAAAAAAGGAAGAAATGAACGCGTTACCTGTAAGCAGCACAATCCACCTATCACTATTTTAGGAGGAAATGAAGTAACCAAAGAGAAGGCACCATTAAAGTGGTTGTTTGTGTTTTGTTTGTCTATAAAACTTGCAATAAAAAAATAAAATAAAGACTAGTTCAAAAATGAAATATATGAATACCTGATTGTTATATACCAGAGCCAGCTACCTTCAATTTTTCTGCTATTCGTATGGAAATTTCAATAAAAATTCTTTAATTATAAAAAGAAAAAAAAAAAAAGACATACGATGCAGTCTGGCACTAGGGAAGCAGTCTGTAACTTCGCCTTTTTACCTGTTGATCCTGCTGCTTTTTTTTTTTTTGTTTCAATCATGCAAAAGTGACAGCTAGTTCTGTCCAGGGAAAAGAGCCGTTAGAGGCGATGATTTACTAAAGGCAAATAGACTGTGCACTTTGAAAAGTGCAGTTGCTTTTAGAAAGTGCAGTTGCTCCAGAGCTTATTAACCACTTCCTTACCAGCCTATTCCGGCACTCCTCTCCTACATGCAAAAATCATAATTTTTTTGCTAGAAAATTACTCAGAACCCCCAAACATTATATATATACACATATACACACGTGTGTGTGTGTTTTTTTTTTAAGCAGACACTCTGGGGAATAAAATAGCGGTCATTGCAACTTTTTATCTCGCACAGTATTTGTGCAATAATTTTTCAAACACCTTTTTTTTTCTTCATTTTTTAACAGTTTCATGAATTAAAAAATAACAAAACAGTAAAGTTTGCCCAATTTTTTTGTATAATGTGAAAGATTATGTAAATAGATACCTAATTTGTCACGCTTTAAAATTGTTGCTGCTGCTCTAACACATGTGTGGTTTAAACGGCGTTTACATATGTGGGCGGGAATTACGTGTGTGTTCGCTTCTGGGCGCGAGCTACTTGGGACAGGGACATTTAAAAAAAAAAATATTATTTTACTTAAAGTGGAGTTTCCACTCCAACATTAATTTTTTTTTATTATTGTGCTCATTAGACATTTTTTTTTTTTTTACTCATCTGGAAATGCCTGTTGCTATGCTGTCCCACAAAATCTGCCTTTGAAATCGCCTAGGATTCTGACATCTCCCTCTAATGCTAGAAGTGTCAGATCGCGTGCTAGATTACATGATCTGGCACAGAGCAGCCACCCTGCCACAGTAAATGTGCATGGGGCGGCCGCTAAGTGGTAAAGGGGTTAATTTGCTAAAGGCAAATAGACTGTGCACTTTGTAAAGTACAGTTGATCCAGAGCTTAGTGAATAGGCAGAAGCTCTGCTGACTTCCATCATCCAATCATGGGCAAGTGTTGTTGTTTTTTTTTCTTGCATGTGATTGGTTATTCTTTGCTTCATTCACTAAGCTCTTGAGCAATTGCACTTGCAGAATTCAGCTGTACTTTGAAAAGTGCACAGTCTACATGCCTTTAGTAAATCAACCCCAAAGTATTACTTAACCCAGGACCCTGCATTCACTATATCTGGTCTCCCACAGTACACAAAACATGGAAATGCGATTATTTTAGTAAATATAAACTGCTAAATACCTTTTCTCATCAGCTGTATATAGCAGTCTTGTGACTTCTCTCAGTGTCTGGGTAAAGACTGTAGGAGGAGTTTTCACTCTTCTCTGACTGTCCTATAAGGCAACTTGACCCCTGACCTTCTGTCTGGACAGTGCTGATTGGCCCTGTGTTGATCACATGCACCCCCCGCCCAAAAAAAAAAATCTCTAGCAATACACACCAAACTGAGCATGAAATAGAAGGAGAGGATCAGAGAAGATGTGATCAACAGTCTCTTTACACAATGCAGATAAATTACCCCTTAGTGGTTGTAAATCTCAGACATGAAATATGAAGAAAGCACATTCTTCTATAGTGTCTAGTTGTCTCAGTCCAGTGCACTAAGGGGGTTATTTACAAAAGGCAAATCCACTTTGCACTACAAGTGCAAAGTGCACTTGAAATTGCACTGAAAGTGCATTTGGAAGTGCAGTCGTTGTAAATTTTAGGGGAAGATCTGCTGATTTATTCATCCAATCATGTGCAAGCTAAAATGCTGTTTTTTTATTTTCCTTGCATGTCCCCCTCTGATCTACAGTGACTGCACTTCCAAGTGTACTTTCAGTGCAATTTCAAGTGCACTTTGCATTTGTAGTTTGAACTTGTAGTGCAAAGTGGATTTGCCTTTCGAAAATAATCCCCTAAGGCCGCGTACACACGATCAGTTTTGTCCGATGAAACTGGCCTTAAGGCCAGTTTCATCGGTCCAAACCGAGCGTGTGTACGGCCCATCGGACCTTCGGACCAAAATGTTAAAACTTGCTTTAACCACTTGCTTACTGGGCACATATACCCCCTTCCTGCCCAGGCGAAATTTCAGCTTTCAGCACTGCGTCGCTTTAAATTAAAATTGCGCGGTCGTACGACGTGCCTTACAAACAAAATTGACGTCCTTTTTTTCCCCATAAATAGAGCTTTCTTTTGGTGGTATTTGATCGCCTCTGCGTTTTTTGTTTTTTTTGTGCTATAAACAAAAAAGAGCGACAATTTTGAAAAAAAACACAGAATATTTTTTACTTTTTGCTATAATAAAAATCAAATTTTTTTAAAAAAATATATTTTTTTTCTCAGTTTAGGCCGATATGTATTCTACATATTTTTGGTAAAAAAAAACAATCGCAATAAGCGTATAGTAATTGGTTTGCGCAAAGATTATAGTGGCTAGGAAATAAGGGATAGAATTCTGACAATTTTTTTTTTTTTTACTAGTAATACGGCGATCTGCGAATTTTGTCAGGACTGCGATATTGCGACGGACACATCGGACACTTTTGACACATTTTTGGGACCATTCACATTTATACAGCGATCAGTGCTATAAAAACGCACTAATTACTGTATAAATGTGACTGGCAGTGAAGGGGTTAACACTAGGGGGTGAGGAAGGGGTTAAATGTGAGTCCTGGGTGTGTTCTGTGTGGGGGGAGGGGGGTGACTGGGGGAGGTGACCGATGCTGTGTCCCTATGTACAAGAGAAACAGCATCTGTCACCTCTCCCTGACAGGACGTGGAGCTCTGTGTTTACACTCAGAGCTCCACGTCCCTGCTCTAAAACTGCCGATCAGCGGGTACCTGGCGGACATCGCGACCGCCAGGCACGCGCATCTGCATCTCGGCGCACGCCCCCCAGTGGCCGGAAAAAATGATGCCGTCAATTGACGGCAGCTTGGATATTCAGATCCCCCAAGTTGCCGTCAATTGAGCATATGCGGGGCCGCAAGTGGTTAAAATCGGTCCGATGGACGCCTGACCATCAGGCCCAAAACGATGGTTAGTACACAAAAGCATCGGACCAAAAACCTGCGCATGCTCAGAATCGAGTCGACACATGCCCGGTTTGGACCGATCGTGTGTACGCGGCCTAAGTGTCACATTTGTCTGTTGCTTCGTTCCTCTGCTATCAGCATGAATCACTTATTTTTCTTTCCTGACACCAAGAGAAAAAAGGTGACAGTGGAGGGATCTCCAACTGATTGACAGCCTCGGCTCTGTTCCTGTCTGGAGGGGGAAGATGTCTCTTCCCTCCAATCAACTCTCACAGCTCTCTACACTGAGCTCTGCTGACTGTGACTTCAGCTCTCAGCCCCCTTTTTTCTGAATTCTCAGAAATCTTTAACCACTTAACCCGCGGACCATATTGCTGGTCAAAGACCAGGCCACTTTTTGCGATTTGGCACTGCGTCACTTTAACTGACAATTGTGCGGTCGTGCAACGTGGCTCCCAAACAAAATTGGCGTCCTTTTTTTTCCCACAAATAGAGCTTTATTTTGGTGGTATTTGATCACCTCTGCGGTTTTTAGTTTTTGCGCTATAAACAAAAATAGAGCGACAATTTAAAAAAAAAAATATGAATATTTTTTTACTTGTTGCTGTAATAAATATCCCCAAAAATATATAAAAAACTTTTTTTCCTCAGTTTAGGCCGATACGTATTCTTCTACATATTTTTCGTAATTTTTTTTGTGCAATAAGAGATTATTGATTGGTTTGCGCAAAAGTTATAGCGTTTACAAAATAGGGGGTAGTTTTATGGCATTTTTCTTAATATTTTTTTTTTACTAGTAATGGCGGTGATCAGTGATTTTCATCAGTACTGCAACATTATGGCGGACACTTCGGACACTTTTGACACATTTTTGGGACCATTGGCATTTTTATAGCGATCAGTGCTATAAAAATGCATTGATTACTATAAAAATTGCACTGGCAGGGAAGGGGTTAACGCTAGGGGGCGAAGAAGGGGTTAATCATGTTCCCTGGGTATGTTCTAACTGAAGGGGGGGTGGACTGACTTGGGCAAACGACAGATCACTGTTTATACATTGTATGAACAGACGATAGGTCATTTCCCCCCCTGACAGGACTGGCAGCTGTGTGTTTACACAACTCCCGGTTCTCTTTTTCATCCATCGTTTTTTTTTTTTAGCTTATAAAAACATTAGTGTGCATAGAGCCTTATTATTTAGAATTTTGAATGGCTGTAGAGAAGAGAAGACAGCAGATAAAAGGGTACAACTTATGTAGGATATATGGTTTCATCTTTGTGTATAACCTAAGGCCAATTACTTCCCTGGGGTTAACAACCATTTTAAAATCTACTAGTCCGTTTAACATTACCTTGTCCAGAAAATGCTGCTGTACAAGGATGACTTTGTTAGACTTCCATAGATAGGAGGAGCCACCCAAGAGAGAACGTGTGTTAATGACCAAATCACCAAGTGAAAAAAAAAAAACATTAGGAAAAAAAAACTTAATGCAGCCACCACATTTAACCACTTAAGGACCCCTTCGAGCCGATATACGTCGGCAGAATGGGCACATTCCACGTACCTGTACAGTATGTGGCCCTTTAAGCCCAGCTGTGGGGGTCGCGGGCACGTGCGCGCAACCCGGTCTAAGGCTCCAGGACCGCGGACCGGATCGCCGCTGGAGTCCGGCGATCGGTCCCCGGACCTGAAGAACGGGGAGAGCCCTGTGTAAACATGGCTTCCCCGTTCTTCACTGTGGCGCCCGCATTAATTGTGTGTGCCCTTACATAGGGAATCACAATCAATGATGTCACACCTACAGCCACACCCCCTTACAGTTAGTAACACAAATGAGGTCACACATATCCCCTTCAGCGCCCCCTTGTGGTTAACTCCCAAACTGCAATTGTAATTTTCACAATAAACAATGCAATTTAAATGCATTTTTTGCTGTGAAAATGACAATGGTCCCAAAAATGTGTCAAAATTGTCCGAAGTGTCCGCCATAATGTCGCAGTCACAAAAAAAAAGTCGTTGATCGCCGCCATTAGTAGTAAAAAAATAATAATAATAAAAATGCAATAAAACTATCCCCTATTTTGTAAACGCTATAAATTTTGCGCAAACCAACCGATAAACGCTTATTGCGATTATATTTTTTTAACAAAAACAGGTAGAAGAATATGTATCGGCCTAAACTGAGGGAAAAAAAAGTTTTTTATATATTTTTGGGGGATATTTATTATATCAAAAAGTAAAAAATATTGCATTCTTTTCAAAATTGTCGCTCTATTTTTGTTTATAGCGCAAAAAAATAAAAACCGCAGAGGTGATCAAATACCACCAAAAGAAAGCTCTATTTGTGGGGAAAAAAGTTTGCCAATTTTGTTTGGAGCCACGTCGCACGACCGCGCAATTGTCAGTTAAAACGACGCAGTGCCGAATCACAAAACCTGGCCGGGTCCTTTAGCTGCCTAAAGGTCTGGGTCTTAAGTGGTTAAAAACCGGCAAGCCGCAATATAGTACATTTTTGTTTTTGGGTTTAGTACTACTTTCAGTTTCTGCTCTTATCTTTCCAGCACTCACCCTCTACTCCAATCCAATGTCACTAGCAGGGATGGACTGGCCATTGGGACTACAGGGAGTTTCCCGGTGGGCCGATGGCTCAGTGGGCCGGCTTCAGTGACAGCGGACCGCCTCCCCCCTCCGCTCCTTTGTCGCTCACCTCCTCTCCCTCCCCACAGCGCTCATCTGGGGGACAACAGAGGAGCATGGGGGGGACCAGAAGGAGCACAGGGGAGGGACAGACAGATTACTCAACAGCTATGGCCTGGGAGTTTCTCACTTCTGCCTAATCTTGTCCCATGGGGGGGGGGGGACTGAACTGATTCTTTCCCCTGGGTGAAATAATGTCTAACTACCCCACTGGTACTGCCTATAAGAGTACCAGTCGTTCTACTCTAATAAAGTACAACGGCTAGTGGCTAGTGAAGGGGGAGAGGGGGCTTGGGTGGCCGGGAGTTGTCCGGCTGCCATGGGAGAGACCTGACAAAGTGGGCCAGTCTGGATGAAATCCAGGGCCAAATTGTTGTCCCAGTCCAGCCCTGGTCACTAGGCACCCGCACATGACAATACTTAAGTCCAGTAATTGTCTGCTTAGATGTTAAATGCTGCATTGCAAATAGAAGGGCGAGGTGGACACGTATGACCCATACCTGGAAGTATGTACCTGCTTTTTTTAGGGTGCTATATCAGCAAAACAGGGGGAGCTGGTATACTTGACACTAATAAGGGGATTATAGAAGGGACTTAGTTAAGACTAGGGGTCGGGGATAGATTAACATTCTAGTCAGGGGTTAAGGTTAGATTTAAAATAGAATAAAGTTACGTTTTAGGGTTGCACTTGGGATTTAATTGGTCATTTTAAAGAGGAACGGCAGTCTGCTGACATAATTTGTAATAAAAACATCTTTGCCATTCTGACGCTTCCCTTCAAGCACTTTGCACATTACTTTATATATACTGTGATTCTGTACTTGCCAAATATGCTGCAGAAATTTCCCTCCACTGAGTCTGGCAGCAATAATTTTAACTGTGGGCGGGTGAAGCTGCTGCCTGTTCACTTCCTGGATTTGCACAGAGTCACAACTCCGGCTCTGCAGCTCTCATTGGCCCTTTTATGACTCACCCCCCCTTCACGAGAGTGAGAGAGAGAGAGCTGTCCATGATGTCAAAAGCCTAGGCTAATGACCAGACAAGAAACATGAAGTGGTATGTATAAGGTATTTACTGGCAGAACATTTTTTTTTCTATCCAAAGTTAACCACTTAAGACCCGGACAAAAATGCTGCTAAATGACCTTGCCCCTTTTTGCGATTCGGCACTGCATCGTTTTAACTGACAATTGCGCGGTCGTGCGACGTGGCTCCCAAACAAAATTGGCGTCCTTTTTTCCCCACAAATAGAGTTTTCTTTTGGTGGTATTTGATCACCTCTGCGTTTTTATTTTTTGCGCTATAAACAAAAATAGAGCCACAATTTTGAAAAAAATGCAATATTTTTTACTTTTTGCTATAATAAATATCCCCAAAAATATATATAAAACATTTTTTTTTCCTCAGTTTAGGCCGATACGTATTCTTCTTCCTATTTTTGGTAAAAAAAATCGCAATAAGCGTTTATCGGTTGGTTTTCGCAAAATTTATAGCGTTTACCAAATAAGGGATAGTTTTATTCCATTTTTATAATTTTTTTTTTTTTTTTACTACTAATGGCGGTGATCAGCGATTTTTTTCGTGACTGCGACATTATGGCGGACACTTCGGACAATTTTGACACATTTTTGGGACAATTTTCATTTTCACAGCAAAAAATGCATTTAAATTGCATTGTTTACTGTGAAAATGACAGTTGCAGTTTGGGAGTTAACCACAAGGGGGCGCTGTAGGATTTGAGTGTTCACAGGGTCTGTTTACAACTGTAGGGGGGTGTGGCTGTAGGTGTGACGTCATCGATCACGTCCCCCTATAACAGGGATGACGCGATCGATGCTGCGGCCACAGAGAAGCACGGGGAAGCCGTGTTTACACATGGCTCTCCCCGTTCTTCAGCTCCGGGGACCGATCGCTGCAACTCCAGCGGCGATCGGGTCCGCGAGTCCCGCGGACCTGGTCCCGGAGCTTCGGACCGGGTCACGGGAGCGTGCCGCGGGCGCGCGCCCGTGACCCACGGCTGGGTACTAGAAACCAACGTATATATACGTTAATGTGCCCAGTCGTGCCATTCTGCCGACGTAAATGTGCAGTAGGCGGTCAAAACAAAGTAGTGGTTAAAACAAAAAGGGCAAAAGATTTAATAGACGGAAAGTTGAAAAAATTACTGAAGGTCTGCTTTAAAATTATAGGGCTAGGTTAAAATGTCAAGGGGAGTAATGCCCTGTACAATAGATCGGTCCGTCTGATGAAAAGGAACCAATGGATTTTTTCATCAGATATCCGATGAAGCTGACTTTCATCAGTCTTAGGGTCCTTTCACACTAGGGGACTGTTCGTCCGCTCATTACAAGTCCGTTTACGGACTTGTAATGGTCCCCTATGGGAGCGGATCCGTTAGCGGATGATGCATCCGCTAACGTCCGCCAGATCCGCATCCGTTTTTGCGGACGGAAGAATGTCCTATTTTTCTTCCGTCCGGCCAAACGGATCGGATGCAAACGGACAGACGGTCCCTTTCCATCCGACTCCCCATAGGGGAGAGCGGAGGAGACACAGGGCGGTCCCTGCACAGTGTGCGGGGACCGCCCTGTCCGCCCGACAGCTCAGCGGAGACCCCCCGCTGAGCTGACGGACACACGGAGCGGACCGAAAAATGGACCGCTCCGTGTGTAAGGAGCCTTAGGCACACACCATCAGTTAAAAATCCGATAGTGTCCAACGCGGTGACGTAAAACACAACGACGTGCTGAGAAAAAGTTCAATGCTTCCGAGCATGCGTCAACTTAATTCTGAGCATGCGTGGATTTTTGACCGATGGATTTCCCGAACCTGAATGGATTACTCAATGTAAATGTCAACCTAAGACCCCTTTCACACTGGGTTGTTTTGCAGGCGCTATTGCGCTAAAAATAGCGCCTGCTAACCCACCCTAAACAGCCGCTGCTGTGTCTCCAGTGTGAAAGCCCCGAGGGGCCATCAATGCGTCTCTGCAGATGTACTTTGCGATGCTTTTTAACCCTTTCTCGACCACTAGCGGAGGGTAAAACCGCCCCGCTAGTGGCAAAATAGCGTAGCGAAATTGGAGGTAAAGCGCTACTAAAAATAGCGGCACTTTACCGCCGACCCCCGTCCCAGTGTGAAAAGGGTCTAAAGCCTGGCAACCCCTGCGGCCTTTTGTATGCAGGTGGAGGAGGGGGCAGACATGCAGGGATCTGCAGCTTCACCTAGCCAAAGCCTGCATGATCTGGAGGAGGAGGAAGAGTGTGGGGATGCCGATCAGCCCTCCCTGACAGACATCCTGCGAGCAGTGCACAAATGCACAGCTTTGGTGCATACCCTGCAGGAACAATTTGGTGGCCTAAAGGAGGAATTGGGGTTTATTAGGCATGATTTGCAGAAAATCCGGGAGCGTACTACGGCGGCGGAAGGCCGCATTAGCGGCTTGGAAGATAAACTGTCGCCATTGCTGCGGGAGGCACAAATAACTGCCAGGGTGGCCAGGGCGAATGAACTTAAATCTGATGACATTGAAAATTGCTTGAGACTAAAAAATATTCGCATAGTGGGGCTTTCAGAGAAGACGGAGGGGAGGGACCCCACCGAATTTATCGAGCAATGGTTTTTGCAGGTGTTTGGGAAGGATGTATTTACCCCGCTGTACTCAGTGGAGCGGGCGCACAGGGTACCGCCCAGTCCCTTGCCACCAGGGAGCCACGCACCATGATAGCCAGGCTGCTCAATTTTAAAGATAAACAGATTGTGCTACGGCAGGCAAGGGAGCGGCGTAATGTCCAGTTTAATGGGCCCGTATCTCTTTTTATCCTGATTACTCGGCTGAGATTCAGAAACGTAGAGCTAGATTCACTGATGTCAAAAAGAGGCTGCAAAGGCTCAAGGCAACATACGCCATGCTTTTCCCAGCAAAACTCCGGATTACAGCAGGTGGCCAGTATCACTTCTTTGAGTCCGTAGCGGACGCGTCCTCGTGGATTGACGTAAATGAACATACCATTTGACAAGCTGCTAGAGGAGCAGCACAGGGGGACTGATCGTAAGTCCCCGGGATTCCGGAATCCTGCAGGATTGCTTCACTTTATTTGGCTGGGAAGCCACAACCTACTGCCACTCTACCAGCGTTGAGAGCGGGTGAGTCTATCAATGACAAACAGATTAGCGACTTTTTGTTGGTCGTGCCCCTTTGGAAGTTTTGCCCCAGTGGGCATTGGGGGTACGGGTCCTGTTGTTGTGGACGACCCGATAACCTTTCTAACTTTTTTTGTTTTTTTTTTCTGTTTTTTGCCTATTTGTATCTGCTACCCCCAACGTGGTGCCCTGCGGTGCGGAGGGCTCTCCCCCGCGGCGCTGGTGTTTTTACCGTCCCTTCCACGTGGACAGGGGTGTCTTGTTTTATTTTTTCCTTTTTATTCCTTTTTTTCTGTTGTTTTATTGTCACAGCCATGATGTCAATCGGAAACCGGCAGGTTCGCAGGAAGGACTTGGTTGCGAGGGGATCTCCTATGCACACTATCAGGAACTGTGCCATGCATGCTTCAGGTACTGTGTTTTTGTCACACTTGGCGCTCAGGCCCAATGCGCCTAGGGTACACATGACTCTTTATTAAATTGTAACCGCAAGTGTTTATGTCTATGAATACTGTTCCTTTGCTTTCATGGAATGTTAGGGGAGTCCAGAGCCCTTTAAAGAGTACCATGATTACCACTATATTGAAGAAGTATTCTCCCGCTGTTTATGCTCTGCAGGAGACTCATCTTGTACCGGAGACGGTCTCTTGCCTGGGCTTCTCCTGGGTAGGGTGGGCTTACTATTCCACTCATACCTCCTATTCCAGGGGGGTGAGTGTGTTGGTTCATCGAGCCCTAGATTTTCAACTAATGGACAAATTGATAGATGATGAGGGGCGGTTTGTGATTTTGCTTTGTAAAATATATCACCTGAAATGTATACTTGCTCCTGTCTACGTGCCTCCCCCTTTAATGCAGAGGTGCTG
Source organism: Rana kukunoris (assembly GCA_029574335.1). Classification (NCBI taxonomy): domain Eukaryota; kingdom Metazoa; phylum Chordata; class Amphibia; order Anura; family Ranidae; genus Rana; species Rana kukunoris. Next base: position 79,791,302 of record CM056058.1, on the reverse strand, counting down.
CGCATATTGCTGTTGTTTCAAAATTGTCACTCAGATGTTTCTCTTATTGTAGTGGGGGATTTCAATTGTTATATGGATTCGGTCTTAGACAAGCATCCGCTTCCAGTGTCTTTCCGCAGCAGAGCTCGAACGGCATTGTGGAAATTCACGGAGGAGGTGGGCTGGTCTGACCCGTGGCGCAGCCGTAACACTGCAAAAGTTGTTCTCCTGTTTTTCTAAAACCCACCTTTCCCTGTCCCGGATTGACTTGTGTCTGTGTACACCTCAAACGGCCCATGTACTGGAGGACCTTAAATACCCACTTAAGGACCCCCGCACGCACATATACGGCCACAGAATGGCTCGTACAGGCACAAGGGCGTAAATTTACGTCCCCGCCTTCGTGCGGGGTCCCCCTGGCTCCGGGAGCGATCCGGGACGAGCGGGCGGATGTCGGTGTTTACCCGCCCCCCCGCGATCGCTCCCAGCCAATGCGCGCGCTCCCCCTTCTGTCACTTCCTCCTCCTGTGTAAACACAGGAAGGGGGAAGTGATGTAATCTCCCATCGCAGCGGTATTTCCAACCGCTGCGATGGGAGAAACACCTCATAGTAAGTCCTGCACCAACACTACACTGACATACACTCACATAGGCATACTTAACCCCTTGCGATCTGCCCCCCCCCACCCCCCTGTCACAGTGTCACTGAATGCAGTGATCTAATCACTGCATTTAGTGTCAGTGTGACAGGCAGTGTAAAATCAGTTAGTGTTAGGTTCAGGATAGCCCCCCCACCCCCCTAATAAAGTTTTAACCCCCTGATCACCGCCCTAGTTAACCCTTTCACTCCCTATTGCCAGCGTCACTAAGCGATCATTTTTCTGATCGCTGTATTAGTGTCGCTGTTCCCGCTAGGTAGCTATTTTTTTTTATTGCGATTTTTTTTTTTACTAAAGACATGTGGCTAAATAAATTTTGGCCTAAATGTTTGACTAAAATTTAGTTTATTTGATTTTTTTTTAACAAAAAGTAAAAAATAGTGTTTTTTTTTCAAAAATGTCGCTCTATTTTTGTATATAGCGCAAAAAATAAAAATCGCAGAGGTGATCAAATACCACCAAAAGAAAGCTCTATTTGTGGGAAGAAAAGGACGCAAATTTTGTTTGGGAGCCACGTCGCACGACCGCGCAATTGTCTGTTAAAGCGACGCAGTGCCGAATCACAAAAACACCTTGGGTCATTTACCAGCGTATTGGTCCGGGTCTTAAGTGGATACTTGATAAGGGGGGTTTCTGACCATTCCCCTCTATTGGTCTCCCTGAATGCCAGGCCTGTCACTGACTTGCCTAGGACACCATGGAGGCTGAATGCATTTTGGCTTAATCTGTTCCCCTCCCATGAACAGTTGGCAGAGGAGGTCGCTGGGTTCTGGCAGAGTCACGATGACTATTTTGACTTGGGGTTGACCTGGGAGACGTTTCTTAGGGAAATCTTGATCAAAGAAGTCACGGGTATCAAATCTAAAACAAATGACATAAGGGAGCAGACGGAACAGCTGGCGAGTAGACTAGAGGCAGAATTTATTGCAGACCCTTCAGATGCTGCAAGGGAGGCGTGGTTGTCTGCTCAGAAGGCAGTCGTTCGGTTCACGAGGGAGGCAGCGGATAGGAAGAGATTTTTTAGTAGACAGGCCTTTTACGAGGAGGGCGAGCAGACGGGCCGGTTGTTAGCAAAAATAGTAAAGGCCTCCCAAACATCTCCGCCAATTGGCGCACTCTGTACTGTGGGTGGAAGGGTGGTAAACACCCCTAGGCTTATTATGCAGGAACTGGTTAGATTTTACTCTAATTTGTATAGGTCCCGAGCAGATTATTCGCTCAATGACTTGCAGGAGTATTTGCGGGGTGTGGAGTTGCCTTGTCTGTTGGCTTCTCAGAGGGTTCTCTTGGATTCTTCGATAAAAATTGAGGAATTACAAGAAGCCCTTTGCCTCTTTCCGAATTCTAAAGCTCCCGGGGGTGATGGTCTTCCTATGGGGAGATTAATCCTACCACGTCTGTTGAAGGTCCTTAACTATGCTAGAGAACATCAATGCCTGCCTGAATCTATGACTAGAGCTATTATCGTACTCCTTTTGAAACCTGGTAAGGATCCATTAGACCCGGGTTCCTATAGGCCGATATCGCTCTTATAGAGCGATATTAAAATCCTAGCAAAGGTTCTGGCTCTCCGACTTAACGGATCAGTCAGGCTTTATGCCCCAAAAATCCACGGCTATTTACCTTTGTAGACTTTACTTAAATCTTCAGACGCAGTCCGAAACCATGGGGAATAGGGCCCTACTGTCCCTGGACGCCCACAAAGCATTTGATAGCATAGAATGGGGGTACCTGTGGGCTGTCATGGGCAAATTTGGCTTTGGCGAAAGGTTTCTGTCCTTGGTGCGGTTGCTGTACTGCTCGCCCAGGGCGGTCATTAGAGGGGGGGACACATTACTGAATCTTTTACCCTGCATAGGGGTACTCGTCAAGGGTGCCCGCTGTCCCCGCTCCTTTTCGCCATCGCTATTGAGCCTATGGCGGTCTTGATTAGGGCAAACCAAAGAGTGAGGGGGTTTAATTATGGAGGGTTTCAGGAGAAGCTTATACTCTACGCGGACAACACCATGCTGCTTCTGGGAGACACGGATGACTCCCTGAAGGAGGCGATGGCAGTGGTTGGCAGGTTTGGGACTTACTCGGGTCTCGTCATTAACTGGACCAAGTCCTCACTTCTGTTATTAGATGCTGCTCAGGACGGTGGGGAGCGGACGATACAGGGGGTGCCAGTGTCTACTCATATCAAATATCTAGGGGTTCAGATTACTTCGGAGCCTTGCCATTTTTTGATGCTCAACCTGACCCCATTATTGAACAAAATTAGAGATAGAGTCAAAATATGGTCGCATCTTAAGATGTCCCTACTAGGCCAGGTCAATCTTATAAAAATTATTTTTATGCCCCAGCTTTTATATTTTCTTCACAATACACCCATGGTTATCCCCCTTAAAACGTTCAGAATTATCAACTCTCTTTTTAGGTCCTTTATTTTGTTAAATAAACCCCACAGGGTTAGATTGGAGCATTTTCAGAAACCCAAGTTGGTGGGGGGCCTTGCCCTTCTAACCCTTGGGTGTATTATCTGGCAGCTCAGGCACAGCATATTGCCCGGGCGATGCCGGAAGGACTGGGGGAGGGTGGAGTGCAGTCGGACCCTATCGGGCCCTGATGTGTCATGTCTCCGGCTTTGTTAACGTCTCCGCGGGTATGGAAGCATTGGCGTATGCGAAATCCAACAGACGTTTCCCCACTTATGTTTTGATGCAAAAAATGTGGAATAAACGTAGGCAATTGCAGGAAGTGGAGGGATTCACTGAGTACAGTCCGATCTGGGCCAACGGGAACTACGCGGAGTTGCTCTCGTTGGAGTGCGCGGTGGAGGAGGCATGGAGTCACACACTTGAGACACATTTTTGCGGCGGGTGGTCTGATTGCCTTTCAGGAGCTGAGGGAACGATTTCACCTCCCTCAGTCGATGCTCTTCTATTATAGACAGTTGCAACATGCAGTGAAGGCGCAGTCAGCGGGGGACAATTGAATTATTTCACATACACCAATATTTAAATATATGGCTGAAGTTTCCCAGTTTCGGGGATTCATCTCTGGAGCTTATTCTATGATTCTTAATATATACCTCAAGGGATTCCCCCTCGCAGTTTCCAGTAGGTGGGAGAGAGATGTAGGAGTGTTTGAGGAGGAGCAGTGGGAGGAGGCGCTCCAAGTAGTACAATTTTGTTCCTTAAATGTGGCCCAGTGGCTCTCACAACTCTACATTATTCTTAGAGTGCATTATACACCCGACAGGTTGTGTAAAATGGGGGTCAGAGCGGATTCTAATTGCCCCAGATGTGCGAGAGATCATGGGGACCTAATCCATATGTTGTGGAGGTGCCCCAAGTTACACTTGTACTGGACAGGGGTTTTAGCCACAGTTAACAGAGTGTTTCAGACTACCATACCTACAGACCCGAAACCTTGCATACTAGGAATCCTGGATGACATCCCCATGGAGGATAATTCAAAGCAAGCAGTAACTAGGGCCCTGTTCCAGGCCAGCAAACGTATTCTTAGGCATTGGAAGGCTACTGAGCCACCAACGGTGAGGGAATTGATTGCCCAAATGGGTGACACCATTAGTTTGGAGAAATTTATCTATCAGCATAGGGTCGGTCGGGGAAGTTTGACAGACTGTGGGCACCTTGTCTGAAAAGCCCCCGGCCTGTCTCCAGTTGACCTGGTAATGGACCGACTGTTGAGATAGTGGGTGGGTAAGTGATGTACATGAGCGGAGAGGGTGACCTTCTTGTGGTGTACATGACTTATTATGGGGTGGGTTTCAGCGATGACTATCCCCGATGACAACGAAACCTGAATCTTTGTTTTGGGCGTGGTGACGGGTATTTGCAATACTTCCATTGCTTTCCTTTTGCAACACTGATGGCTTTGAAAGACTACAGTTGTGTCCTGTATAGGACCTGTGACACTCCCCACCCCCCTTTTTTTTTTCTTCTTTCTCTTTCCTGTTCCGTTTTTATGTTTTGTGTTTTACATTGTTTCTGCTTAAAGAATTGAGAAAAGGGAGGAGATAGTTGTGGAGGTGATGTAGTATTGCATTGTGAATGACACTGTTTAGAATGTTGTGCAGGGACAGGATACCTTGATCTGTAAACTTTTGATATGTGTAGAGAACTGTGTCAGGATGAAGCCTGTACTCTGTGCAGTATGCAATGTGATGTTTGTAACTTTGTACAGCTCCTTTATTTTTTTCTCTTCAATAAATACCTTTTCTGCAAAAAATAAATAAAAAAAAGCTGGATTTCTTTTGAAAAATTATTTAAAGTATCCAGTCCTGATGAAGCCTTAGCGGCGAAACTGTCGAACAAAAATGGACGTTACTTTCAACTGTATACAATCTATCACTGTTACATGTTAGGTATTAGATGTATGCCTGTAACAGTCAATGAATAGTATTTATCAGTTTTTTAATTGCTGTTATTAATAAAATAGTTTCTATTTTTTATAATTTATGTTGTATTGACTATTATCTCTAGCACCTTTAAAATCCCATATCCTGTTCTTTCAATATTTTCTAATATTAGGGATGTTGGTGCTAGAACATATTTGTCCAATGATATACTGATGACTGCCCACTATTCTTGTGTAACTCTTGTGGGTTTAGTAACACTTTAACTGCTTACCGACCAGCCGCCGCAGTTATACGGCGACAGGTTGGCTCTGCTGGGCGAGAGCACATAGCTATACATCACCTCGCCGAGCAACCCCCCCGCTCGCCCCTTCCCGGCAGTCGCGATCACCGCCGGGCACCCGCGATCACTCGTTACAAGCGAGAACCGGGAGCTGTGTGTGTAAACACACAGCTCCCGGTCCTGTCAGGGAGGGAAATGACCTATTGTCTGTCCATACAATGTATGAACAGCGATTTGTAATTTCCCCATGTCAGTCCACCCCCCCCCCCTTCATTTAGAACACACCCAGGGAACATGATTAACCCCTTCCTCGCCCCCTAGTGTTAACCCCTTCACGGCAGTGGCATTTTTATAGTAATCAATGCATTTTTATAGCACTGAACGCTATAAAAATGCCAATGGTCCCAAAAATGTGTCAAAAGTGTCCGAAGTGTCCGCCATAATGTTGCAGTACCGATAAAAATCGCTGATCGCCGCCATTACTAGTAAAAAAAAAATATTAAGAAAAATGCCATAAAACTATCCCCTATTTTGTAAATGCTATAACTTTTGCGCAAACCAATCAATTTTTTTACGAAAAATACGTAGACGAATATTTTTTTTTTTTAAATTGTCGCTCTATTTTTGTTTATAGCACAAAAAATAAAAAACGCAGAGGTGATCAAATACCACCAAAAGAAAGCTCTATTTGTGGGGAAAAAAAGGGACGGCAATTTTGATTGGGAGCTACGGCGCACGAATGCGCAATTGTCAGTTAAAGCGACGCAGTGCCGAATCGCAAAAAGGGTCTTTAAGGAAAAAACTTTTTTTAGCTAAATAGCTTCCTTTACCCTAATGCAGTCCTGGTTTCATGTCCTCATTGTTCGTTTTTGCTGTAATCCTTCTCTGTTCTGCACACTTCCTGGTTGTCTGTTTCCTTATGAAAAAAAGTACTGGGAGCTTCGCTCTGTGGTCTATAATCAAGAAGGTGTGATTACTGTGTGTCTAAAACCCCTCAGAACCAAACTGCCCTGTATTGGCTCTGTGTCTCTGTCCTTCACAGAAGCATGAAACTAGATGAAAAATGAAACTGAAACTGCAAGCACATATATGATTGATTTCTATCTATTTTAAAAGGAATCAGTTAACTACTATACCCTGTAAACAGTCATTTCAGCAAAAATTAGCAAAAAAATCCTTTACAACTCCTTTAACCTGCATATTGGTCCGGGTCTTAAGTGGTTAATTTCCTTTACTCTCCTTGAGTAGATAAGAAATTCAAACAACCAATGTAAACGTAATCTACTGTACAATCATATCTTTGTATCTTATACACAAATACATTTAGTAAATCCTTATTTAAATTCAAATGCAGTTCTGTATCAACTTAGCAAATGTATTATACTCTCATGATACTGGAATACAATGGCTAAATCTTACATGAAGGTTAGCATAAAAGCAGCTGGGAAATAGTGAGCCTAGCTCTGTACTGGCATGCCGCATAGGTTTATGTTTATATGGTAACTAAATGGTCAAAATACAGTTCTATGGAAGCTGCATAAACTCCAAATGTCTCAGTCTCCATAGTGACCAGGAGCTGCATACAGATACATCGTTTTGTCTCTGTCATTGGATTAGCCCTGCTGATTGGCTGCCAGCAATGTCACTTGAATGATGTGCACTCACAAACAACTCATATCTGCTGGTAGAAACACACGGTGTCATTGGAAACTAGCTTGTGCCACTTTTACTATTCTCCATATGACCATTTCTGCACTTTGTGCAATGCTGCATAATGTGATCCACAAAGCAATTTTATTATGAATGCGACTGTGATTGAAAATTAACCCACATCATCCTCAATAAACAAAAACACAAACTGTATGCTGACCTTTTTCATTCCAATTCTGTGTCTTTATCATTCATAGCTGGAGAAGAACCCTCATCTTTTCCATGGTGCGCAATCAACACAAAATCGCAAAGCTGTTTTCAAGCAATTATAACAGCACACCTTTCAATGCTGATTTCCAGACGTATACAAACATATACACACACTCACACTTTGGGGGAAAAAGTAACACATTTGTTGACTTTTTTAGAATATCTGAACAGGCTAACGGTTGATCTCGATTCAAATGCCTACAGATAAAACGTGTTATGCCGCGTACACACGATGTTTTTCTCACGTGATTCTGCTCAAGCCTGCCTTGAATACACACGATCGTGATAAAAAATTCTCGAGCAAAGCGCGGCGACGTACAACACGCACGACGGCACTATAAAGGGGAAGACCCATTCCAATGGCGCCAAGCGCCATTGGAGCTTGATTATGCAAATTTGCCTTCTCATAACTTGCTTCTGAGCATGCGTGTTTTTTTACCCCATCATTAAAGCCTAGACACGACCATTTATCACATTGAGAAAAACGATGATGTGAAAAACGTACAGAAAATGCTCTGAAGCCTACACACGATAGTTTTTAATGACCAAGTTAAAAAATTGTGTTTTTCTTGCCATGAAAAACGGTCGTGTGTAAGCGGCATTATACTTGATTTAATGACCCACAAAATTGAGATAGTATATTCTTTCTCATAATTTAAATGAAACCCTTCACAACCGAGGGTAAAACATACAAAGCCATTCACAATTCTAACCCGAGCTACATCACCAATCTTGTCTCCAAATATCACCCAAACCGTCTTATCCGCTCCTCCCAAGACTTTTTGCTTTTTCTCTCTAGCTCCCTTGTCTCCTCCTCCCATGCTCGTCTCCAGGACTTTTCCGGAGCCTGTTCCATCCTCTGGAACGTACTACCCCAATCTGTCTGGCTATCTCCTACTCTGTTCACTTTTAGGCGATCCCTGAAAACACATCTCTTCAGGGTGGCCTATCCTGCCTCCAGCTAACAACTAAATCTTCTACTCCCCCATCAGTTCATTCCTCATAGTCCCTACCTTTTGTTTAACTAGCCCCTCCCTTTTAGATTGTAAGCTTGAAGGAGCAGGGCTTTTCTAATGTTGCGTACACACGATCGGAAATTCCGACACGTAAACCGTGGATTTTTTTCCAACAGAATTTTGGCTCACACTTGTGTTGCATACACACAGTCAGACAAAATTCCAACCTTCAAGAACGTGGTGACGTACAACACTACAACAAAGTTCAATGATTCCGAGCATGCGCCGACTTGATTCTGAGCATGCGTGTTTTTTTGAGCGTCTGAATTGCATACAGACGATTGGAATTTCTGACAAGAACTTTTCCTGTTCGAAAATTTGAGAGCCAGCTCTCAAATTTTTGCTGTCTGAAATTCCGATAGAGAAAGTCTGATGGGGCCTACACACGGTCCGAATTTCTGACCAAAAGCTCACATTAAACTTTTCTTGTCGGAAATTCCGATTGTGTGTACGTGGCATAACCCTCTTGTTTTGAATTGTACTGTTGGTGTATTGGCGTTGGCGCTTCCTGCATTGCAAAGCGCTGCACAAACTGTTGGCGCTATATAAATCCTGTATAATAATGATAATAAAATATACCTCAACTCCCAGACCCAATTTTATAACTTTGACATGTGGTAGTAAAACTCTACATATCATCGATACTTTTGTGTATCCAGGTGGATTATGCAATTTTTTTCAGAAAAAAAATGGGCTTTCATTTCGTGGTAAATGGTAACAGATATTATTTTTATTATGAAAGGAAAACTGGGCCAAAATAAAATAAAAAACATATTTTTTTTAAATGTTGCTGTATTTTTCTTGTAATTACGATATATTACCATCAAAGAACAACCCAAAATAAACTTCTCCCACTCCTAACGATCGAAGCGATACCACATATGTGTATGTTAGTTGTTGTTTGTACCTGTAGGACAGCCCAGAAACAACAGTACGCATTCTGTTATTTTTGTTTCCTACCTAAAACACATTGACACTGATACTAATTTTAAAATGCAGTTTATTTTAACCACTCCCTCTACACTGAGAACTGAGCGATCAAACACCGCCGATCACTCTGTTTTCATAGTTCTGTTAGCAGAGAGCTGTAAACTGTCAGTTACAATTTCCTGCTCTTCTCCCTCCTCGCTCACTGGAGTGTTGGGCTGTGGAGGGGGCGGAGCGGCTATGTCAGGCTCTCAGGGGCTGGCTGAGAGGCTGAGCCAGGTGTCAGTCCAGGCACCTGGCGGATCCAGACTCTGTGGTAGGGTTGACACGGTGCTTGGACTGACATTGGTGATGTCAGCAGAGAGTGGACTTCAGCCTGTTTTCTGCTGAAAACGGGTCACAGGAGTGCAAAATGAATTGCACTCATGTAATCCATAGGAGAAGTACGAGCTTTGGCTATATTTCTCCTTTAAACTGCCAATGGTGCCCCCTAATGGGTTTGCAAAAACAAACAGGCAGATTTTGTACCCTTTTAGGTACAACAGGCTCCCACAGCAGACAGAAAAGAGGAGCTCTGAGCATCAGTCAGCTTTGTGACTTTTAGAATCCACATTATGCAGAGATTTTCCTCGGACAACACTCTAAGCACCTTTAGACAGAGTGTTCATCACTGAAACCCACTTTATATGTTTTTTATTTTGAGCCCTTCTTGCCTTGCCAACCCACTGGTAGGCAACACAGGACTTACAGTAAGTGGCCTTGGTCTTATGCCACGTACACACGGTCAGACTTTTGACCGGGCAAAACTTTCAGGCCTCATACACACGATCGGACATATCCGATGAAAACGGTCCGCGGACCATTTCCATCGGATATGTCCGATCTGGAGTTTGATCCGATGGCGTGTACACACCATCGGATCAAATTCCCCGCCGGCGGACGGCGCTGTGACGTGGCGGTGACGTTGACGCCGCCACGTAACCGCACCAGGAAGTAAAACATTTCCGCGCATGCGCCGAATCCATTCGGCGGCGGCGGTGCGGGACGACATGTCTGCTGGTAAGTGTACTAACCAGCAGACATGTCGGGCGGACGGATTCCACCCGATAGATTTCAAAGCATGCTTTGAAATCTGTCGGGTGGACAAATCTGTCCGCTAGCCCATACACACGATCGGAGATGTCTGCTGAAACGGTCCATTGGACCGTTTTCAGCGGACATATCCCCTCGTGTGTACGAGGCCTCAGACGGAAAAATAGAGAACCTGCTCTCTATCTAAGTCTGTCTGAAATTCCGACAGAAAAAGACAGATGGGCCATACACACGGTCGGAATATGTGATGGAAATCTCCCATCTGACTTTTTCCATCGGAAATTCCGACCATGTGTACGCAGCATCAGAGATTTCCAAGTGATCTGCCAATGGCAATTCTGTGCATCATCTTCAACAAGTGTCCCCTAAATTAGTTGGGTGCAAAGAACTGCCTTTTGCAGGAAGGCTGAAAATTATGTTTTTGAGCTTCGCCAGACTAAAAACAGATGGCAGTGCTTGCTCAAAGGGGCACTGCATTTCCAAACCAATGAGGACAGCAGATGAGGTTTGGCAGAGGCAGTCATAGCAAGAAAAGGGGTTATGGGCAGGGGCGGACTGACCATTGAGGAACTCGGGCACTGCACAAGGGCCCCATGCCACTAGGGGGCCCCATCAGGGTTGCCAGGCTCATTAAAACCAGGGACAGTATGTAAAAATCTGTGTTTTTTTACATCTGTCCCTGATATGTCCAAAACCTACATGCTTTTGATGTGAAAATCCCGAGATTTTAGCTGCCCCGCCTCTGTACTGCCACCTGGCTTGGTGGCCATCTGTAAGCCTGGGGGCCCCATATTCTTCTATTACCCCATGAGTTGTCAGTCTGCCCCTGGTTATGGGTACCATCCCCCTGCTCTGTTATCAGAGACTGTGCCTCGGTAGCGTTTTCAGCACTACGAGTGGTTGCTAGCATCAACAATATATTGTCATCAGATTTAAGGATTACATATTCTACATCAGGCATACATACTGTATATTGGGTAACTTTGCATGGACAATGGCTCCTACCCTAGGAGAATTATGCACCTCCTCTCTTTCCATTCCCAAGTTGCCCAGATGTCACACCCAAATCTTTACACAGTGCTTTGCAGTCTCGATACCTGAAACAGTCCTTGTAAGTTATGGGGTTACTGGGTGGCAAAGAGTGCAAAAGCAATTAAAGGTAAAAGTCGAAACAATCTCTCTTGTTGATCTGAAAAATTCTGGATGATTTTGCAGCTTAGGACAAGTCTCCTTTGCAGGAATGAAGAATCAAGGACTCTCTAAATACTGGGACATTTTTTTTTTTGTTTTTTTCTTTTATAAAAGTGTATTTTTGTGCGTGAACTCGAGAGAGAGGAGCCGGACTGCAGGAGTTGGGAGTAGGCAGACCCTCCCCCCGAGGCAATCGCCATCCTTCTCCATGCCCCTGGTGGCAATGGCGGGTGTGAAGGGGGGCCTCCCACTCACCCCGCCCTACCTGCTCCTCTTGGGAGCCCAACTGGGGCCCAACGGGACCCCAATGGGGCAGAGGGACTCCCCCTATGAGGGAGTGAGGGGGCCTAGCCCACCCAGCCAGCCCCGTAGGTCCTTCGCCTCTCTTTATTTTAGGAGACCGCATGGCCAAAGTGCATGTGTTTTAAACCAATTTCGTGTGCGTGCAAGTGTGGTGGTTTTTGTGGGGGGGGGGTGGGCGTACTAAGCACAGGCGTACCTTGCATAGCACACCCACCGGGAGCCGGGCTGAGACCACCAAACTCAATTCACATGTAGCCGAGACCGGGATCCGAACCCTTGGCTGCAGAGGTGAATGGCTTATCAGCGCAGTGCCAATCACGTTGAGCCACCACAGCTCATACTGGGGCATTTGAAGACTAGCCTAAGGCCACGTACACACGATCAGACTGGTCCGATGAAACTGGTCCGACGGACCGTTTATATCGGACCACGCTGAAGTGGTCTGATGTGCGTACACATCATCGGACCACAAATCCGATCAGACCAGAACGCGGTGACGTAGAACACAACGACGTGCTGAAAAAATGAAGTTCAATGCTTCCAAGCATACGTCGACTTGATTTTGAGCATGCGCGGGTTTTTGGTCCAATGCTTTTGTGTACTAACCATCGAACCTAGTGTCCGTCGGACAGATTTTAAAGCAAGTTTTAAAACTTTGGTCCGACGGACAATGGTCCGATAGGCCGTACACACCATCGAATTGGTCCGATGAAACTGGTCTTAAGACCAGTTTCATCGGACCGATCTGATCGTGTGTACGCGGCCTCAGACTGCAGTTGGTTCACTGTAAGCAATTCTGAAGTACAGTATCTATTTAAACAAATGGCAAATTATTTTCACTAGATATAAAAAAAATATAAACTGATGAATATCAGTATTGTTGTGCAGTTTATCAGCATTAGTAGATTCCACCTATTGAAGATTCAGTTGTGTTGCCTTCAGAAGTAGCGTAATGCCTCGTACACACGATCAGAATTTCCAATGGAAAAAGTCAGGTGGACTTTTTCCATTGGAAATTTCGACCATTTGTATGCCCATCTGAGTTTTTTCATCTGATATTCCGATGAATTCCGTCGGAGTTTAGATAGAGAACATATAATAGTGTGGGGAAAAAATACAGCGCTACTAATCTCTATATTACACCACAAAAATTAATAACCACATTTTTGAAGCTGCTGTATATAACTGGTGCACCAACCAAAAATAGTATTAGATGATATTGATAAAATACGCGCTAGATACAACTAATATTGTGAAAAATCAGTATCAAATATATATGATAACATATGTGGATCACTAAGGCTCCAAGCGGCCAAAGGAGTCAATAAACAATGTGCAATGTGCCGTAATAATAGTGCTCAGTGTTCACATTCAAAAAATAAATAACTGAATTATAGCAATATATACGATAACCACTCTACATGTAAAGAAATATGAAAAGGGGAGTCCAAAGGGTGACTTCAAACAGTAGTGCTGAAAACAATCCAGTAACTCAAGGAAGGGAACCAAACAACCATTCACGGAAAATGTCCAGCCCAGCAGAAGTTTTGATTGGATTCACAAAGGTTCCTCCGATGTTATGTAAAAAAAGGGGGAGAAAAAACATACCATTGTGCAGCACTGCGGTTTCACTAATTCAATGCAAACTGGTGATACATACACTCACATGACCATATCGATCAGAAGGCGCCCAATATTGCGATGAGTAAGCTCTGTCACAGCCCTGTTACTTTCAAAAAAGCCGCTCAGTGTATGCTGAGAACTCGTAACGAATCCTCCACTGGTCTCCGCACGTTAGGCTCCTCCCCACGCGTTGCGTCACCGTCACGTGACTTAATCATGGGACGCCACGTCACCGCACCAGGAAGTAAAACACTTCCGCGCATGCGCCGAATCCATTCGGCAGCGGTGCGGCGGCGGAGCGGGACGACATGTCTGCTGGTAAGTGTACTAACCAGCAGACATGTCGGGCGGACAGATTCCCACCGGATAGATTTCAAAGCATGCTTTGAAATCTGTCGGGTGGACAAATCTGTCCACTAGCCCATACACACGATCGGAGATGTCTGCTGAAACGGTCCATCGGACCGTTTTCAGCGGACAAATTTGATCGTGTGTACGAGGCCTAAGTGCCACACGTGCCTCCACCAAAAGAGAGAAATGTCCACTCACCTCCCACCTATGACCACTGAGTGAACAGTAAGGTTATAATGTGCTTGTCCACTTAAGGGGTTAATCCTCTGGTTATGGTTGGCTTGCCTCACTTCGCTTTAGGGGTTAATCCCTTGAAATTCCCAGACTTGCTTTACTAAGCGCCTCCAAGCATGGGGGTATGTGTGTAGCCCCCTGTTCCCAAACATGGGGCTATAGTATAAATTTTGTTTTTGGCTGAGCTGTGAACAGCTCAGATTTTAAGGAATATTTGGTTCTGTTGTAAACTTTACTGAGTTGTAAATTGCTCGTTGTTGCCAGTAGGTGTCACTGGTACCACAGGACAGTGTGAGAGTTACAACTAGGTTGCGCTGTAATGGATATTCTTCTTCCAGAAACAGCCCAGTAGGAGGTTCCTGACTGCTGTGCATTCTGGGAAGGGGTATTTATTGGACAGATGCCATGTGTTTTTAGTCACCTCGTGGCCCTCCTGGCCTGAGGCTGCGTTACGGCAATTTCTGCACAGAAGCCTGTCTGGGACCTATTAATCTTGAGGTGGTCCTTAGTCTTGCCTGCGTGGAAGAAGCCTAGCCATGCTAAGGAGATCCAGGGGAGGACCCTTGCTAGAGGGATGAAGGCTGGTCTCTCAGGAGGGCCTGTTGACGCATCAATACCAAAACTACTCTTACAGTGTTGCTGGATATCTTAAAGGTTCTGACACTGTGAAGCTGAATCCTATTCTACCAATGTAAATCAAGGTAACTAGCTCCTGGCTGCTAAGTCTGTGAGAGAGACTTGTCCAGAAATTCTACTGGCTGCTAGGTCTGTGTGAGAGGCCTATGCAGGTATCCAAGATCTTCTAAAAGAAAGCAAAACAGCCTTTGGATTGAAGGAGTCTGTCAGTGATCTACAATTGGTATCTGAAACCTCCCTTAACCATCTATCCTATTACTACTTTCAAGTTCTCCATTAAAGCATTGAAAATACATAAAGTGACTGGTGCCCAAATTCTGTTCTCATTTTCCATTATAGCCATGGACTCAGCTCTGGGGTGAATGTAAGCTCTCTCCTTGCCTCTGGAGGTATCTCTTTGCTCCCAGTAGACCAGGGGGCACTACATGTACACGTGTGAAGCAAAAAAGGGAGCCAGTAGCATATTCTGTTTAAAAGCAATTTACTCAAATAAATAAATGTCACTTACGAGATATTGCAAGGTTCCAGTTCTAACAAGATTGGCACAAGTCGCATGCAAGATGGCCATGGAATGACCTCACATAAGTAGCTCCTCCCGCTATACATGTTACATCAGGGGGTGGGATTTCATCATTAGGAGTGGTTTAACTTATGAATTTGGCATTATCTTCCAAAAATTGTATGTAGGCTTGTCTAGAAACTATAATACTATACATGAAAGTGCATCTTCTGATATTGGTATTTCCTCTCTGTCACTAGGGATTTAATTACATTCAGTAATTGTAGGAAGATGAACTTCTTCAGTTCCATTTAGGTCTGAAATAATGAATTCTGCAGCAGGGGCAATCCTTCCTGTGGTTTCTAATTTGCCAGCACATGTGTGCAGAGTGTCAAAAAAAACTCTAAAGTGGCAAACTAATGACTGGCTTGATCGTCTAAAACAGCATACATCCCAACAGATTTCTCTGGTTGTCCCCAAGGAAACACTTTCACCAGACATATTTCAGCACTGGTTTTCTCTGAAAATCATTATACTGTATCTAGTAATGATTGTTGGGGATAACTGCTTGTCTCTCACCATGATCCCATGTAGGTGCTTCAGTGAATGTAGATTTTAATTTATAGGGCCTCAATATAAGGCTGATATGCGCCTGTCATATTCTGAGCACTTAGAAGAGAAGTAAAGAATTATTGTTTTTCCCCAGTCATACTTACCTAGGTGGATGCAGCATTGGTCCAATGCTCCATCTGTCCCCTGGCATCGCCACACTGGAAACCAAGCAATCAAACACCACGATCACCCGATTTTCCGAGGACTGTCAGTCACAGCTCTCTGTTCTTCTCCCTCCTCGCTCACTGAAGAGCTGAGATGTGGAGGGGGTGGGGAGCGACGTCTGAGGCTCTTAGCTTTAAAAATGTTTACCATCCCTGTCCGATTGCAGAGATTTTCCTTCACTTCCTGCTCCATAGCCAAACAGGAAGTGAGAGGAAATCTATGCAAATTAAGGGAATCCATTGCCCCCCCCCCTAGGCCCTCAGAACTAGTGTCCCCATTTGACATTTTCTTGATGGGTCTTAAACAGCAAGGGGTGTGGCATGACAGGAATTGGTGGGTTATATTTAAATTAGGGGGTGCACAAGTTTAGTCAGGCCTAGAGCAGCACAAAGCCTAAATACACTACTGGGTATGTCCTCAATTTTTGGCCACTTGGCAGGTAAATACACATAGAAACCAAGCTAAGCAAGAGATGTATGAAGTGTTATCTGGATGCCGAATGCTAGATATGTCCCTGTTGGTGGGGGTCCTGCTCTAAATAGAACCTAGTCCAAATATCCAAATACTGTGCACTAAAATATTTCAAAGGAATTTTTCTAGGATTCTTTTGCACTATAATCTTGATTTCTAAATCTTGGATAGTGTGTTCCTGCTCTAAATAGGGTCTGGTTCAAATGACTTAAAATATATTACACTGTAATGTTGTGCAGCACAGACCATAAACAGGTGATGTAGGGCAGGGGGCAAGTAGGACAGGACCTGAAACCTATACTGTATATAGTCCATGGACACGTTTCCCCTTGGGTGCTCAAGGACCTTGTCTCAACAATAAATGTGCACATTTTACTGTCCTTCTTTCTTATTAAAGTGTTTACCCCCCACCCAGCTATTTGGTGTGATTTAGTCCTGTGTTTTCTCAAGCATGTGGTACCCAAACTGCTGGTACCTTCACCACGGCTGAGATGCTACAAGAAGAGGCTGCAGACCACATCGATGCTGTTGGCAGCTGATACTTTAAAAAAGAGCCACAATGCAGAACTCTTTAGCCCTGTGGACATGATGCCTTAGGCGTCCAATCACAATGCCTGTCGCTTCAGCCAATCAGGTGTCGGGTAACTCAGACCCGTTGGGGAGGGTTCAATGTTAGGAAAGTGGATTCCTTCGCTTTCCTAACATACATCTGAGTGAGAAGCGAACGCACAGCATGGCAGTGGAGGGCAGTATAATGGGGCAGGGCAGTTTTATGGAAGGGGGTGGTAGCGGAGGACAGTATGATGGGGGGGCAGTGGAGGGCAGTATAATGGGAGGGGGTAATGGAGGGCAGTATGATGGGAGGGGTTTGTAGTGGAGGTCAGTATGATGGGAGGGAGGGCAGTATGATGGGATGGGTGAAAGTGGTGGGCAGCATGATGGGAGGGGTGGTAGTTAAGGGCAGTATGATGGAAGGGGTGGTAGTGGAGGGCAGTATAATCAGACGGGGTTAGTGGAGGGCAGTATAATAGGTGGGGTGGGAGTGGAGAGCAGTACAATGGGAGGGGGCAGTATGATGGGAGGGGGTGGTAGTGGAGGGCAGTATAATAGAGGGGTTAGTGGAGGGCAGTATAATAGGAGGGGTGGCAGTGTAGGGCAGTATGATGGGAGGGGTGGCAGTGGAGAGAAGTGTAATGTACAGCATGACTGGAGGGGGGCAGTGTATCTCGGGAGGGAGCAGAGTGATAATGAGCTACTCAGAGTCAGGGCAGTGCAGGGAGCATTTTGCCTACCGTTCTTCTAGTGCAGGAACAGCCTTCAGGGAAGAGCTGGAGTCAGGGGCAGAGTCGGGGGTGGAGCCAGGCGGAGCTTAGGCGCAAGGAAGAATCCTCCTCCGGCTCGCTCTAAAAGCTGCGGCTCCACTCTTCTCCTCGTTTTGATTTCACTGGTTGTTAGATGCCAGGGCGGGCCATGCCTAGCAACCAGTTGTGAGTCAAGCAGTGACTGGGGGTGAAATGAAGCGGTCTCGGTAGAACTAGCATATCGGGCAGTGAGGGACAGTGGCAATGTGGCGGCAGATTTTAGGGGGCATCAGATTGGCCAAGGGGGCAATCATGGGACACTGTGTTGTCCCAGAATGAAGGTTCCCGGGACGAGTGACAGACCTCCCACAGGGACTTTCACTGGCAATCCTGGATGGTTGGGAGGTATGCAGTTATACTTACCTGTGATTGGTTAGAAGTATCTTCAATGGTCCTGGCAGGAGTCAGTACCTATAAAAGAAAAGAAAATATGTCATTACTGGAAGCAGTCGACGGGGATTGAAGAAGGAAGCACATCCCACCCTCTTTCCCTTGTCGTAGCTCAAGTTATGAGATTTTTTGGCAATTTCTTGTGAAATGTAACATAATGTTTATTAGCTTGAGCTTGTAATAGCTGAGCTAAATTTGCTGTTGGTATAATATTTAAAGATCAGATTTCAAATTTATGCTGATATTAAAAATTGAACACCTATAATAAAGGGCTGCGGCCAATTGAATCCACATAAAACTGGGTCCAGTGTTATATATTTTATTATAAGTTACTAAGTTAATATGATATATATATATATATATATATATATATATATATATATATATATATGTTCTGCCTACTGTCCCATATCACATACAATACATACAACACATATCAAGCTGCTATAAACAATGTATATGCTTCACCTACCTCTATCTAGGCAACAACTGATGGCTGTAATTATCTCCCTCAATGATTCAGAGAGTAGTTTGATCTATCCAGTTAATCAATGAACATAAATTTAGGCATTGGGTCACATGTAGCAAGCTTTGCTGGTAATCATGAGCTTATTGCTGCTCTCATTTTGGTTTCACTAATTGGTTTAGCTTGTGAGCACAGGAAAATCCCACACAAATTCCTTAGTATCTCTGCTGGATTCCACTGCTCTTTGCTTCAGACATTGTATCCTGGGGAAACCTTGTATAAAGCACCTAATATTAGCATTCGGGGATATACGTGTAAAGTTTGCCATACCTTAACTAATCCTGGTATTTGCCTGTTCAGAGGATATACAGTTAGGGCTCATTTCCACTGGCGTTTTTACAGCCACTTTTCTGGGTGTTTTTTGCAGCTTAAAAACGCCTGTCCATGTTAGTCTATGGCCTCATGCCCACCATGACGTTTTTGAGCTGTAGATGGCTGAGACGTTTTTAAGCTGCAAAAAAAACGCGGGACCAGTGCGTTCTGAAGCTCCAGCAATAGAGCTGTAAAACTGCCAGACATTAAAAAACGCGCAACTCAGAAAAGTGCCTGTAAAAACGCCAGTGGAAATGAAGCCTAAGGCTTCATTTCCACTGGCGTTTTTACAGTCACTTTTCTGAGCATTTTTTACAGCTTAAAAACGCCTGTCCATGTTTATTTTAGAAAAAAAAAAATATATATATATTTTTTTTTTGGAGCTGGAGCTTTAAAAATGCAGCGGCAGCGTTTTTGCGCGTTTTTTAGCGTTTTTGAGCGTTTTTTAATGTCTGGCATTTTTACAGCTCTATTGCTGGAGCTTCAGAACGCACTGGTCCCGCTTTTTTTTTGCAGCTTAAAAACGTCTCAGCCATCTACAGCTCAAAAACGTCATTGTGGGCATGAGGCCATAGACTAACATGGACATGTGTTTTTAAGCTGCAAAAAATGCCCAGAAAAGTGGCTGTAAAAACGCCAGTGGAAATGAGCCCTAAAAGTTCACAGATTTATTAAAGAAATTGTAAAACAAAGTCACAATCATCACGCCATTTTAACAATGAACAATGAAAATAGGCACCTGTGCACCTTCCTGCATTCTTTGGAGCCCAGCTATATTTGCTCCAACCCAAAACTGGCCTGGCATATAAATCACAGAAGTGTCTAATAAAAAGACTTGCACAAAGTTTGAGAGTCTGGTATGTTACCTACTCTTTGTAAAAATGTTCATTTGCTTACACAAGTAACAGAAGGCAATCAAACAATGTGAACAATACTATATCTAATTTAAGGAGTACCAGATGAGACTTGGCATAAGGGAGAGGCAAGAGCAGAGTCAGGAGCCAGGCCAGAAGTCATGCACAGAATATCAGCCAGGAGTAAGGCAGCAAGTAGAGTCAGGAGTCAGCCAGGGTCATGCACTGGTAATCAAGCAGCAGCAGATTCAGAAGAGCAAACCAGAGGTCATATATGGATCAGCAGGCAGAAGCGGAGTCAATGGAACAAGCCAAGGGTCAAAGCCAGGAATGGAGACAAGACAGGTCAAAGGCAAGCCGGCTCAGTAACAGGAAATCCATTATTACTCAGAAACACACAGGAGAGCTGAAGATCATACAACAACTAGTGTGCATGTGCATTAGCAGATTTCTGTGCCAATCTGCAATTCCGCTGGGCATAAGCAGATGTGCCAGTTCTTCTGCAGACTGTTCACTGACTGCAATGCCCCCCTGATAAGTACCTCTTTGCATAGCCAACAAGTAAAGGTCTCTATGTAGGAGCTATGAAGGAGGCAGTCTTTAATCCTAACTCTTCAGTCGGCTAGCGTTGGAGTCCAATTGTACCATTGGATGATCAGCTATGGCAGAACTGTGTACCATCATACCAGATCAATTCCCCAATGTCCATGTATTCATTTAACTTAGCTTTTCCCTAAGAAATGTATTAGGCCTTGTGCACACTAGGCTTTAGCCCAGGTTCACACTGGGTACGATTTAGTTCGATTTGAGATGCGATTTCACATGTGAAATCGCATCTCAAATCGGCGGCAATTGCCGGCAATGACACCGTCCTAATCGGTGCGACTCCGCATCTGCGGCGCTGCACCGATTTCAAAAAGTAGTTCCTGTACTACTTTTTGCGATTTCAGGACGCGATTTACATTGATATCTGTGCAGAACCCTGCACAAATGTCTCCTAAATCGCGCCGAAATCGGAACTGCCAGAGGGAGTGAAATCGCGCGAGTTCAGCTGAAATCGCGCGATTTCACTCCCGCAGCCCAGTGTGAACCAGGGCTAAAAAACAGTGCTTTTACAGGTGTTTGTCATATTTTTTTTTCAGCCTGTAAAAACACCTTTATGTTAGCCTATGTGTCCATGCACACATAGGCGTTTACAGACATATTGGAAGAGAAGCAATTACAGGAAAAAAACAAAACATCAAAAGCGCATTTAAGAAAGGAGCTAAAGAGCACAAAATAACACTGAGCATGCTTAAGCACATGCAAGCATGTCTAAATGTGCCTAAAGTGATAGACGTGTTTAGGCACGTTTGAGTGTCAATACATGCCAATAACCAGAATAAACTTGGCCAATGGAATCCATTTAATGCATACACTTGATGTGCCTAAATGCACCTAAACACGTGTGAAATACATGACATGGCTTTGTAACATTTTTAAGCAGCTTTTCTCCTGTTAGAAGTTCTAGCGTTCAGAAGAGCAGAGACAACAGCCTGTGTGCATAAAGCTTAGTTAAGCCTAGGATAACACTGTGACATTGTTTCCCTGAGTTCAGTTCCCATCAAGGACAATAATTGCATTAAAGGGATTGTAAAGGTACAAATTTTTTTTCTAAATGGCTTCCTTTACCTTAGTGCAGTCCTCTTTCACTTAACTCATCCTTCTATTTTGCTTTTAAATGTCCTTATTTCTTCTGAGAAATCCTCACTTCCTGTTCTTCTGTCTGTAACTCCACACAGTAATGCAAGGCTTTCTCCCTGGTGTGGAGTGTCATGCTCGCCCCCTCCCTTGGACTACAGGAGAGTCAGGATGCCCACTAACACACAGTTCCATTTTCTATCTGCAACATAGTGAGCGTAGAGAGCACAACACTCCACACCAGGGAGAAAGCCTCGCATTAAAATTTTTTTTTTTACCTTTACAACCCCTTTAAGTTGGTTTGTTTTCCTGGTGTTTATGCCATCAATCTCCAGGTGTTTTCCTATCCTCCCATGACCATAAAACAAACTATAGCGAGATTAGTAGTAAGTGACTGTAATAAGGGCATGTAAACTTGCTGGATGGCAGGGACTGGTGTGATCATTTTCAATGTACTCTGTAAAGTATCCCCTTGCAAAGTACAACTTCCCTTGCAAAATAACCTCTAAGGCCGCGTACACACGATGAGACATGTCCGCTCAAACTTGTCCGACGGACCGTTTAGAGCGGACATGTCTCATCGGATTTTGGTCCGATGGCGTGTACACACCATCGGATCAAAATCCCCGCTGGCAGACAGCGCAGTGACGTGGCGGTGACGTTGACGCCGCCACGTCACCGCACCAGGAAATAAAAAACTTCCACACATGCGTCGAATCCATTTGACGCATGTGCGGGCAGATATAGTGTACTAACCAGCGGACATATCCGACGGACATGTCTCCGGCGGACAAATTTTAAAGCATGCTTTAAAATTTGTCCGCCGGTCAGACATGTCCGCTAGCCCATACACACGATCGGATTTGTCTGCTGAAACGGTCCGTCGGACCAGTTTCAGCAGACAACTTTGATCATGTGTACGCGGCCTTACTATTAGGATTTGGTAACAAAAGGGAGGTACAAGAATAGGGAAAATATTATAGTCCAAAGCAACTGGCCAATATTGGCCGGATTCACAGACATCAGCGCACATTTATGCCGCCATAGCGTATATTTTTTTATGCTACGCCGTCGCAGGGCAGAGAGGCAAGCATGGAATTCACAAAGCAAATGCTCCCAACATTGCACCAGCGTGGCGTATATTTCGTAGGCGTAAGCCGGCGTAGGTGGAAGTGGGTGTGATCCATGCTAATGAAACGTGACCCTATTCAAATGATGGGCCGGGCGCCAGAGAAGTACTTAAAACGTGGACGTATCCCCGTGCGCATGCGCACAACCATGTCGGAAAAACTGCCCAAGATACGCAGGATCACCGTGTACGCCATTAGCGTAACCTTCGCCCAGCCTGACCCACGTCGGCCCATATTCACAGACGTCCAACGTACAATACGTAGGCGTGTGTTCCCTGGTCCATACCTTTGCATGGGTTGTGCCTCATCTATGGGGAATTACTTTAAGCTGGACGTACAACTTACGCAAACCGTGTATGTCATTGGCGCAAGTACGTTCGTGAATCGCCGTATTTCCCTCATTTGCATATTTGAATAGAAAATCAATGAGAGCACCACATGCGTCCAGCGTAAATATGCGCCCACTCTACGCCGGCGTAGGCAAGTTACCTCGGTGGGGTGAAGTCTGTTTTTAGGCGTATCTTAGTTTGTGGGTCCCTCGCACAGATACGACGGCACATATTTGGACTTAAGCGGCGTATCTGGAGATACGTTGGCGCAAGTGCTTTGTGAATCCGGGCCCCTGTTTTTACCAGAAATTACCTTTGTTAGACGTAATCATGTGCAGTGTTAATTTAATCAAATTAATGTTCTATACTACTCCTGCTTACAAAAAAATATTTTTTTTTCTTCCCAAGTAATAAGTAAGAGGTTAGTGGCACATGAAAACAACCTTAATGGTGTCCTCTTGATTAATCTGTCATTTTAGAATATGTATACTGACGCGTATGTAGGTCTATCACCATTTCCCAGAAGATCTAGAAGTGTCGGAGATTGATTGTCTTATGACAATGGAAAGAGGCCATTGTTTCTGTACTAAGGAATCAATTATTATTGTGTAGCATTGCAGCCATCTCATGCTTCTATAGGTCATGATTTATGACACATGCTGTAGGCTAGGGCCAAGGACAGCAGAATTTTAAGAAAGATACCTCAGTTTATCTTTCTACATTTTTGGCATTTGCTTTGAGCTGCAAAAGAAAAGATAGCTGTATTTTTAAAATCATGATTCCTTTAAACAATAGTCCTGATGAATATTAAAGGGTTGTAAAGGAAAAAAAAGGTTTCCCTAAATCGCTTCCTTTACCTTTGTGCAGTCCTCCTTCACTTACCTCATCCTAAGAGTTTGCTTTTAAATGTCCTTATTTCTTCTGAGAAATCCTCACTTCCTGTTCTTCTGTCTGAAACTACTAGTGATGAGCTTCGAGTTCGAGTCGAACTCATGTTCGACTCGAACATTGCCTGTTAAAGTCTATGGGAGAAATCTAAAGTGCTAATTTTAAAGGCTAATATGCAAGTTATTGTCCTAAAAAGTGTTTTGGGGACCTGGGTTCTGCCCCAGGGGACATGTATCAATGCAATTTTTATTTTTTAAAACTGCATTTTTTTCGGGAGTAGTGATTTTAATAATGCTTCAAGTGAAACAATAAAAGTGAAATATTCCTTTAAATTTCATAACATGGGGGGGGGGGGGGTGTCTAGTATGCCTGTGAAGTAGCGCTTGTTTCCTGTTCTTAGAACTGTCCCTGCACAAAGTGTCATTTCTGAAGAAGAAAAAGTCATTTAAAAAATCACTTGCGGCTATAATGAATTGTCGGTTCCTGGAAATTCAGAGAAAATTCATTCATAAAAAAAAAAGCGTGGGGGTCCCCCCAAATTCAATAACCAGGCCCTTCAGGTCTGGTATGGATAATAAGGGGAACCCCGCCGTCAATTTAAAAAAACAATGACGTGGGGTTCCTCCGAAATATCCATTCCAGACCCTTCAGGTCTGGTGTGGATTTTAAGGGAAACTCCACACCAAAAAAAATGGCTTGGAGTTCCCCCAAAAATCCACATCAGACCCCTTATCCGAGCACGTAACCTGGCCGGCTGCAGAAAAGGGGGGGACAAGAGAGCGCCCCCCCTCCTGAACTGTACCAGGCCACATGCCCTCAACATGGGGAGGATGTCCCAATGCTGATGAGGACAAGGGCCTCTTCCCCACAACCCTTGCTCGGTGGTTGTGGGGGTCTGCGGGCAGGGGGCTTATCGGAATCTGGAAGACCCCTTTAACAAAGGGGACCCCCATATCCCGCCCCCCCATGTGAATTGGTAATGGGGTACATTGTACCTCTACCAATTCACTAAGGAAGTGTAAATAATAGTAAAAAACACACAAACCGTGGAAAAAGTTCTTTATTAAAAAATAAAACAAAAATCCAGCGGTGGTAATCCACTCTCGATCCCGTTGTCGGTATCCAGCGACGGGAGATCTCCTCTCCGCCGGGGTCCAGTGACCCCGTGCCCCTCTGACGCACCCTCTGACTCCGTCACTGGGGAAGCCCAGGCTTTCCCTTGCATCAGAGGGGGATGAGGTCATGTGACGGGTGGCCCCGCCTCACCTATATAAGAGCTGTCACTGGCTTAAGCCGCGTCATTCGCCGGGCTGTCTCCGGTGGAGACAGGCGGCCGGTGATGCGTGTGCTTTGGATCCCGGACCTGGATGAAGAGATCTTCTCATCGATGGACCCCGGCGGAGAGGACCCCCACACTTTTTTTATGAATGAATTTTCTCTGAATTGCCAGGAGCCGACTATTCATTATACCCCCGAGTGATTTTTAAATGACTTTTTTTCCTTCAGAAATGACACTTTGTGCAGGGATAGTTCTAAGAACACGAAACAAGCGCTACTTTACAGGCATAGTATACACACCCCAGGTACGAAATTTTAAGGAACATTTCACTTTTATTTTTTCACTTTAAGCATTATTAAATTCACTGCTCCCGAAAAAACTGCAGTTTTTAAAACTTTTTTTTGCACTGATACATGTCCACTGGGGCAGGACCCAGGTCCCCACAATCTTTTTGACAATAACTTGCATATTAGCCTTTAAAATTAGCATTTTAGCAATTAGCGTTTGAGTCCCATAGACTTTAACAGGTTCTAAAGTTCGCACAAACCTTTGGTCTGTTCGCAGGTTCTGGTGCTAACTAAACACCATAATGCGAGGCTTTCTTCTTGGTGTGGAGAAAGCCTCTTGAGGGGAGAGGGGGCGAGCAAGAGTGTCAGGATGGACGCCCACTAACACACAGCTCCTTTCTCTATCTGCAAAGCAGAGAGTGTCCTAACTTGCCTGCTCGCCCCCTCCCCCCTCAAGAGGCTTTCTCCACACCAGGGAGAAAGCCTTGCATTACTGTGTGTAGTTACAGACAGAGGAACAGGAACTGAGCATTTCTCAGAAGAAATAAGGACATTTAAAAGCAAAATAGAAGGATGAGGTAAGTGAAGGAGGACTGCACTAAGGTAAAGGAAGCTATTTAGGGAAAAAAATGTTTTCCATTACAACCCCTTTAAATAACCCCCACCCTGAACAAGGCTTCCTTATATTAATAAGATCCATTAAGTGATTGTGCCAATGTAGAAAAGTGTCTGAGGGAAGAGCAGTTTCTGTTGCCCAAATGAAAGCCTAATGGACTTTTCTGAATCTAAAGTCTAATGCCGCGTACAAACGATCACTTTTCAGCATGAAAAAAATGTAGTTTTTCAGCATGAAGAAAAAACTATGTTTTTCCAACTTCATCATTAAAAACGATGTTGCCCACACATGTCTCATAACTTGCTTCTGAGCATGCGCGGGTTAAAAAAATAGTTTTTAACGTCGTTTTAGCCCACACATGATCATTTTTAACAACCCAAAAAACGACATTTTTAAAAACGACGTTAAAAAATGCAGCATGCTCAAATTTTTTTTTGTGAAGCCCACACACGATCATTTTTTCATGCCGAAAAACGATCATGTGTACAGGGCATTAGAAGTTTATTGTTAGGTCTGTTATTTCCCCAGGAGTGTGATGTTTTTTATGCTTTATCTATCCTGCTTGTGTGGGTTTGTGTGTCCTCGAAGAGCAGCACCAGCTGGACTGGACACAAGCGCATTAGGATCTGCACGTCGAGTGTGGTGGTGGATAGCCTCAGGTGTCCTACCCGTTTTCGGCTACCAGAGGGCGCGCTCGCTGTACAGAGGGGTACTCAATGCACGTGGCAAGCAAGAACGCTCGCGTGCACAAGAGCCAGCACGTGGAACACAAATCCCTGTGTTGTCAGAGGAGAGGAGCCATATGGTTTCTTCCTACTGAGTAGGAAAAACAATATGGCTTTTCTCCTAGTCACTCACATCCCCACACAGTTAGAACATACTGAGGGAGCACACATTCAACCCCTTGATAGCCCTGTCAGTGACATTTACACAGTAATTAGTGCATTTTCATTGTAGTGATCGCTGTATGAATGCCAATGGTCCCAAAAAAGTGTCAAAAGTCTCTGATCTGTTCGTCACAATGTCACAGTGCCGCAAAAAATCGCAGATCACCGCCATTACTGTTAAAAATAATAATAAAAATGCCATAAAAATGCCATAAAATATATATATATATATATATATATATATATATATATATATACACACCACACAGAAAGACAAATGTGCATGGCAAAAATACAGCACACATTTAAACTTTATGATGCAAACAAAAAGTTCACCCAGAAGTCTGTGTGGGTGTGTGCTAACTGAACAAAACAAAAAGTCCAACATTAACCAACTGGTGACATAAGCATTCTCATGTGTAACATCCCCTGCGTCAATATTTAGCACAAGGGGGACTCACATAAAAGAATAAAGGGGACACGCAGAAAATACACATAGTCCATTAAAACATTAAGATGATGATTATTCTATAAAGTTTTCTCCAACATCAAAGCCCTTTTAGAAAGTAAAGACACTTAAATCTCTAGATCCCCTGACACAGCACTAATCCATCCCGACCATAATTTGTCAAATATTTTAGGGCATCCTCGAGCAAGGTAAGTTCATTTATAAATTGGTAATGTTTTTTTAATTAGGTCAACCCAGTACAATGCTTTTTTTAGCATAAAAAAATAGAAGGCGAGTAGAGACTTTTGGGATTCTCTGAGCTCCTCCTATGCCAGGGCTCCCAGTAGGCACAGTGCAGGATCCTTTATCGTTTGGCTTTTAATCTTTTACTGAATTTATTTATAGTTTTCACTGAGCTCTATGAATGTTGTTTATCAAGAATATGAAGATAATAAACTCAAAGAACCCATTAGAGACTCTCTTCTACTTAAATATATGTGCCAAGGGCTGCAACATCTAACACTTATCCTACTGATTATATTATCCATGATAACAGTTCATATATTGACCAGGTCATTGCAAATAACCAGTTATCTTGATCAAACTAGATTTTTGTTCAAATTTATCTTTCATATTTTATGAAATTAAATTTACTTTTTCTCCAATTTGAATTCTAATTTTTAGATTATTTATGTAGCACTACCCCCATAGGAGCTGCTGAATTAGGTTTGGGCCTTGCACGTTACCTCAACATTTGTTGTCTAGGAGAAGAAAGTCTGTAAAGAACTCCAATGTCCACACAAGTTGTAAAACCTTCAGCGGTTTTATTTTTCTCATAACTTGCAAGAAAGTAGAAGGATGGAGGAGCAGGGGAAGGTTCAGATGCATAGTACAGATCACTGGGGAAAACTTCTAAGTCCCAAAAAAAGGTCACTTCCTCTGGAGTGGGTATTGCTCACCCGGATAGGCCCCTCTCACCTGGCCTAGCAGCCGTAATGATGCACGAACAATGATTAGTAACAGTCTCTGCCAAAGACTGGTTGCAAGCAAAAGTGAACAGTCCAGAATCCTCTGCCACAGGATTTGGTACCCGAACTTCTAGCCATACAGTTTAAGAGCCCTTAAGCTGACCCAGTGAAACTGTAGGGTAACATGGATTGTAGATCATCCCTTAACAGAGTCACCAGGCCTATCCCGAGACATCAGCCTTCTGCTTGGTCCCATCCTGGGCAGGTCCTCCCCTGGTTTTCTCCATTAGGTAACTTCCTCTCGTGAGACCGACAGCTCAGGATCACTTGAAATCATAGGCCCCAGTCAGGATGGCTGGGCCTACTTTGTAGTACAGCCTCGGGCCAACAAGGCCCTGAGGCTAAACGACCAACATGGACCTCGAGCCAGGAGGGCCTCGAGGCAGAGCCTTTTACAACATAGCGCCTGTCCCTTAAGTATCCTTCCCCAGCATGGAGACCACTCCCACTGGTTCCTACCAAGAAAAGACACCCAATGCGCCTGCCTGAGTGCCAAAATTGGCCGGTGGTGGTATCACCACCTACAGGCAACAGTGGGAAAATCCCTCCAAGCATAGCTACAGCCAGAACAAAGACTAATTTTGTATCAATCATCAAAGCCAATTATCAGCTCAGACACCCTCTAAATTTAACATTTATTATTTTGTTTACTCCGATACCCCTAACTAAAATCTAGTGGAACCAATTGCCTTCAGAATTCACTTGATTCGTAAATAGAGTCCATCTGTGTGTAATTTAATCTCAGTATAAATACAACTGTTCTGTAAAGGCCTCAGAGGTTTGTTAGAGAACCTTAGTGAACAAATAGCATCAGCATCGTGAAGGTCAAGGAGCACACCAGACAGGTCAGGGATAACGTTGTGGAAAAGTTTAAAGCAGGGTTAGGTTATAAAAAAATATCCCAAGCTTTGAACATCTCACGGAGCACTGTTCAATCCATCATCCGAGAATAGAAAGAGTATGGAACAACTACAAACCTACCAAGACATGGCCGTCCATCTAAACTGACAGGTTGGGAAAGGAGAGCATTAATCAGAGAAGCAGCCAAGAGGCCCATGGTAACTCTGGTGGAACTGCAGAGATCCATAGCTCAGGTGGGAGAATCTGTCCACAGGACAACTATTAGTTGCGCCATTGTTGAAAGAAAGCCATAAGAAGTCCTGCTTACTGTTTGCAAGAAGCCATGTGGGGAACACAGCAAAAATGTGGAAGAAGGTGCTCTGGTCAGATGAGACTGTTTGGCCTAAAAGCAAATGCTATGTGTGACGGAAAACTAACACAAGTATTGACTCAAGGGGGTTGAATACAAATGCAAGCCACACTTTTCACAGATTTTTTTGTAAAACATTTTGAAAACTATTTATAATTTTCCCTCCAGTTCACAATTATATGTCACAATTTCAAGGGGTATGAATACTTTTTTAAGACACTGTAGGCATATTTAGACGCATTTTGGTGTTAATTCATTACATTTGCCATAATATGTGTTTATTCTGGCTATTGAAATGAAAAAACATGCCTTTAGGCGTGTTGTGCATTTTTCTGTCCAAATGATCTTCCCCTGAACATGCAAGGGATGTTTTTTTCCTGCCTCTAAATCGGGCATATGCAATTAACGGACCATCAGATGTTGCAGAACTACGATTCCCATGAGGCATAGCAAGACTCTGACAGCCACAAGCATGACACCCAGAGTCAGAGGCATGATGGGACTTGTAGTTTTGCAACAGCTGGAGGTCCGCTAATTGCATATCCCTGCTCTTTAGAGGCAAAAAAAAAGTCAAATGCCCATTAAAAGCAGTGTTTTTAAACCCTTCCCGCCAACCTATGCATTGGCTTTAAGGGGTTATACCAGGATGATGCATGCAGTGGTATGCATCATCCCGGTACCTTTTTTTGAGCAGGAGGTCAGCTCTTCAGGGCTAACAACCGATGCAGCTAAAAACCACTGGACTGTTATCCTGGAGGCGTGAGAGGGGACATTCTCCCCCCCCCTCCCGCTACCTTCCACTACTCCGGGCCTCCTGTCCCACCGGGAAACCTGACATGATCTGGCACTTCCGCCGGCTAGAGTAAGGCTCCTTACACATGGAGCGGTCCGTTTTTCGGTCCGCTCCGTGTGTCCGTCAGCTCAGCGGGGGGTCTCCGCTCAGCTGTCGGGCGGACGGGGCGGTCCCCGCACACTGTGCAGGGACCGCCCCGTCTCTCCTCCGCTCTCCCCTATGGGGAGTCGGATGGAAACGGACCGTCTGTCCGTTTGCATCCGATCCGTTTGGCCGGACGGAAGAAAAATAGGACATTCTTCCGTCCGCAAAAACAGATGCGGATCGAGCGGACGTTAGCGGATGCATCATCCGCTAACGGATCCGCTCCCATAGGGACCCATTACAAGTCCGTAAACGGACTTGTAATGAGCGGACCATTCGTCCGCTAGTGTGAAAGGGCCCTTAGACTG
Organism: Rana kukunoris; assembly: GCA_029574335.1. Taxonomy (NCBI): domain Eukaryota; kingdom Metazoa; phylum Chordata; class Amphibia; order Anura; family Ranidae; genus Rana; species Rana kukunoris. The sequence goes on along the minus strand of CM056058.1, from coordinate 79,760,508 downwards.
AAAAGAAGCTGTAAACCGCTTCCTTCCAGTTTCCTTTGTGTAAAAACAGAAGCAAGTAAGGAAGAGTAACTTGGTTTGAGAGCATTTTAAAAGACAAGCTAGAGAATAAAATGGCGATCATTGCAATATTTTTTGACACATTGTACTTGTGCAGCAGTCTTTCAAACACATTTTTTGTATAATGTGAAAGATGATGTAAATAGATACCCAACATGTCATGCACACTCATCGAATGATGACAAACTACGGTACCTAAAAATCTCCACACGAGAATTATTGTTCTCGCTCTGACGATTGTAACGATACCTCACATGTGTGATTTAAACACGGTTTACATATGCAGCGAAATACGGCTGCTCGATTAGTGACTGGGAAAAAACCATGGGAGTCAATCTCCCTTTCGCTAAGATCTCTTCACTGGCTACCAGTGAAGGACAGAATCACTTTTAAGGCACTCTGCCTTACACACAAGTGTATTCAAGGAAACGCTCCCAAATATCTATGCGAAAAAATAAAAGCCCACAACCCCAATCGCATTCTGCGATCCACAAACCAGAACCTAAATAGAATCTTTTAATGGTAAACTCAGGCTTTTATACAGTTGGAAACCCCAAGGAACAATGACGGAACTCCACCCACAACATTATACAATGAGCCCAATACGCATCTTTTAGTCAGCCTTTCTGGCACCAGGTCTGACACAATCCACATAAGCTAATTAGCTACAGCTAACAAGTCATACATCATGACTCTGGCTTCTCTCGCCTGCTATACAATACACATCTATCATCAATAGAAATTCACACAATACAGTGTCAATTAGCATAACACAATGCAAGGTCTTTTAGAAGCCAGGCTAAGGTTAGTTCACATGACAGTAGCAGACCTAATTACCCCCTTAACAGTCTATGTTTCCACATGAATGAGTCACTCTTCTATTGACCTGTTGGGTTCAGAATCAACAACCTGTAATTCTTCCAGTTCTTCCAGACATTCTTGAATATATTGTGGATTACAGACCCATGTTAAAACAATCCAACATATGTCCCTTATTTCCTGTCTATTTCCTGTCTCAATCTGTGTAATAGCTTCTGGGTCCCACGACCCTCCAGTTACACCCGGCATCTGTAGCAGCCAGTTAAAAATTATATTTTAATGGTTTGCTTACTAAAAGATGATTTCTTATTGGTTCTTTTGGACTGCTGCACATTACTGATCCTTGCGTTGGTAAGAAAAAGGCCATGCTGACTAATTTTATAAATGTAGGATACCTGACTCACACTTATCCTTGCTTTGACGTTTAGAAGCCACCTCTTTCCATAAGTAATTTATTTTTTTATTTTTTTCAATTTACTAAATAATTTTGCCTTTAAAATGAAAAAATATTGTAAATACACTACCAAACTTCTCCATGCCTTATCCTTTACTGAGCTCTTCCACAGGCAATTTAAGGTTAATTAATGCCCAGCATCATCTATTACTTGTAAGCAGGGCCGTCTTATTGAGCGGGCACCCCCGGGCACAGCCTGGGGGCCCAAGTGCTCATGGGGCCCCATCGGGGCCAGCTACGATCAAGGTGGATCGTGGATGCAGTAGTGGCAAGTTATGTTAGCGTCTATATGAGGGTGCGCGGCGGCAGCGTCCGATGCGGGGGGGCCGTGTTAGATGACACCTGGAAGAATCATTGGTGAAGCGGTTTGATTTCGGCAGCAGCGATGTGACACAGGGGAGAGGCGGGCTGTGGGTGTATCTTACTCCCCCCACCCCGCTCGTCCCCTCCCCTTTCTCCTGTTAGCTGAGCACCAGTGTAGAACGGAGATCGGCTCTAATGTATTTGCAGGGACACCGCCGACCTTCCCGCCCACTATCCCCATTGGCTACAGCAGAGGGCCAATCAGACGACACTGGGGAAGGAAGCACCTTCTCTGCCAACCCCCCTTCTCTGCCAGACTCCCCCCTCCTCTCTGCCAACCCCCCCTCTCTGTCAGACCCCCCTCCTCTCTGCCAACCCCCCCTTGTCTCTGCCAACCCCCCTCTTCTCTGCCAACCCCCCCTTCTCTGCCCGACTCCCCCCTCCTCTCTGCCAAACCCCCCTCCTCTCTGCCAAACCCCCCTTGTCTCTGCCAGACCCCCCTCCTGTCTGCCAGACCCCCCCTCCTCTCTGTCACCCCCCCTTCTCTACCAGACTCCTCCCCTCCTCTCTGCCAACCCCCCCTCTCTGCCAGACTCCCTGCCTAATCTCTGCCAGAACCCCCCTCCTCTCTGCCAACCCCTCCTCTCTGCCAGACCCCCCTCCTCTCTGCCAGACTCCCCCCCTCCTCATTGCCAGACTCCCCCCTCCTCATTGCCAGACTCCCCCCTCCTCTTTGTCAGACTCCCCTGTCATCACTGCCAGACCCGTCATCTCTGCCAGACCCCCTCTGCTCTCTGCCAGACCCCCTCTCCTCTCTGCCAGCCCCCTCTCCTCTCTGCCAGACTCCCCCCTCCTCTTTGCCAGACTCCCCCCTCCTCTTTGCCAGACTCTCCCCTCCTCTTTGCCAGACTCTCCCCTCCTCTTTGCCAGACTCCCCCTCTCCTCTCTGCCAGACTCCCCCTCTCCTCTCTGCCAGACTCCCCCTCTCCTCTCTGCCAGACTCCCCCTCTCCTCTCTGCCAGACTCCCCCTCTCCTCTCTGCCAGACTCCCCCCTCCTCTCTGCCAGACTCCCCCTCCTCTTTGCCAGACTCCCCCTTCTCTTTGCCAGACTCCCCCCTCCTCATTGCCAGACTCCCCCCTCCTCATTGCCAGACTCTCCCCCCTCCTCATTGCCAGACTCCCCCCTCCTCATTGCCAGACTCCCCCCTCCTCTTTGCCAGACTCCCCCCTCCTCTTTGCCAGACTTCCTCTCTCCTCTCTGCCAGACTCCCCCTCTCCTCTCTGCCAGACTCCCCCTCTCCTCTCTGCCAGACTCCCCCCTGCTCTTTGCCAGACTCCCCCCTCCTCTTTGCCAGACTCTCCCCTCCTCTTTGTCAGACTCTCCCCTCCTCTTTGCCAGACTCCCCCCTCCTCTTTGCCAGACTCCCCCCTCCTCTCTGCCAGACCCCCCCTCTCCTCTCTGCCAGACTCCCCCTCTCCTCTCTGCCAGACTCCCCCCTCCTCTCTGCCAGACTCCCCTGTCCTCTCTGCCAGACTCCCCCTCCTCTTTGCCAGACTCCCCCTCCTCTTTGCCAGACTCCCCCCTCCTCATTGCCAGACTCCCCCCTCCTCATTGCCAGACTCCCCCCTCCTCTTTGCCAGACTCCCTCTCTCCTCTCTGCCAGACTCCCCCTCTCCTCTCTGCCAAACTCCCCCCTCCTCTTTGCCAGACTCCCCCCTCCTCTTTGCCAGACTCTCCCCTCCTCTTTGCCAGACTCTCCCCTCCTCTTTGCCAGACTCTCCCCTCCTCTTTGCCAGACTCCCCCCATCTCTTTGCCAGACTCCCCCCTCCTCTTTGCCAGACTCCCCCCTCCTCTCTGCCAGACTCCCCCTCTCCTCTCTGCCAGACTCCCCCCTCTCCTCTCTGCCAGACTCCCCCTCTCCTCTCTGCCAGACTTTCCCTCTCCTCTCTGCCAGACTTTCCCTCTCCTCTCTGCCAGACTTCCCCTCTCCTCTCTGCCAGACTCCCCCTCTCCTCTCTGCCAGACTCCCCCTCTCCTCTCTCCTAGACTCCCCCCTCCTCTCTGCCAGACTCCCCTCTCCTCTCTGCCAGACTCCCCCTCCTCTTTGCCAGACTCCCCCCTCCTCATTGCCAGACTCCCCCCTCCTCATTGCCAGACTCCCCCCTCCTCTTTGTCAGACCCCCCCCCCTCCTCTTTGCCAGACTCCCTCTCTCCTCTCTGCCAGACTCCCCCCTTCCTCTCTGCCAGACTCCCCCTCTCCTCTCTGCCAGACCCCCATCTTCCCTGTCAGCTCCCCATGTGGCAACATGTGGCAAGTGACCAGCTGAATCTGGTGGCAGGTGACAGTGGCAAGTGACCAGCTGAATCTGTTGGCAGGTGACAGTGGCAAGTGACCAGCTGAATCTGGTGGCAGGTGACAGTGGCAAGTGACCAGCTGAATCTGGTGGCAGGTGACAGTGGCAAGTGACCAGCTGAATCTGGTGACAGGTGACAGTGGCATGTGACCAGCTGAATCTGGTGACACGTGACAGTGGCAAGTGACCAGCTGAATCTGGTGGCAGTGGCAAGTGACCAGCTGAATCTGGTGGCAGGTGACAGTTGCAAGTGACCAGCTGAATCTGGTGGCAGGGGACAGTAGAAAATGACCAGCTGAATCTGGTGGCAGGGGACAGTAGAAAATGACACGCTGAATTTGATGACATGTGACAGTGGCAAGCGACATGCTGAATCTGGTGGCAGGTGACGGTGGCAAGTGACATGCTTAATCTGGTGGCGGGTACAGTAGCAAGTGACCCGCTGTAAAGTAGGAATATTGTACTTTCATTCTTGAGAGTACATTCTTGGTGCATAAATTGGGGCAGGCTTGTAGGGGCCCCATAGCATTACTTTGCCCAGGGGCCCATGATGCTATTAAGATGGCCCTGCTTGTAAGCCAGGGCAGTAAAAAATACAACCCCCAGGGCTCATTGTCATTGTGCACCCTGGGCTGCAGGTATGGAATGGAGGTAGTACTGGGACACCCTCTGACACACACGGCTATGGAAAGCTGTTTAATTAAGCAACATACTCAGCAGAGCAAATGACAGTGACAATATTACAAACAATGGCAAACAAATGCAAGTAGCTGTTGCACTACAAACACAGTTTGCAAACAAGATATTATCAAAACCAATTATGCAAGGTCCAGAAACCTGGCTCAAGGAGCAACATCTATATCTCCTAGGCCCTGACTTATAAGGGAGTCCTTAATACCCAACTGTCCCTGATTTCGAGGGACTGTCCCTTATTTGGAGCAATGTCCTTCTGTGCCTCTTTCCTCCTCATTTGTCCTTCATTTTGGTCTGATCTATATAGTTGTATATAAAATGCACTTTTTATCTTTCACAAAGTGTTTTCCAGTGCTAAACCTTTCATCCAAATTTTAAATTGATGCATTTGTAAAAAGCCAATATAATGGAATAGTAGTGGTAAAAAAAAAAAAAAAAAAAAAAAACTTTTCTTTGGTTAATTCTCTATTAAGGGGGTGTGACAGGGGATATGTCCTTAGCCTTTGTGTGTTTGCTAGTAGGTGTCCCTTATTCCCATCTCAAAATGTTGGGAGGTATGTTTATATACAATAAAAATATGTTTCATAACAGAAAAACGTTCTGCTGTAAATATACCAGATGTCATATGAGTATCAAATGCACTATATTCCAAAAAATACTCATGTGTGCATACAAATATTGGTAAGTAAAATATACAATAAATAAACAGTCCAAATATCCACAAGTGTCTGTGTGTTAATATCTATACATCAAAAAGTGTCTGTGATCCCAAGTTAGAACCACATGCAAAGCTCCAATCTCTCAACATGCTCCAATGTGCCCCCATTCAGATATACACTCACTAGACAGGCTTGACCCTCTAAAAATAGGTTAAATTGCGCTTATTGGGTCAGACCCACTGGAAAACACCACCATGAGGCCCCCAGGTTTCCAAATCGTTGTTAGTCTTGTGTCATAAAGCGCTCCAGTATTTGGAAAGACAATGTCACAGAGAAACTATCATTTCACAGGCAGGCACGCTTATTTAAAACCACCAAGTTACATTTATGTAGTCCCACTCACATGTTATTATGCCATACAGCTGCATTGAGTGTATTCAGCATTGCTCAGAACAAGAAAAAGATGGCTGCCATTGCCTAAGATACCAGAAGCGGCATGGGCTTCACTGACAGGATATTGCATCACCGGAAGTGACATAACAACCAGAAGTGACGTAACAACCGGAAGTGGCGTAACATCCGGATGTGACATACCAACCGGAAGTGGCATAACAGCCAGAAGTACTTGCCACAACGTGCTTTGTCAGTAAGCTTTGAGTTTAAAGTTCCAAGGCAGGTTTGAATCTCATTGGTGAGAGTTTTTCTGTTTACTTGTTTTTCTTAATAACAGACTTTCAAACCATCAACTCTCTGCTAGGATCTCCTCTTTATTCCAGAGAATTTCTTGTTGTGCTTGGTCTAACCTGGTTAATAGTATTATGATAATGTCTAAATGAACTAATATGAGATGACTAATGGTGGAGGAAAAATATGTAGTCAATAAATGTACAGCAGGGGTTTCCAAATGTTTAGGTAGAAGTGCCATATCGTTTATTTTACAAATACTTGCAACCTTAAAAAAAAAATCAGTTTAATAAATGAATGAATAACATTTTGTTTTAATCACAATGATACGATTCAGAACAGAGAAAAACATCAATAAAACAAAGCAATGAAATTCCAAATAAAATTCAGCCAAATCATAAATAAATTCAGTCTGCTCCTTTCCTTTCCTTAGGGTCCCCATCAGAGTCACCCCTTACATAAGGGTCCTCATCAGAGTTCCCCCTTACATCAAGGTCCCAATGCCAGTTACTCTTTAGATTAGTTTCCTCATTAGAGTCCAACTTTACTATACTTAAGGATCCCCATCAGAGTCCCCATTACATTAAAGCCCCCCCCCCCCCTGGTGTCCCCAGTGCCCCCCCTTACTGTTGGGGATGGGAGGAGTTGGAATTGGAGACTGTACAGATATGGGGGGGAGGGGGAGAGGAGACTGTACACATTGTACACATCAGCTGCAGGTCACAAACAATATCCTTGCTGTACAGAAAAAAGCCATGTCTCTCTCTCTCTGTTATCTCTATGCCCAAGCCTAGTAGGCATAGTTTGCCTAATGGTACATTTCACCCTGAGTGGGTGTATTTGGGAATGGTCATCCTACATCACAAGCAAGAGCTCCTAGATCACTAGATTACTGACAAAATAAAGGTAGATGGTTTGTAAAATGACAATAATGCCTAGATGAAAAAATAAAGCACTTAGCAGATGGGCTATGATCCCTGAATGGATCTTCAGGTTTAAAAGAGAAGTATGAAAATAAAATAAATCCGCACTATCCTAACAGTGAGCAGCTACAAAAAATCCAGTGAACAAAAGAAAACAACAGACAAAACATACAAAATTGTAGCGCTGGATGATGAAATAGGAAGACACTGATTGTCTATATAGAAACACCAAGTGACAAGTGTATACAACTAAATATGGCAAATGAAAAAAAGTCCAAATGATGTGTTGAATGGTGGAGACTTGGTAGATGGATTGGGCGAATAATTCCAAATCAACAGTAGTTCCCACTGAACGTGATGTGCAGTTGTGAGATACCCGCCACCAATAAGAAAAGGGGCTTACCAGATGAATTGAACCCTAATGAGCCTGTGCCCAGAGGGTCAATGAAGCCGAGTATGTATACGAATGGTGTAACAGCATGGGACCGAGTATTCAACCAGCAAGATGCAGTGAAGCCGTCAATCAAGGGAAGATATCAAATACCGTATTTATTGTCCTATAACGCACACCGGTGTATAGCACGCACCCCCACCTAGAAGGGAATCCTAAGGGAAAAAAGTAATACTGGCAGTTTTACAGTTCGTTACTTACAGTTGCCCGGCGTCCATCGGCGGCCTTCGTGGTGTCCTCCCCGCTTCTCCCGTGCTGCGATCCCCGTGCTGTGTTTGAACGCCGCCACTGACATATACAGAGCGCAGTACACTCGGGCATGCTCGGCTCCTCTAGCATAAAGGCTAGGAGGCGGCACAGGGCATGACCGCGAGGGGAGCCGAGCCTGGCCGAGTGTACTGCGTTCGGTATATGTCGGTGGCGGCTTCAAACACAGCGCGGGAAGCGGGGATCGGTGTATATCGCACACCCACAATTTCCCCCTGATTTCAAGGGGAAAAAGGTGCGCGGTATAAATTCGGTACTTGGAGGTGATGACTCTCAGATGGTCTAACCATAGCCCGATTTGCAGAAGAAATGGAAAAGGCACATAGCATAATACCGTAGACAAATAAGCATTTTAATAACGGTTAGAAACACTTCCAGATATGAATAGAATTTGGTTTGGGACTTTGAATGAGGCATATGAAAAACACATGTCTCCATCCCTGAAAATGGAAAAAAAAAAAAGGGTTGGGACTTTAAATGAGATGCGTGTTGATGCAAACAATTTGTATAAATAAATAAAAATTGTATATCGTGATAACCAGGCTCAAACTTACCAACCATACTGCAGGCCAAATTCAACTGTCTAACTTTGTATGTTAAAAGCAGAGGATTGGTTGCACACATTTGCAAATATCTGGGTAAGCTACAGGCCGCTCCAAGGCTCTCTGCGTTTCTGTAGTCCTTCTGCTCACACGCAGAAGCAAACGCATACGTAAGTCCCGCCCACATATGAAAACGGTGTTCGACCACACATGTGAGGTGTTCCCGCGAACATTTGTCGCCATTCCACGAGCGTGTGCAATTTTGAAGCGTGACATGTTAGGTATCTATTTACTCTGCGTAACTTCATCTTTCACATTATGCAAAAACAATTGGGCTAACTTTACTGTTTTTTTTAAAGCATTTTCCAAAACAAACACGTTTGAAAAATTGATGTCGTGCAAGATAAAAAGTTGCAATGACCGCCATTGTCTTCTCTAGGGTTTCTGCTAAAAAAATATATATATGTTTGGGGGTTCAATCTATCCAATCAGAACCCACCACTGGAAAGACCGGGTTCAGGTAAATAAAAGGGGAGCTTGGGGGGGCAGCTGAAGCACAGGAGGTTTTTCACCTTAATGCATAGCATGCATTAAGGTGAAAAATCTTGAGGGTTTACAACCCCTTTAATGCCCGTGTGAAGGAAGATTAACAGTTATTATTTGCATACTGGTTCTGAATTAGTGATCCAACATACTCAAGCCAGAAGCTCAGCATGACGGTCAGGCAACTAGCGTTTGCAGAATAAGAAGAATGCCTGAATTCCAGCCTCCATGTTCTTCTCAGAAAAAGTGTTCCCAAAGAATACCCCTAATTCCAAAATGTTCACTTTCTTTATATTTATTATACCATTTTAGATTAATATCTTTAATTTTTTTCCAGCATAGTGTTTTCAGTTTGTATTACTCTGCGGCCAACATTAAAATTTAAAATGTTGCATCACTTGGAGGAAATATAATGGAATATCATATTGCTTTGGATGCAGACGCAGGATCAATGAAAACACCATGTCAATGAAATCACAAGTTAAGCCTTTAAGGGAGTTAACGTTATACCTTAAAGCTCTAGCTCTAGTACTGTGGTACCAGCATTCCTGGTTGCTAAGCAACTCTACCATCTGCCACAATGCTCTTCACTGCAGCTATAGATATACAAACTTGCAACACCCTTTAATTCCTGTTCATTTTTAGATTCATAATAAAACACTTATGGCACTTTTTTTTAGCTGTTAAGCTATAAATAGGGTGCGCAGTATTATTTCAGATGTTCACAGATGAAAATAAAGGGGATATCCTAAAATGAAAATAAACCAAAGATTTTAATATTTTCAGCCTTCCAATTTGTTATGCTTTTTTTCACCTGGTGATGCTTTCAGTAATGCACTGCCTGTCTTATGCCACGTACACACGATCCGAAAATCAGACAACAGATTTTTTCTGTACTAGTCGCAAGTAAAAAAAAAATAGGTTGCTAAAGTCACGAAAATTCTAGTACGACAGAATAAAAAATTGGAAGTGATGTCATGTGTTGTAATGTATTTGTGTTGTATTTTCGAACGACAACTGTACTGATCAAATGAAAATCGTACGATCTGGTATCGTACGAGGAAAATTTTCGTGCATGTCTGATAAAATAATATCGGATGAACTGTCATGATTGGCTCACGGAAGTCCTGTACTAACGATCCGATTATCGGACGACATTTTTCGCACAATATTTGGATCGTCTGTACGTGGCATAAGGTTGTCTCCCTTCTGGAGAAAGAGCAATGGTGAAACCTTTGGACAGCAGCATTGTCAATCTGGGGAGAGGGTGTATTAGATGCACCAGCAGATTTAGATTGACTTAACTAATGTATTAAAGCCTCACTCCAGCTAACATTTTTTAAGCAGTACAGCAACAGTTTTTACCCTTTAGGGACAAAGGTTTTACATAAATAAATAAATAAAAACTGACCATTATAAGCATCCCTGCCAGTTTTAAATTGTGTGTTTTAAACCTCTAAATGCTACTTTGCCTAGACAGTTTGCACTGTTAAAGTAAGTTTGCAGACCTACTGTAAAAAAAGCATAAAAAAAGAAAATTAATACAGCCACTGCATCTAAGAATTGGTTTGTTTATCTGGTTTTCATACAGTTTTTATCTCAATTCGTACTATAAAACAACTGTTTCTCAAAAGATGGAGACAAAGCTGAAATTCCCAACTTATTAAAACGGGCAAATCTGAAACTGTTCGTATGTAGACAGCCCCTTGTACAAACTTTGTTCCATTGTGGGACCTATAAAATTAAACATTTCCATTAAAAGTAATGCAACTGGTAAATATGTTGTAACCTGGACTGTAGCTAATAATTGCTGCAGAACATCTTCCATTGTGGCTGCTGTATTATCCTTCTGCAGTGTGGACGGTGTTAAACTGAATATCCATCAATGCAGAAGTGAAGCAGCCATCTTTAAGGTGATCACTTTGCAATGCTCATCTATGAAGTGTCTCCAGTACAGAGGGCAGCCATCTTGGATGGGTCTGAAACGATCCTGGAGGAAGGTAATTGGCTAATGCAACAAACCAAGGAGAGTGTGTCTGGAGACTGCTGAGAAATAAGGAAGGGGGCAATCGAAAAGGCTAGCAGAGTGTTTGAAAAAGCTGCTAGCTGAAAGAAACAGACTGCTTATTGCGTAGGACCTTGCCTCCGAGATCAGGAATGTTCTCCCTGGGAGGGTGTGCGATCAGACTGTACAAGTAAGAGCACTCCTACCACTTGTAAGGAAGGCAACAAAGGATTGTCTTAGCTGTCTGAGGCCTTGAACTAAACAAGAGCACATGTCCAGAGACCCAAAAAAGGGCGCCCTAGGTTTGGTAAGAGACTAATCTTGCACAATTCATCTTTTGTCTGCTGAGAATTGTTGTGTTTTCTTCAAGGGCCCAAACTGTGCCAGCCACCCCTTTTTCATCAGTCACTAGCCAGTGGGAAACTTGGACTGTTATAACAAGTTAGGTAAAAGCAATTCAGTTCTGTCAATTACTGTTATTCAGAATACTGCAGGTATTTAACCAAACCTCTCAGGCCCCGTACACACGATCAGACCGGTCCGATTAAATTGGTCTGAAGACCAGTTTCATCGGAACAATTCGATGGTGTGTATGGCCCATCGGACCGTTGTCCGTCGGACGAAAGTTTTAAAACTTGCTTTAAAATCAGATTCGATGGTTAGTACAGAAAAGGATCGGACCAAAAACTTGTGCATGCTCAGAATCAAGTCGACGCATGCTTGGAAGCATTGAACTTTGTTTTTTCAGCACGTCGGTGTGTTCTACGTCACCGCGTTCTGGTCTGATCAGATTTTTGGCCCGATGGTGTGTACGCACATCAGACCATCAGACCACTTCAGTGTGGTCCGATGAAAACGGTCCGTCGGACCAGTTTCATCAGACCGGTCTGATCGTGTGTACGTGGCCTCAGAGTAGTATTGTCATATTGATTTTTTATATAAATACACTTGCAAATCCTTTCTTGTTTTAAGCTATGTTTGGTCTTATAAATTCTTTGAAATATATCAAGGTGTGTCAGTAAGTGTTGGGTGAGTGAGGTGTGTCATATTCAGGCATGCAGAGAAATCACAAAACAATTCAGCGACTCCTCTGAGGATAGCACTACAATGTCATAGCACCTGCCAGTCAAATTCATCTTTTTAAAGCAAAAAATGCATTTGTTTGCTACTGTATAGGGAACAGTTTGATTTATGCCTTTTTTCCCATAAACCACTCTCTCTGTCAATCCAAGCAAATCAATGTTTAATGCATAACCAATAAGATGAAAAAAAGGCTCAAACTTGAAGTAGACCTACTTTCAAAAAAATTACATGTGTGTTATTGCAAATGTAGCACCTACCCCTGCGTACCAAGGGTTTTTACAAATATCAACTATGGGTTAATTTGGATAAAAGGTACAATGAAGAATGTGTCTTAAAATAAAATTGAACTTTTAAATTCAAGACTCACATAGTGTGTTGTTGCCAGCTGTCCCTCATTTGGAGTGACTGTCCCAATTTTGAGACCAAATCTCTCTATTCCTTGTGTTATCAGGTCCTTCCAATATGCTGTGTGTGTGTGTTAAAGGTTTTTCTTCTATTGGGGTATGTACTCTGAGTCTGCTCATTCCACTTGTATCCGTGTGTAAATGACACTTGTTACAATGTAAGCTTATTACACTGTGTATTTGGTTGGAGACGGAAGACTTAACACTGATGGCCAGATTTCCCCACTCTTTTCAGGAAGAGTCAATTCATATATTAGTGCCCTGGAGAGATCCGTGAGGAGATATTCTGACAAAATGTAGCTGTTACTTTGTTGGTTTGTACCACTCCTTGGGGGAGCACAATTGGGGTTCCCAATTGAGTAGGGAGTCTATTGACTTATGCTACCTGTTGCTTATGGATTACTTTGACCTTAGGTGGATTACCGCCAGTGATGAACTCTTGTAGATGGTCTTAGTGCCTAAATAAGGTATTACTACATCATGGGGCACTATTCAAGGGCATCTAGATAGCTTTGTTAGGAATTTGAAGATACTATCAAGTACTGCTCAAATTTCTCATTTAACTACCTTAATTAAAAAATTGTTATGGTTCATCCAAATTGCCCAGCTTGAAGTCTTTAAAGGGTAAGGTGTATGTAAAAGAACAAGACTTACAACAGGGGACTGAAGAAAATTTTGAGAAATTACAGTAGATGGGTCTAATGAGCAGAGAAGCTGTTCTAAGGAGGCTAGATTGCTGTTGCTAAGGACTAATGTATGTGTGTCACTTGTGAAAACAGCCAACCAGCCAGGAAACGTCTGACATGGCAGGGAGGGATATTTTGGTAGTGAAGGGTGATGTGCTTGGCCCCTTCGCTAGCAATTGACATACTGGGACGACCTTGTGGCACAGAGTACTGAAGTGAGAGAGAGAGAATACTGCACATCTGAGCTGAACTTTAACAGTTGTTTTCGTAACACATTAGTGCCAACAGTGTAGGAAGTATGGCCACGGATTACAAAGTGTCAACTGTGCAACTTGCCCCGCTCCCTGCTTAGTCTAGAGTTCCACTTTAATGCTGAATTCACATGACCGTGGCTCTGGCCAGCCTGTGTTACAAGCATTAGCAAGCTCAGTTCCCCATTGTCCCCACTAGAGCACTTTAAACCCGTCTATACTCATTGCTGTATACATATACGTTTTTACTACCATAAGTGTTATGCTGCGCTAAACTTTTTATCCAGCCTCTATATTCCTACATGTATTATTTTAAAAGCCATTTTATATATAAGGAAAAGGTTGAGGTCAAAATAGCATTTGTGTGGTTTGTCCAATAATTTTCTATGTATTACATCTTTAACCAGGGCTGTGGCAAGGTCATGTCCTTTGCCTACATGATATGTGCTAAAATGTGTCCCTCTTTAATCATTTCAGAAATGACAATTTAAATAGAGGAAAATTGTATCAATATGCAGAGTGGTACTGCGGATACATATAAACATAATACGTGTGCTACGTCCTAATTAATTGAGAACCGAGGAACAAGGGGCCAGTCGTGGACTTTTAAGGCACGATACTAAGATAGGGATATAGTCAGAAGATGTATTATAAAAAATGTATTACAAAACAATTCATATAAAAACAAGTTCCGTAAGAACCAGACATAATAACAAACTTATACAGCATTCACAAATCGACAAAGAAGCAAAGAGATAGTGGATATTAGGTAAAGGTAATCTTCAAACATAACCGGGTTATCCAGATGTAACATATACTGGGTATATCCTCGGGAAGATTAAATAACCACTAGACTTGATGTATGTAGTTTGGAATAAATACTGCAACGGATTGACATGTTTTGCGTATCCTTAAGTTTCTTCAAAATGCCTTTGTTTAAAGTTTGCTATATAGAAAGAGAACATGTTAATGAAATAGAAATACATCAATTTTAACAATAATATGGATAACATTCATTGTGTGTGTCGATCAGTATATCAAACATATACAGGGTAATTATTCAGTCACAGAGGAATGCCAAGAATCACCATGAGAGGGGAGGACCAGTTGGCAAAGACGGCTACAAAGGTGCCTACAAAAAACACTATGGGGGGCGTGGGTAGAATTGTAAACATAGATATTAGCTAATAGAAAAAGAAAAAAATATATATAAAAATCTATTTATGATATACAAAGATTATATGGATGCATTCAGCCCAAAAGGACCAAAATATATTAGTAATAATGTCAGCAACAGGGAAGTATATATACTTACATAGAATCTTGGAATAACAGGGCATAAATCGAGGGCAATAAGGGACGGATATCGAAGCGATGCCGAAAATGACAGTGATGTTAGTGGAAGGTTAGAAAACCTCCTTAGGTCATAAGAAAGTATTGAGAACAGATAGATCTGAAAAATAATTATTAGAAAGCCATTATAATGTAGTGAATAGTCAAACTAAAAATTTAAAAAGTGGATACAAATATCCATGGTTTACCTAACAAAAGTTAGTAAAAGTCAGACTGAAGTAGACTAATATGGTAGCCAGCGATCGTAAAAAGTCCACTTAAAAACAACCCAAAACGCTGGGTAGAACCCCCAGATGAATAGCCACACCGACAGTCGGATGCCCACTGTAAAAATACAGAAGAGATAGCAGGGCAAACGGGCAATTGAATATGCACATCAGAGCCTATATAACCACTTAAGACCCGGACCAATGCGCTGGTAAATGACCCAAGGTGTTTTTGCGATTCGGCACTGCGTCGCTTTAACAGACAATTGCGCGGTCGTGCGACGTGGCTCCCAAACAAAATTTGCGTCCTTTTCTTCCCACAAATAGAGCTTTCTTTCGGTGGTATTTGATCGCCTCTGCGATTTTTATTTTTTGCGCTATAAACTAAAATAGAGCCACAATTTTGAAAAAAAACACAATTTTTTTACTTTTTGTTATAAAAAAATCAAATAAACTAAATTTTAGTAAAACATTTAGGCCAAAATTAATTCAGCCACATGTCTTTAGTAAACAAAAAAATCGCAATAAAAAAAAATAGCTACCTAGCGGGAACAGCAACACTAATACAGCGATCAGAAAAATGATCGCTTAGTGATGCTGGCAATAGGGAGTGAAAGGGTTAACTAGGGCGGTGATCAGGGGGTTAAAACTTTATTAGGGGGGGTGGGGGGGCTATCCTGAACCTAACACTAACTGTTTTTTACACTGCCTGTCACACTGACACTAAATGCAGTGATTAGATCACTGCATTCAGTGACACTGTGACAGGGGGGTGGGGGGGGGGCGATCACAAGGGGTTAATTTGCCTATGTGAGTGTGTGTCAGTGTTGTGTTGGTGCATACTTACTGTGGATGTCTTCTCTCATCAGCAGCACTGGGAAACAGCGCTGCGATGAGAGATTACATCATTTCCTCCTTCCTGTGTAAACACAGGAGGAGGAACTGACACGATGGGAGCGCGCTCCCATTGGCTGGGAGCGATCGCGGGGGGGGGCGGAAATCACGGACATCCGCCCGCTCGTCGGCGATCGCTCCCAGAGGCAGGGGGACCCCCGCACGCCGCGGAGGGGGTCCCGATGGGACCCCCAAACCGCACGAAGGCGGGGACGTAAATTTACGCCCTTGTGCCTGTACGAGCCATTCTGTGGCCGTATATGTGCGTGCGGGGGTCCTTAAGTGGTTAAATTGAACGACTGCTGATATGGGTAAACTAACCTTGAGCGCAGGCATTAGAAATTATCAATTATTTATAATTTCTAATGCATTGTGTGTGTTGTTGTTGATCTTCGCCTATGGGGCCTCCTGCTCTTTTTGCTTTGGTTGCTATTGTCACTGTGCTGAGGGGCTCAATACTTTCTTTTGACCTAGGGAGGTTTTCTAACCTTCCACTAACATCACTGTCATTTCCTGCATCGCTTCGATATCCGTCCCTTATTGCCCTCGATTTTATTTTGCCTGCTGTTATTCTGAGATTCTATGTAAGTATATATACTTCCTTGTTGCTGACATTATTACTAATATTTTTTGGTCCTTTTGGGCTGACCGCATCCATATAATCTTTCTATATCATAAATAGATTTTTATATATATTTTTCTTTTTCTATTAGCTAATATCTATGTTTTTAATTCTACCCACGCTCCCATAGTGCTTTTTGTAGGCACCTTTGTAGCCGTCTTTGCCAACTGGTCCTCCCCTCTCATGGTGATTCTGGGCATTCCTCTGTGACTGAGTATTTACCCTGTATACGTTTGATCTACTGATCGACACACACAATGAATGTTATCCATATTATTGTTAAAATGTATGTATTTCTATTTCATTAACATGTTCTCTTTCTCTATAGCAAACTTTAAACAAAGGCTGTTTGAAGAAGCATAAGGATACGCGAAACAAGTCAAGCCATTGCAGTATTTATTCCAAACTACATTCATCAAGTCTAGTGGTTATTTAATCTTCCCGAGGATATACCCAGTATATGTTACATCTGGATAACCCGGTTATGTTTGAAGATTACCTTTACCTAATATCCACTATCTCTTTGCTTCTTTGTATATTTGTGAATGCTGTATAAGTTTGTTATTATGTCTGGTTCTTACGAAACGTGTTTTTATATGAATTGTTTTGTAATCATTTTTTTATAATACATGAGTCATAACAATTTGTACTTCTTATGGCAAATAATAAGCTATACAGATTGGTTAATTCTTCATTGAGCCTCTAGTGAATGGTGTAACTACCAAAAGACCATGGATGCAGAAGTGATACTTCACTTAGACTTACAAGTGGAGTCAGTTTTGTATGTAAAGTGAATATATGTGTTGGTGCTTTAGACTTCAGATTGTAAGTGTTAAGGTGGTCGGGTCCACTGCTCTAGACCACTCAGACCTTGAAGTATTTGGAAAATATAAATCCTCAGATTAACTTCCTTTCGTGTATTTTTTTTATGTAGACTTTTGACATTGTACTGTTCTTTTTTATCTTTATTCCTAAAAAAAAAAAAAATCTGCCGGGGAAGTCAAAGATCAACAAGAAGATAAATGTCCACAGTCAATATGGCCTTTGGCATAGTTTATGTTCTCTTTCATTCTAGTTACTGGTTAATCAGTAACACGACTACCGGTAATTTATATAGAGGGAACAGATTTGTGAGATATGATCTAGTACAGCTTGACATTTGGAGGTTCACAGATCCAAAAATGGTTTCGAAATTATATTCCACAGTGGCAGTCTTGCTGATCCTTAATGTGTTTGCTGTCTTCAGTGATCAAGGTACAGTATGGTCCAGAGATCTAACTAAAGGTGTGAAGTGAACTAGGTGTGGGCATAAGATAGAGAGCTCATAAAAGAAAAATTATGCTTATTGATGTGGCTGACAGGCGACTCTTGCCGTTATTATATTTCACCCAGACTGACCCTTCTTTGGATATAATATTATACTATAGGGACACAGTATAACAGTATATTAAAATGTAGTGTAACTTTTTAGATTTCTTTACTAAGTAAGACACAATTTTTGTATCTTTTTCTCATATAGTTGTTTTAATAACGTTAACTATCACTTAGGTGTCGCCTGTATTTATCGATGTATACTCAGAGGGCCAGATTCTCATACCTGGCGGCGTAGCGTATGCCATTTACACTACGCCGCCGCAACTTACAGGAGCAAGTGCCTTATTCTCCAAGCACTTGCTCCGTAATTTGCGGCGGCGTAGTGTAAATGGCCCAGCGTATCCCCGCGTAATTCAAAGGGGGCGGCTTGTATTTAAATTAAGCGCGCCCCGCGCATGCGCAGGCCGTAAACGTAGCCCAGTGCGCATGCTCCATAGTACGCTGCAAATACATTGGTTTCGACATCTACGTAATTAACGCACAGCCCTATTCGCGACGAGTTACGTAAACAACGTAAATGATGGAAAAACACAACGCTGTCCCGATGTCCATACTTAACATGGCGTACGCCGGACCTACGCAAGGTTACCCCTCATATAGCAGGGGTAATCTTACGCTTACGCAAATTACGTAAACTACAACGACGGCGCGCAAATACGTTTGGGAATCGGCTTATCAGGCTCATTTGCATATTTGACGCAGAAATCTACGGGAACGCCACCTAGCGGCCAGCGTAACATTGCAACTTAGATCCGACGGTGTAAGTGACTTATGCAAGTTGGATCTAAGCAAAATCAATGCGTAACTGATTCGAAGAATCAGTAGCATAGATACCCAGCAAAAAAAACAGAGATACGACGGTGTATATGGAGATACCGTGGTATCTCATATGAGAATCTGGCCCAGACAGTTTAAATTACAAACAGATAGCAAATCCATTGGCTGCATTACAGCATTACTCAGTGTAAAGGTACAAAAATGCAGTTATCATAGAGAGACATTTTATAATCAATGTGCACATCCAGTGGACAATGCTTAGCAGGCCAGCTTTCATAAGACTATGCACAACAAATTTGAAACTGCATAGAATGGTATCAACATTCAAGTTTGGATTACCCTAGTGGGCATATCTGATCTACATTTTGTCATGTTACAACCAAAAACTTAAATGTATTTTATTGGTATTTTATGTGATAGACCAGTGATGGCGAACCTTGGCACTCCAGATGTTTTGGAACTACATTTTCCATGATGCTCAACTACACTGCAGAGTGCATGAGCATCATGGGAAATGTAGTTCCAAAACATCTGGGGTGCCAAGGTTCACCATCACTGTGATAGACCAACACAAAGTGGCATATAATTGTGAAGTGGAAGGAAAATGATAAATGGTTTTCAACAATACTTTATAGAACCAACTTTCACTGCAATTACGACTGCAATGGGGATGTCTCTACCAGCTATGCACATCTAGAGAGTGAAATGTTTGCCCATTTTTCTTTGCAAAATAGCTCAACTTCTGTCAGATTGGATGTAGAGCATCTGTGAACAGCAATTTTCAAGTCTTGCCATAGATTCTCAATCTAAATAAGGTCTGGACTTTGACTGGGACATTCTAACACATGCTTTGATCTAAACTAGGGTTGTCCCGATACCACTTTTTTTAGGACCGAGTACAAGTACAGATACTTTTTTTCAAGTACTCGCCGATACCGAATACCAATACTTTTTTTTAAATGTGTCCCCAAATGCAGCCATGTCCCCCTACAAATGCAGCCATCTCCCCTATAAATGCAGCCATGTACCCCACATATGCAGCCATGTCCCCAAACATATGCAGCCATGTCCCCAAACATATGCAGCCATGTCCCCCACATATATGCAGCCATGTCCCCCAAACATATGCAGCCATGTTTCCCACATATATGCAGCCATTTCCCCAAACATATGCAGCCATGTTCCCCACATATATGCAGCCATTTCCCCAAACATATGCAGCCATGTTCACCACATATATGCAGCAATGTCCCCCACATATATGCAGCCATGTCCCCCAACATGTCCCCCACATATATGCAGCCATGTCCCCCACATATATGCAGCCATGTCCCCCAAACATATGCAGCCATGTCCCCCACATATATGCAGCCATGTCCCCAAACATATGCAGCCATGTCACCCACATATATGCAGCCATGTCCCCCACATATATGCAGCCATGTCCCCCACATATATGCAGCCATGTCCCCACACATATATCCATCCATGTCCCCAAACATATTGCAGCCATGTCCCCTAAATATATGCAGCCATGTCCCCCAAACATATGCAAGTATTCTATTTAGGCATCAGGGGTATTTGCAGGAGTACAAGTACTCCCGCAAATACTTGGTATCGGTCCCGATACTGATACTGGTATCGGTATCAGGACAACCCTAATATAAACCATTCCATTGTAGCTCTGGCTGTATGTTTAGGGTCGTTGTCCTGCTGGATGGTGAACCTCCACCCCAGTCTCATGTCTTTTGCTGACTCTAACAGGTTTTCTTCTTAGATTGCCCTGTATTTGGCTTCATCCATCTCCCCCTCAACTCTGACCAGCTTCCCTGTCCCTGCTGAAGAAAATTATCCCCACAGCTTAATGCTGCCACCACCATGTTTCACAGTGGGGAATGTGTGTTCAGGGTGATGTGTAGCGTTAGTGTTCACATAGCATTTTGCTTTTAGTCCAAAAAGTTCAATTTTTGTCTCCTCTGACCAGAGCCCCTTGTTTGACGTGTTTGCTGTGTCCCCCACATGGCTTTCGCAAACTGCAAACAGGACTTCTTATGGCTTTCTTTTAACAATGGCTTTCTTCTTGCCACTCTTCCATAAAGACCAGATTTGTGGACAGCAAAACTAATAGTTGTCCTGTGGACAGATTCTACCACCTGAGCTGTGGATCTCTGCAGCTTCTCCAGAGTTACCATGGGCCTCTTGGCTGCTTCTCTGATTAATGTTCTCCTTGCACGACCTGTCAGTTTAGGTGGATGGCCATGTCTTAGGTTTGCAGTTGTGCCATACGCTTTCGATTTTCAGGTGATGGATTTGAACAGTGCTCCATGAGATGTTTAAAGCTTGGAATATTTTTTTATAACCTAACCTTGCTTTAAACTTCTCCACAACTTTATCCCTGACCTGTCTGGTGTGTTCTTTGGCCTTCATGGTTCTGTTTGTTGACTCGAACATCTGGTGTTCGCCTGTTCGCCGAATAGCGAACAATTCGAGGTGTTCGCGGCAAATTCAAAAGCCACGCAACACCCTTTAAAAGTCCATGGGAGAAATGAAAAGTGCTAATTTTAAAGGCTTATATGCATGGTATGGTCATAAAACGTGTTTGGGGACCTGGGTCCTGCCCCAGGGGACATGTATTAATGCAAAAAAAAAGTTTTAAAAACAGAAGTTTTTTCGGGAGCAGTGATTTTAATAATGCTTAAAGTGAAACAATAAATGTGAAATATTCCTTTAAATTTCGTACCTGGGGGGTGTCTTGGATCTGGGTTCCCCTTGTTAAAGAGGGCTTCCAGTTTCCGATAAGCCCCCCACCCGCAAACCCCCACAACCACTGGGCAAGGGATTGGTGATGAGGTCCAGACCCCAAAGCATCCTCCCCATGTTGAGGTCATGTGGCCAGGTTGCGTGCTCAGATAAGGGTCTAGTATGGATTTTTGGGGGGACCTCCACGCCATTTTTTTATTTTGACTCAGGGTTTCCCCTTAGAATCCATACCAGATCTGAAGGGTCCGGTATGGATTTTGAGGGGGGGCCCTACTCCATTTTAAAAAAAAAATGGTGCAGGGTTCCCCTTAATATCCATACCAGACCTGAAGGGCCTGGTATTGAATTTTTTTTTTTTTACATTTTGGTATCGTTTTTTTCAATGACTTTTATCTGTATTTTCGGGACCAGACAATTCATTATAGCCGCGAGTAGTTTTAAATTACTTTTTTTCTTTTAGAAATGTCATTTTGTGCAGGGACTGTTCTAAACACGGGGAAAATGCTACACTTTAGAGGCATATTATAAACACCCCCCAGATTTGAAATTTAAAGGAACATTTCACTTTTATTATTTCACTTTAAGCATTATTAAAAACTTTGCTCCGGAAAAACATTTTTTAAAACTTTTATTTGCATTGACACATGTCCCCTGGGGCAGGACCCAAACTTTTTATGACAATAACTTGCTTAATAACCTTTAAATTTAGCACTTTTGATTTTTCACGTTCGTGTCCCATAGACTTTAATGCCCTTTACACACAATCGATCAAACGGATGATGGGGGCAAGCTTACTGAGGAGAAACAGAAAGTGAGAAATTCAGACAAAGAAAAAAAAAACATTTAGAAGTAAGTGAAACAACAATGCACTGGCTTAAAGGAACCTATGTAGAAAATAAAAAACAAACCGTTACAGCCCCTTAGGGGATATTCTTGGGAGCAGCAGCCGGTGACATCACCTACGCATAAGCTCTGAAAAAACGACCGTTCCTCCAGAGCCCTGCACCGCTGCTGTGACTCCTGTGCACATGCGCAAGAGTGACATCATTGTGGCTTGACCATTCAAGCGGCCGCAGCCTGCAAACCGGGAAGGAATTCCAGGTGAAGATGGAAGTCTCTGCAGCGGTGACAGTGTTTCATTTCAAGGTAAGTCTTCCATAGTGTGCTAGTAGGCAAGTAGGTCTATTGGATATAACCAGGGCTTTTTTTCAGGGGGAACTTGGGGGAACTCAGTTCCACCACCTTTGGCTCAGACCATTTGGTGCCCGCTCACCACAATCACTTGTAAACACAAAAGTCTGGTTTCTGTGTTTACAAGTGACAGCTCTACAGTCTGTGTGTAACCCCCTGAACTCTGCATTCTGTATGTAATGCAATCCTGGTATTTAATGCCCCTTTAAGACCCTTCTACTGTTTGTGAAATCTGAACGGGGTCGTGGTTGAGTTCCTGCACCTATTTTCTGAGAAAAAAAGCTCTGGATATAACACAAAGCATATTGGTAGGGGTAGGTTCATCCTTTGTGGTAAATACATATGCTAGCAGGCAATGCCTACTAACATATTATGCCTTTATGGTACCTTGCAGGGTTTTTTTTTTTTTTTAAATCTTTACTACTGCTTTAACTCAATGGAACCAACTCAAAGGATGCTTTAAAAAATAATTCAAATGATACCTAGTTATATTTTATTCCCCTATCATGTTTTCTTGCTAGTTGGAAAGTGAGCAGAATTCCTGGAGAACAGCTGTCAAAAAACACAGGGAACACTGGGAAGGTGACTTTCCAGGTCATTGGCTTATGTCATAACTGGGGACAATGGCTAACATGAAAAGTGAAGTGAGGGATCCTCTGGCACCATTGCTTCTGTTTTGCAAATTTATGATTTTCTTGATAGGGAAATGTTAGTGCTTGTAAAAAGATTTATTATGCAAAGTACAAGGGAAAAAACACACATCTGGCAAGCACTGTTATATATATATATATAGCTTAAAGGATCACTAAAGGATTTTTTTTTGCTAAATAGCTTCCTTTACCTTACTGCAGTCCTGGTTTCATGTCCTCATTGTTCGTTTTTGCTTTGAAGTTGCTGTAATTCTGCTCTGATCTCCACACTTCCTGCTTGTCTGGCTCCTTATGAAAAATCTCATGGCAGCTTTTCACTGTGGTCCAAGCTGTCATTACTGTGTGTCTAAAACTCCTCAGAACCAATCAGATTCATTTTAAAAACAAAACACTGCCCCGTATTTGTTTGTTTTTGTTCTGTGTGTCTCTTTACTTCACAGAAACATGAAACCAGTTTAAAAGTGAAACTAACCTGCAGGCACATTATATGATTGATGTTTATCTATTTTTAATCATTTTTAAAAGGAATCAGTTAACCTTTATGTCTCTATACCCTGTAAACAGTATTTTGTTTGCCTTTAGTGACCCCTTAAGAGAAGCACATAGACTAGAGCTCACACAGCATAAGAAAATGTTGATGTGTCACAGAAAATCATGTACTCACGCAGAATCTCTGTGTACCTTTCAACCAATGCATGTCAGCCGCATAATACAGAAATGTTGTGGTGGGTGTGATGTTCATGCATACCAAGATACATTACACTCACATTAAGTAAAGTAAAAAGGTACAGCTGTGCTGATTGATATGAACTATTGTTATTCTTCCAAATGCAGTAACTTAAGAAAAATGAAAACTGCTGCATCTCTAATTATCTTCTCCAATAAAGATCAGCTTTGACAAATAAATCTTAATTTCATTAATAAATGCCAGATCTATATTTATCGCTCGGTTGACTATCAGTTTGCAGTAAAAGGCAGCACAGTCCAATCAAAAATGTTCTGAGTGCCAGGTGTAGATTGCATACATGCTGCAGTTAAAGTGGTTGTAAACGCACTTTTTTTACTTTTACCTACAGGTAAGCCTATAATAAGGCTTACCTGTAGGTGTAAAGAATATCTCCTAAACCTGTACGGTTTAGGAGATATTCCCCTCGCAATGCGCCGCTGATTGCAGCGGCGCATGCGCAGCGGGCGATTCTCGGCTAAGGACCGGCAGCCGCCGACCCACTGCCGATTTTAAATCTCCTGCGCGCGTGTGCGGGAGTGACGTCATTGCCGCTCCAGCCAATCACAGCGCTGGAGCGGCGATACCCGGAAGACACGCCGAATCAAGATGATATCTCGCTCGGCGTGGACCAGGTAAGTTTCTCTCACCTCGTTCTGAGGTAAGTATTTCATAATGAGCTAATATGCGGTGCATATTAGCTCATTATGCCTTTTCCCTTGCAGGAGTGAAAAAAAAAAAACACTTTAATCTTACTGTGAAAAGCAGGCTATTAAAGGGCTTATGCCCCCAAAGAATAATGGGCAGGAAGATGTAAGTCACTGGGGCACTAAACTTGCTATGATAGTCATGCTATGGTGAAAGCATGACACAAGTAGTACTTTCAGCTTTCACTCTTACCTAGATGAGTGAAGGATTGAGTGCCATACAGGGAGACTTTTCAACAAATGGGGCATTCTTGCTTCTACTACTACTCTATAAATGCTAACAGTGCCTCTAATGCCCTGTACACACGACTGGCCAAAACCCAAAGTTTTTCCCGACGTGATTCCTCTCAAGCCTGCCTTGCATACACACGTTCAGTCAAAAAAAAAAAAAAAAAACGCTCGACCAAAGCGCGGTGGCGTCCAACATGTATGACGGCACTACTATAAAGGGGACGTTCCATTCAAATGGCGCCACACTTTGGGCTGCATTTGCGGATCCTCTTGTTGATAAAAGTTTGGTGAGAGACGATTCACACTTTTAAGCCTTGTGTTTTTCAGTCCGTTACGAATGTGCTATCTCCATTACGAACGCTAATTATACCAGAACGAGTGTTCCCGTCTCATATTTGATTCTGAGCATGCACGTTTTTTTCCCCTTGAAAAAGCGTGTATGCCCGACCAATCTAACAAAAAAATTCCAGTTTTCTCATCCAGCAAACCGGCCGTGTGTATGAGGCATACTGTAACAAATGTAAGAATTGGCAGGTAGCTAGTATGAGCCAGCTTTCAGTTATCCTTTCATCTTGTTAACAATCAAACAGAATATTGGTTAAAGTGAATCTGTCTGGTAGAAAGAAAGGTAACCAAAAAGCTATCACTGCAATGGAAGAGAGTAAATAGTTATCTTCCTGTGCCTGCGTGTCCACCAATTTATCACACATACTAAAGCCCCATACAAACGATCAGACTATTTGACAAAAACGGTCCGACGGATGTGTTTTATCAGACAATCCGACCGTCTGTATGCTTCATCAGACAATTGTTTTTGGTTTTTGAACGGACAAATGTTCGCTTTGAATGCTCTCAAACTTTCCGACAACAAATATCCGATGGAGGATCATCCGATCGTGTGTACACAAGTCCATCGGACTAAAATCCAAAGTTCAAACAAGCATGCTCAGAACTAATGATAAACATCAGCCAACAATAGCAGAAGTTGTCGGTAAAGAGCTGAAAAGCCACCTTTAAATTGTACATAACCTTCAAAACTCCTGGTAAGAGGCTTATTAAACACGAGAGACAGAGAGCATGGGGAGAGGTGGAGAGCACTGGGGGGGAAGAGAGCACGGGGGGGTGGAGAGCACTGGGGGTGGCAGAGAGCATGGGGGAGGTGGAGAGCACTGGGGGCGGCAATGCATGTATAGGCCTGCTTCTTCTCCAGGGTCCCTGATGGTGGGGATGGACTTGCAGCAACCAGGTCATAGCCCCCAGGTAGTCCCAGCTGAAGATGCGGAGAACACTTGCGTGTGCAGAGTACAGATGACAGGAGACAGAAGGGGGACCAGGAAACAAGCTGAGGTCAGGGCATGCAGCAGACAAGACAACATGGTAGATAATACAAGTATAATGTGCAAAAGCCAGAGCACAGAGAAACCAGAAAGTTGCTCAGGCCAAGCAAGCTGCATTGAACATTTCTATATATAGAGAAGCTGGCTAGGAAGAGGATCAGGAAGTGATAGAAGAGAAAGGGATATAAATCCACAGTAGAGCAGGTGACGTCCATAAGTGAACACAGAAGCAAGCAGCAAAAGTGATTAGAACTGCAAGTCCAGCAAAACCACTGCAACAAGTAGGTGAAAATATCACAAGCAGGAAATTTCAGACTAAACCATGACAGTCAAGTATAGCTACATCTCTGCTGGCTTAATTGAGATCCTGCCAGAGGCGGCTCTAGGCTTTGTGAGGCCTTAAGCAAAACTTCGACACGGGGGCCCCGCCATGCCCATAATGGGTAAAAAAATTCAAGCAAATAAAAATGGCTGCAGAAAGATGCACGGATCTATAACACAGTGATTGAGCAGAATCAAATTAGGTGGCCGCAAGGCCCCTGTGAATGCGAGGCCTTAGGCAACCGTCTAATTTGCCTAATTAAAGAGTCGCCTTTGGATCCTGCAGTCTTGGAGCAGCTTCTCTTCGGGGAAAGTGACAATTGCATACTAGTTATACTACTGCTGGCAAAGTGTTGACAGTAGCAGAATCAACAGTGTGATGTAGTCCTTAAGGTTTTATTGACATATCCTGTATGTGGTTTCACCTTGAAATATGTTTAGCATGTTCTAGTAATTGCTTCCAAGTTCCAAGGACCAGAGCTGAAAAATAGCACCTTATAGAAATATCTGAGAAGGAACCAAGCAGGACTTCAGTGATCATAAAGTCAACTGTGGGTCTAGGGCCAAAGGGGAGCAGGGCCAAGCCTAAAAGTATATCCATTTTTCATTTTCTTGTTTCTTTTGTCCACATTTGGAACTTTGTTGCTAAATTCAGAAAGATAATATTATCACGGAGAGTGGTGCAGGTGATGTTGTGAAGAGTAATGCCGCGTACATACGGTCGTTTTTTGCGATGAAATAAAACAACGTTTTTTAAAACGTCATTTAAATTGATCGTGTGTGGGCAAAACGTCGTTTTTTGTCTTCAAAAAAACGACCCCAAAAAAATTCCAACATGCTTGAATTTTTTGTGTCGTTTTTTAAAACGTCGTTTTTTGTTTCATAAAAAGTCACCGTGTGTAGCAAAAACGTCGTTTAAAACAACGTTTTTCAACCCGCGCATGCCCAGAAGCTAGTTATGAAGCGAGCTTCAATGGAAAAGTGTGGTGAACGTAACCTCGCTTTTTGTGAAAAAAACGATGGTGTGTATGCAACATCGTCTTTGAAAGTGACGTTTCAAAAACGTCGTTTTTTACTTCACAAAAAACGTCGGGTTTAGGCCCTGTACACACGATCACTTTTTGTGATGAAAAAAAATGTCATTTTATGTCTTCTGAAAAATGATCAAAAAAAAATTCGAACATGCTCAAATTTTTTATGTCATTTTTCAAAATGTCATTTTTTGTGTCATAAAAAATGATCGTGTGTGGGCAAAACTACGTAAAAAATTACGTTTTAAACCCGCACATGCCCAGAAGCAAGTTAGGAGACGGGAGGTAAAACTACCATTCATAATGGAGTAAGCACCTTCATCACGCTGTAATGCCGCGTACACACGGTCGTTTTTTGCGATGAAAAAAAACGACGTTTTTTTAAAATGTCATTTAAATTGATCGTGTGTGGGCAAAACGTCGTTTTTTGTCTTCAAAAAAACGACCAAAAAAAAATTCCAACATGCTTGAATTTTTTGTGTCGTTTTTCAAAACGTCGTTTTTTGTTTCACAAAAAGTCACCGTGTGTAGCAAAAACGTCTTTCAAAACGACGTTTTTCAACCCGCGCATGCCCAGAAGCTAGTTATGAAGCGAGCTTCAATGGAAAAGAGTGGTGAACGTAACCTTGCTTTTTGTGAAAAAACGATGGTGTGTATGCAAAATTGTCTTTGAAAAGTGACGTTTCAAAAACGTCGTTTTTTACTTCACAGAAAACGTCGTTTTTTTTTCATCGCAAAAAACGACCGTGTGTACACGGCATTACAGACAAAAAAGCTGGAATCGTCTTTTTTTCATCACAAAAAGTGATGGTGTGTACGCGGCATAATGCCGCGTACACACGATAATTTTTTGTGGTGAAAAAAACGACGTTTTCTGTGAAGTAAAAAATGACGTTTTTGAAACGTCACTTTTCAAAGACGATGTTGCAATACACACCATCGTTTTTTTCACAAAAAGCGAGGTTACGTTCACCACTCTTTTCCATTGAAGCTCGCTTCATAACTAGCTTCTGGGCATGCGTGGGTTGAAAAACGTTGTTTTAAAAGACGTTTTTGCTACACACGGTGACTTTTTGTGAAACAAAAAACGACGTTTTGAAAAACGACACAAAAAATGCAAGCATGTTGGAATTTTTTTTGGGTCGTTTTTTTGAAGACAAAAAACGACGTTTTGCCCACACACGATCAATTTAAATGACGTTTTAAAAAACAACGTTTTTTTTTCATCGCAAAAAACGACCGTGTGTACGCGGCATAAGGCCCTGTACACACGATCAGACATGTCTGATGAGACTTGTCTGACGGACCGTTTTCATCAGACAACTCTGAACTTGTGTGATGGTCTGATGTGAGTACACACCATCGGACCAAAATCCGATCAGACCAGAACGCGGTGACGTAGAACACAACGACGTGCTGAAAAAATGAAGTGCAATGCTTCCAAGCATGCGTCGACTTGATTCTGAGCATGCGCAGGTTTTTGGTCTGATGCTTTTGTCTACTAATTATCAAACCTGTCCGATGGACAGGTTCCATCAGACAGGTTTTAAAGCATGTTTTAAAACTTTGATCTGACGGACAACGGTCTGATGGGCCATACACACCATCGAACTGGTCCGATAAAACTGGTCCGCAGACCAGTTTCATCAGACATGTCTGATCGTGTCTACGGAGCCTAAGAAGACTCTCTATAGTTCTAGAAACATGAAACCACACCTCCTTAGGTCCCTTTCACACTTGTACGACTTCAAAGTCGCGCGATTTTACCGCGATTTCGCGGCCACGATTTTACCGCGATTTTGCCGCGATTTCAATGAATGCCTGTGTAAGTGGCATCAAAATCAGACCAAAGTAGTGCAAGGACTACTATGAAGTCGGCACTACTTAAAGTCGTGCCAGTATGAATGGTGATCATTGAAAAGAATGGAGAATGACTTGTCATATGATTTTGCAGTCCATAATCGTGGGACAAGTCGTGTAAGTGTGAAAGGGCTCTTATGCCGCGTACACACGGTCGTTTTTTGCGATGAAAAAAACCGACGTTTTCTGTAAAGTAAAAAACTACGTTTTTGAAACGTCACTTTTCAAAGACAATTTTGCATACACACCATCGTTTTTTCACAAAAAGCGAGGTTACGTTCACCACTCTTTTCCATTGAAGCTCGCTTCATAACTAGCTTCTGGGCATGCGCGGGTTGAAAAACTTTGTTTTGAACGACGTTTTTGCTACACACGGTGACTTTTTGTGAAACAAAAAACGACGTTTTGAAAAACGACACAAAAAATTCAAACATGTTGGAATTTTTTTTTTGCCCACACACGATCAATTTAAATGACGTTTTAAAAAACGTCGTTTTTTTTCATCGCAAAAAACGACCATGTGTACGCGGCATTACTCATTTAAAACATACCTTGTATATAGAGAAGACAACATGCTTCCTCCAATACTCTATTCTGAGAGTTGTTTTTAGACATGTGCAATTTTTGTTTTTCTGAAATTCTGATGTAATCGAATTTCTCAATTGCAATGGTACAGTACCAAACTTACAAAATGATAGAAGATGAGAAATGGGTTTGTACCATTACCATAGTAATAGACTTGAAAGTTTTCGAATAGTTTCCAAAATCGAGAAGATTTCAAATTCAAATTGTTTTCCAATTTCCAAAGAGAATAAAATAGAATAGAAAATAAAGGAACAGAATAGAAAAAAAATAATAGAATAGAACAAAAAATGTATCTGAAAATAAAATGATATACATTTTGTTTGGGTAAGCGCTGCATAACTGTGCAATTAACAGTTAAAATGGCGCAGTCACGAAGGGGGTAAAGCAGCTACATTATATTGCATCAGACATTGAAGCAAAGGATAGCTGAACAGAAAAATAAAGGATTTTCACAGGTACACAGCGGTCAGTGTAGGTGTTATGAATTATTTTCTTCTTCTTTTTTAACTCCAGTGACTCTTTGAAGGAATTCTGATCCTACTTTAAACTTGTGATAACGTTTCCTTCCAAAAATTGTTATCTTTTTTTTTTTTATTATTTGTATTTTTTGTAGTGTTTGCAGACTTTCTCTTTATTTATTTTTTTCTCTCTAACTGTTCGGCACATTTACTGACTGCTGCATTCACAGAAGTGTAGTCTTTAATAAACACCTCTGTTTAGATGCCAGAATTTTCCTCTGATGCTCCTGAAATTACATATTTCAAAGATAACAAAATAGAACGCGATAATCTGTCTACAAAATCAACCTCCAAAGGGATTCTCAGACATAAAAACAATCTAATTACACTAAACACTATCAACCTGGGAGCCCTGTGTATTTCGCTGATAACAGCTCAAGGAACAGACCCGTTACAGCCAATATCCAGACGATGTCCCTCAAGACAACTTTGTAGTTGGGCCCGCTATTTACAACTGCCTATAGCTTTACATTGCCATAGATATTTTATGGCAACACAAAATGTATGGAAACAATACAAAACAATTTTACACATACAGGTTTTGCTTGAAGGGGTTGTATGGGCTTGTTTAAAAAAAAAAAAACATGTTAGACTTACCTCCACTGGGCAGTTCGTTTTTCACAGCGTGGCCCCAATCCTCCTGTTCTGGGGTCCCACGGTGGCTGTCTCGGCTTCTCCCCGCAAGAGCTCTCTGACTGTATCGCACAGGAGCGCACCCGCAAGCTAACCCCTTTGAGAGAGCGCTTCACAGATGTGGGCTGTGTGAAGAGCTCTCCCAAGGGGGTTAGCTTGCGGGTGCGCTCCTGTGCGATACACTCAGCGACAAAAGCCGCAAAGTGTATCACTCAGTCCTGCCCCCGGAGCGCCGCATCATTGATTTGATTGACAGCAGCGGGAGCCCTTGCCTGCGCTGCTATCAATCATCCAATGAAGAGCCGCCTCAAGCTGGGGGAAAGCATTGCGGGATCGCGCCCACGGAGATTCGAAGCTCAGGTAAGTAAAACAGGGGGGCTGGGGAGCCAGAGAGTGCAGGGTGTTTTTTCACCTTAATGCATAGGATATATTAAGGTGAAAAAACACGAACCCATACGACCACATTAAACGGGCTGTAAAGACTTGTGTTTTTACCTATGCATTAAGGTGAAAAAACACCTTGCTGTGTTCGGCCCCCCAGGCCCCCCCCCCCCCCGTTTTACTTACCTGAGCCCCGAAATTTCCGTGGGCGCGATGCAGCGATGCTCTCTCTACGGCTTTTTGGCTCTTTATTGGATAGATTGATAGCAGTGCAGCCATTGGCTCCTGCTGCTTTCAATCAAATCCAATGACGCAGCCGACAGGGGGGCAGGGCCAAGTCATACACAATGTGGATATGGACGCCAAGTGTATGACACAGGTGCACACCCACAAGGTAACCCCCTCAGGAGAGAGCTTCCCAAAGGGGGTTATCTATTGCGGGGAGGAGCCGTGAGAGCCGCCGTGCGACCCCAGAAGAGGACAATCGGGACAACTCTGTGCAAAACAAATTGCACAGTGGAGGTAAGTATGACATGTTTGTTATTTAAAAAACTCAAACCCAGAGTATCACAAGTAAAAGTATAGTGTTTTTTAAGTAAGTGCATATTGTGTTATTTTGGTATTATTTACCTTAAAGAGACACAATAATTACCTTATGCCAATTTAAGTCAAAGTAACCTCCAGTATACTCACATATCCACATACAGTATCCATGGTCTGTTTGCACAATGGGTATGGGGGAACATGTGACTGCCTACTTGTGACAGGGCTCAGGCCTGTAAAAGAATGGGTGGGGTGCGGGGGGTGACATTATCTTACACCAGAGTTTACCCAGGGTGAGCTTCTGCAGTAGGGAGGTGGAAAGGGAGCAGAGTAGGGAGACAGAAAAGGATATTACCAAAAGTATTGGAACGCCTGGCTTTACACGCACATGAAATTTAAAGGCAGCACAGTCTTAGTTCGTAGGGTTCAAAAATGAGTTGGCCTACACTTTGCAGCTATTTTAAACAATTGAAATAACCTCAAAGAATTGGGATTGTATAGGCAACAAAACAAAAAATTCCAAAATTGAAAAAAGATACAAATTTATTACAAAAATATATAAATATTACAGTACAATTTTAAATAAAAGAAAGACATGAAAAACATGTATATTTTATATAATGTAAATACTGTCCATTATGAGCTGCCATCATCAGATGTTTTTATGACAGATTGAAGCGGATAACCGACGCGTTTCGAATGATAGAAAACATTCTTCCTCAGGGTATATAATAGTATCACATCTATAACAGATCAAAATAAATATTAAACATAGTACAAAAAACCTCACCATTCCACATAGAATTGTGTATAGTGAAAACTTACTTGTCTAAAATAACTGGGCTTGAAAGGTCATGCACTTCATGGCGTCATCAAATGCGGGTGCCTCCACACTGTATATAATGCACAAAAATATATATATATCTCCTCATCCCTGCCACCCATGGGGTGGGCTGAATTAGTAAATTCAAAGATTGGTGTTTAAAAAGTCCTCACCACCACTGCAAAGGGAGAGAGGATAGAAAGGAGGACAAAAGCAAAAAGAAAAAAGAAACAAGCAAAAAAGGGGGAAGAAAAAAATACACACAATGATTATCATGTAAGGGTGGTATAAACATATGAAAAGGGAGCAAAAAAAGATTTTTTATCCCCCAATCCATACTTACCACCGTGACAGAGGATCAAAGTTCTCCCCAAATAGATGCAAGGCCTATTGAAGTAAGCCCTATTCAGCCACAGGTCCATCCATTGCAGCAACAGAAATTTTTGCCTCCTCAATCTCCACAGAGTGGAGAGGAAATGACACCAAACGTCCCCCCTGGCCTTCCTTTTATACTCACCTGTCCACGTTCATGGATGATGGGCCACTCCCATCTCTAATTCATACCTGTGTGTGGAACGACAGGTGTACACGTCCTGTGCGGACGTCAGCTCGTCGCGTCATAAAGACGCGACGCGAATCTTCTACCGCTATTGGCCAATGGCCCGCTGATGTCATCTCCGGAACCGGAAGCTCCGCCGCGGCCATCTTGCTGAAGGGCTTCAGCAATACTAGGTCGAGGACGTCACAGCCGGAACCGGAAGTAGCGCCGCGGCCATTTTGCCAAAGTGCTCCGGTCACACCAGAGGCCTGGCAAAGAGCCCGGACTAGATGTGGGATCGGAACCTGCAAGGGGAGAGAGAAAAGAGGGAGGGGGGGCCATGATAGGCCAGGTAGATAGAATACCCCAGCTAGGGAACGGGATAATGTTGGGAGCTCAGATGGAAAAAAACGCTCCAAAAAATATTATATTAGGCCTTTGCAACAGTGCCACCTGATGGTAATAAGGGGACAATTGAGAAAGCCTAAAGAAAAAAAGGAAGAAAAATACCACCGCTGCCGGGATGTTACCCTGGGATATCATAGACATCCCATTGGGTATATGAACTATCGGGCAAATTTATAGCCCAAAGGTCTCCCCCGGCAGCGGATGGGGGGCAGGGAATTGAGGAGATAGTGCATATGTGAGGAGGACAATACCCCATCCGATACATCACGAGTAGCATAGCCCACAAAATTAACCAGCACAGATTTATAAACAATTTTGTACATATGTACATATATATAACAATGAATAATACATTATGATGTACACTGTCACAGAAATCAATCTGAAAAAACGTGCAAATCATTAACAAAAAAGGTCAAATAATCAAATGAAATGTTGTGTACAACAAAGCATCCTAATAGAAAAAATAAACAAGAAAAAAGAAAAAACCCTATCTATGCATCTCCCATATTTATACTTTCTAGTCTCAAGGGAGGATTCTCCCGACATTCTGAAAACCCCTGGGGTATAGTGAGGAGAAAGATGTAATAGGGATGAAAAAATATCCCAATAGTCAATACTAGGTATTGAACTAACAGGACATTCATCCAAAGGGGAGAAAAAGGCTGAAAGATGATCACATGATTGAACTCCTCAATTTGGAAGTAATTAGTCCGTTTTCCCAGAGCTAAATCCTTCTAAGAAAGGTCTAAAACTTTCGCTCTCATTAAGCCCAGGGGGGGTTGTGGCCCTTAGGTATCTAATCCAGCGCATTTCACGCTGGAGTAGGACCTTGTTCCAATCCCCCCCTCTTAATGGAATGTGGATACGATCTAGTACAGTGAAATTGACTGTTGGCATGTGGTATTCATGGCATTTAGCTATATGTCTGCCAAGTGGAAGATATAAATTGCAAATATGCATAGAATGCATATGTTTGTCAACTCGCTTGTGGAATTCCTGTTTTGTTTTTCCTACATAGAAAGAACCACACTGACACTGCATGAGGTATACCACTCCCCGAGTTTTGCAATTAGCAAAGTGTTTCAGGGAGAAGGTATCCCCATTTGGCAGTGTCAGTGTGGTTCTTCTACCTATTACGGGACATTGAGCACAGGATCCACAAGGGTAGGTACCATGTGTTGTACAGGGATCCTTTCTATTATTGCCCCTATACTCACTCTGAACTAGCATGGTACCAATTGAACCTGCCCTCTTGAAGGTAATCTGGGGTTTCTCTGTAATCAGTTTTTTCAAAATTGGATCGTCCGTTAGGATAGACCAAAATTTTGAAATGATTTGTCTAATTTTGGGATGTTCATTGGAGTAACCAATAATAATCCTGGTTTCTTGTTCTTCACCCTTCTTTGTTTTGGATTTAGGTTTAAAAATCAGGGTTCGTCTGTTGGTAACTCTTACCCTATTGAAAGCTTTTTTGAGGCTGGTCTTAGTGTATCCTCTTGCAAGGAGACGAATTGTTAGAGCATCACTTTCTTTTTGGAAATCTTCGTCTGTTGAACAATTTCTTCTCAGACGAAGATATTGGCTAAAAGGGATAGATTTTTTGAGAGATTCGGGATGAAAACTCCCTGCATGAAGCAGGGTGTTGCCAGCCGTCTCTTTTCTATATAAGGTGGTACTTATTTTCCCGTCAATATCTTTTTTTATTTTGATATCCAAAAAGCTGATTTCTTTATCGTCAAATGACATGGTAAAAAACAAGTTGAAATGATTAACATTCATTAATCTCAATAGTTCAATGAGATCGCTTTCTGGGCCATCCCATATGATGAAAATGTCATCTATGTAGCGCTGCCATACAAGAATGTTGGCAGCGCACATAGATGCATTCTCCCCCAACAAAAATCCCCGCTCCCACTCCCCCAGGTACAGGTTGGCGTATGAGGGTGCGCAGCACGTCCCCATTGCCACACCCTGTACCTGGAGGAAGTGGGAGCCTTGGAAGAGGAAGGTATTATGTTCAAGAATAAAATCCAGCATGGTTAAAATGAATCCATTGAACTTCCAATCTGTTGTTGGTCTTTGTTTTAATACACGACCAATAGCCTCTATTCCCAGGGTGTGTGGAATACTGTTATACAGAGATTCCACATCGATGGTTACAAGTATCGCATCAGTGGGAATAGTCATATCCTCCAACATTTGGAGGAGATGAATCGTGTCCCTGGTGTATGAGGGCAGGTCAAAAACATGGGGTCTGAGGTATTGGTCAATAACTTGACTTACCCCTTCCGAAATGGATCCATTGCCCGATATGATCGGTCTTCCAGGTGGATCCTGGAGATTTTTATGCACCTTGGGCAATGCATACATTGTCGCTTGTCGTGGATGTTTGGTTCTGATAAAGTCCCAAACATCCTTGATAATGGTGCCATTGCTATAGAAATTGTCCACAAGTTGATAGAACTCACTATTGAATCTATCCACAATCGCTGGGGTGATCTTTCGATAACACTGTTTGTTATTGAGGATCTTAAGGCACATCTTTTCATAATCACAATTATTCATTATAACAATATTTCCGCCTTTATCAGACGCTTTAAGAGTTATTTTTGAGGGTCTTCAGGGCGTATTGTTGTTCTATATTTAAGTTGCCACGGTTGTTGTCAATTTTTAGGGTTTCTAATTCTCTGGATGTCTGTTTTACAAAGAGTGAAATTGCAGGATTTAAATTTAATACCGGAAATTTATTGGATTTTAATTTAAAATTCCTATTTTTTTCTTTTGTATCTATCTTATTAATCTCCAGATCGGTCTCCTTTAAATTTTCCTCCTCCCACGCCCCCCCTAGGGAGGCATTTTCTTGTAGTAAGAGATTTAAGTCTCTTAAAGCTTTGAAGTCTGCAGCTTTTAAGTTTGGGGCGACCTCTGTTTCCTGGTCAGTATGTTTGACATAGAGACTTTTATAAAAAAGTCTCCGAGCAAACAAGTGTATATCTTTAATTGCTTCAAAGAAGTCTGTACTAGAACTTGGACAGAAGGAAAGACCAAGAGAAAGAACCTCCTGTTCAATCGATGTTAAGATATGTGAAGACAAGTTTATGATGTTATTACATTCTCTTGTATTATCTGGATTCCAGGATCTATTGTCTGTACTTGAGGGAGTGGGGATGCTGCAGGCACCCCCTTCTTTTCCAAAAAATCATCCAAAGGGGTACGTGGAACCTTTGGAATAGCTCCAGTCTCCCTACGAGGAAAAAGTTTTCCTCTGTTGGAAGGGGAGCCTCTAGTGGAAGCCCTACCCACAGCTCCTCCACCCTTATCAGCCTGCGAGAAGGATACCTGTGAGTCCGTAATTGATCTCTTGCTTATCTGTTGGACCTCTCCTTCTCTACCTTGCTTAGAAAAGGGGCCCTTCCTCTTAGTTGAGGTTCGGCCTGTATTTGAAGAGACAGATGAGGAGGAATTGGATGGTGTATCTGATAGGTAATCATTCATTTTTGTGTCTTTACCTTGGTTATTTGTTTTTTTGGTATTTTTATTTTTATATTTTTTATCCTGGTTCCATTTATAAGCCCTGCCCTCACTGAAGGCATTTTTATCTCTCCAGTATTTTTTCTCTTTTTTAATGAGAATTTGTCTACTGAAAATTTCTAGATGTTCTTTCAGTTTTTTCTCATGTCCAGCATATTCGTCTAGAGTTTTTAGAGGTATGAGACGAGCATATAGTGATTCAATCTCCTTATCTAAAACTTTTAGCTGTTGTCTATACTCATTTTGAAGTAATTGCATTAAATTTGTAGAACATTCATTTAATTTGTTTTCCCAACTCATGTTGAGCTCCTTGCTGATATTATCCAAAATAGGAAAGATTTGAATCCTCAATCCGATAGGATTGATATGTTCACTAATATATCTTTCCATTGATTGGATATGCCAATGCAGGGCAGATTTTTTCTCTAACGTTTTAGTCAAGTTGAAAAATA
This sequence comes from Rana kukunoris, assembly GCA_029574335.1. Lineage (NCBI taxonomy): Eukaryota > Metazoa > Chordata > Amphibia > Anura > Ranidae > Rana > Rana kukunoris. The sequence continues at coordinate 79,722,874 of CM056058.1, read as the reverse complement.
AGGAAAACAAATCTGATGCTAGTTGTTCTTTGCCTTGATAGCTCCTCTCGATCTGTGCCATTAGCTCCTCCCATTGTCCTCCCTGTAAATCCCCCATTGTGGAAATCAAAGGAACAGGATTCTCACTTAAGACCAAAAACAAAAAAAAAAGATTAGGGAGAATAGTATATATGTCAGTGATTAAAAGAATCCCGACAATTTATTGGATCCAAAGTTCTCTCCCATTGGAAAATACCAACTGGGAGAGAAACAAAGTTTTTTATTTTTCTATGGATCCAAAAGAAACATGAAATATTATGCATAGAATATAGAGTCCATGTCTCCGTACATGAGTTGCAGGAGGTTAGTGGGTGTATTCTCCACCCTGGATATATTAGAAAAGAATTCAACTCATGTAAGGTGACATGTAGTTGCCATCATCCCTTGATATGTTAAACAATTGAAATAACCTCAAAGAATTGGGATTGTATAGGCAACAAAACAAAAAATTCCAAAATTGAAAAAAGATACAAATTTATTACAAAAATATATAAATATTACAGTACAATTTTAAATAAAAGAAAGACATGAAAAACATGTATATTTTATATAATGTAAATACTGTCCATTATGAGCTGCCATCATCAGATGTTTTTATGACAGATTGAAGCGGATAACCGACGCGTTTCGAATGATAGAAAACATTCTTCCTCAGGGTATATAATAGTATCACATCTATAACAGATCAAAATAAATATTAAACATAGTACAAAAAACCTCACCATCCCACATAGAATTGTGTATAGTGAAAACTTACTTGTCTAAAATAACTGGGCTTGAAAGGTCATGCACTTCATGGCGTCATCAAATGCGGGTGCCTCCACACTGTATATAATGCACAAAAATATATATATATCTCCTCATCCCTGCCACCCATGGGGTGGGCTGAATTAGTAAATTCAAAGATTGGTGTTTAAAAAGTCCTCACCACCACTGCAAAGGGAGAGAGGATAGGAAGGAGGACAAAAGCAAAAAGAAAAAAGAAACAAGCAAAAAAGGGGGAAGAAAAAAATACACACAATGATTATCATGTAAGGGTGGTATAAACATATGAAAAGGGAGCAAAAAAAGATTTTTTATCCCCCAATCCATACTTACCACCGTGACAGAGGATCAAAGTTCTCCCCAAATAGATGCAAGGCCTATTGAAGTAAGCCCTATTCAGCCACAGGTCCATCCATTGCAGCAACAGAAATTTTTGCCTCCTCAATCTCCACAGAGTGGAGAGGAAATGACACCAAACGTCCCCCCTGGCCTTCCTTTTATACTCAACTGTCCACGTTCATGGATGATGGGCCACTCCCATCTCTAATTCATACCTGTGTGTGGAACGACAGGTGTACACGTCCTGTGCGGACGTCAGCTCGTCGCGTCATAAAGACGCGACGCTCTTTGCAGCTATAACAGCTTCAACTTTTCTGGGACGGCTGTCCACAAGGTTTAGGAGCATTTGACCATTCTGCCAGAAACGCATTGGTGGGGTCAGGCACTGATGTAAACGAGAAGGCCGTGGGTCACAGTCTCCGTTCTAATTCATCCCAAAGGTGTTTAGGTGAAGACTGCACGAAAGTCAAGTTCCTCTGCCCCAAACTGGCTTGTCCATAGCTTTATGGACCATGCTTTGTGCACCGGTCTAAATGGAGGGGGGTGGAGGGGGATTATGGTGTGGGGTTGTTTTTCAGGGGCTGGCCTTGGCCCCTTAGTTCCAGTGAAGGGAACTCTTTAGATGTCAGCATACCAAGACATATTGGACAATTTTTTGGTCCCAACTTTGTGGATGGCCCCTTCCTGTTCCAACATGACCAGTTAAATCTTTATTTGTATGCTTCTTGCTGTTCAATATAGCAAATAACTGCCAGCACCCTCACCCGCATAACCCCTGCTGGCAGTGCTTCCCTCCAAGACTACTCCTGGGTCTCCTCATGGTTGCCGTGCATCTCTTTCCTCCTCCTCCTGGGCCAATAGGATTGCTTCCCCTTTCGCCGATCTGGAAACGGGCCTCAAGACCCACTTCCTGATTGGCCGGGAGGAAAATCAGTGTGACATCAGAAAATATTAATTTACTTTTGGGTGGGCTCGGGGCACCTCTGGCTCCAAGACCCCAAATACATCTCAACTTCTTAACCAATACCATTCACTTCCTACATGTTAATCTCATTCAGACATGAGCTCCTACCCACTCTGCACAACTTGTGTATTCCTATATGATGCTGTATCACCCCTTTGATCTACTACACGTTCTTACTGTGATATCTTACTGGTTTACCAAAATAGATCAATCGATTCTTCCTGTTTTTGCTGTTGTTAGATGAGTATTCAATTTGCTACTGGATACACAGTTTACTATATTTGTACCATGCAAAATCCTTCTATTAAAAAAAAGAAATTAACTCATGACAAACATTTAGCCTAGCATATGCAAAAATAAAAATGGGCTTTGAGAACTTTCAAATGAAATCCCAATATGATCAACATATCCTACTTTTCCAATCAGTGGCTGAGCAATGCTGCTCTTTTATTAGGATAGGGAGATGCTGCTTTATCTGATTTACTGTAGCTGTAGCAGAAATGTGATATTACAACCTGATCAGATATGATCATGTGCCATTAAGGCCAGAATACAGTTCATTGGTCGGAAGAAACTAACAAAGAAACTCTTTGATGTGATCTTACTCACATTTACCAACGTTGGGACATTTCTGTGTTCTGTGCTGTAACACGGAGAGGTCAGAATCGGTGAAGACATTTTAATGTAGCATGAAAAACAGCTCTAATGCTTATCGGCTTAGAATGAGAAGAGTGCTTTGAAATATTATCTATTCTGCTGCTAGGGTAATGAGGCTGTTCATACTGTCACAGTGGGAGTGAGAGTTTTCCAGGATACTTCCGGTCTCTCTGGTTACCCGTGGGTTTGTTAATGACTGTACTTGTGTCCTTAACTATGAACATTAATGTAATCCCTGTTTGATAAGACTGTACAACATAATAATCAGCAGCCTCTTTTCAAGTTTCCATTGACATCTAGTGAAAATAATTAGTATTACATGAATAATAAAAGCAAGAAATAATGACTGTAAAGCATTCTAGTTCAGAATTTGCATTCAGCTCTCAGCTTTTCTTAGAACCCAATGTATTCCCATATGTTTCAGCTAGTTTGGGAATAGGTGCAGGCTCAGGTGCAAGCTTTTATGTAATAACATAGATGGAAGAGTAATCACATTCCATATCTAATATATATACTGTATATATAATCAGGGCTGGGGAAATTAAAGATTAATTCCTCGATTAATCTTTAATTTTTTTGATCAATCAAAATTCTTTTGATCGAACAAAATTCTTGACATCACCGGACAGCCTGGATAGTGAGACTTACCCTGCTGAATGCGAGCAAACTGCACCCATTAGATTGAGGTACCTTTGCATCTGTGGAGCAGGAGGATGCATCAGGCTCCATCAGGGGAAGGGGGCAAAAATAACCATTGTTTTCCTGTCCTAAGCAGTTTTGTGCAGGCAGACAATTTTTGTGTATCGGCAACATCTGTTCTGTGCGAAAGACTGTTCAGTTCTTCAGGGTATATTGTCAATAAAATGTGATCATGTCTGCTTTCAGAAAATATAAACACACTGGTATGTCTGCGTGAATGGCTAAAGTGATGCCTACTATAAAGTGACTGACAGTCAATATACTAGATACGTTTTATAATTAAGTGGTCTTGCATAGCAAGAGCACTTACTATTCTCTCACATATATATTATTATTCTTATTATAGCCAAATTTGCCATCCTAACTCCTCCCACAGTTTTTACGCTACATAGACGAGTAATATATCAAATCGAGCGGCTTGTTCCCGAATAGTGGGCTATTACTTTGTGGAACGTTTCGCCAAATCATTCGCAAAATATCGTTGTTTTCGCGGCGAAATTTTCCCATAGGAATGAATGGTGAGAGCTAGAGCACGAAATGTGAAAAGCTGAAAAATTACATGATTTCCAAACTGCGACCACTCCCTCATTTTCAAGCCGACCTACACAAATCTTATATCAAAATGTTCAGCTGTCCCTGCTGACACTACACGTGTTGACGGCTAAGCGATTGGTCAAATGGTTTTCAAGATACAGACATTTGTTTGCAACACACGCCATCCATCATTTCAATGAAAGTCAATGGAGGAAAGAAAATTGAAAACTGAATATTGCAAGGCAATTTGTAAACTGCGACTGTGCCTTCAATTTTAATATTTTAGAGACATACTATACATCAGGTTGAAGGTCTGGGTCTTGTGATTCGTAAAATATAAAGATATTCGCTGTGCGATTTATAGTTTTTAAAATACAATCATTTGAAGAAGCACAGTAAAAAACAAGCCAGAATCTGAGTGGCTGTTTAGAGTGGCTGTTTGCATGTGTTTACATTGGTTTCCTAGGACACGATGTCTCCTCACACACAGCTGAGGGGCTTTCTATAGCTCCTCCCACACAGCTGTGAGGTGATATGGCTGTTTTTCAGGCATATCCCACTTTTAAGTACACAATGGGGTTTATTTCCTAAAGCTGGAAAGCGCAATATAAGGCTCACTTCTGCACACAAACCAATGAGCTTCCAGGTTTTAACTGAACAAGCTGGGGTTAGAAGCTTATTGTTTTTTCTGCAGAAGTGAGCCTGATATTGCGATTTCCAGCATTAGTAAATAAACCCTAGTGTGTACTTAAAAGCGGGGTATGCCTCTATTTGGCTCTGCGTAACTTCTGCATACTCTGCATATAGCAACCATCCATAGCATCCAGTCCATAGCAACCCTCCATAGCAACCCTCTATAGCAACCACTCCATAGCATCCAGTCCATAGCAAACTGTCCATAGCAACCACTCCATAGCAACCAGACCATAGCAACCAGTACATAGCAACCAGACTATAGCAACCCGTCCATAGCAGCCCGTCTATAGCAACCCGACCATAGCAACCAGTACATAGCAACCAGACTATAGCAACTGTCCATAGCAACCAGTCCATAGCAACCAGTCCATAGCAACCAGACCATAGCAACCAGACCATAGCAACCAGACCATAGCAACTGTCCATAGCAACCACTCCATAGCAACCCCTCCATAGCAACCCCTCCATAGCAACCCGTTTTTGATGGGGCAAATAGGATGGTGCAATTTTGATGGGCATAGCAACCCTCCATAGCAACCAGTCCATAGCAACCAGTCCATAGCAACCAGTCCATAGCAACTGTCCATAGCAACTTGTCCATAGCAACCCTTCCATAGCAACCCGTTTTTGATGGGGCAAATAGGATGGTGCAGTTTTGATGGGGTAGTTTTTGATGAAGCAGTTTTTGATGGGGCAATGGATCGAAATGGATCGACACACACTGTTGGATCACATTTACATCTACAGGGGCACCATCACCAGTCAGGAGTATTGGTGAAGGCAAGAACACGTCACACAATTTCCCCAGAAATTGTACCTTTTCTAGTTAAAGTTAAACTAACGTTCTACGTTTTTGTATGTGCTTTATAATTAATCGAAATGAGTCGATTAATCGATTAAAATAAAAATCGATTAATCCAACACGAAAATTGTAATCAGTAACAGCCCTAATATATATATATATATATATATATATATATATATATATATATATAGCGCTACCCCCAAGGAGCCGCTGGTTAGATATGGGACCGGCGTGTTACCTCTGTAGCATGTCTAGGGGGTATGATGAAAGTAGATGGTGTGAGCAATGATAGAATGTCCAAACAGCAAGGTGTCGTTTTCTGTGCTTTTATTCTTGTGCCCAACACGGCAACAGGTAACTTCAGACGAATAGAGGAGGGTGGTGAAAGAAGAAGTTGCAGGTGCAGGCCTTAACCATGTACAAAAGCAGTCCTGCTTCAATGATACCTATGCGTCGTCACCACTCCAGCCGGAGTGGGTGTAGTGTACCCGGACAGTCTCTCTCACAGAACTGGCAGCCTGAATATCACTCGGAACCCTGAGAAGGAAGCAAGCCTCTGCCACAGACTTGGCTCAATGTAATAGGAGTGGTATCTCTGCAGCAGGCCCTTGCTCTGGAACGTAACTTGGTGGAGCGAATTCTTCTCATTAAAGTAGTTTGCCTGAATTGTCTTCAGGTAGGTCTTGATTTTGGGTGATCGACTGACAGGTTGCCATAGAACAAACTCCCAGTGTCCGGTCACCTTGATCCCCGATGGCTTGTCTGGGCCTTATTGGATCACCTGCCTCCAGGCTCTCCTCAGACAGCGCAACTCGCTTGGGATCTTCTCTTAGAAGTGAGGACCGAGTAAGTCACTGGGGCCTCTCTGCAGCTTTAGTTGCTCCGGGCCATTAGGGCCCAGAGTCAGAGACTCCGCGTAGCACGTGTGCCCCGGCCTGGTAGGCCATAAGGCCGGGGCCCATGATGTGCGCACACCCTAAAGGTGGGTGCCGCACCCGGATCCAACCTCGAACTCCCGAAGCCAAGATGGCGCCCTAAAGAAGTACCCTCTCCCAGTATGCCCCGCGAGGGAAAGCCTCCTCTGATTGGCTGCTGACATGAAGGCACTCTCGCTGGTTTCCACTGCTGCCACCTGTAGTTCCAAGATGAAAAGGTATCTTTGGAACACAGAATGAAACAACAGCACAGCACTAAACTAACATAAATCATATGGATGAGAGCTGTGTAACTCTCTCATCCCCCTCTAAATTTGAATAGCGTCTGTACTTGAACGTACAGGGGCGCTACATATATATTGTAGGCATTTGGGGGTTTAACTCAAGTGGTAAATGCGTTTTTCAGTGAGTCCACAGCAGTCAGATGTTAGGTTTGAGGGCATGGCAGCCCATTTTTATTGAAAGGAAACAAAATAACAGTTCAGATACAGGATTTCCCACGCAGGGGTTCTTCTCCAGTAATATTCATATAATCAAAATGCCAAGCCTCCTGGCTCCTAGGCTTACTTAGCCTTGCAGTACTGTACCTGCTAAACCTGGCCCACTCCTGGCCTCAACAGGATTCTCCAGCCTACTGTCTCCCAGACTTCCGGACTTCCTTCAGCCCCCTTTAGACTCGCTAGCCACCTCAGGTCTACCAGCCTCCCAGTCCGTCAGGCACGAAGTCCCCCCACACCAAGGATGTAGTCTTCCACAGGGCAGACAGCTCCCCACACACAGGTCTGTCTTGAACCAGCAGCCGGCTGCACACACTCCACCTTCCTCTCCACTCTGCTCTCACCAGTCCCTCATTATATTGCAGCTGGCCACACAACCTGCTGTTTTTTCACAAGAACTGGATACTTTCCATAGGGACAGGGAATCTCACTATTACAATATATATATATATATATATATATATATATATATATACACAGTTAATCAAATTTCAAAAACACGGTTGCCAGTCACTGAGTCTTTTTCAAAGGCTTTTTATTCAACCACAACATTGACGGAACAAGGGGAATGGAGGGAGAGGGAAAGATTGGGTACCTTTCTGTAGAGCAATGAAACCTTGAGATCCCTGAGACAGGTGCACTCACTGTCGTTGGATCTTGCTCACCCGGACAGGCCTCTGCAACATGGCCTGGCAGCCGGAAATGATGTCAAAAAGTGAAGGTCTTTGCCACAGACCTTAAAGAAACCATAGCTGCTGAACGATCCTCTGTCACAGGATCCAATGATCAGAATTTTCCTCAGCAAACTCAGTTGCACAGTATAAAAAAGTCCCTTTAAGTCGACCTGGCAATACTGTAAAGCAGATAGGTCAGGATGCGTCTTCCAACTGAGGTACCAGGCACCTCTCGGGATACCAGCTTCCAGCTGTGTCCTCTCCAAGACAAGTCCTCCCCCGGTTCCTTCAGTTGAACAGCTTCTTCCCGCAGGACAGACAGCATAGGACAGTGATGGCGAACCTATGGCATGCGTGCCACAGCTGGCACGTCAAGCCCTCTCTGTTGGCACTCCAGGGGAATCCCCAGCCAGACAGTCACTTGCACTGACGGTGCAGGCAGGAAGGAGTCGGCTCCCTTCCTTGCATCAGTCATGTAGGTGAGTGTAATGGTCAGGTAGGTGAATGTAAGTGTCAGGAATGTCAGTGTATGTGGCACAGTGCATTCTGCATTCTTTTTGGTTCCTTAGGGCTTATTCAGAGTGATGATCAGTCCCATCCTCTGTACAGAGCCGCTGATAGGTTTAATTCTGCGTTGGCAAAGAGCTTCCAATACACTCTGACTGTCTGTAACTTCCAACACGGAACCAGAGGGGACAACGACATCTGCTGGTACCCGTGGGAAATACACCCAACACAGTCAAAGCTGAAGCAAAGGCTAATTTAGCCTTAAAACACAAATCTGAAATAACTACATTTCAGATATTCCACTAAATTTGAATAATAGCTCCTGGTCAACAGGAGCAGGGCGCTACACACATTATATATATATATATATATATATATATATATATATATATATATATATAATTCCCTTCCGTAATAAATTATTTCTGTGGTTGCTCAATGATGAAGAGGTAAGTAAAACCCTGGACAGAGGCGTAGCAGTGGACGTGGTATACTTGGATTTTGCAAAAGCGTTCGATACAGTTCCCCACACACGGCTCATGTGTAAGGTAAGGTCTACAGGATTAGATATATCGGTTTGTAAATGGATAGAAAACTGGCTGAAAGACAGAATTCAGAGAGTTGTGGTTAATGATTCTTACTCTGAATGGTCCAAGGTTATCAGCGGTGTACCCCAAGGTTCAGTGTTGGGTCCCTTACTTTTCAATATATTTATAAATGATATTGGGTCTGAGATCAAAAGTAACATTTCTGTTTTTGCAGATGACACCAAGCTATGCAGTGGAATAATGTCCTTGCAGGATGCCTCCAATTTACAAGCCGACCTCAATGCTCTGTCTAATTGGGCGACTATGTGGCAGATGAGGTTTAATGTTGATAAATGTAAAGTTATGCACTTGGGGGCTAAGAATATTCATGCATCATACATGCTAGGGGGAGTACAACTGGGGGGATCTGTAGTGGAGAAGGATCTGGGTGTTTTAGTTGATCATAAGCTCAATAATGGCATGCAATGCCAAGCTGCGGTTTCCAAAGCGAGCAAAGTCCTTTCTTGTATTAAGAGAGGTATGGACTCCAGAGATAGAGATATCATTTTGCCCCTGTACAAATCATTAGTAAGACCTCATCTGGAATATGCAGTCCAGTTTTGGGCACCAGTTCTCAAAAAGGATATCGGAGAACTGGAGAAAGTGCAGAGAAGGGCAACCAAACTGATAAGAGGCATGGAGGAGCTCAGCTATGAGGAAAGATTAGAGGAACTGAATTTATTCACTCTTGAGAAGAGGAGAATAAGGGGGGATATGATCAACATGTACAAATACATAAGAGGTCCATATAGTGAACTTGGTGTTGAGTTATTCACTTTAAGGTCAACACTGAGGACAAGGGGGCACTCTTTACGTCTGGAGGAAAAGAGATTTCACCTCCAAATACGGAAAGGTTTCTTCACAGTAAGAGCTGTGAAAATGTGGAACAGACTCCCTCCAGAGGTGGTTCTGGCCAGCTCAGTAGATTGCTTTAAGAGAGGCCTGGATTCTTTCCTAAATGCACATAATATAACTGAGTACTACGTTTTGTAGGTAAAGTTGATCCGGGGTAAATCCGATTGCCTTTCGGGGGATCAGGAAGGAATTTTTTCCCCTCCGGTAGCAAATTGGATCATCGCTCTGCTGGGGTTTTTTGCCTTCCTCTGGATCAACTGTGGGTATGGAGTTGGGTGTATGGGAGGATGTACTGTGTTTTACTTTGTTTTATTTTTTTTATTTTTTTATGGTTGAACTGGATGGACTTGTGTCTTTTTTCAACCTGACTAACTATGTAACTATGTAACTATGTCTCAATGATAATAAGCAAAATGCAGTACCCTATAGCAGTGGTCATCATCCCTGTACTCAGGGCCCACTAACAGGCCAGGTTTGCTAGATAACTGAAATACATCACAGGTGATATCATTTGCTGCTCAGTGATTGCAGTATTCTAGTAATACATAAAACATGGCCTGTGAGTGGGCCCTGAGGACAGGGTTAATGACCACTGCCCTATAGCAATCAGTTACAACTCTTACAATTATCTGACTTCTGTAGCCCTGAGCCCAGGTTCACACTGGGTACGATTTAGTTCGATTTGAGATGCAATTTCACATGTGAAATCCCATCTCAAATCGGTGGCAATTGCCGGCAATGACACCGTCCTAATCGGTGCGACGCCGCATCTGCGGCACTGCACCGATTTCAAAAAGTAGTTCCTGTACTACTTTTTGCGATTTCAGGACGTGATCTACATTGACATCTGTACAGAAACCTGCACAGATGTCTCCTAAATCTCGCCGAAATCGGGACTGCCAGAGGGAGTGAAATCGCGCAAGTTCAGCTGAAATCGCGCGATTTCACAGCAGCCCAGTGTGAACCAGGGCTGAATCTGACTTTACTTTGCACTAAGGCTGGGTTCACACCTATGCGAATTGGATGAGGATTAAAAACGCATCCAATTTGTATGTCATTAGAAAATACATTCATTTTAATGAGGCTGGTTTACATATGTGCGATGCATTCACACTGTGCATTGCCAAAAAAACATGTGCGTTTTCTATGCACTGCGGTGCAAATTGTCTGCACATTATCTTCTATGGGAATGCATCTGATTTGCAGATGTGTTCCGTTCTGAACAGGAAATTCTCTCCCTGCTCACTACACTTCAGGTGGAAGCTTGCTTAGAGCAATAGGCACAGATATCCAACTGTTGATTGTGTACTGCCTCAATCGTGCATGACCACTTATTTATAATTTTATATATTAGAAATAAACATTAAATACAGGCTCTTCTGTGATACATGTATACTAGGATTTCTAATGAGAAAACCCAGCACTACCTTTTAGGTTGGCCAACATTATACAATTTTCTTGCATGCTGGCTGCAAGGGTACATATTAGATTGTATTTAATATTTCAATTTTACGTGTCTAATTGATAACTTTTTTGTTTATTTTGATTGTATCCTGAGTATATCCAATAAATACAGAAACTATATATAAAAACTCAATATTGTCCCTTTAATGATGTCACCTGCTCCAGGATCCAAAGATACCCAAATCAGATTTTAATTTACTCTAATACAGTTCATTAACAGATGATCTCTGCTGGTTGTTATGTTTCTATTGCTCTCTGCACTGCCCAGCCAAATAGACCTGAATAAACTGCATACAATACATTTAAGTAAATAAAATTGTGAAATCCTTCGCGCTAAAAACAATCAATGTGACTATATAACAATGATCAGATTGCAGCAAAAACTAATAGTGTTTACTATACACAAGTGAAGCATAAATATAAAAGTGAATTTGCGCAAAAAAACACACATCAATCCATATCCAACATAAGTGATATAAATATAAATATAGTGAAAAAGTAGAAAAATCAATTAAATAGAACAGAAAAGTCCATATGTGTTGGAAAAGTCCATGTAATGCAAACGTGCAGTGCACAAAAATAACTTTCAGTGAAGCTGTAAAGCTGGCGATAAAGTGCTAGTGCTCCTCCGTGCATTCAGCCTCTCAGGCCTCTCACCTTAGTGGCATATATACATGCCGTGATAATAAGTCGTGCCACTCCCAACACACAGCCTCACAGGCCTCTCACCTCCAAGTAGAACAATATAAGCCTCCAAACAAATCCTCTGGGTAAATTCAAAGATAGTGGGCGACACCAGGAGCTATTCAATCATCTCTATGTCTTGTAGTACCCCTTCGCTGTATCACTCGGGGAAACATAAAGAAAAATAGGCCTCCAATGGTGTAGTATGTCACAACGTATATATTTATTAAAACAAAGTAATCTCCTTACATCAATAAAAATCAAAGCAGGCATAAAAAATCAATAGGCGGCATCTGCCATATATCTCACGTCACTTCCAGGTGTACGTCTGAATCCCTACGCGTTACGGCTCTCTTGCCTTCATCTGGGGAACCTGATTTGGTGTGGCAGCATTCAATATATATGCCGTATGGCAGATGTCTGTCAATCTGCCATAATTGCGGGGTTCAACGGAAATTGTCGATTCGCCATCTTGTCGGAGTCCGGTGGATTCGAACTTTGGGCGGAAGTGTAAATTCCGTCATTCTAAACTCCGTCGGGGTATAGTTAGTTCGATCGTTATACCGCCATCATTCGCCATTTTGTCGAAGTTCAGTGTCTCCTATCATTGACCGGACGTACGTACGATCGTTGGACAGACGCTCTACTCCATTTTGTCGAAGTTCAATGCATATGTCAATAGACCGGAAACACATTCGATCGTAAGGCGGACCTAGTTCGCCATTTTGTCGAAGTTCAAAACATCCGATCATTGACCGGAAACCGACACCCGTCATCACTGGACCTCCGACCAAGACGTTTCTGATAGGGCTATTCTTATCAGTGATAAAAGAGTCATCCACACTCCCATAAGATCAGACGTAGTTTGCATGTATCTCCTGCACATGCAAACTTGGTCTAGTGTTCTGTCCATATATAAAATTAGATAAACTATATATATATGTGGGACATATTATTAAAAGTGGACTAAAATGATAAAGATTCCTCGATAAATGATGTAAAGTTATTAAAGCCATGATCAGGTGCATTAGTCATAGAGAACATTAGAGATCTCCATAGAGGTTCATCCATATTCCAATCTAGGGCTATAATTTATTCTGCCTAGGGTAACGGACGTACACCTCGATTAAGCACACCTCATCTCAATAGCTCATTCACATTTACATTCCAGAAACTACAGTATACAGGCAACAAGTATAAAATCAATCTATTAAAAATATTAAAATATTAAAAAATATAATAAAATATTAGAAATTACTCAAAAAACAGTTCAAGTCAAATTCTACATTGAGGCCTCTAGGAGTCAAAGTATTCATACTATGTATCCATTTTGATTCTAATTGACTAATGGTTCTCACTAAGTGGCTCCCTCTCCACGATTTGTTATATTTATCAATGCCCCAGAACTGTAACTGTTTGGGGTCTTTGTTGTGAATGTTTGGATTTTTTTTTGTGTGTTGTACTTGCAGAGCAATTTAACACCTTTAATTGTCTTGATATTTTTTTTATTTTTTGATGTTTCAGATGTCTGTCCCACAAGAAAGGACAATCTTATTGGTCAAACCTGCCAGAAATCTTGTATGCAAGATCAAGAGTGCACTAAGAATAGACCAAAATGTTTGTGTGATGGAGACTGCGGAATGAGCTGTATCAAACGTAAGTCCATATTAAATAGTGTTTGGAATTTTAAAAATGAATTGCTTTATCTTTAATAATAAAAATGTAAGTCATCAGGGTGAAGAAGATAAAGCTGAGCAAATTACGATGTATGCTGGCAATGATATTATTTTCAATGATACAGGCAGGGTCTAATGCCCCCTTACACACGATCGAAATTTCCGATGGCCTAAAATCTGATGGAATTTTTTGTCTGAATTCCGTTCAAGCTGTCTTGCATACACACTGTCAGACCAAATTCTGACCATTTTTTCTCTGAAAATAGATGCAGGAACTCGACCATGACTTCCCAAACCCCTGCATACCTTCCAAACGGCACCAAATAGTGGATGTGGGCACATTAACAGTAGGAGAATCTTAGTGCACTCCTGGTATTTAGTGCCCCTTTAGGTACCAAGTGCAAAGTTGGTGGGGGGGGGGGGAGTTTACACACAGAGTACAGAGTTTGGCGGTGTACTATGTACATAGTGTAGGGTTTAGGGGTGCTCTGCATGCAGATTACGGAGTTCAGCCTTCATACACATCTCACTTTCATCCCTCTCTCAGCTCTGACCTCTACATACAACCCCCTCCAATACCCCATCTTTTCCCCTTATTAAAAGCACCACCATCTTCCATGTGTCGTACTTTTGTTGCTGTATTAAGCTGAAGCACCCAGCTGGCTCTAGTACCTATCGCACACTGTAGGTGAGATCTACAGGGAGATCATCCAGTAGGTGTGTTGGCATCTACACTGCACCCTGGGCACCTGGATCGTTGGAAGACATGCTGTCCCTTCTAAACACAGAAACCGAACATGTGTTTACAAGTGGTAGTGGTGAGCAGGGAGCAGAAGACCTGAGCCATAGGTGGTGGAACTGAGTTCCACCAAGTTCCAGCTGAAAAAAAGCCCTACTTTAACCTAAATATTGGGGTTGCTTTACCAAAGACTGTGTACTTTGCAAAGTGCAGTTGTACTGTGCAACAACAGTTACTCCAGAGCTTAGTAAATGAGCAGAGGAAGCTCTGCTGACCATTATCCAGTCACATGCAAGCAAAAAAGCTGTTTTATCCTATTTTATTTTCCTTGCACGTGATTGGGTATTCTTTGCAGTGAAGCTTTACCTAATTTACTAAGCTCTAAAGCAGGGGTCTCCAACCTGAGGCCCGAGGGCCAAATGTGGCCCCTTGCTAGCCTTTATCTGGCCCTTGGGGCACTATTCCTCTCACTGACACAAGCCATGGGGGTACTATTCCACTCACTGACACCAGCAATGGGGCACTATTTCTTCCACTGACACCAGCAGTGGGGCACAATTCCTCCCACTGACCACCAACCCTGAGACCATATTTATTTTCCTATTTATTTTCACTGATAATGGGCCGGAACATTTTTCTACCACCGTTGGCCACAATCCAGCCCTCCCAAAGTCTGAAGGCAAGTAGACTGGTCCTTTGTTTAAAAAGTTTGGAGACCCCTGCTCTAAAGCAACTGCCCTTGACAGAGTGCAACTGCACATTGCAAAGTGCACAGTCTATTTGTCTTTAGTAAGTCAACCCCATTGTGTCTAATAACCTTCAAATTGAGTATAAATTCTCTTTTGACACCTACAGAGAATTTTTTTTTTTCTAGAAAAATCCCTTGGATAATATTTTCAGATCACATCACAATAACAAACGTATTGACCCTTGACTTCATTCTACATATTTTCAACTTGGCAAAATGACGTTCCATATAACTTCCATTTACATCTTTATAATCTTGCCTCGCACCAGACAGTGGCTGGGTCACTAAAGCTAGTTCATTACTGAGAACTGCTCACCCTACTGTCTAATGTCCATACATCATAATTATACTAATACAGCCAAGCTGCAGAATATGAAATATCACATCACATCATCTGGAAACACATGAATAAAATATCAAGTGACTGAAAAAAAGCATTTAATGCGCCATGGGAAATGCGCTGTAAAATTACAGTTCAGTGGTATGTTTATCACAGAGAAACATTGGTTTGACTCCGTGGCACACATGTTACAGAGAAGGGCATTGTGGTAATCCAGATGCTCTGTCTGCTAGATGACTTTTATCACCAAAGGGAAGGTGACCAGATGGTGCTGCCTCCTCTCATATCATCATTCACATCTGACGTATTAAAGGTGCACAGTGTCCTCAAATGATTTTATACTGCACAGAATTCACAGATAACATTAAATGTATTTGCATTTTATCTCCATCCTTCTGGTATATCTGGACATTGCTGGCCCTATTTAATAAGAAGGTGCAAAGCATGCAAGAAGCAGCTTTATTGTGTGTATCTACAAGCTTTTAGTTGAATCACACACCCTTTGTCAAGTTTTATGCCACGTACACACAACCGTTTTTCCAGTCATGCAAAAAAATCTAAGTTTTTCTCGACGTGATTCCTCTCAAGCCTGCCTTCCATACACACGTTTATAAAAAAAATGCTTGAGCAAAGCGCGGTGGCATTCAACACGTACAAGGGGAATATAAAGGGGAAGTTCCATTCAAATGGCGTCACCCTTTGGGACTCTTTTGCTAATTTCTGAGCATGCACATTCTTTTTCCCCCTTGGAAAAGCATACACAAAAGCGGTTTTCGCGACAAGAAAAAGAAAGACGGGAAAAACAACGAGAAAAAACAGAGCAGGTTCTAACTTTTTTGCGGGCAGTTTCCTCGTCGAGTATATGGAGTATATGGAAAAACGATCGTGTGTACGCGGCATTAGATGAAGGGTGCAACTGACAGCTTATGGTTATATGAAATAAACCTAAGAGCAAGACAAGAAGCTGAGGGCTGTATCTTTGGATAGATTATACATTTTTGAGTTAATGAGGACACTCCTAACAGTGAGGCAAACTTACGTTATTAACCGCTTGCCAACCGCCGCACGTGCTTTTACGCTCAACAGAATGGCACGGCTGGGCAAATGGGCGTATATATACGTCCCCTTTAATTTGTCAGCCTTGTGGTCACAAGCTCCGTGACCGTGCCTGTGGGATCCGTGGACTCGATGTCCGCCGGTGTCCCACAATCGTGTTACAGAGCTGCAGAACGGGAGAAGCAAGTGTAAACCATTTGTGGTGAAACATGTTAGGAGGTGGCCGTTTCTCTGGGTGTAGACACCAGAGAAACATTGATGCTTGAATGTAAATTTAAAGGCCACTCATCTTTTATTTGCAAAACCATTCTTAAGCCTCGTACACACAAGTTTTTGGCTGGGAAAACTGGCCGTGTGTATGCTCTATCTCAGGCGGCGTACACACGACCAAGGTTCTCGCTAGAAACCAGCGAGAACCTCGCTGGAAGCTGCATTCCAGCGAGAACCTCGGCCGTGTGTACGCTCTCGGCGAGCATCCCGTCGGGAATGCCGTCGAGCAGAAATAGAGAGCATGTTCTCTATTTGCTCGACGGCCCGCCTGGATGAATGGCTGGTTGCCATTCCCGACGGGCGGGTCGCCGAATCTGACGGCCGGCAGAGAACCTCGACGGGCGGAACGATGTGTTCTGCCCGTCGAGGTTCTCTGCCGTGTGTACGCGGCTTCAGTTTTCCCGACAGGAAAACTGACGGAAAAAGAGAACCAGCTTTCTTTTTTCCCACCGGGATTCCCGGCGGTTTTAAACCCAGCAGTTTTTCTATGGGAAACACTGCGGTGGAGCATACACACAGTCAGGATTCCCAACCAAAGCTCTCATGGCAGTTTTCCTGTCGGGAAACCCAGTCGGGTGTAGGGTGAAAAAGTTACAGAGCAGGTTCTTGGTTTTCCCCTTGTGCGTACGAGGCTTTACAAATAAAAGCTAATCAAAACAAGCCTGGACCGATTAATAGTTGCTGAATGTGACAATGGATAAAAGGTATTTGTAAAACGTCAGACAACTCTTTATACATGTGTGAGTTGAATTGAACTATTCATATAGAGGGAATGATGGCTCCTTGAATCTCCTTTAGGAAAAGGGAGCCTTTACTGCAGGAAGCATGGCATCACTGTGGGTGTGAACCGAAAAGAGAAGTTAAGTGGAACTAAGATGAATGGGTGGATCCTGAACTCGTCCAACTACTCTGAGGAGATTCACCTGTCCACCCTCCTGCCCATTGTGATATTTTGTCACATTTTTATTGGCGGTTTTGACCTTGCCAGCAATTGATTTTGTTAAATTCTGGGGTCAGCCTGATGCCTGCCTGGCACTGATGGTAAGGACAGGCCTCTTATGGCACGTATACACGATCGGAAATTCCGACAAGAAAAACTTGGATTTTTTCTGACGAAATGTTGGCTCAAACTTGTGTTGCATAGACGCGGTCACACAAATCTGGAACGCGTTGACGTACAACGAGCCGAGATCAATGAAATTCAATAGGCAGTTCGGCTCTTCTGCTTGATTCTGAGCATGGGTGTTTTTTTGTGTGTCGGAATTGCATACAGACTAGTGGATTTTCCGATAGGAACTTTTTCCATCGGAAAAATTGAGAACCTGCTCGTAATCTTTTGTTGACGAAAATTCCGACAGCAAAAGTCCGATGGAGCAAACACACGGTCGGAATTTCCGACCAAAAGCTCACATCGGACTTTTCTTTTTGGAATTTTCGATCGTGTGTACGCGGCATTAGACTAAGTGAGTTTATGTTTTATGGGTGCTCACTAGGGTTGTCCCGATACCGATCAAGGTGAAGGGTCTATACGCGGCGCGGCAGGGA
The DNA here is from genome assembly GCA_029574335.1 of Rana kukunoris. NCBI lineage: Eukaryota > Metazoa > Chordata > Amphibia > Anura > Ranidae > Rana > Rana kukunoris. The sequence goes on along the minus strand of CM056058.1, from coordinate 79,704,799 downwards.
ACACTACAGCTATTCAAATGAAAGCTGTAATGTTCCCCGCGCTGATTAACTAGGCGGCGGCATCTAGGTATGGGGAGACATGGCTGCGTATGTGGGGGGACATGGCTGCATATGTGGGGGACATAGCTGCATATATGGGGGACCTGGCTGCATATGTGGGGGACCTGGCTGCATATGTGGGGGGACATAGCTGCATATGTGGGGGACATGGCTGCATTTGTGGGGTACATGGCTGCATATGTGGGGGGACATGGCTGCATATGTTGGGGGACATGGCTGCATTTGTGGGGGGACATGGCTGCATTTGTGGGGGGACATGGCTGCATTTGTGGGGGGACATGGCTGCATTCGTGGGGAACATGGCTGCATTTGGGGACACATTTAAAAAAAAGTTTTGGTATTCGGTATCGGCGAGTACTTGAAAAAAAGTATCGGTACTTGTACTTGGTCCTAAAAAAGTGGTATCGGGACAACCCTAGTGCTCACAGTATAACTTTGATTGGCATTGTTGTTTGGTACATTTGGAAAGTTCAATAAAGCTGTGGCTGTTCCCTATTTCCAACCTAATCAGCTCTGTTGTCTTTTTGGGGGGGCAAGGTATTGGTTTATTGGTCATAAATGAGCCTATGCTACTTAGCAGTTATGAGTTGTGACCTGCACAGATGTAGCACCCTATAGCAACCAATCAAAATTAATTGTATTTCATTCTTTTTAAGAGCTTAACTAAAAGCTTGTTTACTGTTATCATTGAAAGTGAAAGTAAAAGAAAATCACAAATTTTGGTTTGTCCCCAGAAAAGTAATAGAAGATAAATCTTCCAAAGGGAACACTAGTTTTGGTGACCTGGGGGTCCCCAATAAATTCCCTAATTTGCAGGGATTTTTCTTTCACTTCCTGTTTAGCTATGGGACAGGAAGTGAAGGGAAATCTCCACAATGAATCAAAGATGGCGAAAAAAAAATATTCTTCCCTTACTCTATCCAAAATGAAAAATAAAGTTTTGCCCATAGTTCTCCTTTAACGCTTAAATGGTTGTTTCTGATTACTGCACTTTGCCCACAGACTGCACACTTTGCAATTATTATGGTTCTTCAACAAACAATAAGGCAGTAATATTGTTGTGTTTATGTTAAAGCTCGCAACAGCTGCCCCTGGCCTGTGACCATCGAGAATGCTAATACAAGTCTGAATCAGAACACAAAAAACTTTGGTGATCATATGACAGTACTCTGTAATCCAGGATTCAAAATGGCCAATGGACAGGAGATGGCACACAGCCGTTGTCAAGGAGATAAGAAGTGGAGTGTGACAGCACCCTGTGAAGGTAACGGCAACATGACATGATTCATTATTATTTTAGCGCTGTAATCCCTTTGCATTTTTAAACACATTATCAGTGGGAATGCCAGAGGATGGACCTGGGAACAGCTGTTTTCCTGCTTCTCTCAGAAAGGGTGCTTATCTATCGCCTTCTATTCTAAATCATCACTATTTAACAATTCTAACTACCAATGCCCTGACAAATATTATATATATATATATATACTGTATATTAGGGCTGTTGCTGATCAAAATTTTTGTGTTCGATTAATCGTTTTTTTTTTTATTCGATTAATTGACTAATTTCGATTAATTACAACGCACATACAGATTCCCAGTGCAGCTCCCATTAACTGGAAAAATGGATAGCAGGATACAAAAAACACACAAAGGCAGCGCTCGATAGGAATAGCATTAAAACTTTTATAGTCTTCAAGTAGGTAACAAAATAAATATTGCACTGGAGATAAAATCGATGTAGCTACATAAACTGTAAAAATGGTGCGAGTAATACCAAACGGTAGCAAAAGCAGTTATAATAACATGTAGCTAAGTAGGATACTGGTATAAAAATGTGTACAACGGTACTACTGCTGAATGCAGATGAGGAGAGGTTAAAGCGGAGCTCCAGCCGCAATTTTTTTTTTTTTAAAGTCAGCAGCTACTAACAGTGTAGCTGCTGACTTTAAATAAGGACACTTACCTTGTCCTACTTGCCCGCGCTGATGGGCCCCCCAATGCCAGTCCCACGATCGCTCCGGGTCCCGCGCCGCCATTTACACTATGGGAAACAGGCAGTGAAGCCGTACAGCTTCACTGCCCATTTCCTACTGCGCCTGCGTGAGTCTCACGCTGGCTTGTGAATGGGCGCGCTGCTCTCTGAGAACACACACAGTTCCCAGAAAGCAGCGCGCCCCATTCACAAGGAGAAGGACAAGAAGAAAAGGCACCGCGGAGTGGAAGAGGCAGATTACGGACTTCCGCATAGCAACAGCTATTTCGGGTGAGTATTTTTTTTTTTTTCAGGTTTTTTTTATTTCATTTTTTTAAACAACATGGGAAAATGTTGTTTTCCTGGGTGGAGCTCCGCTTTAACATCAGTCCGTCGGCATGTAGATGTCCCATGAAGGGAACTATCACAACTCCCAGTGGATGGCTGTACAATCCCAGGTTGATAGAGGGAAGTAATAGAGGGAAGTGTAACAGCCCTTGCATGTGGCAGATAGTAAGGTCCCGCTGGCATGCAGATATGGAGGCACAGCAAAGGAGCCCTTCAGATGGACACGGCAAGCTCCGCCGGTGTCCATGTCGTTACCAGATCTCCTACGGAACTTCCTGAAGGCCCAGAAGCCAGCGGAGAGGTAAGTACCAATCAAAATAATTTTAATCGATCAAAAAGATTTTGATCGATCAAAAAAATTAAAGATTAATCGATCAATTAAAAGTTAATTTGCACAGCCCTACTGTATATAAATAAAATATTACATTGAATATAGTAACGATTTCCAATAAACAGATATGTAGCTCTACCTGCGAAAGGGCCGTTGGCTGATGATGGTCAAAGGCACAGTTACTGTAGGTTTGTCTAAAAGCTAATAGAGAAGGAGATAGATGGACAGATTGGGGTAAGGAGTTCCATAGGATTGGAGAAGCTCTGGAAAAGTCCTGGAGACGAGCATGGGAGAAAGTGACGAGGGAGCTAGAGAGTAGAAGATCTTGAGAGGAACAAAGAGAACGAGTAGGTTGGTATTCAGAGACTTGTCTAGTGATGTAGCTGGGGGCTAAATTGTAGATGGCTTTGTAAGTAGTAGTATTTTAAATTTATTTAGTTGGGTGAGTGGAAGCCAGTTGAGGGATAGTTTAATTGAAGTAAGAAACTTCCTATATAAATGTATAATATTTTTTAAGTCCTACTAAAGCATAGAAGTAGTTAACTCTTTTATAAAAAAAAAAATATATAAAAAATCCCAGCATTGATCCGTTTTTGAGGTATTTTTTGGGGGGATTTGAATAGAGTGGAATAGGATAAGAACCTGTTTCAGTTTTCCTGCCCTCTCTGGCATAATTTTTGAGAGTTTATCTTAACATTAAGGGCTCATTTACACTTGCTTTGTGTACTGGTGCCCAGTAATGTTGGAACAGGAAGGCCATCCCCAAACTGTTCACCCAAAGTTGGGAGCATGAAATTGTCCAAAATGTCTTGGTATGCTGACGCCTTAAGAGTTCCCTTTACTGGAACTAAGGCCGCGTACACACAATCGAACATGTCTGCTGAAACTGGTCCGCAGACCAGTTTCCGCAGACATATCCGATCGTGTGTACAGCCTAGCAGACAGGTTTCCAGCGGACAAAAGTTTTAAAACATGCTTTAAAACTACTACGACTAACCAGCGGACAAAAATCCCCCACATGCGTCGAATGGATTCGACGCATGTGTGGAAGCATTGAACTTCCTGGATTGAGCACGTCGGTGACGTATACGTCACCGCGTTCTCTGTCCGAGGGGATTTTCGTTCGATGGTGTGTACACACCGCCGGACCAAAATCCTGCAGGAGACATGTCCGATAAAAACGGTCCGTGGACTGTTTTCATCGGACCTGTCTCCTCGTGTGTACGGGGCCAAGCCCAACCCCTTAAGAACAACCCGAAACCATATTCCCCCTAACACCAAATGATTTGGACCAACGCACAAAGCAAGGTTCATAAAGACACAGATGGGCGAGTTTGGGGTGAAGGAACTTAGCTGTCCAGATCTCAACCCAATAGAACACCTTTGGGATGAATTAGAGCGGAGACTGCGAGCCAGGCCTTCACATCCAACAGCAGTGCACGACCTCACAAATGCGCTTCTGGAAGAATGGTCACACATTCCCTTAGACACACTCCTAAGCCTTGTGGACAGCCTTCCCAGAAGAGTTGAAGCTGTTATAGCTGCAAAGGGTGTGTCAACTTAGTTCATGTGTGTAAAGACTGTCCGTGTGCGTGTCCCAATACTTTTGGCAATATAGTGTATTGGTTTATCTTTTATGACTTGGCAACTTTAATCTCCACCTTTATGATTGATAATGTCCTTCACTTGTTTTCCCTTTGTTCACACTCATTAAAATGAAATGTTTCATTTCCCATCTACTGTATATCAGGATGCAGTACGTTGCTATACATTATTATGTTGCATTGATGTTGTTTTTATTAGACATTAAAAAAAAATCAATCTGTTTTTTTTTTGTAGCAATATCTCCTTGTGGTGACCCTCCTGTAATTGAGGATGGCTCTTTTGTGAAGTATGGAGATCCTGTGACAGGGATTAGAGCAAAGTATATATGCAGTCCAGGGTAAGTTTGGATTTCTACTTGGTTTTATCATCAAAGGTCTGTACATATGAATATACTTTTGTTAGATCCTGTTTATACTATTGTTTATGCGGCTTTTCATTACACTAAAAAATGTAAATAGTAATCCAGATAAGCGGAAGTCACTTGAAAATTATTGACGGTCTCAAATGCGGCTCCTGACACTTTACAATCACATTTTTGTGTGTGTTACATTGCATTACATTGAGTTAGATCCGTGTTTCTCAACCTTTTTTCATTCTAGACAGTGACACCATTTGATAATCTGCACAATCTTGAGATACTTCTTTCTAAAATAAAATAAAAACGAAACTAATAGTTTGACTTAAAGGGTTGTAAAGGAAAACATATTTTTTTCATAATAAGCATCCTTTACCTCCTCTTTTCACTTCCTTATTGTTCGTTTTTGCTCAGAAGTTGCTCTATTTCTTCTCTGTTCTGTTCACTTCCGGCTTGTCTGATTGTTACTTACCACCGTGAATAGAGGCTTTACTGCAGTGGTCAGTAACATGCTCGTCCCCTCCTGGGAACTACATCTGTGCGGCAGGACGCTCTCTACGTGTTAGAGACTTCAAGAAGGTGTGAATTACTGGGCGTGTCGCAATGCATACTGGGAAATGTAGTTCTTACACGAACAAGCACCACAAACCGGGAAGTGAATGAGAGAATAGAAACTAGAAAGCTGGAGGTGATATAGATGAAGGAATTTAATAGGTATTTACTCGTTTTTTAACAGAATCATTACACTATTCTGTCTGCCTACCTTGCAGACATTAATTTTTGCCAAAACATTTTTTTCCTTTACAACTCCTTTAAAGTGGATGTAAACCTGAAAATGTTTTATTTATTTTTTGATGTCACGATGTACAGTATAAGATTTCCTATAATCTGTGCCCAGTCTTGTAACACAGAGTTAATCCAGCTCTGAGCGATCCTCTTTTATTGTTCAGTGAAATAAAACAGACTTGCAGAGAAAAACCTTAGTCCGTTCTGCCCCCTTGCTGTGAGTGACAGGTTATTTACATATGTCATGCATTAGCCTGGAGACAGGCATTATTTTTTTAATTCCCACCCCCACGCCTTTTCTGGATTTTGACTGGATGTTAGTGATCATAGCAGAATTTAGTGTAAGGAATACACAGGAAAAAATGCATGTTGACAAGGGGAGTGTAGAGGAGGGCAGGGAGTCTACGGACATCACGACTCCACCCACCGAGCTCCAGACAACAGATCCACCCACAGAATCTGCAGTTTTTCAGTTCTTAAAACAGACAGAGGGGAGACATTTGACAGGTAAGGATACATGCAGGAGGCATCTATATCCTTATAGATAAGCACTATGGCAGTAGTTTAGAAAGGTTAAGAGTTGGTTTACATCCACTTTAAAGCAGCAACATTCACACACGTAGAACACCCAATGTTAGAGGTGATTTATACTTCTAAAATAAATAAACCTTTGCACACTGATATTGCAAACTAATTTCCCAATGTGTCTCTTCTCCCTCGGTTTCTCTTCCTCACTCAGCTATTGTGACCCCAGTGCTGATAAAGAGGGGGAGGGAAAGGGCAAACAAGTATGCTGGGCAGGTGCCCGACATCCCCCTTATCAACCCATGATGTCACCAGTAGGTGGAATGCTGACATCTGGAAGTTGCAATGGTGCACATGAAAACCCATGGCTTTGGGTAAATTAAAGGCAGGTTTCATCCACCCACTGGCTGGTACACAATTTTTGGCCAATATCTAGGCATTTTGCCTGCTGAAGAAACCTGAAGGCATCCTGACTGAAAGAGGCTGAGTTAGATAAACCCATTCAAAATGAATAAGTTATAACACACCTCAATGTTGGACTAGCTGTGTTATTTGTATGTACTCTAAGTGACATTGAAGAGAAAGCAAAAGTAAAAAATAAAATAAATCACTGGTGTCAATGGGAATAAAAATAGCCCCCACCATTGGAGTCAGTGGCAATAATAATAGTCCCCATCATTGGAGTCAGTGGTAGTAATAATAGTCCCCATCATTGGAGTCAGTGGCAGTAATAATAGTCTCCATCATTGGAGACAGTGGCAGTAATAATAGTCCCCATCATTGGAGTCAGTGGCAGTAATAATAGTCCCCATCATTGGAGTCAGTGGCAGTAATAATAGTCTCCATCATTGGAGTCAGTGGTAGTAATAATAGTCCCCATCATTGGAGTCAGTGGTAGTAATAATAGTCCCCATCATTGGAGTCAGTGGCAGTAATAATAGTCTCCATCATTGGAGTCAGTGGCAGTAATAATAGTCTCCATCATTGGAGTCAGTGGCAGTAATAATAGTCTCCATCATTGGAGTCAGTGGTAGTAATAATAGTCCCCATCATTGGAGTCAGTGGCAGTAATAATAGTCTCCATCATTGGAGACAGTGGCAGTAATAATAGTCCCCATCATTGGAGTCAGTGGCAGTAATAATAGTCTCCATCATTGGAGTCAGTGGCAGTAATAATAGTCTCCATCATTGGAGTCAGTGGCAGTAATAATAGTCCCCATCATTGGAGTCAGTGGCAGTAATAATAGTCCCCATCATTGGAGTCAGTGGCAGTAATAATAGTCCCCATCATTGGAGTCAGTGGCAGTAATAATAGTCCCCATCATTGGAGTCAGTGGCAATAATAATAGTCCCCATCATTGGAGTCAGTGGCAATAAAAATAGCCCCCCATCATTGGAGTCAGTGGCAATAATAATAGTCCCCCATTATTGGAGTCAGTGGCAATAATAATAGCCCCTATCATTGGAGTCAGTGGCAATAATATTAGCCCCCCATTATTGGAGTCAGTGGCAATAATAATAGCCCCCCATCATTCAAGTCAGTGGCAATAATAATAGCCCCCTATTATTGGAGTCAGTGGCAATAAAAATAGTCCCCATCATTGGAGTCAGCGGCATAAATATTAGCTTTTATCATTGGAGTCAGTGGCAATAATATTAGCCTTCATCACCGGTGTCAGTGGCAACAATAGTCCCATCATTGGAGTCAGTGGCAATAATAATAGTCCCCATCACTGGAGTCAGTGACAATTATAATAGTCCCCGTCATTGGAGTCAGTGGCAATAATACTATTCCCCATCACTGGAGTCAGTGGCAATAATAATAGTCCCCATCATTGGAGTCAGTGGCAATAATAATAGTCCCCATCATTGGAGTCAGTGGCAGTAATAATAGTCCCCATCATTGGTGTCAGTGGCAATAATAATAGTCCCCATCATTGGAGTCAGTGGCAGTAATAATAGTCCCCATCATTGGTGTCAGTGGCAATAATAATAGTCCCCATCATTGGAGTCAGTGGCAATAATAAAAATCTTCATCATTGGAGTCAGTGGCAATAATAATAGTCCCCATCATTGGAGTCAGTGGCAATAATAATAATCTTCATCATTGGAGTCAGTGGCAGTAATAATAGTCCCCATCATTGGTGTCAGTGGCAATAATAATAGTCCCCATCATTGGAGTCAGTGGCAGTAATAATATTCCCCATCCCTGGAGTCAGTGGCAATAATAATAGTCCCCATCATTGGAGTCAGTGGCAATAATAATAATCTTCATCATTGGTGTCAGTGGCAATAATAATTGATGTCAGTGGCCGCAGTAATAACCATCAGCGCTGGTGTCCATGGATACAATGACTCCCTGCATTGATGTCAGTATCAGCTATAATAACCTCAGGGAATGATGTCAATGGTTTCAATGATAACCCTCATCCCCGGGTTCAGTGGCCGCAGTGATAACCTCCAACATTGGTGTCATTGCTCACAATTATGACCTCCAGCATTGGTGTCATAAGCCACAATAATAAACCCAACGGTCCTACGATAGAAAATATATTAGGAAGGAAAACCTTTTCTGTACAGATAAATAATCACATTTTCTCCCTATACAGCTTCAGGCTTGAAGGTCAGGATGTGACAGAGTGCCTTGAAAACAACACATGGACGAATCCTGCTCCTCTATGCCAAAGTATGTCCTGCATGTTTTGTTGTTTCCCTCAATGAATTAAATATTTAATTATATGTAAAAGTATAAAACATTTTATTGTATTCTGCACCCTAGTATACTATATTCACTCAGGGCTGTCTTTAATGTTGATTGGACCCTGGGCAAAAAAACTCTTGGGGGCCCCCCCATGCAATTTTGCTCTTCATCTGCTCTGAGACATACAATAAATATAAGCAAGACTTAAAATCTGTTTACTGTATCAAATCAGACAGTGATTGCTATTGGTTGCCAGAGGTTACAGCCAGGATGTCATTACCACTTACTGACTGGTTGCTAGAGGTTACAGCATACATTACGGTTTACTGATTAGTTGCTAGAGGTTACAGCACATGATTTATTCTTGTTGATTGGTTGCTAGAGATTACTATACAGTAATACTGCTCACTGATGGGTTGCTAAAGGTTACAGCACATCATCTCTTCATCATATCAATGTCGCTGGCCTCAGCTATTTACATATGAATTGTGCCGCTATTTACATATCAATGTCGCTGGCCTCAGCTATTTACATATGAATTGTGCTGCTATTTACATATCAATGTCACCGGCCTCAGCTATTTACATATGAATCCTGCCTCTATTTACATATAAAATAGAAATAATACATGTAAACACAGCATTAGTAGCAGCACTTCACACTGAGTTATTAGGACACAGCACATGACTAAAACTTCAAGGGACAAGGGAATTTAAACTGGGATAATTGGCAAGTATGAGGCAGCTGATTTGGGCCCCACAACAATGACAGGGCGCAGGGCAGCTTCCCATTTTGCCCTGCCTTAAAGATGTCCCTGTATTCACTACAAGATAAGAATGCTATGGGGGTTATTTACTAAAGCTGGAGAGGGAAAAATCTGGTGCAATTCTGCATAAAAACCAATCAGCTTCCAGGTTTCATTGCCAAAGTTTATATGAACAAGCTGAGGTTAGAAGCTGATTGGCTACCATGCACAGCTGCATCAGATTCTGAGTGTACCAGTTTTAGCAAATTAACCCCTGTGTACTACATTTTTTGTCTTGAACCTTTGCTTGCATTTTGTTTTTGCAAGTTTGGCCTTTGTTGGCAGGTGCCCTGCTTTATCTCTAGTTTCTTTCTCCAAAACAAAGTTTTTTTTGTGTACTATGTGACCTTTCCACACTGTCATTAACTAATGTAGTAAAGATCCACCAGTGCCAAGCAGGGCAAAGGAGAACCTGTGATGTCACTGGAAGGCTGGTAAAAATGAGATATGTGTATAGGTAATTTCTTAAAAATATATATATACACACGCAGAGGGAGAGCTAGAGGCAAGAAAGGAGGGGAAGTAAGTTGCAGATTGGCTGTAATTAGGGCTGTTACTGATCAAAATGTTTGTGTTCGATTAATCGTTATTTTTTTTAATCGACTAATTTCGATTAATTATAACGCACATACAGATCCAACTACTTTTAGCTGATCTCCTTGCAGGCTGATTCCCAGTGCAGCTACCAAGCACTGGGAAAATGGATGGCAGGATACAAAAAACACACAAAGGCAGAGCTCGATGGGAATAGCATTAAAGCTTTTATAGTCTTCAAGTAGGTAACCAAATAAATATTGCACTGGAGATAAAATCGATGTAGCTACATAAACTCTAAAAGTAAGTAATATCAAACGGTACCAAAAGCAGTCATAAAAACATGTAGCTAAGTACTATACTGGTATACAAGTGTGTACAACAATGCCACTGCTGAATCCAGATGAGGAGGGGTTAACATCAGTCCAGCATGTAGATGTCCCATGAAGGGAACTATCACAACTCCCAGTGGATGGTTGTAGAATCCCAGGTTGATAGAGGGAAGTGATAGAGGGAAGTGTAACAGCCCTTGTGTGTGGCAGATAGTAAGGTCCCGCCGGCATGCAGATATGAAGGCGCAGCAAAGGAGCCCCTCAGATGGACACATCAAGCCCCGCCGGTGTCCGTGACGTTACCGGATCTCCCACGGAACTCCCTGTAGGCCCAGAAGCGGAGAGGTGAGTACAAATCAAAAGAATTTTAATCGATCAAAAATATTTTAATCGATCAAAAAAATTAAAGATTAATCGATGAATTAAAAAATAATTTGCACAGCCCTAGCTGTAATGCCTTCTAGTAGAGATGCAGGGCTTTATTTTTTAAAGCTATATATATATATATATATATATATATATATATATATATATATATAAAACATAGAGAGGGCACAATGGACTATAAATGGTGCATATGGGCAAACAATTTAAAGTTAATTTTGCTATCTTTATTCACATAAGATTAATGGATAAAAACATGTATATAACAAGACTGAACAATGAAATCCTTCTTCAGCATGGTGGACTCCCTTGTAGACTCCAAATATGTACAGAGGGTCCTAATTCACCTTGATGTTACCTTTACGCATTTTGTGGGATAACCTGAGAGCTCCAAGGGGTAATTGTCTAGACCAGTGATGGTGAACCTTGGCACCCCAGATGTTTTGGAACTGCATTTCCCATGATGCTCAACTACACTGCAGAGTGCATGAGCATCATAGGAAATGTAGTTCCAAAATATCTGGGGTGCCAAGGTTCACCATCACTGGTCTAGATCATCTTAAATCTAAACAAATCAATGTGAGCAAAACGTCACTTCAGTACATATGTACCCATACAAAAAATTAATTCATGCAAGTGTATATAAAAATACACTGAACATTAAAATGCATTGTGCTAATTTACTCCTTGGAGTCAAGCTTTTAGGCCCCATGCACTCGAGAAGCAAATGCAAACACATCTAAAGTCACGTTTTCAAAAGCAAAAACCGGCATTTAAAACGCCCGTTTTTGCCGCGAATTTCGCTGCGTTTTGCCGCGTTTTACTGCATTTTACCGCGTTTGCGGCTATCAGCGTTTATAGCACAGACATTGTAGACCCTCCCAAAGCTCTGAAAGCTATATATTTTTTAACTATTTCTGCCATTTTCAACAGAGAGCAGCAGCAGACTTTCATATGCAGACTTGCATACTTTAATTTGATTCTTCTTTTTTTAAATGGATCCCATATTGAATATGTGCCAAGAAATTGTCCATACGTTGCTCTTGCTGAGGCTTCAACGCCGTCGCAAACTACGGGAGAGATCCGTTGGCAGAGCTCGTCACTATTGGACCCATCCGTTGATGGCACAGAGATTTTCAGTTGGCTATTTTACCAATATGTATGTCCAGCTGCGTACTTATCCAGAGAAATTTTTCAAATTCTGAAGTACGAAAATTTGTAATTCAAAAATTGAAAAATTTCCAATTTCCAATTTTCGAAATTTGGAAATTCAAATTTTTCAAAATTCGAATTTTCACATTTCGAATTTGTCAAATTTCGAATTTGTCAAATTTCGAATTTGTCAAATTTCGAATTTTCAAATTTCGAATTTTCAAATTTCGAATTTTCAAATTTTGAATTTTCAAATTTTGAATTTTCAAACTTCGAAATTTTCGAATTTTGAAATTTTCGAATTTTTCAAAATTTCGAATGAAATTTCGAAAAATTCGAATTTCGAAATTTCGAAAATTCGAAATGTGAAAAATTCGAATTTCATAATTTCGAAAACTGAAAAATTCGAAAATCGAAATTCCGAAAATTCGAAATTTTTCAATTTTCTAATTTCAAGTTTCGAAAATTTTCGTATTTCAAATTTCGAAAATTTAAAAATTCGAAATTCTAAATTTCGAAAATTCGAAAATTTAAAAATTCGAAAATTTAAAAATTCGAAATTGAAAAATTCGAAATTGAAAAATTCGAAATGTGAAAATTCGAAATTCTTAATTTCGAAAATTGAAAAATTTGAAATGTCGAAGTTTGAAAATTTGAAATGACGAAATTTGATAATTTGAAAAATTTGAAATTGAAAAATTCGAAAATTGAAAAATTCGAAAATTGAAAAATTCGAAATTGAAAAATTCAAAAATTGAAAAATTCGAAATGGAAAAATTCGAAATGGAAAAATTCGAAAATTGAAAAATTCGAAATGTGAAAAATTCGAAATTTGAAAAATTCGAAATTTAAATAATTCGAAATTTGAAAATTCGAAATTTGAAAAATTCGAATTTCAAAATTCGATATTCTAAATTTCGAAAATTTGAAATTTTGAAAATTTCAAAATTCGAAATTTGAGAAATTCGAAATTTGAAAAATACAAAAATTGAAAAATTCGAAATTTGATTGTCCACTTGCCACATCGCCTGGCCACGTCACCTGCCACAAGTTGTGGATTGTCCACAATGCAATGCAAGCAATTACAGTTGTTTAGTGTTTTTTTTTATGTTTTTTCATCATTTGCCATCATTTTTTAGATTTCTAATGTAAAAAAATAGGTCACCTTTAAAAACGTCTATAAACGAAATCGCGGCAAAACGCCGGTACCGCGTTTTGCCGCGATTAGCGGCGTTTTGCTGTGATTTGCATCTGAAACGCGAAAACGCCAAAAGCTTCTGAACCCATTTTTTTGCGTCTGAAAAAACAAGCCTAAACCCAACTGCCTCTAACCTCAAAAAAATGTGAATGTGTGCATGGACACATAGGATAACATTGAATGTGTTCAGGGGCAGTTGAAAAAAATGCCCAAATGCCTCTGAACTCGAGTTTACCAGCGTCTCGTGTGCATGGGGCCTTACTTTACCTAGATGCCAACCAGGAAAATGCATCCCCTCCTGGACCAGATTCAAACTATTGCCAACTTTTTTTCAGTGCCATTTTGAATTTGCTTTTACAGATTATTATAAAACACACTTTGATGCTTGAGAAGTGTAGTGATACGCCTCTCTAGGAGCCTGTTATAATTGTGCTAAGGTTTGGCCCGAACTCACTGGAAACTGCCACATGACATGCCATTCCAATCAGCTGTGCCCTGCAGAAGCATGTAACAAAGGTGCAAGGATGCTGGTGACATCATTGACCTAATATACCCACATGACCATATTTGATCACTTACATTGTCCAAACATAGCCATCTGGCTGTATTAGGTCAATGATGTCACTAACATCCCCAGACTCTGTTTGTCTGGAGCCTTAGCTCATTCCTACTCATGATGACAAATTAGGCTTACTCTATAAAGCTAACACATAACAAAAGATTTACTGTTTTTCATTTTGTAAAGCAAAATTTTTTTAGCTGGTTTCAATGATATTTGAAAATTAGAGTCACATGTCTAAAATACATTTCAGAGCCCTTGTTCAAAACCTTTGTGAAATTAACATATTTGGTCTGATAGATACGTGCAGGGGCAGACAGACAACTCATGGGGCCCCCGGGCAATAGAAGATTATGGAGCCCCCAGGCTTACAGATGGCCACCAAGCCAGGTGGCAACAGAGGCGGGGCAGATAAAATCTCGGGATTTTCACATCAAAAGCATGTCGGTTTCGGACATATCAGGGAGAGATGTAAAAAAAAAACACAGATTTTTACATACTGTCCCTGCTTTTAATAAGTCTGGTAACCCTCATAGGGCCCCCTAGTGGCATGAGGCCCTCGGGCAGTGCCCGAGTTCCTCAATGGTCAGTCCGCCCCTTGATACGTGCAATTGGATCACCATTGTGAAAATATTGAATTCTGAAAACTGCATGTGGTAAATACTAATGATAGCATTGAGGATACTAACTTCCTATATTTATTTTTATATTTCTTTGAAGGTGAAACAAAGCATAATTAAGGGAATATTCAATTATTCCCATGATACTAATACAAACAGTTGCTCCTGCAGTTCAAGCACCTCTGGCATAAGGCTGCTATTTGTCCCCGTTTTTCAGAGAAGTCCCCATTTTAAGGGGTTTTCTCTTAGAAAACAAATGCCTTTGCCACATCCCGGCCACAAAGAAAGTGTAAACATTACACTATGCAGATGCCTCGGCTACCCCAGTATGGCACTGCTGATCTGTATAGACAATTGCACATACAAGCTAATATGTGTGTATTGTCATTTTGGGGGTGATTGAGGCACCTGCACAGTGTAGTGTTTACCCTGCACTGCCTGGCGGCCTGGGACATGCTGGGGATAGGCATTAGGAGAGACCCCCACTTCATCAGACATAATTACTCCTGTTCTCCATGTGATACATACTGTTGATATCTGAACTGTGTGCGTTAAAGGGGTTGTAAAGGTTCATGTTTCCGAGGATTAGCGCCCCGAGCCCCCGTTTACTTACCTGACCCCTTGAAAGACCCGCGCCATGAACATGCTGGCTTCTCAGCCGGGCTTCTCGGCTTATTCATTGGTTGATTGATAGCAGTGCAGCCATTGGCTCCCGCTGCTGTCAATCAAATCAATGACTCAGCGCCGGAGGTGGGGGGCTGAGTGATACTATGGGTGCAGGCTGTATCATGGGAGCGCAAGAACTAACTCCCATGGGAGAGAGCTCCCATGAAGGGGCTATTTCTTGCAGGGAGGAGCCGAGACAGCCGCCGAGGGACCCCAGAAGACCAGGATTGGGGCCACTCTGTGCAAAACAAGCTGCACAGTGGAGGGCGCGCACCCAGGAATGTCTGCGACCGTTGGGTCACGGCTAAGGCCTTTTGCGCAGCTGTACAGTCCATGGGCTGTCTATGTCTCTGGAACCCTCCTGGGGAAGACAGTCCTGCAGTTTAATTGAGCAAAGCTAAGGCAGCAAACACAATTTAAGCCCTGGTTCACGTTGGTGCAATTTGACATATCAAATCGCATGTCAAATCGGCGGAAATTGCTAGCAAAGGAGCCGTCCTAATGTAAAGTAGTGTAATTTAAAACAATTGCATTACAATTAATACATTTATTACAAAAAACAAACAACCTACAATGTAAAGTAGTGAGTGTACAGCTTGTATAACAAAGTGTAATTTCTTCAGTGTTGTCACATGAAAAGATATAATAAAATATTTACAAAAATTTGAGGGGTGTACTCACTTTTGTGAGATACTGTATATACTGCTGATGAGAAAAGGTATTTAGCAGTTTATATTCACTAAAATATTTGCATTTCCTTTGTTCTTTGTACTGTGGCAGACCAGATATAGTGAATGCAGGGTCCTGGGTTAAGTAACACTTAAGCCGCGTACACACGATCAGTCCATCCGATGAGAACGGTCTGAAGGACCGCTGTTAACTGTTAACCGAAGAAGCTGACTGATGGTCCGTCGCGCCCACACACCATCAGTTAAATAACCAATCGTGTCAGAACGTGGTGACGTAAAACACAACGTTGTGCTGAAAAGTTCAATGCTTCCAAGCATGCGTCGACTTGATTCTGAGCATGCGTGGATTTTTAACCGATGGTCGTGCCTACTAATCGTTTTTGACCTATCGGTTAGGAAGCCATCGGTTAAATTTAAAGCAAGTTGGCTTTTTTAACCGATGGTTAAATAACCTATGGGGCCGTCATACGATCGGTTTGGACCGATGAAAACAGTCCATCAGACTGTTGTGCTCTGTTTAACCTATCGTGCGTACGCGGCCTTACAGGTTTTGTTTCTTCCTTAGCCAGTGACCGATATTCACTGGCTTATGCCGCGTACACACGGTCGTTTTTTGCGATGAAAAAAAATGACGTTTTTTAAAACGTCATTTAAATTGATTGTGTGTGGGCAAAACATTGTTTTTTGTCTTCAAAAAAACGACCAAAAAAAAATTCCAACATGCTTGAATTTTTTGTGTCGTTTTTCAAAACGTCGTTTTTTGTTTCACAAAAAGTCACCGTGTGTAGCAAAAACGTCGTTCAAAACGTCGTTTTTCAACCCGCGCATGCCCAGAAGCTAGTTATGAAGCGAGCTTCAATGGAAAAGAGTGGTGAACGTAACCTTGCTTTTTGTGAAAAAACGATGGTGTGTATGCAAAATTGTCTTTGAAAAGTGACGTTTCAAAAACGTCGTTTTTTACTTCACAGAAAACGTCGGGTTTTTTTCATCGCAAAAAACGACCGTGTGTACGCGGCATAAGGATTGAAAGACAGAAAAAGCAAACTGATGAACTCACCTCTTTGTCACTCTGCTGTCAGAAGGCTTTTTGTTAGCTCATTAATGATACAGCCCAATTGACTGGCTCATTGTGGTGCTTCACTTTCTGTGTGTCTGAGCTCTGCTTTACAGAGGCTGATGCAAAGTAAAAAGACATACTCACACTGTTTGCCTTAAAAATAATCAATTTACCCCTTAACAACACCTCCAAGTAGCTTTAATGTGCAGAGATGACATGGCTTCTGTATCATGTGACCAATGTAATTGGCTCCCACAGACACATGATCACATGATCTAGAGCCCATCCAATAGCCTGTGATGGAAACGCACAGTGCGCATACTCTCAGCACATAACCTCATGCCACCATTTATGCATGTGTGTGGTGGCTGGACATTAAAGTCCACCTTTCTTGCAGCTGCATAAAATGTCTCATGTGGTCAGATATATGACGAGGATATAAAAACAATTTTTTTACTCACTTCTTTCTGGCTGTTACTAGGCAGATTTTGTAATATGCCTAGTTCCTGGTTCTAGGTGGTTTAACTTCCTGTCCTAAGACCCCATTGCCTCCTGGGAAATGATGACACTCATTTCCCAGGAGTCTCTGGGCATAACTTTGCCTAAAAATCGCCCAGCTTTATATCTATACTATATTCCAATCCCACTGCTAAGGTACGTGTGAATGGACACCTGTCGGACGCCTTCTCTGTATCCAACGGAACCCGCCAAGGATGCCCCCTTTCCCCACTAATTTTCATACTTACATTAGAACCGCTGTTGAATCGCATTAGGACTAATCCCACCATTAGAGGTGTAGATATTAAAGGACAAACCTATAAGCTAGCCGCCTTTGCGGATGACATTCTTATGTTTTTGACGGATCCAACTACCTCTTTACCTAACTTACTAGAAGACTTCACTAATTTCAGAAATCTGACGAATTTCCAAATAAATTTTTCTAAATCTACGGCCCTTAACATCTCCCTACCGTCAACATTATGCAACATATGTCGATCCGACTTCCCATTTTCGTGGAGTACTCAAGCAATTAAATATTTAGGTATACAGCTTCCACTTTGCTTAGCTGACTTATACTCCCTGAACTATAGTCCCCTACTACATAACATTCGATCTGACTTATTGAAATGGTCCTCTGGACTTTTTTCATGGTTCGGTAGGGCTGCAATCATCAAAATGAATGTTCTTCCAAGAATTTTATACATCCTACAAACTGTCCCCATATTGATTCCTCAAGCATTTTTCTCTTCGTTTAAGAGAATGTGCACAGACTTCGTATGGAATAAACAACGCCCGAGACTAAGTTATGACAGGCTCACCACCCCTAAACCGTCAGGAGGAATAGGTCTACCAGACATATATAAATACCATCAGGCTTGCTGTCTGACCAGAATTATCGATTGGAATATTCACTATATTTACAAAGACTGGGTTAAATTGGAAAACAACTTTTCGCCAATCCCTCTTTCACAGATCCCATGGATCAAACCTCACAATGTTCCCTTATCGTGTAAACAACACCCGCTGATCCATCCAACCATCCTTGCATTTCGAAAGTCATGCAACAAACACAAAATTTCTTCTGTAAATGGCCCAATGACTCCTATCAAACTTAACCCTGATTTTCAACCAGGCATGCAACCTGATTTTTTTACTGACGGCTGGCCTCATTCATCTGTTAAAGGCAGGACAATTTTTCATGAATGGCAAATTAATATCACAAACAGATTTGAATATCAAGCTCAACACAGAATCATTCCCTTTCTGGACTTATGTACAATTAAGAACATTTTTCTTAAAACCGAACCCAATACCAAATTGGTCTAGGGAAAAAACTGATTTTGAAAAGTGGTGTGAAAATGGAGAACCGCTTAAACACCTGGTTTCATCTACATATGCTTTGCTATTTTCCACCCAAACCCCTAAAATTAACTGGGCCAATCAACTATGGGAAAGAGATCTTTCGCTTGATCTATCTGACTCGGAATGGAGGAATGTATACAAATTTATACATAAAGGATCGATTCATGTACAAACTCAAGAAAACGCTTATAAAATTCTTTACAGATGGTATATGACCCCTCTTAAACTACATCGAATTAACTCCTCGATATCTAAGACCTGCTGGAGATGTAATCATGAAATAGGTTCTTTCCTTCACATATGGTGGTCCTGCTCTGCTATACAACCATACTGGAAAAAGGTCCATGAATATATCTCCTCGATAACCTCTATTGATTTAGAATTCAAACCTGCTCAATTTTTACTCCATTATTCTCCCTCATTACCAAAAGGCTATTACCGATCATTAACCATGCACTTAATTAATTCAGCTAGGATGTGCATTCCAGTTAGATGGAAATCCACTATCCCCCCTTCCGTCACTGATTGGTTTAATCGCACCCAAAGAAACATGGAAATGGAACAACTAATTCATCAAGCGAAGGATACTCAAAAACTATTTAATGACACATGGTCTGATTGGCTTAACTTTACTTCATCTGATATATACAAACAATATAAACCTGGGACATGACCTCCTCATGTTTGATCTTACTGCCATACTAAGAAGTGTATCTGACCCCTCCCCCTTTCCCTTTCCCCTCTTCTGTTCCCTTATCTGTATTTTATAATTAAATTGTTTACTAAGACACTTACTTTTCCTGGTATATTTGCAATCTATTTTTAGAAACTCATTGAAAACCCAGGTTGCTTAGTCCTCAATAATATTTCTGTTTTTATTCTGTTATTATTGACGGTATCAGACTTTTGTCTTTTAGTAATTTTAATTTTCTCTCTTATATAACATCTGACTACATACAAGACGCTTTGAAACCTTTTTAATACTGTATTATATATTAATTGATGTATTCTTATGCTCCATTATACGGCTGTGTCCGTGTTCATGCAATCTCTCCTCAATGTGTCATCTATACTGTAATTACATGAAATCTTAATAAAAACCTTTACAACAAAAAAATCGCCCAGCATGCACCTCTCCCTGAAAACCAGGAAGAAAAAGGAACTGGGCTTCACATGCCCACACATATGATGGATACGGCCACAACATGAGCTGGAGGATATAAGGCAAGTGTTTGCAATGATTTCTGGAACGATTAGGAAGCTATTAATATGTCTTAGGGACTATTTAATGTGATTAATTTTAGCTTGCAAAAAAATAAAGAAATATGCCCAAAACCTCGCTTTAATGATGCATATTTTCTACATGCAAGGCTCTACAAAAAGTCTGTACATTTTTACTAAAAATCAATACTGTGGACATGTAGGCTTGCACTGTGTGCTGCCAGTATGATCTGCCTGTAACTGAGTTTATTTTTATTTTTTTTCAGAAATATATTGCCCTCCACCTCCGGAAATCAATGAAGGTATTCTTGTGGCAGTGAAGAAAAGAGAGTATGATATCTCTGAAGTAGTATACTATATGTGCAAAAGAAACTTTATTATAGATGGATCATATAGTATAACCTGTTTGTCCAATGGCCAGTGGTCTGAAGGCCCTGCCTGCAGAGGTAAGTTATACAACTTTGTGGACTCCCGCTAATGTAATGAAATGCTCTGTCGTATGCAATGCAGGCTGACTATCTAGTGCAGACATCTCTAGTCCTAGGCCTTAAATGTTATGTGGATTTCAGCACTTTTGCATATACAGTACTTATGATCATGAAACCAAATAGAGACTAATATATATTTTTATTAACCACTTTACCCCATTTTGCTGGTCAATGACCGGGCCACTTTTTGTGATTCGGCACTGCGTTGCTTCAACTGACAATTGCGCGGTCGTGCGACGTGGCTTTTTAAACATAATTTACGTCCTTTTTTTCCCACAAATAGAGATTTCTTTTGGTGGTATTTGATGGCCTCTGTGGTTTTTATTGTTTGCACTATAAACAAAAATAGAGCACCAATTTTGAAAAAAATAAAATATTTTTTGCTATAATAAATATCCCCCAAAAATATATAAAAAATATAATTTTTTCCTCAATTTAGGCCGATACGTATTCTTCCACATACGTTTCGTTAAAAAAAAAAAAAAATCGCAATAAGCATTTATTGATTGGTTTCCGCAAAAGTTATAGCGTCTACAAAATGGGGGATAGTTTTATGGCATTTTTATTAATATTTTTTTTTTACTAGTAATGGCGGCGATCTGCGATTTTTATCGGTACTGCGACCTTATGGCGGACACTTTTGGTACATTTTTGAGACCATTGCCATTTTTATAGCGATCACTGCTATAAAAATGCATTGATTACTGTAAAAATGTCACTGGCAGGGAAGGGGTTAACACTAGGGGGCGATCAAGGGGTTAATTATGTTCCCTCATTGTGTTCTAAATGAAGGGGGGTGGGACTGACTAGGGGAAATTACAGATCGCTGTTCATACATTGTATGAACAGACGATAAGTAATTTCTCCACCTGAAAGAACCAGGAGCTGTGTGTTTATACACACAGCTCCTGGTTCTCGCTCTGTCACGAGCAATCGCGGGTGTCCGGCGGTGATCGCACCTGCCGGTCACCCGCATCAGCACTAGGGGCTGCATTTTGCGCAGCCGAGCTGACCTGCCGCCTTAAAAAAACGGCGGGCGGTCGGCAAGAGGTTAAACTGTACATTTTACATTATAAGATGGGTTATTTAATATGTAATACCTGGTGCTTAGTATACTTTGAATGTGAAGGGCCCAATTGGGGACCTCTGATCTAGTCCACTCCTATCCTCTAACAACCCTAAATTTGCTGAAATCCAGGCAGATATAGAAAAGAGAAAACAAATCTAAATGTATATTTATTACAAATCCTTAATGCATTTTTAAAAGCACACTTGTGTATTGTAAAATGCTGTTCATCTCAACAGAAAAAAAAATCTGCCTTAAAAACTCAGCTAAGCTGCCTTTCTCAAACCAGTTTAGTCGTGTTTGGTGTTTGGGCATTTATTTATTTAATTGCCCAGAATTTTAGTATACTGTATTCTGGCTATTTAAATGAATAAACGCTAAAGTGCTAAAGACGCTTGTTCCTAGATGAACTGGCAGTGGTTTTGTTTTTTCCTGCCTCTAAACTCTCCCGACACTAAAAGTCTATGGAGTTGATTTACTAAAGGCAAATAGACGGTTGCCCTCTGCAAGTACAGTTGCTCCAGAGCTTATTAAATTAGGTAAGGCTTCAAATAGCAAAGAATACACAATCACGTGCAAGAAAAAAAAACACAGCATTTTTGCTTGTACATGATTGGATGATAGAAGTCATTAGAATTTCTGCTCATTTACTAAACTCTGGAGCAACTGCACTGACAAGGAAGTCTTATAGGAGAACAGAGCAGAGGTAGGTCGTGATTAGTCTGTCTCTGATCCTTCCTTGACAAATCACAGGTGGGAGATGAGTGTGGGGGGGGGGGGGGGTGATTGGGCTGTTTTAAGTAAAGCGGAGCTTTAGGAGGTTGGCAGCTACAAATACTCTAACTGATGACTTTTTATATTAGGACACTTACCTGTCTCCGAGGGCAGCGGTGACTTCACCTGAGCTGATTTTTTAATCAGCTCTCGGGTGCTGCCATCTCAGCTAAGGGAGACCGGCAGTAAAGCCTTGCAGGTGGTTCGCTACTGCACATGTGCGAAGCGTGCTGTGCTTTGTGAATGGCTGGGCAGCAGGGAAATGAGAAGGGGGTCTGAACATCCTGATGAGTTTGCCACTGCAAAGTCATCCGGAAGTGGGAGTGGGTACCTGTCAAAATGATGTAGCAGAGGGGGGAGGAGTCAAACAAACAGAGCTTCCCCTTTTGGGCGGAGCTCCACTTTAACTGCAGAACAGAACAGTTGGGTCTTTAGCTTGGCTGTGCTTTCTATCCAAGCTTTGTAAATATAAGGTCTTAAAGCGGGGTTCCAATCACAATTTGCATTTTTTTAAAGTATGTCCTTTCATCAATCTTTTTTTTGCTATACATACGGTCACTTACTAGTTAAAAATCCCCCACCGCTCCGCAGACTTATTCACATGGAACACTTTATTAACTTGTGTGCAAATCGGTGTCATTTTGCTTGTGGGCATTGTGGAGCCCACAAGCAATTACTTCAGGGAATCCGCTGGTGACGTGTGCTAAAGGGCCGCCCGTCCTGCCCAATTCTTGCACATGCGCAAGACAGCAGCAGCGCCGTGCCGTCAACCACTTGGGTTGCCATCACAACGGGCGGCGGCGGCTGACGTGCCCGCCGTTGTGATGGCAACCAACAACAACAACGTAGAACAGTGTAAGGAGCTGGAATCGCGTCACTTCCTGTTTCGAAGTCCAGCGATTCCAGTGCTAGGGGTAGCGTACTGCATCCTGGGTAGTTTAAGGAAAACAAAAAAAACATACATTTTGGATGCTCGTCCGGCGTCCGTCTGCGGTCTTGCGTGTCCAGCCTTGTGGGTGTCCGTCTGCAGCTTCCTTGCGCGGGGTCCGTCCAGCCTTGTGGGTGTCCATCCGCACCTTGCCCAGGGTTGCAGCGGTGTTTGGATTTGGCGCCTCGGCCGAGCTGTGCAGAGCGGGATTTCCTGTTTGTTCAGCTTCTCTCGCCGAGCGTGGCCGAACTTAGCCGAGTGCGCAGCTCGGCTCTAGGCTGCGGCACTCAGAGGACATTGGGGATCGGCGTATATAACGTGCACCCACGATTTTCCCTGATTTTAAGGGAAAAAAAGTGCGCGTTATATGCCCATAAATAAATAAATATTTTGATGGAAACTCCACTTTAATGGACAGGTATACAGGACAAATCATTTGTTGTCAAAAACAGCTCCCATGTATATTTTTTAATAGTGTATATATTTGTTTGCCTATTTTCATCATCTAGGGCTCCATTTGGGTTAAAAAATAATGTAATGTATCTTATATTATTGCTACCAGCAATGTGTAACTATCCAGGGTGTTGTGTACATTTTTCCTACATTTTGTGCATTGATAATCATGAACCATACACTGAACATACTGAAAATGTTACTTAAAGAGTGTGCCACTAACTGTGATTGTTGATCGTTGCTATTCACACAGCTAGGTGTAAAGTGCCAGTGCAGCGAAGCCGGGTCGTCTACAAAGGGAGAAAAGTGTGGGTCACGGAGATTGAAGAAGGTCTAGTGCATCATGCCGAGACTGTTACATTTTTCTGCCGAAACACTACCCAAGCCTGCAGCTATACAGCCTCCTCCAAGTGTTATGATAGTGTTCTTTCCCCTCCCAACTGCTATGAGGGTAAGCTATGTGTGAACTTATTTCATTGCTAGCATGCAGAGGTATTTCTTAAAGGGATGCAATCAGCAACTCCAGCAAAATGTACAAAATTCCAAATCAACTCGTTTGATTTCACCTTTCATCAGGTAAGAGCAATCAGAGCAGTGAAATGGGGATTTCTTATATAATATAAAGCAGCTCCAGATTGTCAGGAATAAAATATTGGCCAATTACAATGATCTTAGCAGATTTCATTGCAGATATATAACTGCCAATGTTCAGTAGATACGGCAACTGCTTCAAACAGACTGCTAAGCAGAAGGGTCTGCCTGTAAAAACCACAAGATCAGGTCCAGTGGGAAAGAAATCTAATAGCTGCATCTCTGTGACTTCTGTAAACTTGCAATGGCTTTGGCTAGTATATCCCCAAGGAGGGAAGGATCACTGTATGAAATCTAAGTGCTGGGAATGCCTAAGATGTTACCATAAACCATGTGCAGACTACTGGATAAAGCAGTGAGCCAATGACAGGGGGCGAGATATCCAGGGACGTTCTCTACATCTGTGCACAGCAGTGTTGCCATGGTTGGAAAGATGTGACGTTTGCATTTTTTTTCCTGGCAGTTTTACAGAATCTTAGCTAGCTGCAGATTTTAAAGTGGTTGTAAACGCTTTACAACCACTTAATGCTACAGGTAAGCCTATAATAAGGTTTACCTGTAGCTACCTAGGATAGCTCCTAAACCTGCACTGTTTAGGAGATATCACCTGTCTCCTACATGTGTCAATGTCATCGGCACATGCGCACTAAAGCAAACTGAAGCAATGGCACATATGTGCTGTTGCTTCAGTCGGTGTGCCCTTACCAGCGGCTCCAGCGCGCATGCGCCGGCCAATCACAGCACTGGATCCCGCGATACCCAGAAGTTACTCCGGGAGAGATGTTGCTGGCCGGAGGGGGGTACGAGGACCGCTGCGGGGGCTTCGATGTAAGTTAAGTAATTCATAATGAGCTAGTATGCTATGCCATACTAGCTCATTATGCCTTTGTCTTGCAGTTTTTTTTTAGGGTTTACAACCACTTTAACCCCTTAAGGTCCATCGCACTACTATTTACGTTGGCAGAATGGCACGACTGGGCACATGGACATACAGGTACGTCCCCTTTAAGAAGCCCAGCCGTGGGTCGCGATCGCACCACCGGCGGTGCGCTCGCGATTCAGTCCTGTGCTCCATGACCGTGCCTGTGGGACCCGCAGACACCATCACCGCCGGTGTCCCATGATCAGGTCACAGAGAGGAAGAACGGGGAGAGGTAAGTGTAAACAAACCTCTCCCCCGTGCTTCCTAGTGAGCCTGTCACTGATCGTCTGTTCCCTGTCATAGGGAACGATGATCAGTGATGTCACATGCCCAGCAACGCCCCCCTACTGTAAGAAACACAAATCAGGTCACACTTAAACCGGCTGCGCGCTCACAAGTCGGTCCTGTGCTCCGTGGCCGCGCCCGAGGGACCGCGCACCCCATCGTCGCCGGTGTCCCACAATTGGGTCACAGAGAGGAAGAACGGGGAGAGGCAAGTGTAAACAAACCTCTCCCCTGTGCTTCCTAGTGAGCCTGTCACTGATCGTCTGTTCCCTGTCATAGGGAACGACGATCAGTGACGTCACACGCCCAGCTACACTACCCTACAGTAAGAAACACAAATCAGGTCACACTTAACCCCTTTAGCGCCCCCTACAGGTTAACCCCTTTACTGCTAGAGTCATTTTCACAGTAATCAGTGCATTTTTATAGCACTTTTCGATGTGAAAATTACAACGGTCCCAAAAATGTGTCAAAAGTGTCCGATGTGTCCGCCATAATGTTGCAGTTATGAAAAAATTCACTGATCGCCGCCATTACTAGTAATAAAAAAATATTAATAAAAATTCCATAAAACTATCACCAAATTAGCACAGGATTACAGCGCTCTGAGTAACCATGTAAACTGAATCCACATAAAAATAAATATAAATGAAAGTCTAGTCCATTGGGTGTGAGTCCAAGAGAGGAACTTGATCGTGACAATACCAATGTAGGGGTAATTGTGGATGCTCAGGGCTGCTCTCTCCAGGAGCGAAGTCAGCTCAAATCATACAAGAGAAAAAACAGAAACAAGAAAGCGCCGCTGAGTAATCTGATTTAATTCAACAACAACAAAAGTATTCCAACACTTACATCTAGGGGCACTCTGATGCAGTCTGAGATGCTGGTGTCAAGGGCTTCAGTGCAGTCCGGAAACCATGTGGGAGGCTGGAAAAGCTGTTCAATGGAGGAGCGTCAGACGTTCTTTAACTATAGAGGGGCCGACTGCAAGTCCATATGTGGATGTTATGTTCTCAGCTGATCCACCGCGCCGCTGGTCCGTGATGTCACTGGGACGGTGGCCAAAGAGGGACACAACACGTTTCAGAGCCAGCGCTAGGTGAATAAAAGACCTGCGCGCTCCTTTATCAAGTGCAGTATGAGGAGAAAGCTAGAGGATGTGAGTTATATAGGTCACATGGTCAAGCACCAACCAATAAGAAAGCTTATAATACAAGTGGCTTGAGAAGCCAATCGCACATAGAGGGAAACAATTATGGAATCTTTATATACTTTTTACTTTGTATATAAAGATTCCATAATTGTCTCCCTCTATGTGCGATTGGCTTCTCAAGCCACTTGTATTATAAGCTTTCTTATTGGTTGGTGCTTGACCATGTGACCTATATAACTCACATCCTCTAGCTTTCTCCTCATACTGCACTTGATAAAGGAGCGCGCAGGTCTTTTATTTACCTAGCGCTGGCTCTGAAACGCGTTGTGTCCCTCTTTGGCCACCGTCCCAGTGACATCACGGACCAGCGGCGCGGTGGATCAGCTGAGAACATAACATCCACATATGGACTTGCAGTCGGCCCCTCTATGGTTAAAGAACGTCTGACGCTCCTCCATTGAACAGCTTTTCCAGCCTCCCACATGGTTTCCGGACTGCACTGAAGCCCTTGACACCAGCATCTCAGACTGCATCAGAGTGCCCCTAGATGTAAGTGTTGGAATACTTTTGTTGTTGTTGAATTAAATCAGATTACTCAGCGGCGCTTTCTTGTTTCTGTTTTTATAAAACTATCACCTATTTTGTAAACGCTATAACTTTTGCGCAAACCAATCAAACGCTTATTGCGATTTTTTTTTACCAAAAATATGTAGAATAATATGTATCGGCCTAAAATAAGGAAACTTTTTTTTTTATATATATATATATTTTTGGGTGATAGTTATTATAGCAAAAAGTAATAAATATATATTTTTTTTAAATTGACGCTCTATTTTTGTTTATAGCGCAAAAAATTTAAACCGCAGAGGTGATCAAATACCACCAAAACAAATCTCTATTTGTGGGAAAAAAAGGACGTCAATTTTGTTTGGGAGCCACGTTGCACGACCACGCAATTGTCAGTTAAAGTGACGCAGTGCCGAATCGCAAAAAGGGGCCTGGTCCTTTACCTGCATAATGGTCCGGGGCTTAAGTGGTTAAGGGGATGTAATACAAAGGCTTGGGGTCAGTTTTATTTGGGTGTTCAAACAGATGGTTTAGATATATATTTTTTAAATACGGTATCTCCATATTATTTATAAAAAAAAAAAGGAATTTAATAATAGTACCTATGACAAGTTTTGCAGATCAGAATTGATGTATAAAGAAATAGAAAATCAGTCGATTTTTTTTAGTCTGTCCCTCGCTAGTCATAAGTTTGTATGGAAATGTGCATATTAGGGAGTAATTCCGCCAACTCATTTTGCTGTGGGTGTAATCTAAGCTTCTATAATAAATCTCTGTAAACAGCAGACTTTTCCTGCAAGATATTTAGGTATCATTTCACAAGGGCACTCACACCCGCACTTCTTGAATGAGGGGTTTATTTTTCAGACTGTGTTCAGGGATGCTCCCCTGCTCCTGCACGCCTGTTACATTTTGAGGTGCGGCTGTCTCTGTCTGCACTGACTTCCATAGGCTGCCTGCACATAGCTTGGCATGGATGCAGGGGGAAAAACAAATGCTTCAATCACGCAGTATGGGTGTCAGCACCCATATAAATAAGGCCTTAAAGTGGTTGTAAACCCACTTTTTTGACTTTTACCTACAGGTAAGCCTATAATAAGGCTTACCTGTAGGTATAAAGATTATCTTGTAAACCTGTATGCGCAGGGGATATCCACGGCGAAATGAGCGGCAGCCGCCGACCCACTGCCGATTTGAAATCTCCCGTGCGAACGCGCGGGAGTGACTTTATCGCCGCTCCAGCCAATCACAGCACTGGAGCGGCGATACCCGGAAGACACGCCGGAGCAAGATAACATCTCGCTCGGTGTGGACCAGGTAAGTGTTTTTCACCTCGTTCCGAGGTAAGTATTTCATAATCAGCTAATATGCGGTGCATACTAGCTGATTATGCCTTTTGCCTTGCAGGTTCACAAAAAAAAAAAATGTATATGCGGTTTACAACCGCTTTAAGGTTAGCTTAATAACCATGTGAAATGGATCCCCATCTGATGGTTGGAATAGTAAATACTATTACTATCTTAGCTGATTGAAATATTATTTTTGAAAATTGAATTTGAAAGCTCCTAATATATAACCCAATACACATTCCCTGTAATCACATACGGCTCTGATTGGCTTCAAAAAGGATGGGCTCTGGGCTCAGAGCACTGCGTTTGGTCCCAACCAGTTGTGTGACATTAGCGAATTAATATTCACCAATGTCTTCCTGTTTCTCCTCCCAGTCAATCAGGAAGCCGGTCCTGAATCCCAATTGGTGGTGGAGTCCTAAGACCCGATTGGCTGCGAGTCCTAACTCCTAATTGGATGGGAGGAGAAGCAACCAATGGGACTTGGAATGAGACATGAGGGGAAAGCTGCCATCTGGATGGGGTAAGTGCAGGGGGTGGTGGGGGGGGGGGATGGGTTATAGTGTTGGCTGGCTGGCCTCATGAAAATTAAGCACCTCCCACCACTGATTTCTAGTAAAGTCTGCAGGCAGTGTTAAAGGCTTGCTAATGTCCAAATTTCCAGTCCCTATGTGCTCAGTCTTTACTAGCAGCAACAGGTCAATGGCAGCAATGCCCTCTCACCTGTCCTGGAAATACAGCCGCAATGTGCTCACTTGCAGAAGCCAATGCATACGTAAGTCACGCACGCATATATAAACGGTATTCGCACCACACATATGATGTATCGCTGCAAGCATTAGAGCGAGAGCAACATTTTTGTGCTAGGCCTCCTCTGTAACTCTAAACAGGTAACCTGTAAAGGTGTTTAAAGCTTCACCTACGGTGATTTTTAAGTACCATAGTTTGTCACCATTTCACGAGTATGCGCAATTTAAAAGCGTTATGCCGCGTACACACGGTCGTTTTTTGCGATGAAAAAAAACGACGTTTTTTAAAACGTCATTTAAATTGATCGTGTGTGGGCAAAACGTCGTTTTTTGTCTTAAAAAAAACGACCAAAAAAAAATTCCAACATGCTTGAATTTTTTGTGTCGTTTTTCAAAACGTCGTTTTTTGTTTCACAAAAAGTCACCGTGTGTAGCAAAAACGTCGTTTAAAACGACGTTTTTCAACCCGCGCATGCCCAGAAGCTAGTTATGAAGCGAGCTTCAATGGAAAAGTGTGGTGAACGTAACCTTGTTTTTTGTGAAAAAAACGATGGTGTGTATGCAACATCGTCTTTGAAAGTGACGTTTCAAAAACGTCGTTTTTTACTTCACAAAAAACGTCGTTTTTTTTCATCGCAAAAAACGACCGTGTGTACGCGGCATTACAGGTATTTATTTACTCGGCTTAACATTTTATACAAAAAAGTAGCTAAATAGTGTGTAATTGATTTATTTATTATTAAAGTGTATTTTTTCCCTAAAAATTTCATTGGCAAAACAACTTCGCAAATAACGTGTGACATAAATTGCAACAAACGCTATTTTAATCCATAGGGTCTCTGCTAAAAAAATGTATAAAGTTTAAAATGTTTAAGTAGATTTCTTGCAAACAATTCTGTTGTTACAGAGTCTTCTAGAATCCATGCTATGCACGATACATGTTACCCTGTCGGTACCACAAACACATTTCTGTAAAATAGCCCATGTCTGTGTAGCTTTCATAATTTGTTTTGTATTATCCTCTAGTGTACATGGGCAATCGCTGACATTATTTCAGAGGGGGGCGCTTCGGCAGCCGCAAAACACAGTCACATTTTACCCTTCTTTTGACCACTAGCGGGGGCTAAAAGCGCCCCCCCCCCCCCACGTTAAAATGAAAAAACACTCCACTGTGTCTCCTGCATCTTTCAATATCTCTTTGTCACTACTGTGTACCCCTCTCCACAACTGCACCTCTGGACCCCTTTACATTACACAGCACCCTGCATCACTGGACCCCTTTACATTACATAGCCCCCTGCATCACTGGACCCCTTTACATTACACAGCACCCTGCATTACTGGACCCCTTTACATTACACAGCACCCTGCATCACGGGACCCCTTTACATTACATAGCCCCCTGCATCACTGGACCCCTTTACATTACACAGCACCCTGCATCACTGGACCCCTTTACATTACACAGCACCCTGCATTACTGGACCCCTTTACATTACACAGCCCCCTGCATCACTGGACCCCTTTACATTACACCGCACCCTGCATCACTGGACCCCTTTACATTACACAGCCCCCTTCATCACAGGACCCCTTTACATTACACAGCCCCCTGCATCACAGGACCCCTTTACATTACACAGCCCCTCGCATCACTGGACCCCTTTACATTACACAGCCCCCTTCACATTACACAGCCCCCTGCATCACTGGACCCTTTTACATTACACAGCACCCTACATCACTAGACCCCTTTACAATACACAGCACCTCTTTCCCTTGACTGAAACACTACACTATATGGACAGTGTATTTATTTCAGGTCTAAAAGAGGAACCTTTTGCAATGAGGGACAAATGGATTTGATTCCAGAAGAGGGACAGGCACTCTTAATAAGGGACAACTAGAGAGGAGGGGAGTGCTGTTCGGCCTTGCTCCTGGCTCTCCCTGCCAATTTCAGGGGGGGCAAACGACCCCCCTTGCCCTATGGAGCGGACGCCCATGCTAGTGTATGCATGTTTTTGCCATCCTGAACCCATTTTGTATTATGGAATTTCAAAGCTTGAGCCTGTTTAGTATACTGCAAATTACGGTTAGTCCCTGTTGATTATTTGGTTGATTATTTTACCCATCCTGTTAGATTATCCCTTAAAGGAACTATCCTACATTCATGTACAGCCATTTAAATACAATGTTTATGCTGATGAAATTGTGATTGCCATGTAACTGAAATCTGCCGTGGAGTTCAGCCCTAATACATTGAAGCATTCATTTTAATGTTCAAATATCAAAAGTTGGAAGGAAAACATTGCAGGTTAGAAAGAGGTTCTCTTTGCTGGAGTTTCCATGACAACCTCTGTTTTTTTGCAGTTCTTTGCTGCTCATTGCAGAAGACTGCTGGAATTATACTGATTCTTCCTTGCTGCCATTTGATACGAGTTGCATTACACCTGTTTAATAAACTGGTCTCAGAATGAGCAATGAGGGCCAGTGGCCAGTCTGGGGTGTGGTAGCAGGTCACATCCACAAGTTTCAAATCAAATGAAACATGAAGGGATGTTCTTTGTCATATAGAAGGATCTGTTTAAAGCGGAGGTTCACCCAAATAACATTTATATAAGACCAAATTCTTTATACTACCAGCATGTACAGTCGGCACTTTTTTTTTTTTAGGCTGTACATACCTTATAATCTATATTTGCAATCCGGCTTCCGGGTACTTCTCCCCACGGGAGTAGGTGTTTCCAAGCTGAGCCGCAATGTAATCTGGGCGTTCGCCCAGATTGATGTCTATCAAAAAATGTTCCTCCCAAATAGAGTTTTCTTTTGGTGGTATTTGAACACCTCTGCTGTTTTTATTTTTTGCACTATAAACAAAAATAGAGCGTACATTTTCAAAAGAATGCAATTTTGCTTTATGTGCTCCTATAATAAATATTCCCCAAAAATATATATAAAAAACAATGTCCTCAGTTTAGGCCAAAACGTATTCTTCCATATATTTTTGGTAAAAAAAAAATGCAATAAACGTTTGATTGGTTTGCGCAAAAGTTATAGCGTTTACAAAATAGGGGATAGTTTTATGGCATTTTTATTAATATTTTTTTTTACTAGTAATGGCGGCGATCAGCTATTTTTATCGTGACTGCGACATTATGGCGGACACATGGGACACTTTTGACACTATTTTGGGACCATTGTCATTTTTACAGCAAACAGTGCTATAAAAATGCACTTATTACTGTGAAAATGACACTGGCAGTGAAGGGGTTAACCTGTAGGGGGCGCTAAAGGTATTAAGTGTTTCTTAATGTGTGTTTCTTACTGTAGGGGGGCGTGTGACGTCACTGATTGTTGTTCCCTATGACAGGGACATGTTCTCTTTTTTCCTGCCGTGATTCCTGGCGGTCTTTTCCCCGCAGTTTCCCTATGAGAAACACTGCGGTGGAGCATACACACGGCCGGGATTCCCGGCCAAAGCTCTCATCGCAGTTTTCCTGACTGGAAAACCTCTGGTGTGTACATGGGGGAAGTTACTGAGCAGGTTCTAGGTTTTCCCCCCGGGATTCCTGGCTGACTTTTTACCACCGGGAATCCCAGTCGTGTGTACAGGGCTTTAGAGAAGGGGACTGTTTAGGTTGTGCCTGCTTATGTGTATCATTCCTCTTTCTATTGGTCCTTGTCCCCAGCCAGTAGAGTGTCGGTCCCAGAATGCTGGCCTGACAACAGGACTATTATCATCTACAGCGTCTTGAAAAAGTATTCATAACCCTTTGAAATTTTCAACATTTTGTCATGTTACAAACAAAAACGTAAATGTATTTTTATTGGGATTTTATGTGATAGACCAACACAAAGTGGCACATAATTGTGAAGTGAAAAGAAAATAATAAATGGATTCCAACATATTTTACAAATAAATATGTGAAAAGTGTGGCATGCATTTGTATTCAGCCCCCCTGAGTTAATACTTTGTAGAACCATCTTTCGTTGCAATTACAGCTGCAAGTCTTTTTGGGGATGTCTATCAGCTTTGCACATCTAGAGAGTGACATTTTTACCCCATTTTTCTTTGCAAAATAGCTCAAGCTCTGGATGGAGAGTGTCTGTAAACAGCAATTTTCGAGTCTTGTCACAGATTCTCAATTGGATTCAGTTCTGGACTTTGACTTGGCCATTCTAACACATAAATATGCTTTGATCGAAACCATTCTATTGTAGCTCAGGCTGTATGTTTAGGGTCATTGCCCTGCTGAAAAGTGAACCTCCGTCCCAGTCTTAAAGAGGACGTTTTTGTTTCCCTGCAATGGTAAAGCATAATGGGCTACTATGCATCGCATAGTAACGCGTTATGTGTCACTTACCTGGAACCAAAGCCTGCGATGTCCCCAAATTCTTCGCCGGAGTTGCATGACGTCACGGCATGACCTTTAGTCTTGACGGCACGGCACAAGGTTTCTACAGTGCGCAAGAAGAAATCCTTGTATGGGGAATTGTAATTATCTCCTAAACCGGGTTGGTTTAGGAGATAATTACAGCACCTACAGGTAAGCCTTAATCTAGGCTTACCTGTATGTGAAAGTGTGTTGTAAGGGTTTACAACCACTTTAAGGGCCAGATTCAGGTAGATGAGAGTATCTTTCCTCTGGAGTAACGCTTCTCATTTACGTTACTCTGAAGACCCTTTCAGCGCAAGTCCTGTAATTCACATAGCAGTTGCGCGTAAACTTGCGCCAGAGTAACGATAATGCGCTGGCGTAACCCGACGCAAGTGGAAGTGGGTGTGATCATATGTAAATGATGGGCGGAGCCCAGCGCAGAGGCTTACGTTCAGCGCATCAACCACGGAGCATGCGCAGTGAGTGCGGCTCCACTCGCCCCCCTTGTGCGCATGCTCACAACTTCCGTCGGCACCACTTCACAGGAAACGTCAGCGCAATGCCTTCCGTTGGGCGTTTAAATGCGCCCGTAGAAGCGCCATTCCGGCACTAAAGTATATCCTGCTCCCCCTCCCCGCAGTGATGTTACTTTTGTTCTGAGATGGCTGCTCCCGTTCCCCGCAAACACACAGGAGAAAGCTGAACTTTAATGGCCAGGAGCTGTCAGCCGTCATCTCGGCTATGGAGACCTATGATGTCTTCCTCCATGGCTGTAAAATTTGACAGACAAGCATGGACAGAGGTGTTGTCCTGCAAGTGGGGGTGCTCAGCTAGCTCTTATCGTCGGTTACGCTGCTGTAGCTGCTCTCCTGCTGACCTGTGACCGGCTGGAGTAAAGATAAAGCAGCCTTTTGTAGAAATAACTTTGCGCCGGACGGACCAGATACGCGCGGCGCATGTAGCCAGCGTATGGTGCTAATCCGTTCGTGAATTGGGAAAAATACCTCATTTGCATATTTGCAGGGGAAATCAATGGGCGCGACTGATGCGCCCAGCGAAAATAAGCGCTGACGATACTCTGGCGTCGGAACGTTCCGCCGGTCGCAAATGACCCGTTATTGGGCGCATCTAGTTTGCTGGGTACGGGCACATAGAAACGACGGCGCATCATCACAGTTACGCGGCGCATATCCAAATACTCCAGCGCAAGTGTTCGTGAATCTGGCCCTAAGTCTTTTGAAGACTCTAATGCCGCGTACACACGGTCGTTTTTTGTGATGAAAAAAAAACGACGGTTTTAAAAAGGTTTTAAAGCATGTTTTAAAACTTTGGTCCGATGGATACAACAGTCCGATGGGCCGTACACACCATCGAACTGGTCCGATGAAACTGGTCTTAAGACCAGTTTCATCAGACCGGTCTGATCGTGTGTACAAGGCCTAACAGTTTTTTATCTAAGATTGCCCTGTATTTGGCTCCATCCATCTTCCCATCAACTCTGACCAGCTTCCATGTCCCTGCTGAAAAAAGCATCCCCATAGCATGATCCTGCCACCACTATGTTTCACGGTGGGGGTGGTGTGTTCAGGGTGATGTGCAGTGTTAGTTTTCTGCCACACACAGCATTTTGCTTTTAGGCCAAAAAGTTCCAAAAAGACCAGATTTGTGGAGTGCACGACTTAAGCCCTGTACACACGATCGGTTTGTCCGATGAAAACAGACCGATAAAAAAAAATAGAACATGATTTTCATTTTTCCTATGGATAATAAAACGATAAAAAAAAAAAACGATCGTCTGTGTGGAAGTCCATCAGTCAAAAAAACGCGAATCAGAGGAGGACTCCTACTCAGGAGCATTGAACTTAATTTTTCTCAGCACATCGTAATGTTTTACGTCACTGTGTTTTGGCACGGTCGGATTTTTAACTGATGGTGTTCTGTTCTCACTACATGTTTTCCCCTGGCGTATATGTAGCTCAACATACAGCTTAACTTTGCATCCTAAATAATGACCAGACTGTCTGTAACTTTGGATCTTAATTACGATGAACAGGTGGTGGCCATATAAGATGCGTATGAATAATGGTGAAACTAGAGATAAACAAATAAATTAACATATAAGAATTATATGAACACAAACAAATGTATACTAAGCATATAGATAAACAGTCTTTATCATACCAGCGATGCTGTCCCAGGATGATTAGGACTTAGGAAACATGTGGTGCAGGCTTAGCTGACTCCATGTGGACTGTCCAGTGGAAAAGAGATGAAAGAGAGATGATAGGAAGTGGAGGCAGTTTTCAATAACATGACAGGAAATTTACATTACCATAGAACTTGACCATCAACAGTCCTTTGTTAAGACTGACATCTAGTGGACAATATTTGAATTACAAGTCCAGAAGGTATTAGTGTATTTCCTTGTAGGCCAAAGCCTACAGTGTGTAAGCAAGACTGATGAAAGTCAGCTCATCGGATATCCGAAGAAAAAATCCATTGGATTAGATTCCATCAGATATCCGATCGTGTGTACGAGGCTTAATAGTTGTCTTGTTGGATAGATTCTCCCACCTGAGCAGTGGATCTCTGGAGTTTATCCAGAGTTACCATGGATCTCGTGGCTGCCTCTCTGATTAATGCTCTTTGTTCGGCATGTCAGTTTAGTTGTACGGCCAGGTCTTGGTAGGTTTGCAGTTGTGCCATACTCTTTCCATTTTTGGATGATGGATTGAACAGTGCTCCGTGTAGGGTTGCCACCTGTACGGGATTCCCCCGGGCAGTACGGGTCTTCAATCATGTGTCCGGTTTTCAGACTCTCTGAAACCCCGGACAGACCATTAGACAGGGGGAGCTTCATTAGCATATGTGTCTATGGGGAGACAGCAGCAGTGTCACTGCTTCTCCATAACCACACTGTGCTGGGGTGATTGCTAGAATACAGCTCATTCCATACAGTTCCCCTCCCCCCTCAGGCTCCTGCAGGGTCTCTGTTATCAGTGACTAACTCCCCCCCCCCCCATCACTAGTGCGGTGTGCTCGGGGAACCTGGGAGGCGGAGCTGAAGAGGAGATGATGTCGGGAGGAGGAGATCATGTCGGGCTGGTGCTGCTCACACTACATGCAGGGAAGAGGTGAGCTGAGAGTTTTTGTTTGAGTCTCCTGGGGGGAGAAGCTGACACAAGTTTATGTGAAGGGTTTTAGGTGACAGGAGGATCGGGAGTGTCTGATGATATCTTCCAAGCCTCACACCTTTCTCTACAAACACCCCCCTCCCCCTCCTCAGTCCAGATAATGTGCAGTAATTTATTACCGTTCATAATTAACCCTGTGTGTGTGGAGAGTGTCAACTTCTGTACAGAGCTTGGATAACACAGGTTACATGAATGGTCATAAATTATCTTCACATCATCTGTACATACAGAGGGCTGGGAGTTTTCTGTAAAGATCAGTGGATGAGTACAAAAGGTTTTGTTTTTATTTACATCACTATCCCCCCCCCCCCCAGACCACTTCATACATCCAGCTAGCATCATCCCATCCGCACTCCTCTCCTATCCATACTACTCCCACCATCCTCTCCGCACTCCTCTCCTATCCATACTACTCCCACCATCCTCTCCGCACTCCTCTCCTATCCATACTACTCCCACCATCCTCTCCGCACTCCTCTCCTATCCATACTACTCCCACCATCCTCTCCGCACTCCTCTCCTATCCATACTACTCCCACCATCCTCTCCGCACTCCTCTCCTATCCATACTACTCCCACCATCCTCTCCTATCCATACTACTCCCACCATCCTCTCCCCACTCCTCTCCTATCCATATTACTCCCACCATCCTCTCCTATCCATACTACTCCCACCATCCTCTCCCCACTCCTCTCCTATCCATACTACTCCTACCATCCTCTCCGCACTCCTCTCCTATCCATATTACTCCCACTATCCTCTCCTATCCATACTACTCCCACCATCCTCTCCCCACTCCTCTCCTATCCATATTACTCCCACCATCCTCTCCTATCCATACTACTCCCACCATCCTCTCCCCACTCCTCTCCTATCCATACTACTCCTACCATCCTCTCCGCACTCCTCTCCTATCCATATTACTCCCACCATCCTCTCCTATCCATACTACTCCTACCATCCTCTCTGCACTCCTCTCCTATCCATACTACTCCCACCATCCTCTCCTATCCATACTACTCCTACCATCCTCTCCCCACTCCTCCCACTATCCTCTCCTATCCATACTACTCCCACCATCCTCTCCGCACTCCTCTCCTATCCATACTACTCCCACCATCCTCTCCCCACTCCTCTCTTATCCATACTACTCCTACCATCCTCTCCGCATTCCTCTCCTATCCATACTACTCCCACCATCCTCTCCCCACTCCTCTCCTATCCATACTACTCCCACCATCCTCTCCCCACTCCTCTCCTATCCATACTACTCCCACCATCCTCTCCCCACTCCTCTCCTATCCATATTACTCCCACCATCCTCTCCTATCCATACTACTCCCACCATCCTCTCCCCACTCCTCTCCTATCCATACTACTCCCACCATCCTCTCCCCACTCCTCTCCTATCCATATTACTCCCACCATCCTCTCCTATCCATACTACTCCCACCATCCTCTCCCCACTCCTCTCCTATCCATATTACTCCCACCATCCTCTCCTATCCATACTACTCCCACCATCCTCTCCCCACTCCTCTCCTATCCATACTACTCCCACCATCCTCTCCCCACTCCTCTCCTATCCATATTACTCCCACCATCCTCTCCTATCCATACTACTCCCACCATCCTCTCCCCACTCCTCTCCTATCCATATTACTCCCACCATCCTCTCCTATCCATACTACTCCCACCATCCTCTCCCCACTCCTCTCCTATCCATACTACTCCCACCATCCTCTCCTATCCATACTACTCCTACC
Organism: Rana kukunoris; assembly: GCA_029574335.1. NCBI lineage: Eukaryota > Metazoa > Chordata > Amphibia > Anura > Ranidae > Rana > Rana kukunoris. Next base: position 79,666,371 of record CM056058.1, on the reverse strand, counting down.
ATCCTCTCCGCACTCCTCTCTTATCCATACTACTCCCACCATCCTCTCCCCACTCCTCTCCTATCCATATTACTCCCACCATCCTCTCCTATCCATACTACTCCTACCATCCTCTCCGCACTCCTCTCTTATCCATACTACTCCCACCATCTTCTCCTATCCATACTACTCCCACCATCCTCTCCTATCCATAGTACTCCTACCATCCTCTCCGCACTCCTCTCTTATCCATACTACTCCCAACATCCTCTCCTATCCATACTACTCCTACCATCCTCTCCGCACTCCTCTCTTATCCATACTACTCCCACCATCTTCTCCTATCCATACTACTCCCACCATCCTCTCCTATCCATACTACTCCTACCATCCTCTCCTATCCATACTACTCCTATCCATACTACTCCCACCATCCTCTCCTATCCATACTACTCCCACCATCCTCTCCCCACTCCTCTCCTATCCATACTACTCCTACCATCCTCTCCACATTCCTCTCCTATCCATACTACTCCCACCATCCTCTCCTATCCATACTACTCCTACCATCCTCTCCGCACTCCTCTCCTATCCATACTACTCCCACCATCCTCTCCTATCCATACTACTCCTACCATCCTCTCTGCACTCCTCTCCTATCCATACTACTCCCACCATCCTCTCCTATCCATACTACTCCTACCATCCTCTCCGCACTCCTCTCCTATCCATACTACTCCCACCATCCTCTCCTATCCATACTACTCCCACCATCCTCCCCCCACTCCTCTCTTATCCATACTACTCCTACCATCCTCTCCGCATTCCTCTCCTATCCATACTACTCCCACCATCCTCTCCCCACTCCTCTCCTATCCATACTACTCCCACCATCCTCTCCCCACTCCTCTCCTATCCATACTACTCCCACCATCCTCTCCTATCCATACTACTCCTACCATCCTCTCCGCACTCCTCTCTTATCCATACTACTCCTACCATCCTCTCCGCACTCCTCTCTTATCCATACTACTCCCACCATCCTCTCCGCACTCCTCTCTTATCCATACTACTCCCACCATCCCCTCCACACTCCTCTCTTATCCATACTACTCCCACCATCCTCTCCCCACTCCTCTCCTATCCATACTACTCCCACCATCCTCTCCCCACTCCTCTCCTATCCATACTACTCCCACCATCCTCTCCTATCCATACTACTCCTACCATCCTCTCCGCACTCCTCTCTTATCCATACTACTCCTACCATCCTCTCCGCACTCCTCTCTTATCCATACTACTCCCACCATCCCCTCCGCACTAATCTCCTATGCATGCTACCCACAACCTCCCCTCTGCACTCCTCTCTTATACATACTACCCCCTTGCATTGTACAGAGGTAATGAATTTAATGTACTATTGAGAAAAAAAAATTGCCGTGCGCTGCTAATGTGTTCGGGTTTGGCTTGAAGAAAAGGTGGCAACCCTAGCTCCGTGAGATGTTCAAAACTGGGGATATTTTTTTAGAACCTAACCCTGCTTTAAACTTCTCCACAACTTTGTCCCTGACCTGTCTGGTATGTTCCTTGGCCTTTGTGATGCTGTTTGTTCACTAAAGATCTCTAAAAAACCTCTGAGGACTTCACAGAACAGTTGTATTTATACTGAGATTAAATTACACACAGGTAGACTCTATTAGGGGACTTTTGAAGGCAATTGGTTCAAGTAGATTTTAGTTAGGGGTATCAGAGTAAGGCTGCTTTCACATTGGGGATAGAGCCGCAGTGGCGGTATAGCAGCGCGATTTTTAGCGCTGCTATACCGTCGTATTTACCACGGTATTCGGCCGCTAGCTGTGCGGTTTTAACCCCCGCTAGCGGCCGAAAAAGGGTTAATACCGCCCGCAATGCGCCTCTGTAGAGGCGCATTGCGGGCGGTATTACCGCGGTTTCCCATTGATTTCAATATACCGCAGGAAAGATGCGGCTAGCAGGACTTTTGGAGCGGTCCTGCTAGCGCACCGCTTCAGTGTGAAAGCCTTCGGGCTTTCACATTGAATACTACAGGGCAGGTTTTTTCCATGTGGTATAGCAGCGCTATTTTTAGCGCTGTACCACATGAAAAACGCCTCAATGTGAAAGGGGCCTAAAGGGGGCTGAATACAAATGCACGCCACACTTTTCAGATTATTATTTGTAAAATAAATTGAAAACTATTTAGCATTTTTCTTTCGACTTTACAATTACCATATCGTGGGTGCGCGATATACGCCGATACCCGCTTCCCACGCTTAGTTTGAATGCCTCCGCCGAAATATACCGAGCGCAAGTGTACTGTGTATGTCGGCGGCGGCGTTTAAACTTAGCGCGGGAAGCGGGGATTCGACTCGGAGACAGCGCGGGAGAAGCGAGGAGGACGCCACCGAGGCCGCAGACGGACCTCGGACCGGGCAAGGCTGCCGATGGACGCCGGGCAAGACACAGACGTGGGTCATCTAAACTGTAAGTATATTCTTTTTTTTTTTCAGGATTTTCTCTTCTAGGTTGGGGGTGAGCGCTATACGCGCGTGCGCGCAATACCCCGATAAATATATGTGCCACTTTTGTGTTGGTCTATCACATAAAATCCCAATAATTTTTTTTTTATGTTTTTGGTTGTAACATGACAAAATGTGGAAAATTTCAAAAGATATGAATACTTTTTCAAGAAACTGTATCTATCCCTTTTATCCCCAGTCTGACTGTCCCTGGTCCATCCTTTCAGCTTTTTCAATCATGAAGGCTCAGCTTCCATGATTCCATGACTTAAAATGACACTCTCTCTCTCTGTCTTCTCTCTTTTAACCACTGCAACACACTGCACAAGGCCGACCTGAGCCCCCTGAGCCATAATTGGCCAAAGCCACCCTGGCTTTGGCCAATTATGGCTCTCTGTTTTTTGCAAGCTGTGATTGGCCAAGCATGCGGGTCATAGTGAATGCTTGCCCAAACAATGCCGCAGTGAATTATGGGCCGTGAAACGCCACTCGAATTTGGTGCAAACGGCCCAAAACGTTCGTAATTCGACGAACGATCGAACATATGATGTTCGAGTCGAACATGAGTTTTACTCGAATACGAAGCTCATCCCTAGATACGGCACATAGATCGTGGTCAATGGCATCATTGACCGAATCACCTTATGGGTGTTAGAGATGATGTATCAGCAGAAACAAATTGTGTCTTAGGAACCACCCCCAGCAGAGAAACGACAAGACTATCCACTGGAGGGGAAGGAACCTCCTCCAACAAACTTTCTTAATGCTGAGAACTAGTTTATTATGGTTGGTACCATCTGCCATTTTCCATATTATTCTTATGGTGCTTTAAAAGTTTAACAACACTGGCCCAGATTCAGATAGATTTAGATTATCGTAGAGTATCAGAAATACACTACGCCGCCGTTTTTTACCTGGCTCTACGTGGAATCCAGGTAGATTTTGTCCAGTAAACGACGGCGGCGTAGTGTATTTCTCCCGTCGCAATCCATCTACGCGAGTAGGGGGCGTGAATCATTTTAAATAGGCGCGTTCCCGCGGCGATCGAACTGCGCATGCTCCGTTCGCAAATTTCCCGCCGTGCATTGCGCGAAATCACATTGTTACGTCATTTTTTCTTGAGTAGCGTCGTTTACGGAGATTCCTATTCCCGAACGAGTTACGTAAAAAAAAAAAAAAAAATGTAAATTCGACGCGGGAACGACGGCCATACTTAACATGGGTCTAACAGTACGTATAAAAAAATAGACGAAAGCGATTGCGAAGACCGCTCGTATATTCGTGGATTGCCGTAAAAACTCATTTGCATATCCCGACGCATGAAAACAACGCAAACTCCTCCCAGCGGCCGCAAAAATATCGCAGCGTAGATCCGAAGGCTTATGAAGACGTAAGCCTCTCGGATCGAAGCCCGAAGCCGCCGTATCATGGTTTGAGGATTCAAACTAGTGATACGGCGTGCAAAATTTGAAATTACTCCTGTCTAACACTAGTTAGACAGGCGTAATTGCTCTGTGAATCTGGGCCACTATATCTGAGCACCACAAATCAAAAATGCTATTTAACTCATTTTAATAGTCAAAGCAAATTCACCCAACTATACATGTCTTCTCGGTTTGGTTTGCTGAGAAATCCCATTTAAACACCCAACCCCCCCCCCCCCCCAAGCATATCTGGCCATGGCCATCTTGAGTAAGGGCAGATGATTCATGTAGAATTTACTTCCTGGAATCCATCTGCCATAAGCCCATGCATGCAGGCTGGAGGGTGTGCTTAGCTGGAAAAAAAACTCCTCACCTGTTAAAGTCTCCTGGGATGTATGACAGCATTAGGCCTAGGTCTGCAAACCAGGAAGAAATGTAAAAAAAAAGTTTAAAGCGGTTGTATACCCGCATATACATTTTTTTTTTTTTTTACTCCTGCAAGGCAAAAGCCATAATATGCAGGTGAGAGGAACTTACCTGGTCCACGCCAAGCGAGATTACATCTTGCCTGTCGTGTCTTCCGGGTATCGCCGCTCCAGCGCTGTGTTTGGCTGGAGCAGCGATGTCGTCACTCCCGCGCATATGCGCAGGAGTTTTCAATTCGGCAAGGTCCGGCGGCTGCCGGTCCTTTAGCTGAGAATCCCCCTGCGCATGCGCCGCTGCAATCAGCGGCGCATTGCGAGGGGAATATCTCCTAAGCCGTACAGGTTTAGAAGATATTCTCCTTACCTACAGGTAAGCCTTATTATAGGCTTACCTGTAGGTAAAAATAAAAAAAAGGGTTTACAACCACTTTAAACAAGTAAATATCATATGCTTTCCTCTCTGTTTACTAATGCTAGCAGATAAGGATTAAAAATAGCCAGTGTTGACGGAGAGAGTGAAGTTCGGGTTTAACCACAAGGAGCTTAGTGTAACAGGTTTAGTTACAAATTAGAACACTATCAGAAAGGGGTTAAAATGTTACTGCATACTGTAAAAAAAAAAATGTTAATGTTTAGTGCAAACGTGTACATTTTACCTCATGCATTCCCCTTAACTTGAAAGACAAGTGTTCTTTTAATTACGAAACTCCTCAGCTATGAGGCACCCCTAAGCCATAGGAGGCTAATTTAGGCCTGTAGTTATCTATGTACTTGACAAAGCCACAAGGAGCCTTGTAACTATAGAATGATTATTAGCTTTAGGTCATCTGAGAGATGCACATCTCCACGAATACAAATACTTTCTATGGTGACCTGCATGTTTTCAAATACTTTTTTTACTTTTCTTCAGAGCCAACCTGGATACAGCACAATATTTTCCCCTGGAAGATCGTGTCCGAAATTGCATCGTGCCAAGAGCCGTAACTGCTCTCTAAGAATTGGAGAAGAGATTCATATAATTCCCTTAGCTTGTTTCATCAGATGGAGAAGATGACATCCTGCTCTCAGAATTACCTCTGGTCACCTCAGGATACTATACTGTAAATAGTGCTATTAACAGGAGAACCATTAATTGTAAGTTCTTTAAACAATCATTCCTCCCAGGTGTTTTAGGGGTTGCCCAGATCACGGCAATGTTACTCATATATTCTGGAACTGCAAATACCTGAAACCTATTTGGCAGCAAACAAGCACCAAAATTGAGCAATTACCAGTTAAAAAAATCTCTTTAACACCTCAGATGTGCCCATTATTTACATCTATACCAGATGTCTCCATCCATAGCACTTGATTAATTCATACCCTTTTTAGCTCCATCCATTGGACAATAGCATTTAATTGGCACTCTTTGTCTTTACCCCGGCCTTAGGTATTTAACAGCATTGAACAGGTTAAACTCTAACGCCTCGTACACATGACCGTTTTTCTCAGCAGGAAAAAAAAAAAAATCCTGACGGGATTCCTCTCAAGCCTGCCTTGCATACACACGTTCAGGCCAAATACCGCCCGTCCAAAGCGCGGTGACATACACCATGTACGACGGGACTGTAAAGGGGAAGTTCCATTCAAACGGCGCCACCCTTTGGGCTGCTTTTGCTGATCCTTGTGTTAGTAAAAGTTTAGTGAAAGATGATTCACGCTTTTCAGTCTTCGTGCTTTTCAGTCTGTTACAGCGTGATGAATGTGCTATCTCCATTCCGAACACTTTTACCAGAACGAGCGCTCCCGTCTCATACTTGATTCTGAGCATGATTCTTTCCCCTCGGAAAGGCATACACACGACCGGTTTTCCCAATGGGAAAAAGTTGGCCGGGAATCCAGGTGGGAAAAAAGAAAACATGTTCTCTTTTTTTTTCTCAGTTTTCCTGTCTGGAAAACTATGATAAAGCATACACACGGCCGGAATTCCTGGCCAAAAAGCTCTCATGGTCCATATCAAGCAAGCAGCACAGAGTGACAAATATGGTTCCTTCCATAGGTACAGCAGAGGGGTGACGTAGCCACCCGGGGACTAAAAGTTGTTATTTGCAGGATCACCAGGTAGAAATAAAGAAAAAGAAGCCTTAAGAAAAAAAACAAATGCAGCCACACACCAATGATGGATTGATGGAGAGTTGACTAATCATTGTTCTGATTGGCTTTTTACTCTCTTTTTACACAGTGGATGTGGGAAAAAGTAAGTAGAATGAAACTGTACCAAAGAAAATTCAGGTCTCCCGTACTGTACAAAAGCAAACTCAGAGGGAGACTTGGCACCCTTAACATTTCCTACTATTATAAAGTTACCAACATCACCCCCATAGTTCACCTGCATTCAGGATAAGATGTGCCTTTATAGACTTTGATAGATGTGCTTGATGTAGATCCTATCCCCTTCTTTTCACTCATCTGGATCACCTTTCTCTGTCCCAAACCTTTCAATCCAGTACTAATCCTTATCAATCTGGGACTCCATGAAATACTTGGTAGGTCTAATATCACCCCATCTCCCATTATAGCAGATCCTTAATTGCCCTCTGTCCTCCCCCCAGGCTAGAAAATCATCAGAGTTACCACTGGTGGAACACACGTGGCTTTAAATTCCCTGCTACAAACATGTAGAGTTTATGCCTTCCAACAACTTAAAAGCTTTCAAGGTGTCCCCAGTACTGGACTATTCCACTGCCTCCAAATCTGTCACCAAGTGGAGTCACTGCCCAAAAAACAGGATTCACGTTGACCCTGAAAGTATTCAAAACAAAGTGCAAGTTATCCCCAAGAGCCCAGGGGTTAGTCTCCCTCTCATATTCTTACATTTTGGGTAATTCCTATAATCGATCTCCCTAAGGGCCCTTTCACACGTGCGGACCGTTCGTCCGTTTTTTACGGATGAAAAACGGACCGCAATGCATTCCAATGGGATAGCGGACGTTAGCGGATGAGCATCCGCTAACATCCGTTTACATCCGTCTCCGTTAAGCTCCGTTTTTTTTGAACGGAAGAAAACCCTATTTTTCTTTCGTCAAAAAAACGAAACGGACGAGAAACGGATGTTAGCGGACGATCCGTTTAACATCCGATCCGCTAACATCCGTTTTTCATCAAAATATGTAATAAAAATAAAATTCTAACAAAAAAAAAAACGGATGAAAAAACTGATGAAAAACTGATGAAAACGGATAAAAAACGGATGACAACTGATGAAAAACGGACGAAAAACGGATAAAAAACGGACGAAAAAACGGATCAACTGATGAAAAAAAACGGATCTAAAAAACGGTCCACACGTGTGAAAGGACCCTTATATTGCTCACAGTGGGAATCGGATTTCGATACACTCTTTCCCCCAAAGATCCGAATAAAATATGGGCAGTCCAATTTAAATGCTCTTGCAATGTGTAAGCCTACACACAACCATGTTTCATGACGTGAAATTTTTTTTTTTTTTTTATGTCATTAAAAACGATCGTGTGTGTACTCCAGAGCATTTTTCACGACGTGAAAAATGGGCATTAAAAATTTAGAACATGCTCTAAATTTTCGCGTAATTTTTCACGTTGTCGTTTTTCACGTTGTGAAAAATGATCGTGTGTAGGCTTTAATGTCGGGAAAAAACAGGCATGCTCAGAAGCAAGTTATGAGATGGGAGCACTCGTTCTGGTAAAACGAGCGTTTGTAATGGAGATAGCACATTCGTCACGCTGTAACAGAAAAGCACAAAGACTGAAAAGCGCAAATCGTCTCTCACCAAACTTTTACTAAGACGAAATCAGCAAAAGCAGCCCAAAGTGTGGCGCCATCTGAATAGAACTTCCCCTTTATAGTGCCGCCGTACGTGTTGTACGTCACTGCGCTTTTGCTCTAGCATTTTTTTTCACGATTGTGTGTAGGCAAGGCAGGCTTGACAAGAATCACGTCGAGAAAAACATAGTTTTTTCTAGGACAAGAAAAACGGCCTTGTGCACACGGCATTATTATACCCCTGCCAGAATTGTAAAATCCCTCATACCCTTCCTCATGTTTTCGAAAATTTCCAGGAAATATGAAACATATATAGTGGACATGCCCCAAAGTCAATTGCCAATGTATTTGGGTAATTACAGTAGAGTTTTTAGAGTTTTAGGTCAATAGAGTTTTTCAAGTAGAAGTCAGTTGAAATACTAACTATAGTATTTGATTGGACTTCCACTTTATAAGTCAATCAGCATAAAGACTCATGGGAAGCCCTTATGTACAAACTTATTTAAATAGTTTTGCACTATGATAATACGCTTAACTCATACATCTTTATAGCAACAAAACAAACAACTGCCCACGCCTTAAATTGAAAGAACTCCTTTATCAGAGAGAAACTAAAAGCCATCTTAATCAACACACATGTCAAGTTTCTTAAAATATGGCAACCATGGCTTGATTACTTTCTGTCGTTTCAGACTACGGCACACCTACTAGACTTGTAGAACAGACCTACTGTAAATAACTAGCAGATTATAATGGCCTCTGGGGGACCATTCCCCAACCCCCTCCTTACCTACTGTACAAACAAATGGCAACCACCCCAACCTATAACTAGTCTTTGCAGCAAAGAGCACATGGAAGTCTAAAAGTTCACATTAAAAACAAGTAGTTTGCATGTGTAGCACATCCCCCGAAGGAGCTGCTGGTTTGTTTTGGATGGCACGTTACTTTGTGGCTCCTCCGCCGTCTTAGGGGTGTATGGGAAATGTAGCAGTAATGGAATGTCAACGACAGGTGTCTTTTTTTTGTGCTCTTTATTACCAAGCCGGGTAAAAAACAATAAAACTTGTGGTGAAGAGTAGAGATGAAGGAGAAATATCAGAGGCGTAACCACAGGGAAACAGTCCTGCTTCCAACAACACTTTGAATTCTTCGCCACTCTAGCCAGAGTGGGTATAGCGTACCTGGACAGGCCTCTCTCACTGGCCTGGCAGGCAGGGTATCGCTCGGAACTTCGAGGAAAAGTCTCTACACACACATCTGCAAATATATGCATAAGCTGCAGCAGCCACATCAGGGCACTCCAGTGTACTGTAGTCCCAACTCTAGAAGTTTTAAAAGTCTCCAAAGTTGGAAAACATATATAACAATGGATACAATAAGGGCAGATATGTCTGGAGGGAGCCCATCCCTCCTCTTCTTGACTACCTTTCTGCTTCTACAGTATACGCCCCCTCTCTCCCTTTCTTCTTAGTTTTTTTGTAGGCCTTACCATTCTTCCCCCCCCCCCCACTCTCTTCTCTTCTCTGCCAAACGGAATGGAAACCTGACCTCCCTTCATCAATTATGTTCCTAAAATTATTGTACCCATGGCTTTCTCCTAATGAGATCGTACTGCCAATTTAGACAATTAAACCTTATTTGCTTTGGCACTACAAGGCCTCCTGTGCCATTACCTCGTACAGATGATTCTGACCATAAGCTCTGTAAGTGGCAAGGCTTGCAACTGTAAAACGAATGGCTCGCAAGTCATCTGTTAAGATTTGATTATTTAATGTCTCTCTTTCCACATGAATAGCTCTGTTTTATGCTTCTATGTAAGTGACCGTGAGGTCTAATCTATCAATAAGTTTTCTTAGTGAAAAATTCAGGTCTCCTATGTCAGACAAGGTTTTGTTGTGGAGCAAAGCTGTGTGATTTTTAGGACAGGATCAACAGAAATACATGTATTTTGGCAGTATTATTGCCACCTTTTCTGGGAAAACTTAATGGCTTTATGGTCTCTTTCCTACAAGTAAAATTAGCAATAATTCTCTTTTTTTGCCAGCCAGACATAATAGCGGCCAGGTGGTAACCATGTTTGTCAGGTAAAACAGTTCTCCTTATATGTATTTCATCTGTTTATTTTGTTTGAGTTAAGCTACAAATATTCATGAAATGTCCATATTTATACATGTACTGTGCACCATTTCAATACTTATGTTATAAATTCTTCTCCATGGAACCTGTGTCTTCTTTTAGCCTATAGGACTGCTCTAAGGTATTGTTTTTCTCTGTTCAAAGATGACCATTGTTTGTATAATATGATATTTATTTGTGTTGAATAAAATGTTTACAAATGAAACTTTGTTTAAACAGGAGTTGTCATTATTTTGAAATAGTATTGGCATCATTGTGACACAGAGAGTTTTGTCAGACATTATGGCCCAGATTCACGTACATCTGCGCATTATTGGACCGGCGTAGCGCACCGCCTTTACGTTAGACTGGCGCAATGTAGCGGCGCAATCACCCTATTCTCGTCGGTTTTACGCAGAGATTAGCGCCTGCGCAACGTTATTTCTTTTTTTTTCAAATAGCAGTTTTTTATTTATTTTTTCCGCAAAGGTCAATACAAAATATAACAGCATATCAGGTGTAAGGCCCCATACACACGATCGGACATATCCGATGAAAACAGTCCGCGGACCATTTCCATCGGATATGTCCGATCGGGAGTTTAATCCGATGGCGTGTACACACCATCGGATCAAATTCCCCGCCGCCGGACGGCGCGGTGACGCGGCGTTGATGTTGACGCCGCCGCGTCACCGTCACGTCACCGCACCAGGAAGTAAAACACTTCCGCGCATGCGCCGAATCCATTCGGCGGCGGCGCGGCGGCGGTGGGGGACGACATGTCTGCTGGTAAGTGTACTAACCAGCAGACATGTCGGGCGGACAGATTCCACCGGATGGATTTCAAAGCATGCTTTGAAATCTGTCGGGTGGAGAAATCTGTCCGCTAGCCCATACACACGAGCGGAGATGTCTGCTGAAACGGTCCATCGGACCGTTTTCAGCGGACATGTCCCCTCGTGTGTACGAGGCCTAAGAGAAAATAGAATGTATAAAATTCCAGCTTAATGAACTTACACAGTGGTTGCATAATTATTTGTATGATCAGTAACTTGTAAAATAGTCATAAATCAAATAAGAGGGAAAGAAGAAAGAGGCGAGAGAGAAGGGGAAAAAAGGAAAAAAAAAAGGAGAGGAAAAAGGGGGGGGGGGAGGCAGGCAATAAGGGCGGGGGTAGTGTTGTACCTGTCGTCGGCTCACGGTGGGGGTGGGTCCTCCTCTACATACCATCTCTCCCAGACCAGATCATGTTCCTCCAACCTGTCCCGAATCCTAGCCGTCATCCTTTCCATGAGTTCTACATCCTTGACCCTAGCATAGAGGGCCTCTTGGGATGGGGGCATTGTTTTTTTCCAATGGAGTGCTATCAAGCACCTCGCAGCTGTGGTTATGTGTCTTAGGAGTTTTTTGTAGGGTTTAGCTATGTGAGGTTGGGATAGGCCCAATAGGAACAGCTTCGGGGAGAGGGGTACGGGCGCCTCCAGGAGGCGACTCAGGAGCTCTTGGGTCTGGGTCCAGAACGGGACAATCGTGGGGCAAGTCCAATATATATGGAACAGTGTGCCCTTGGCTTGGTTGCAGCGCCAGCAGCGGTCAGAGGTGGAAGGGTAAATCTTATGGAGGACGTCCGGGGTCAGGTACCAAAAGAACAGCACTTTATACGTATTTTCCTTGTAAAGGGTGCAAATTGAGCTTTTGGCTGCCTGCCTCCAAACCGCTCCCCACTCCTCCTCCGAGAGCTCCTCCCCCAGCTCCCTCTCCCATCGGAGCATGTAGGCGTGTTTACCTTTGTTTTGAAAGGGGTATTCGTTTAGGATTTGGTATATATCTGATATAAGGCCCCTTCGGCTGTGCCTTAGAGTATGATACGCTCAAATGGGGTTGGTTTCGAGAAAAGGAGCCGGGGGGCTATTGTGTGGGCGTAGTGGCGGATTTGTAGGTAGCTAAAAAAAGCTTGTCTTGGGATGTCGTGTTTGGCTTGGAGTTCGGCGAAGGAGTGCAGGGTGCGAGATCTGGGGTCTACTAAATGACCCAAGTGGAAGAGATTCCGTGAGGCCCAGGGCCATGACATCTGGTGGGAGAGACTCGTCTGTAATTTAGGGTTATAGAGAAAGGAGGTCAGCAGGGAACTATCGGACTTAAGTCGACAGTCTTGGGCTAGTCTCCTCCATGTGCGTTGAAGCTGCTGCATGGAGCCCAGTAAACTTCCGGTATCCACTGTCGTGTTTGCATTCCAAAGGAGATTATTAGGGTGTATTGGTGCCAGCCAGATCTTTTCCACCTCCGTCCACCTATTGTAGGACTTCTGGGGAAACCACGATGCCACCGCTCGGAGTTGTGAGGCCTGGTAATATTTAACCAGGTCTGGGAAGGCTAGGCCTCCCTCGGTTCGCGCGGCCGTCATGACCGAGCGTGGGATCCTGTGGCGCCTGTAGTTCCACACAAACCGGAGGAGGTCCGCTTGCAGGGCGCGTAGGTGAGTACATGGGACTGGTACAGGGAGGGTCTGGAAAAGGTACAGCAGTTTTGGGAGGATCACCATCTTAATGGCCGCTATCCGGCCCATAAGGGATATCTGATGGGACTTCCATTTGTGGATCAGCGCCCTGATCGAGCTATAGAGGGGAGGGAAATTGGCCTGGTACAGGGATGCAAAGTTCGGGGTCAGATGGACCCCCAGGTATTTCAGGGAGGCTCTCTCCCAGTGATATGGGAAGACGGATTGTAAGTGTAGGGTCTCTGGCTCGGGCATGTTAATCGGCATAGCCATGGACTTGGAGGCGTTGGTTTTATATCCCGAGAGGGCCCCGTAGCGTTCCAGTTCCCTATGTAGGTTGGGCAGGGAGATGCGGGGGCGCGTTAGTGTCAGAATGATATCGTCAGCAAAGAGGGAGATCTTAAATTCCCTCCCCCTTACTGGGATACCCCGAATGTCCGGGTTGTCTCGGATCGTCGCTGCTAGAGGTTCGACGCAGAGAGCGAAAAGAAGGGGGGAGAGGGGGCACCCCTGACGGGTTCCATTGGTGACGGGGAAGGTGGATGAGGTGGCGAAGGGAGTTTTCACCTGTGATATCGGATTGGTATAGAGGTGTCGGACCGCCTGAAGAAAAGGTCCTCTAAACCCCATATGTCTTAATGTGGCGAGCATGAAGGGCCAGCCAAGGCGATCGAACGCCTTTTCTGCGTCCAAACTCAGGATCAAAGATTCCGAGCCCTCCCTATCCGCCACATCGATCAGGTCAATTACCTTTCTTGTGTTGTCCCCTGCTTGACGAAGGGGGACGAAGCCCACCTGGTCTTTATGGACCAGGAAGGGCAAAACTACATTTAAGCGGAGGGAGAGGACCTTCGTAAATATTTTGAGGTCTGAGTTTAATAGAGCTATCGGCCTGTAGCTAGCGCATAATGAGGGGTCCTTGTCTGGTTTAGGAATGAGGGTAATAAATGATCGCTGCATATCCTGCGGGATGGGGGTCTGTTGTAGAAAGGCGTTGAAAAGCTTTGTCATGTGAGGGAGAAGTGTGGGGAGGAAGGTCTTGTAGTATTCGTATGGGAACCCATTTGGGCCCGGGGATTTGTGGGCGGGTGGGGCCTTAATGGCCAGGGTCAGCTCCTCATCTGTGATAGGGGCGTTAAGAGAGGCCAGGTCGTCCGGTTGCAGTCGGGGAATGCCCGCCCGTGTTAGGTATTGTGTCATCCTGTCTAACAGGTCGGGGGAGGGTGGGTTATGTGGGATTTCCGGCCTGTTGTACAAGTCTGTGTAAAAGGCAGCGAATGCATCCGCAATGCTTTGAGGGTGGGATAGAACGTTGCCCGATCTGTCCTGGACCTGGTGCGGGGTGGAGGCGACCGAGCGGTCGGCTAGTTTCCTTGCCAACAGGGCTTGCGCCTTGTTGCCCTTGTCGTAGTATACCTGTCGTAAGCGAACCAGGGCTTTCTCGACTCGACCCAGCGCGAGGTCCCGGAGTGTCGACCTTACTAGGGCGATGCGCTTAAGAAGCGGCAGGGAGGGTGAGGCCTGTAGACGGGTTTCTAGGGCATGAAGCTGCGCTTCCGCCTGCTTCCTGGCCGACTCGGCGTTCCTCTTAAGGGCCGAGGAGATGGCTATACAGCGTCCCCTGATTACCGCTTTATGAGCGGCCCATAATGTGGTGATGGAGATGTCTAGCGTGTTGTTTTCGCTGAAATAAAGTTGCAGGGCAGATTCTATTTCCATTTTGGAGGGGGTGTGCTTCAAGAGGAAATCATTCAGACGCCAGTTGTAGGGCCTGCGGGTGGGGGCGTTCAGGTCAAGGGATAGGGTGATGGGGGCGTGGTCGGACCAGGAGATGGGCAGGATCTGTGCGGAGTCGGTAACGCGTAGCGTGGTATTATTGACTAGAAAATAATCTATGCGCGAGTGTGTGTGGTGAGGGGATGAGTAAAAGGTGAACTGGCGATCTCCCGGGTGAAGCGCCCGCCATGCGTCAAATAGAGCATGCTTCCTAGTTAGCTGGCGAAAAAAAGCTTAGAGTCCCGCAGAGCCCTAGCCTGGGGGGCCCGGGGGTTCACAACCAGACGATCCCAGGTCGCTGAGTGGGGTAAGTTAAAGTCCCCCCCCACCACCAGTAGATCGTGAGGGGAACGGGCTAGACGGGCGAGAACCCGGCTCAAAAATCTGTGCTGGTGTGCGTTGGGGGCATATAGGGTACACAGGGTTATGTCCCGCGAGTGCCATGTACCTCTCAGGATGATAAAGTGGCCCAGGGGATCAATGTAGGAGTGTGTGCAGGTAAAGGGGGTGCCCCGTTTAACCAGGATTGCGACCCCTGCCCGTTTTCGCGAACTAAAGGCCTGGTATGTTAAGGGGAAATATCTGCATGCGAACGTAAAGGAGTCGCCCTTGGAGAAGTGCGATTCCTGTACCATTATAATCTCTGCTCCTGACTGCCTAAATTCCCTGAGTGCTAGATGTCGTTTCCTATTGGAGTTAAGCCCGTGGACGTTCATAGATAGTAACTTAGCAATATTGTGGGTGGAGTGACCGTGGGTTATACTTAGCTGGAGTCAGGCACGCTGCGTCCGGTTCTGGGAGGGTGAGCGGAGGGGCCACCGAGCCGACAGCCACCGAGGCGTGCCGTTGAGTTCTGCCTGTGTGGAAGGGGAGAGAGAGGTATCTGAAAAGAAGGAGAGAGATGAGAGCAAAAAAACAGAAGAAAAACACAACAACATTCAACAATGGGGGCCCGAGTGGCCCGAGGGCCCTCGGGTCCCAACAGTTCCTTAAGGACCTCCCGACCTGACAGTCCAAAAATGTGGGTCGGGGGGGCGGGGGGGGTGGTGTGGAGAAACTCCACCGTGGGGGTTGGGGGAGAAGGAACTCTCAGGCTATCAGCCATGGGGGGGGTCCGTAAACAGAAGGGCAGCCTCTTCGGGGTCTTGTCCAAGACAGGCCCGATATGTAGTGTTGGAGTAAGGCTGGGGCAACCGGGGGAGGTAAAAAAAAAAAAAAAAAAAGCAGAAACAGAAGGCCAAAACACAACAAAAACAGGAGGGTTTCATGCAGCGCTCAGGGCGGCTCTTGTGGCCAGGATGACCGTCTCAGGTGGGCCTGTGCCTGGGGGGGGTTGCGGACAGGGTCCCTGCCCCTAGGGCGCTTGGGTGGGGGGACTCTCTGCCAAACCACAGGTGGAGGGGGTGGCGTTGCCACGAGGTCCCAGTCCGCCAGCTGGGGAACGGGAATGTCCAGTGTTTTGCAGAAGACATCCAGGTCTTCGGGATAGCGTAAGGTGGCAGAAGTCCCCTGGTGGCTGGCGGAGAGGCTGAAGGGGAAGCCCCAACGGTACACTATGTCTCTGTCCTGTAAGGTGCGGAGCAGGGGTTGTAGGAGACGACGTTTCTGCAAGGTGATCCAAGAAAGGTCCGGGTAGAGCTGTAATGGGTTGTTGTTGAAGACTAGGTTACGTATGGGGTGAGCTTTTCGCATAATAGCTTCCTTTAGCGGGTATGAGTTCACCCGGCATATGACGTCCCGCGGTTTGGAGGCAGGGCCCTTTGGCTTGAGGGCTCGGTGAGCTCTATCCATCTCAATAGGCTTGTCTGTTGGTTCTCCCAGTATGTTGTTAAATAATTTCTGGAGGGTAAGCTGTAGGTCTTCCGCCCCGTCTACTTCGGGAAGACCGCGTATGCAGACGTTGTTGCGGCGACCCCTGTTGTCCAGGTCTTCAATATGTCGCTGCATATCTCTAAGCATGAGATGATGGTCTGATGCCTGAACTTGGGTGCGATGTACCGCCAGTTTGGTCTCCTGGATCTCCTCCTCTGCCATCTCCACTCTGTCAGCTAGGTGTTTGAGGCCTGTATGGAGCGCCTGAATTTCGGCGCGGCATGTTGCCTTAACATCTTCAATTAGTTGTTTAAAGTCGTCTTTCGTGGGGAAGGCCTGCAGATATGACTGCCATGGCGGAGGAGGGTAATGAGAGGGTCCCCTGGCGCCATGCGGAGGGTGAAGTGAGTCAGAGGGGGACAGCTGGTGGCTGGGAGCCATTTCTCCATGTCCTCTAGTCCCAGGGGGGGGCTGTTGGGAGGAATCCCATGGCGTGGACCAGGCCTCGGCCCATTCTCCCTGCTGGGCAGGGGTTCCCTCGTGCCATGGAGCGTTAGTATTAGCCATGGAGGCATATGAGGGGGGGGGGAAGTACCTCCCCGATCCCCGACCCCGGGATGGATGGCCGGATGGATTTGTCCCCAGGCTGCAGAGGGGGTGGGTTGCGGCCTAGCACTGACAGAGGGGCTGCCATGTCCTGGGGATCCCATAGAGGCCTGGGAGTTGGCAGGGGTTTGCAGGGCTGGGAAGTCCTCCTGAGTAAGTGTGGGAGAGGAGGAGAGCTGAGCTCCGCTTTGTGGTCCCGGGTCCGAGGCAGTGCGGGGCGGGCGGGGGAGGGCTCCTGTGTCTCGAGTGTCCCGGCCTGGGGGGTTATGGAGAGCCGCGGCCTGCGCCTCGTGGTCCGCTGTGGGAGGGCAGGGGTGCGGGGATTCACTCACCCGTTGCTGGGAGCCATCCGGGCTCAGGGATGAAGCCGTGGTCTGCGATCGGGTCGGGGATGGCTCTCGATGCTGAGGTGAGCGTGGGGGAGATGTCCCTGTGTTAGAGGTGGCTGCGTCCGGCGCCATCTTGTCCCCTCCACCCGGCGGTCTGTCGGGCGATTTAAAGTACCTTTCAAAGGTCGTGGAGGAGCCCGGCGGGGGTTGGGATGATCCCCGAGCCTTGCTGGATCTGGTGGTCCGCGATCCGCCCATGGACGGCTACAGTTTCCCCCGTTTTTTTGCCGATTTGCTGCGGGCTGGAGAGGAGCTCTCAAGGGATGCTTCCTTCCAGGCTGGCTTCCGGTCACGCCACCCGCAACGTTATTTCTGAGGCGCAAGGCGGAGTAATACAAATTGGGAAGGACGTGGGCGTGTTACATTGAAATGAGCCGTGACCCCATGCAAATGAAGGGCCGGCCGGCTCGCGCATGCGCGCTTGAAGCAGACCATGGTCAGCACCTCTGTGCGCATGCTCACAGCTCGGGAACGGCGCAATCAGTGAAATTGGAAGTGGACTAGGGCAAAATCGTGAACTACGCAGACAGCATAAATAGACAGTCAGAAACGCACTTCCTTTGCAAAAGTATATCCCTTTGTATCCCTCCCTATACAGCAAGGTGCTTTTGTTCTGTTGTTAGTTGCGTTGTGGTTTGTCTTTGTGATATTTGTGGACTGTGTGATCTAGTGTTTGTTAGAAGATATTTGTAAGTGATTTTTGGTGACTGCTTGTGCGAGTTTTTGGTTAATAGTTTTTTGTTTGTTTGTTTTCTTGCTTGATTTTTCCTGCTTGTTTTTGTGAGTGATTTTTGCTGATTGATTTTTCTGAGGGATTTTTGCTGATTGTTTGGGAGAGAGTTTTTGTATGAGTATGACGGAGAGAAAGAGGAAGTTAAATTTTACTTTGGGGGAGAAACAAATTCTTGCCCGGGCCATTTCCCAATATGGGCGTTTCCTCCACGGCCCGGAGAGTGCCAACACCACCCCGGCCAGGAGGCGTGATATCTTGCAGAACATTACTGACGAGGTGAATGCATCGGGTGGGGGGGGGGACCCGGACACGGTCGGGGATTGAAAAGAAGGTCAATGACCTTCGGCGTCTGGTCAGAAAGAAGCTGGCCAAAATGGTAGCCCATGCCAGGGCCACAGGAGGGGGCCCACCATGCCCTGTTAGGCTGACAGCGGAGGAGCGTGCGGTGGCCCAGACCTTTCATAGACAACAGGTGGGGGGCCTGCCCGGCTATGACTCAAGTCATGAAGGCGTGATGCCAGGTAAGGTTTTTTTTCCCTATCAGGTGTGTAGCATGTGTGGGGGTGGAAGGGAATATGTGGCAAGTGTGTGGATCCTCCAACCTGTGAATGTTTTGTGTCATCCACAGATGAGCAGGAGGGTGCTGGGCCATCTGGGCTGACCGCACCATCCCAGCCTGATGAGGACCCCCCGACAAGGCCGGAGTCCTCGGAGGAGGTTGAAGAGGAGGAGGTTGAGGAGGAGGAGTTTGAGGAGGAGGAGGATGTCATGTCAGCAATTGGATTATTATTTTTGGAGGAGTCTTCCTCTCTGGCTGGCAGCAGCCAGCCCTCCATAAGGGCTAGCCCCTCCCACACCTCCCCCAACAGGGCTCCTCTCCCAAGGGCCTCCCCTTCTCCCCGGCCACAAGCCTCAGCTGGAGGCAGGAAGTCATCCCAGAAGACCAGGGGGGTGGCCGAGCTTCTGTCCGCCAATCTGAGAAGGGACCAGGCCCTTCAGACCCGCCATCTGGGACAGGTCAGCCAGACCTTGGGGCGGATGGAGGAGAGCCTGTCCTCCATAAAGGATACGCTTGGAGACCTGGACTGCCACTCCCGGGCTCTTACAAACTGCCTAAACGCACTGCAGACTACAACAGCAGACGTTGGGCAGGATGTGAGGGCCCTCACCCAGGCTATCCAGGACAACATGGCAACACTAGGTGCTGGCCTCAACAGAATTGCCGTGGCCTTGGAGGGCAGGCCGCCAGGTGGGCAGAGACCAGGGGCTGTTCCTCCTTCCTCGGATAACCCCCCCTCCCCATGAGTCTCCCCTGAGGAGCCGGGGCCATGGCCGTGGGCGTCCCAGGCGTGGCTCACGCCAACGGCATTAATTTGTTTTTCCCCTTGTTTTGTTTTTTCTGTAAAATTTTTTTTTTTGCTGGACATTTTTTTTTCTTGTGATGTGAATGTTTTTGGAATGTGGGGGTGATATTCCTGCCGGCAAAGGGGTGTCACCCTCAGTTTTGGTGGAGAAGGGTTCCCCAAGACCAGGGAGAAGTGATTCCCAGGTCCGTGTGAATGGTGTATGAATGTACAGTGACATAATTGGAGCCGTGGCGTGGCGTTGCTGCTCACAAGTAGGGATGAGCGGAATACGCCATATTCGATTTTGTGATATTTCACGAATATATAGAAGAATATTCGCGAAATATTCGTTAATATCGAATATTCGTGATATTTTATCAAAAAAAATGCTAATGCGAAATTTCGCTAATGCAAATGCGAAATTGATTGCGAAATTCTCGTCAACACGCGAAAACGGAGATCATTTCCTGGATTACTAAACTAATATGCACTAAACACTAAGGGCCAGATTCAGGAACAGTTAGGCTGGCGGATCCAGTGATCCGCCAGCCTAACTGTGACTTTGAGCCGGCGTTTCTGTTTTCTGTAACCAGAAAACAAGAAACGCCGGGTTGAAGCTCCAATGCGAGCAGCGTAACTGAGTTTCGCCATCGCATCGTTACTTCAACTTAAAAATGGCGCCGGGGGCGTTCCCGCCGATTTACGCTCAAAAAATATGTTAATGAGCGGAAATCGGCAATTCACGATCGAATTCCGGCGCGCCGCTATGACGGTACAACGTTTCCGGACGGGATACGCGGCGCATAGATATACCTACATGGGGTTGGAGTATCCTATGTTAGGTATAGGTGTCGTCATCGCGTCGGGAAAAAAAAAAATCACGTCGCTTGCGTAAAAAGTTCATGAATGGGAATGTGACGTCATTGATGTTCATTCACAGAATTTGGAGCATGCGCACGGGGATGTTTGGACACTCGACGCATGCGCAGTACGTTGGCGGCGGGATCGCGCTTAGTTAGAATACTACACGCCCCGTACCCGCCCAATTTGAATTCCGCCGGCTCATTTGCGATGCGCTGCCGCAACTTTAGGAGCAAGTGCTTCCTGAATAACAGCACTTGCTCCTAAAATTTCAGCAGCGTAACGCAAATGAGATGCGTTACTCCAGAGCAAAGATGCTCTGCTCTACCTGAATCTGGCCCTAACTCTACTTACACAAACTTATATGACTAAACTAAAGCTATTTTTTTTTTATACACAAAACACAGAAGGGCAGAGAAAGTATTCGCGAATATTCGCATTACGAATATTCGCATTGCGAATATTCGGCAACATAAAAGGATCGCCTCAGCTACTCGGCCCAGGGTCTCTAATCATACCAGCAATGCTTTTAGATGTCGATGGAGATCACTAGGATGTGATCTGTTTTAAAAATAAATTTGAAAAAATACGAATATTCGCAATATTCGAATATTCACCGCAATATTCGATTTATTCGCGAATACTCGAATATTCAATATTCGTTACGAATATTCGCAATGCGAATATTCGTGAGCAACACTACTCACAAGTCCAGCATGGTGGGCTTGTGCTAATCCAATTTGATGAACATGTGATGTGTCTGTGCTAGGGACCACAGTGGTGTGCATGCATGCATTCTCATTATGCCATGATTAATGTGTGTGTTTAACGTGCAAAGATGCCTAATGTGAGCTGTCTCCTGGCTGCTCTTCCCTCAGAAGACGGGGTAACATCGGTTAGGGGGGGATTGTCTGGTTCAGGGGTCAGGTCATCACGTAGGTCAATCTGCAGGCCCTTTCTCACTGCGAAGTTGTGCAGAATGCAACATGCACCGATGATCTGGCACACGAAGTTGGGGGAATACAACAGAGTCCCCCCAGACTTATCCAGGCATCGGAAACGTGACTTCAGGAGGCCAAAGGTGCGCTCCACCACTGCACTGGTTTGGGCGTGGGCTTCATTGTATCTTTCCTCTCCTGGGGTTTGGGGGTTCCGGATAGGAGTCATGAGATGGGGTCCCAGTGCATATGCAGAGTCACCTGTAAGGAAAAACACAAGAGGATGTTAGTCATGCATGTGCCCCTTGTGATGTGTGCATCATGGGGGGGGACAGTCATGCCTGCCACCCATGTCACTCACCATGGGGGGGGCTGGAGTGCCACATGTGTGCAATCAATGGCCCCCACGGTGCGTGGGAATCTGGCAATTCTGTAGAAATCTGTCATTGCCTTCAGCCGCAGGTCCTCAGTGGGTTTGATGATTTGGTTGGCCATGCGTCTGAGGATTGCTGGGATAACCTGGTGCACACATCTGTTCATTATGAATTGTGACATCCCAGCCACCACTCCACTTGTTCTTTGAAAAGAGCCACTGGCAAGGAAATGGAGTGTATCCATGACCTTGACCAGTGGCTGCACTGCATGTGAGCGGTGTGTTGGGCTGGTGATGTCCTCCTGCAAGGTTGTGGTTAATTCCAGGATGGCATGAGGGGTGAATCTGAAGATGCGATACACCTCAGAATCACTCATGCCAAAGAGGTCTATGCGGGTGCGGTATATCCTCTCCCGTGCCCTCCTCTGTGCCCTCCTCCTTCTTTGTTCGTCTAAAGTCAGTAGTATAGCTATGAGCGAGGATGTCCCTGGCATGTTGGCATACAGATTGTTGTGCAACACGTGTGACTGCTCAGCTCCTCACTAACGGTGTTGCTTTCTCTGACATGTAGACGAATTGTCTAATTTTAGACCACCTTTTCTATGGTCTAATTTTAGACAGGCCGGTCAGCTGTTGCGCACAGCGCGTAGCCTGCGATGCACCAACGTTCTTTTGTGGATCCCCGTAACTCCCTCATTAGCATATTTGAATAGCAAATCAATGGTGTGGCTAGCGCAGTTTTGCGCGGACGGATGCGCCTGTCTAACGAAATTACGCTACACAAAAAAAGTAGATTTCTTACGTATCTCGTTTTGGGGATGTGGAGTATCGAAACGCATGCGCAAATTTAGACTTATGCCGCGCATCTCCTGTTACGCCGGCGTAATCGCTCTGTGAATCTGGCCCAATGTATTTACTATTTACTATCATATTTATAGTAAATCCAAAACTTTTTTAGAACCCCTATCAGGTTTTACTGTAAGGCCGCGTACACACGACTAAACAAATCCGATGAAAACGGTCTGTCCGTGTACACACGATCAAACCAAAATCCCCGCGGACAGACAGCGAGGTGACGTGGCTCCAAGAAGTAAAATACTTGCACACGCATGCGTCAAATTCATTTGGCGCATGCGTGAGATTTTTGTCCGCTGGTTAGGCGTACTAACCAGTTGACATGTCGGATGGACGGGTTTCCAGCAGACAAGTTTTAAAGCATGCTTTAAAACTTGTCTGCTGGAAAAACCTGTCTGCCCGCCTGTACACACGATCGGATTTGTCTGCTGAAACGGTCCGTCGGACCGGTTTCAGCAGATAAATTCGATCGTGTGTTAGCGGCCTTAGAGAGATATTTCCTCAATTCTTGTCCCCAGGACACACTTGTTATCAGTCAGAAAGTTAAGTATCTCTCTAACCAAACCTCTGACATCACCAAAACTGATCCGGGTGTAGGCAGGTGGAGTCTAATTTCTCCACTGCAGGTGGCGCTCATCTGTAGCGGCAATGCACATTGAGGAGGAAGTCAAAAGGATCCGTGTTCCTTTATGATCTCTTTGGTCACAGATAGGCAGCATCTAAATGAATGCTGGCATCCCATGTGACCTTGGTGGCCATCTTGGTTCAAGTAGAGTTTATTTAAGCTCCTGGCTCCCGGGTTTGGTGCACATATTGCGTGTGGATAGAGTAGGGAAATGTTAGATACAGTGCTTAGCATCAGGGAACACTTTCAGATGAGTAGGGAAAGTGCAGGGACAAGACATTGTTCCTGGAAGCCTACCCATTTGGGTACGGAACGGCCAGGCCACGATCCTCCCATGAAGAGAGATGAAGTTGGCACACCTGAGACCTACTGTACTACTGCTACTACTGATTGCTGTACATTCTGTGAGTGAGCCCAGTCGGGTTGTCTTCCTACCAGAAGAGTTGTACATTGCTTATCTTAAATTTCAATACAGTTCTGTTTTTTGGACTCTGAGGCCCAGATTCTCAAAGAACTTACGTTGGCGTATCTCGAGATACGCCGCGTAACTTCTAGGATGCGGCCGCGTATCTTTTTTCTGTATTCAGAAAGCAAGATACACTGGAATTTTGCTAAGATCCGACCGGCATAAGTCTCTTACGGCGTCGTATCTTAGTTGCATATTTACGCTGGCCGCTAGGTGGCTCTTCCGTCGATTTACGCATTGAATATGGAAATGAGCTAGATACGCCGATTCACGAACGTACTTGCACCCGGTCACATTTTTTTACACCGTTTGCGTAAGCGTATGTCCGGCGTAAAGTTACCCCTGCTATATGAGGTGTACGCAATGTTAAGTATGGACGTCGGGACATCGTCAAATTTTCCGTTGTTTGTGTAAAACGTTCGCGAATAGGGCATTGCGTAAGTTACGTTCACGTCGAAACCAATGAGTATTTGCGGCGTAATTTTGAGCATGCGCACTGGGATGCGTCCACGGACAGCGCATGTGCCGTTCGTTAGAAACGTCTTTTACGTGGGGTCATGGTTGATTACCATACAACACGCCCACTCCAAGCCTACTTTGAATTACGCGGGCTTACACCGGCCAATTTACGCTACGCCGCCGTAACTTAGGACGCAAGTGCTTTGTGAATACAGCACTTGCCTCTCTAAGTTGCGGCGGCGTAGCGTAAAGAGGATGCGCTACGCCCACACAAAGATGCGCCTCTGTATGTGAATCTACCCCTGAGTGTTTACTGTGGCCGCACCACACTGCACCCCTCCACAAAGGATTCTTATCCTAACCTACTATATTCAAAACTACAAAAAAAAAATCTATACAGTATAAGAAGCAATGGTGTCCAACCTTTTGACCTTCCAGCTATTCACACCAGACCCAGACACAGCAGATGAGGACAGACTCTGCTTGCAGCAAGACATGCGGGACGTGCTCTCTCCTCCTCTCTGTGCTGTTCTTACGTTCAGGTGTCTACTGCTGGACGTGTCAGCTCTCTCTCTCTCCTAGGGCTAGAACCAGGAGATAGCAGCTACAGGCGCACGTTTCCTAGGAGTAGGATGTGTGCCCCATATCTCCTGGATAGGTAGGGATTTTTCCAGCTCCCCGCTCCAGCTCCAGCTCCAACCACCTGGCTTCCCCCGGCTTCCTCCTTCACCCCTTCTCCAGGGGAACCAGCAGGTAAGCCATTCACTGAGGCTGCAGGCGGCTGTCCTTTTCAGGACTAGCCGCTGGAGCTCACTCTAAGCCTCGGCTCTCCCCCTCTCCATACCTCCCCTCCTATACCCCCACACTACCACCTCCACTCAAGCCACCCATCTGCCTCCTATCTGCCGCAATTCCTGTCGTTTCGGGCATGAATTTAAATGAATTTAATTGCATGGTGATCTGTCCATGGCAATGGTTCATTTTCCAAGATTTTTATATCCAGATCTTGTCTGAAAATAAGATCGAGCGTGTGACCTGATCACACGCTCGATCTTATTTTCAGACAAGATCTGGATATAAAAATCTTGGAAAATGGACCATTGCCATGGACAGATCACCATGCAATTAAATTAATTATTTACAAATTCCCCCCCTTAACAAAAACATCAAATCCAGTAACAACACACTGGACTAGATGTCAGAAGAAGCTCCACTCGGAACTCTTCAAAGCCACGTTAAGCAAAAAAAATAAAAACAATTCAGCCGCATCAAACGGCTGAAGAAACACTGGATGTCGTTAATACAGCCCTATTACAGTCAGCTGACTTAATAGCGCCGAAACGTAAAACCCACATCCGGAAAAATAACCCCAGCTGGTTCAACAACCAGCTGGCGTTACTGAAGCAAGAACGCAGAAGGGCGGAAGCAGCCTGGAAAAGAAGCTCTTCAGATGAGAACCTTTCCATCTACAAAGCAATCACAAGAAAATACCACAAAGAAATCTTCAAAGCCAAGAAAAAATATTTTTCTGAGGCTATCAACAGCGCTCTCAACCGCGCCCGGGAACTCTTCAAGCTGGTCACTCGGACCATGAATCCAGGATGCTTTGAAGCCCCCAATTCGGACACACAAGAATTTTGCAATGAATTATCGCATTACTTCATTAATAAAATCGAGGGAATCCGGCAAAGCATTCAGCAAAACAATTCCCCCCGTAGCCCCCCACGTAATTATTTACACAACACCTGCAGTAATTCACCACAACCAGGTAAGTTCAAGCTGGAACCCATCTCTATCGATGCCACAAAACATATCATCGGTACTCTCAGTAACAGCACTGCGCCAAATGATATCATCCCCACCAAACTGCTGAAGAAATGTGCTGACATCCTGGCACCTCCTATCACGCAGCTTATTAACCAGTCTTTCAGTGAGGGCATAGTGCCCTCTAAGTTGAAGAAGAGCATAATTCGACCCCTCTTGAAGAAACCCACCCTGGACCCCAAGGATCCACTCCACCACCGTCCCATAACAGGCCTAAACGCTCTCTCCAAGGTCATGGAGAAAGTAGTGGTACAACAGCTGCAACAGCATCTAGATACCCACAACCTACTTGATCCATTTCACACGGGACGGAAACAGCACTGCTCAAGATATGGGACGACGTTCTCGAGGCCGCAGACGAAGGAGAATCTTGTCTTCTGGTTCTGTTGGACCTAAGCTCAGCCTTCGACACAGTAGACCATAAGCTTCTATTGACTCGGCTAGCTGAAGTAGCCAAAGTCGCAGAAGGCGATTTATCTTGGTTCTCCTCTTTTTTGGAAAACCGATCTCAAACAGTGAAGCTAGGACCTTTCACTTCTGAGAAACGCACAGTATCATGTGGAGTCCCTCAAGGATCCCCTCTGTCGCCGGTGTTATTCAACATCTATCTTTGTCCTCTTTTTGATATCATCAGCAGCCAAAAACTGCTCTATCACTCATATGCAGACGACACGCAACTATATTTTCGCATTTGCAATAAAAAGGATCACCACCTCAATCTAGAGACATGCCTCTCTTTGATAGAGGACTGGATGACAAAGAGTTATCTTAAACTCAACGGAGCGAAAACAGAACTTCTCCTGTTTCACGCCAAGCGTAGGAATCAACCTGCAACAACTTGGACCTCCCCCCCCGCCCATTCTGGGCAAAATCATCACCCCTAGCGCCAAAGTCAAAAGTCTTGGGGTCATCTTCGACTCCTACATGACAATGGACATACAAATAGGGTCAGTAGTCAGCGGATCTCACCATCTGCTGCGCCTACTACGCAGACTTATTCCTTTTATTCCCAAAGAAGACATAGCAGTCGTGGTGGGAGCAATTGTAAACTCAAGATTGGACTATGCAAATGCCCTTTACCTGGGACTCCCCAAGTACCAAATCGCTTGTCTACAAGTCGTTCAAAACACGGCCGCTAGACTTGTGACTGGGAAAAAACCTTGGGAATCAATCTCACCTTCACTGAGAACCCTTCACTGGTTACCAGTAAAAGACAGAATCACTTTTAAAGCACTCTGTCTAATGCATAGATGTATCCATGGGAATGCTCCCCATTATTTATGCGAAAAAATAAAAGCTCATAATCCCAATCGCGTTCTGCGATCCACCAATCAAAATCTACTCCAGATACCGAAAGCCAACTACAAGTCCAAAGGAGATAGAAGATTTGTGGTCCAAGGTCCCAGACTATGGAACTCTTTACCAACCAGCATTCGGTTGGAGGAGAACCACCTAGCATTCAGGAGAAAGATCAAGACTCATCTCTTTTGATACCAAAGGAGACAGGAACAACTACCGCCCAGAGGCGATTCAGTTCGCATGTGCCACGCTATATAAGTTTTTCATTCATTCATTCATTCATACAATGGAAAAAGAGGAATTGTCTTGGGCCACGCATAAAATATGCTAACAATAAGGATAGCTGATGAGCAGAATAAGTCAGGCAGATCACAAGTTAATGATCACTGATATATAGATATACCTTGTCTTTCTCCCATGCGCTGTAAGGTCAGTACTAGATTACTTTCACGTGTAAAGAGGAATCTACAAGTGGGGATAGTTCTTCAGTTTGAGCAATCATTAGCCAATTTCTTGTTCTGCAGACCCTTTTGTCCTTTGTCACTTTGGATTACAAAGCAAACACACAATTCACACTGCAGGATAAACATCAGGCTAGCTGAAGACATCCGGAATTTAAGGAATATTCACCATTTCCCATCTTTCACTAGGCCTTGATGCTGTACATTTGCACTGAGCTCTGAATTGCAACCTAAGGGGAGCCATTGTGTGAGATATTATCAGAACTTTTACTGTGTTATTGTATTTATATGTTGTATATTGTATGCTGGTTTGTTTGCTGAGGTCTCAGTGTAAAGGAATTCAATACATGTGTTATTGGAGGTATTGGATTGTTATCCCCCTGTGCACCTGTCCACATATACCTTTTCAAGTTATTATACAGTATGTTACATGTTTATATATGTATGTGCACTGATTGATACTTTCTGTCAATCATAGCTTGTGTTCATTCTATTCTATTCTTTATCTCAGTAAACATTTCAGAATGGTTCAGTGATACTGTGTGAGTTTCTTATTATTAACGCAACATTTCAGAATTGAACCCAAGGTGTCAGAGGTAAGAGAGGATCTCTAGAGTCAGGTGGCCAGTAGGGTATAGTAGGTGTGACAAAGTCGTAGAAATAGCGATAATGTCATGCAGCAAAGTCGCAGATCTTAAGCAATAAATATGGCTTTATTGCACTCAAAAATAAATAATACAAAAACAAAATGGCCTACTCCAATTTAGGAGGCTAACTGACAGTAGTGTCCCTCACTACACTGTACTGGAGGGGCTATTCCGGCCTCCAGTACAAAACAAACAGAATACCAGTCCAAAATAAACAAATCTATGACAGACCTTGTTCCTTCCATGCAGACAGTTTCCAACCTGTCCGTCCAGCTCAGCATACCTCTCACACTGAGCTCTCACTTCCCATTTCCCTACCAGGTGACTGTTAATTAATAGGGGGAAGAGAGGAGGTTTACCTGTTGGCCAGGCTTAACCCCTTCCAGGGCAGGGAAAACTGACCTTTCCAGCCTCTCACTGGTGTACATACAATCGTGTACCCTGTCACACATCCTCCCCCCCAGCTTAACACTTGGGTGGGAAGCGGCCATCTCTACAAACCCATGCACTCGGGACAGAGCATCTGCATTACTGTGGAGGAGACCTGCCCTATGTCGTACCACAAAAGTAAAGGGCTGTAGGGACAGAAACCACCTCGTGACCCGAGCGTTCTTGTCCCTATTGGTGTGCATCCACTTTAACGGAGCATGGTCTGTGACGAGGGTAAACCGCCTGCCCAACAAATAGTAGCGGAGTGTTTCTACTGCCCACTTGATTGCCAAACACTCTTTTTCCACTGTGGCATAGCGCTGTTCTCGAGGTAACAACTTCCGACTCAAATACAGCACAGGGTGTTCCTCACCATCCACATATTGGGACAAAACTGCACCCAGACCCACCTCTGAGGCATCGGTCTGGAGAAAGAACTCCTTTCTAAAGTCAGGAGCCACAAGCACAGGTTGGGCACAAAGCGCTGCCCGCAGACCAGCAAAGGCTTCCTCAGCCTCGCTGTTCCACTTTACAGTGTCTGGACTTCTGGCTTTAATAAGGTCTGTGAGCGGAGCAGCCCTCGTAGCAAAGTGAGGAATAAACCTCCGATAGTAGCCTACAATCCCCAAGAAAGCTCTGACTTGTTTTTTCCTCAATGGTCTGGGCCAGCTCTGTATAGCTCCTATCTTGTTCATCTGTGGTTTAACAAGTCCTCTGCCAACCAGGTAACCCAAGTATCTAGCCTCTGCTAGACCCAAGGCACATTTAGAGGGGTTAGCTGTCAGACCCGCTCTTCTAAGAGTGTCCAAGACTGCCTGTACTTTATCCAGATGGCTTTCCCAGTCCGGGCTATGAATGATCACATCATCCAAGTATGCGGCTGCATACTCAGTGTGGGGCCTGAGCAACTTATCCATTAGCCTTTGAAAAGTGGCTGGAGCCCCATGGAGGCCAAAAGGCATGATCCTGTACTGGAATAGGCCATCAGGAGTGGCAAAGGCTGTCTTCTCTCGGGCGTGCTTTGTCAATGGGATCTGCCAATAACCCTTTGTCAGATCCAACGTGGTGAAGAACCTATCTTTGGCTAATCGCTCTACTAGTTCATCCACCCTAGGCATGGGGTAGGCGTCAAACTTAGACACCTCGTTTAACTTCCTGAAGTCATTACAAAACCTGATGGACCCATCAGGTTTGGGCACTAGAACAATGGGGCTGCACCACTGGCTATGAGACTCCTCTATCACTCCAAGCTCAAGCATTTTCCTGATTTCAGCCCTTACAGCTTCCCTCTTGGCCTCCGGAATGCGGTAAGACTTCACTCTTACGACAACCCCTGGTTCTGTAATAATGTCATGGGTAATCTCTCGAGTTTGTCCAGGGTTGGGGGAGAAAACATCGTTATTCCTCTCAACCAAGCCTCTAGCTTCTTTTATTTGCTCAGGTGTCAGCTCTGGAGAGATTGTCACCGAAGGACTAGGTGCCTGTGGACCAGGTGTGGTGTCCCCCACTGCGGCCATGCAGTCCTCTCTAGTCCTCCATGGCTTAAGAAGGTTTATGTGGAACACGGCCTCCTTCTTCCGGCGTCCCGGCTGACTAACTTTATAATTTACTGGGCTCACTTTTTCCAACACCTCATAGGGTCCCTGCCACTGTGCTAGAAGTTTGCTTTCTGCGGTGGGTACTAGAACCATTACTCTGTCCCCTCTTTCAAACTGTCTCACTAGGGCCCTCTGGTCATAGTAGGACTTCTGCCTACTCTGCGCCTGCTCCATATTCCGGCCGAACAATAGGGCAATCTGAGCCATACGCACCCGCATATCTTCGACATACTGGAGGACATTGGTCCCAGTTACCCCCTGTTCTTCCCAGGTTTCCTTTAGAATATCCAGAATACCCCTGGGATGCCTACCATATAAAAGCTCAAACGGGGAGAAGCCCGTAGAACTTTGGGGAATCTCTCGAACTGCAAACAACAGGTAAGGAAGTAACAAGTCCCAATCCTTCCCATCCCTGCTAACGACTTTCCTCAACATCCCCTTTAGGGTCCGGTTAAACCTTTCTACCAACCCATCTGTCTGGGGGTGATACACTGACGTTCTCAGAGTCTGTACATTAAATAGTTGACATAGCTCTTTCATAATACGGGAGACAAACGGAGTCCCCTGATCCGTGAGCAATGTCCTGGGTATCCCCACCCGTGTAAACATCTGAACCAACTCTTTTGCAATACTTTTAGCATTCGCCTTACGTAGTGGAATGGCCTCTGGGTATCTGGTGGCATAATCGACGATGACAAGGATGTACTGGTGACCTCGAGCTGTTTTCTCTAAGGGACCCACTAGGTCCATGCCAATCCTCTCAAACGGAACGTCAACTATGGGGAGAGGTATGAGTGGGGCTCTCAACTTCGGTCTGGGAGATGCCAGCTGGCATTCCGGGCAAGAAACACAATACCTTTTAATCCCCTCATATACCCCAGGCCAGAAGAACCTCCTGAGCACCCGTTCTTGTGTTTTCTCCACCCCTAAGTGTCCCCCCAGCAGATGAGAGTGAGAGTAATCTAGGATTTTTCGGGTGTATGATGAAGGCACAACCAGTTGTTCAAGCTCTTGTCCCTCATCGGAGGTTACTCTGTAAAGAAGATCGTTTTTAAGGATAAAATAGGGATAGGCCTTTCCTGTTACCCCTTCTACTGGTACCCCATTAACCTCTACAACATTACTCCTGGCTTCCTGCAGCAGGGGATCATCTGCCTGGTCACGGCCAAAGCCACTACCCGAGATATCCAGGATATCTGTATCCCCTTCATCGTCTTCACTGGTAGCCTCTGGGGCGGGTTCCGGTTGACCAACTTCTGCCTCATCTTCTGTCTGTCGTGGGGCCCCACCTCTCCTGGACTGCTCCCCACGCTGATTCAACAGGACTTCCTGGACAGCCCTATTAAATCGTAGCTTGCTCTCCCTGCGTTCCCGTCTTGTTTTACCTCTTTTTGGATTAGAGATATACAAGTCAGGATGAGCAAAGGGAAATACTTCATGGACCCCTGTATTTCTCTGCTCCACTTCAGGTTCCCCTTGTTCTCCCCTCACAGGGGGCTGTAACAGAGCGTGGAAATTAGGGAAATTCCTTCCTATTATCAAAGGATATGGTAGACGAGGAACTACCACAGCTACGATCCTTACCAAACTGCCCTGTACTGACACTTCTATGTTGGCAGTAGGATACCGCACAGTACACCCATGAATACACAACACCCCCATGGTTCTATGCTTCTGAATCCAACAAGGTTTTACCAATTTACTGGCTACCAAAGTCAGGGCACTGCCAGAGTCCACCAGGGCCACTGTCTCTTGTTTGTCCAGCAGGACAGGTACTCGGAAGGTATGTCCCCCTTCTACCAGGCCTGCTAAACAAATGAGCCCACAAAAGTCAGAGGAATCTTCCCCTAGTCCACACTGCATTGGCTCAGGAAGATTGGGGCATCTCGCCCTGACATGTCCTTTGGCGCCACACTCAAAACAAGTTATGGAGTTTCTCCTAGGGTGGTCCTCTTTCCCAGGGTTTTGACTTCTAAAGTCTGTTTTGGAGAAACGGGCTCCGGATCCGAAGTCTTCTTCCACTCCACTCCTCCGGCCTCCTGGTCTCTGTATTTTCCCGATCGTCCTAGAGAGAGATCGGTCCAAACTTTTGGTAGATAGGTACCGCTCCACTTGTGCGACCATACTATCACATTCCAGGGGATTTCCCTGAGTGACCCACTCCCGGAGGCCATTTGGAAGCTCTCTCACGTAACGGTCCAGTACAAGCGCTTCTATAATCTGTGCAGGGGTTTGAGTCTCTGGTTTGAGCCACTTCCGCGCCAGATGAATTAAATCGAACATCTGGGATCTTGGCGCTTTTCCTTCTTTAAACCTCCAGTTGTAGAAACGCTGGGCCCTCACTGTGGAAGTCACCCCTAAGCGAGCCAGGATCTCTCCTTTCAGTTTGGGATAGTCTGCAGCAGCCACCTCGTCCAGATCAAAATAGGCTTTCTGTGCTTCTCCCAGGAGGAAGGGTGCAATCATTCCAGCCCACTGTTCCGGGGCCCAGCCTTCTCGGGTAGCGGTCCGTTCGAACGCCAGTAGGTAAGTCTCCACATCATCATCCGGGGTCATTTTCTGCAGACAGCTGCTGGCACATATTTGGCTTACCCCCCTTGCTGGTGGGTTAGAAGACCCTTGGGTAGTCATGTGATCCAGGGTTGCTTTGAGAACAGCATGGTCTGACTTTTGTGCTTCAGCTAGCTGTCTATTAGTTTCTTGTTGTGCTGCAGCTGAGGCCGCTATCTGTATGATAGTCTCTTGTTGCGTTGCA
The DNA here is from genome assembly GCA_029574335.1 of Rana kukunoris. NCBI lineage: Eukaryota > Metazoa > Chordata > Amphibia > Anura > Ranidae > Rana > Rana kukunoris. Next base: position 79,633,362 of record CM056058.1, on the reverse strand, counting down.
GCTACCTGTCTATTAGTTTCTTGTTGTGCTGCAGCTGAGGCCGCTATCTGTCTATTAGTCTCTTGTTGCACAGAGACCGCTTGTAACAGGGCTTTCACAATATCTTCCATTTTCTGGGTCCTGTACCTTTAAGGCCACTGTAACTGTACATTGACCGGTACCACAGCAAACATCCCACTTCTGACACCACTTGTGACAAAGTCGTAGAAATAGCGATAATGTCATGCAGCAAAGTCGCAGATCTTAAGCAATAAATATGGCTTTATTGCACTCAAAAATAAATAATACAAAAACAAAATGGCCTACTCCAATTTAGGAGGCTAACTGACAGTAGTGTCCCTCACTACACTGTACTGGAGGGGCTATTCCGGCCTCCAGTACAAAACAAACAGAATACCAGTCCAAAATAAACAAATCTATGACAGACCTTGTTCCTTCCATGCAGACAGTTTCCAACCTGTCCATCCAGCTCAGCATACCTCTCACACTGAGCTCTCACTTCCCATTTCCCTACCAGGTGACTGTTAATTAATAGGGGGAAGAGAGGAGGTTTACCTGTTGGCCAGGCTTAACCCCTTCCAGGGCAGGGAAAACTGACCTTTCCAGCCTCTCACTGGTGTACATACAATCGTGTACCCTGTCACATAGGGTATAGAGTCAATCAACAGCCCCCATGTACCGCTACATGTACATTTGGACAGTGTATCATAGTTTTTTTTCCAAGAGCTGCACTTTTTAATTCAGATACTCATCAAGGATAAAGATAGTTTGTAATTTTAGGGGGAACCCCACATTTTTGATTTTGTATTTTTGTGCAGGGGTCCCCCTTGACATCTATTTAGGATGATGGTCTGTTATAGATGAAGGGTTCAAACAAGTGGTTACTGCCCCCACCTGTAACTAGTTACTGCAGCAAGGAGCATTGGAAAGGCAATGCATATAAAAAAAACATTAAAAAAAAGAAAGATATTTCCAAGCTCAACTTACCGATTAGCCTGCGACCAACCAAATTGACCTGTCCAATAGTATATGTTAAAAACAGGGGTTTGGTTGCACACATTGCAAATACATGTGTACGCCACAGAGCTCTGCAAGGCACCCTATTTTCTGTGGACCTAAACTCTCAGGTTTTTTTTAACATTCAGCTACAAATTGACCTTCTCCAAATCTTCAGCGGTGACTTTAACTTTAAATAAGTGATCCCTCCACCATTAAGAATGGCTACTCTCACCTTAGGGCAGTGATGGCAAATCTCGGCACTCCAGATGTTTTGGAACTACATTTCCCATGATGCTCAGGCACTCTGCAGTGTAGTGGAGCATCATAGGAAATGTAGTTCCAAAACATCTGGGGTGCAGAGGTTCGCCATCACTGCCTTAGGGTATGAACCCCTTTTTTACCAGGCAATCATACCAGCAGAAATCAATAGATAGATTGGTGCAATATGTGGATAGCAAACTTCTTAGGCTCGGCAGCATTGAGATCGAAGATAAGAGAAAAAACAGATCTAAGTGCTCTCTGCTTTAAAAATGGCTTAGGTTTATTAACCACTTGACCACTGGGCACTTAAACCCCCTTAATAACCAGACCAATTTTCAGCTTTCGGTGCTCTCACAGTTTGAATGACAATAACTCAGTCATACAACACTGTAACCAAATGAAATTGTTGTCCTTTTTTTCCCACAAATAGAGCTTTCTTTTGGTGGTATTTGATCACCTCTGCGGTTTTTATTTTTTTTGCTATAAATGAAAAAAGAACAAAATTTTGCAAAAAAAAATAATTTTTCTTCATTTCTATTATAAAATTTTGCAAAAAAGTAATTTTTCTTCATAAATTTGGCCTAAAATGTATACTGCTACATATCTTTGGTAAAAAAAAATTAAAATGTTGGATATTATTTAGTCTGGATGAAAGTTATGGGGTCTACAAGCTATGGTACCAATTACTGAAAATTGATCAATTTCATCACACCTGATTTATTGACAGCCTCTCTCATTTCTTGACACCCTAACATGCCAGAAAAGTACAAATACACCCCAAATGACCACTTTTTGGAAAGAAGACATTCCAAGGTATTTAGAAAGAGGCATGGTGAGTTTTTTAAAGTTGTCATTTTTTCCCACAATTCTTTGCAAAATCAAGATTTTTTTTTTTCATAAAATTTTGATATTATTAGGTTATTTTTCACACACAGCATATGCATACCACAAATTACACCCCAAAACACATTCTGCTATTCCTGCCGAGTATGGCGATACCCCATGTGTGAGACTTTTACACAGTGCGGCCACATACAGAGGCCCAACATGCAGGGAGCACCCAGGCCAATTCTGACATTTCTCTCCTACATGTAAAAATCATCATTTATTTACTAGAAAATTACATAGAACCCCTAAACATTATATAAAGATACCTCACATGTGTGGTTTGATCACCTTTATTATATGTGGGCGGGACTTGCGTATGCGTTCGCTCTGCATGCGAGCTCACAGGGACAGGGGCGCTGTATGCCCAGAGTATTGCGCAGTATGCCCAGAGTATTGCGAAGTATGCCCAGAGTATTGCAGAGTATGCCCAGAGTATTGCCAGAGTATTGCCAGAGTATGCCCAGAGTATTGCAGAGTATGCCCAGAGTATTGCCAGAGTATTGCCAGAGCATGCCCAGAGTATTGCGGAGTAGGCCCAGAGTATTGCAGAGTATGCCCAGAGTATTGCCAGAGTATTGCCAGAGTATGCCCAGAGTATTGCCGGAGTATGCCCAGAGTATTGCCGGAGTATGCCCAGAGTATTACCCGAGTATGCCCAGAGTATTGCCAGAGTATGCCCAGAGTATTGCGGAGTATGCCCAGAGTATTGCAGAGTATGCCCAGAGTATTGCCAGAGTATTGCAGAGTATGCCCAGAGTATTGCGGAGTAGGCCCAGAGTATTGCAGAGTATGCCCAGAGTATTGCCAGAGTATTGCCAGAGTATGCCCAGAGTATTGCCGGAGTATGCCCAGAGTATTACCCGAGTATGCCCAGAGTATTGCCAGAGTATGCCCAGAGTATTGCGGAGTATGCCAAGAGTATTGCAGAGTATGCCCAGAGTATTGCCAGAGTATTGCCAGAGTATGCCCAGAGTATGCCCAGAGTATTGCGGAGTATGCCCAGAGTATTGCAGAGTATGCCCAGAGTATTTCCAGAGTATTGCCAGAGTATGCCCAGAGTATTGCCGGAGTATGCCCAGAGTATTGCGGAGTATGCCCAGAGTATTGCAGAGTATGCCCAGAGTATTGCCAGAGTATTGCCAGAGTATGCCCAGAGTATTGCAGAGTATGCCCAGAGTATTGCCAGAGTATTGCCAGAGCATGCCCAGAGAATTGCGGAGTAGGCCCAGAGTATTGCAGAGTATGCCCAGAGTATTGCCAGAGTATTGCCAGAGTATGCCCAGAGTATTGCAGAGTATGCCCAGAGTATTGCCAGAGTATTGCCAGAGTATGCTTAGAGTATTGCCGGAGTATGCCCAGAGTATTGCCAGAGTATGCCCAGAGTATTGCCATAGTATGCCCAGAGTATTGCGGAGTATGCCCAGAGTATTTCAGAGTATGCCCAGAGTATTGCCAGAGTATTGCAGAGTATGCCCAGAGTATTGCGGAGTAGGCCCAGAGTATTACAGAGTATGCCCAGAGTATTGCCAGAGTATTGCCAGAGTATTGCCAGAGTATGCCCAGAGTATTGCCGGAGTATGCCCAGAGTATTGCCGGAGTATGCCCAGAGTATTGCCGGAGTATGCCCAGAGTATTACCCGAGTATGCCCAGAGTATTGCCAGAGTATGCCCAGAGTATTGCGGAGTATGCCCAGAGTATTGCAGAGTATGCCCAGAGTATTGCCAGAGTATTGCCAGAGTATGCCCAGAGTATTGCCGGCGTATGCCCAGAGTATTGCGGAGTATGCCCAGAGTATTGCGGAGTATGCCCAGAGTATTACCAGAGTATGCCCAGAGTATTGCGGAGTATGCCCAGAGTATGCCCAGAGTATTGCGGAGTATGCCCAGAGTATTGCCAGAGTATGCCCAGAGTATTGCAGAGTAGGCCCAGAGTATTGCGGAGTATGCCCAGAGTATGCCCAGAGTATTGCAGAGTATTGCAGAGTATGCCCAGAGTATGCCCAGAGTATGCCCAGAGTATTGCAGAGTATGCCCAGAGTATGCCCAGAGTATTGCAGAGTATGCCCAGAGTATTGCGGAGTATGCCCAGAGTATTGCGGAGTATGCCCAGAGTATTGCAGAGTATGCCCAGAGTATGCCCAGAGTATGCCCAGAGTATTGCAGAGTATGCCCAGAGTATTGCAGAGTATGCCCAGAGTATTGCCAGAGTATGCCCAGAGTATTGCAGAGTATGCCCAGCTGAGTATTGCCCAGTATTGCAGAAGGGATGGCTGAGCAGGGAGGGAGGGATGGATGGATCTGTGACTACATTTGGTTGCGTTACAATGAACAATTTCGGCAGCGTAGGGCGGTCTGCCCATCATTGCGATGGGATCACAAGGACATAAGCTTGTGGATGCGGATGATGTCGGCGCCGCGGACGCAAAATCAGTTTTTTTCAGGGGGGGCCGGAGGTGCTTCCACCTCAGGACCGCCGGCCGGAAAGAAGTGGGGGGTTTGCTGGAAATTTAACGAGGGCTCCTGCACCTATGGAGGAACCTGTTGTTTCAGGCATGAATGCTCCGGATGTGGGGGTGGTCATCCCTTGTCCCGGTGCTTTAAAAAGGGGAAGCGGGCAGGGGAGTCTGGGAACAAGAGGGAGGACGCCAGTGAAGGGGGAAAGGATGCTTCCTTTTCTAAGTAGATACCCGGATAGGGCGGCGGCAGAACTGCTCGCCGCGGGGTTTTCGAAAGGGTTTGCCATTCCTTGCACGTTGTCGGAGGTACCACCCTTTGTGAAAAACTTGCGGTCTGCTTTGGAAAATCCGGGGGTCGTGTCCGAGAAATTGTCCAAGGAGGTGGAATTGGGGAGGATGGGGGGGCCGTTCGAGGTGGTTCCATTGCCCAGATTGGTGGTTTCACCTTTGGGGGTGGTGCCCAAGAAGGAACCGAACAAGTTCCGCCTCATTCACCACTTGTCCTTTCCGAAGGGGGGGTCGGTGAATGACGCTATAGACCCAGAGGCCTGCACGGTGTCGTACACGTCGTTTGATGCGGCGGTAAGTTGGGTCAGGCGGTACGGAAAAGGTGCGCTCATGGCAAAATCTGATATCGAGGCTGCGTTTTGCTTGTTACCGGTACATCCGGACAGCTTTTGGCTGTTGGGTTGCCAGTGGCAGGGGAAGTACTGCGTGGATCAATGTCTGCCCATGGGCTGTTCCATCTCGTGCGCATTGTTCGAGAAGTTCAGCTCTTTTTTGGAGTGGGTGGTCAGAGATGTAGCGGGGATCGATTCGGTAATCCATTATCTGGATGATTTTCTGTGTGTGGGCCCCCCTGCTTCCAGGGTGTGCGGTATCCTGCTGGCAACGCTACAGCACATAGCGGAGAGGTTTGGGGTGCCATTGGCAGCCGATAAGACCGAGGGCCCGACCACAGAACTGAGTTTTTTGGGGATAGTGTTGGATTCAGAGGCCATGGAATGCAGGTTGCCCGTGGAAAAGGTGGAGAATCTCCGGCTGGTGATTAAAGGTATGTTGGGGTGTAACAAGGTGCAGTTGAGAGCGCTTCAGTCGTTGCTGGGCAAGTTAAATTTTGCCTGTCGCATCATTCCCATGGGAAGGGTGTTCTGCCGACGGCTGTCGGCGGCCACTGCAGGGGTTAAGTTGCCAACACACTTCATACGGTTGACCAAGGAGCTACACGCGGATTTGCGGGTGTGGCATACGTTCTTGGAGGAGTACAATGGCCTGGATCCCTGACAGGATGAAAGGCCCGGTGAGTAATTTTGATTTGGACCTTGTCACGGATGCGGCGGGGTCCACAGGTTACGGGGCCTTCTTCAAAGGGTGCTGGAGTGCGGAGGGGTGGCCGGAGGAGTGGATCACAGCAGGGTTGGTAAAGAACTTGGTACTGTTGGAGTTGTTCCCGGTGGTGGTGGCGTTGGAGTTGTGGGGTGAATCTTGCAAAAATTTGAAGATTAGGCTGAACTGTGACAATATGGGGGTGGTTCAGGTCATCAACCGGATCTCCGCATCTTCCCTGTCGGTGGTTCGGTTGCTGCGCCATCTAGTGTTGCGTTGTGTGCAATGGAACACATTCTTGTATGCTGTTCACATTCCGGGTGTGGACAACGGGCTTGCTGACGCTTTGTCTCGCTTTCAGTGGGACAGGTTCAGGGAGCTGGCCCCACACACGGAAAAGGAAGGTGTGCCTTGCCCGGGTTGGATGTGGGGGATTGTTTCGGAATCACCGCCACATGGATCAGGCGTTCGGTGAGTAGGGTTACATGGGCGGCGTATGCCAAGGTCTGGGACGAATGGTACAGTTATACACGGTTGGCGGACGCCAATCTTGGAGATGCAGAACTGGGATGGTTAGTATTGTACTTTGCGGTACGCCATATGGAAAATATGGGGTCAATTTCGGCCCTTACCAAAAAACTGAAGGTGTTGGCATTCTTGTTCAAGCTGGAGGGTAGGCCGGATTTGACTAAATTGTTTTGGGTGAAACAAGCGGTGAAAGGGTACAGAAAAGGTAAGGTATCCAGGGACACGAGGAGACCGGTCTCGTTTTCAGTGTTGCAGTCGATCTGTAGTGTGCTGATGGAAGTGTGCTCTTCGGGGTATGAGGTAAGCTGGTTCAGGGCGGTTTTTTCCATAGCCTTTTTTGGAGCTTTCAGACTAGGTGAGTTGGTCAGCCCCTCCAAGGTAGTTGGGGGGGGTTGCTGGTCGGCGATGTGTGGATGACAGAGGGCAGGGTGGTGTTACGGCTGTGCAGGTCTAAGACGGACCAGTATGGAAAAGGGGCGGAGGTGTCCCTATACGCCTTGCAAGGGTCTGTTGTCTGCCCAGTAAAGGTTATGGGGGAGTTCCTGGCTATTCGCCCGGGTTTGGGTGGTCCCCTGTGGATGCATGCGGATGGGTCTTTTGTCTCTAGGTTCCAGTTTGTGGCAGTCTTTCGGAAGTGCTTACAGGCAGCGGGGTTCGCTGCGGAACAGTACGCCTCACACTCCTTCCGCATTGGGGCTGCTACGGAAGCGGCTCGGTGCGGGTTGGATGAGGCTGCTGTGAAACGGATTGGGAGGTGGGAATCCAAGAGATTCAGGTCATACGTTAGACCACATATGTTGCAGGAATGATAGTTGGTGGGGTTTTAGAGTATTGCACGTGTTAGAAGGGGGTCGTGGTAAGAAGTATTTGGTATTGCTTGTCACTCATGCTTGTCATTTGTTTTTCAGATGGTGTTCAGGAGCACCTCGTTTGGATTTTGGGGCACTCCTATGTGTACTGGGGAGCATTAAGGGCGGATGCTAGGCTGAAAGGGCGACAGCTAGGTATCCCCAGGAGCGAAGCAAGGATCAGGTGGTTGGGGATCCGGGGGATGGGGTGGGGCAGGGTGCTGCCGGAGGTACAGCATTTTGCCCAGCTGGACCGTCCACCTGACATTTTGGTTCTCCATGTAGGGGGGAATGATTTAGGGATCAGGCCTATTGGGGATTTGATTACGGCCGTTAAGGCGGATGTCTTAACCTTTCGCGCGGCCTATCCGGGCATGCTGCTGGTTTGGTCGGACATAATTGCTCGGACAACTTGGCGCATGGCAAGGTCTGTGGTGCGTTTGGATAAGGGGCGGATTAAGGTAAACAAGGTGATTGGGAGGTTTGTGGTGAGACATGGGGGCTTGGTAGTGAGGCACATGGAGTTGGAGAGGAACGTGGGGCTGTATTTACGCGGAGATGGTATTCACCTATCCGACGTGGGGATGGAGTTATGGTTCTTAGATTTGCAGGAGGGGATCTAGAGGGCCCTGCGGGTGTGGAGGGGCCCGTAAGGGTAAGGTGTTACCCTTTCGGGCTGTGGCGGTGTTAGTTGGTCTTTGATGGCGGCAGTTACAGATGTGATGGAAATGGTGGTGGGCTCATCGGTCCGCTGGAATACGGTTATGGTTGCACTGCAGGGGAAAAGGTTTGTCTCCGAGCTGGGTCGGCTGGGGGCCGGTTAAGGGTTAATGGTGGTGCAGTGTAGTGGAAAAAGGAAGGTGAAGCCGGGTTGCCATCAAAGACCAGGAAGCTGGGTTATATAAAGTTGGTTACAAAATTGTTAATGAATAAAGTTTTGTGTGATTTAATTATTTGGATTAATTATTTAATTTATATGGTTAAAATAAAATTGGCTGTTGTGGCCATTTTGACTCCAACAAGATTGTGTCTCTCGTTAATCTTAGAAAAGGGGGGTAATTAAGGTAATGAAAGGGGTTGATGGTTTTGGGGAAAAGTTGGGCTATCTGAAGTACACTGGTCAAGGGAGGCCCGGAGTGAAAAGACAGCAAAGCAAAATAACGTAGGGCCGGGCATGACTAGGTGGAGGTAGAGCAATGAAGGGTTAACTATAGGAGGGAGCCTGGTTGGTTGGAAGGTAAGCAGGCAGAGAATCTGAGAGGGGAGGAGTATTATTTAAAGCGGAGTTCCACCCTTAAAACCACTTTCTTTCATCCCATCCAGCATACTGGCGTCAGCGCCAGTATGCTGTTTTTTTTTTTTTTTAATCCATGTACTTACTTTATAATAGATCATTTAATTTTGGGCGCACCGCGGTATGTCGCCGCTATAAGGCGTCACGCCTTCCTGAAACAGCCGACTAGCGTTCGGCTCTTCTCGGCGCCTACGCACAGACCCAGAAGCTGACTGCGCAGGCGCCGTATATAGCCGCGTCACGCCCTCCGAAAAAAGCCGAACTAGGACCGGCTATTTGCGGCGCCTGCGCAGTCAGCTCCTGGGTCTGTGCGCAGGCGCCGAGAAGAGCCGAACGATAGTCGGCTGTTTCCGGAAGGCGTGACGCGGCTATATACGGCGCCTGCGCAGTCAGCTTCTGGGTCTGTGCGTAGGCGCCGAGAAGAGCCGAACGCTAGTCGGCTGTTTCAGGAAGGCGTGACGCCTTATAGCGGCGACATACCGCGGTGCGCCCAAAATTAAATGATCTATTATAAAGTAAGTACATGGATTAAAAAAAAAAAAAAAAACAGCATACTGGCGCTGACGCCAGTATGCTGGATGGGATGAAAGAAAGTGGTTTTAAGGGTGGAACTCTGCTTTAAGGGGGGGGCGGGGACCGAGAGGCAAAGTGCGGGAAGGAATCTGCAAGGAGGCAGGTTTTTCCCACCCACCCTCCCTATGTAGTAATACTGACTCCAATAGTAATCGGCGTGCGTCCTAACAGTAGGACGTATGGCTCCTGGAGCCAGATAGGCAGGGTTTTCCTCTCCCAGCATCAGCCTCTGCTGTCAGATCCGCTCTGACCTCGAGCCGCCCCTGGATCCCCTGGTTCTCTCTCCCTCCGGAGCCTCCACCTGCCAGAGACCAGACAGGCAGATAGTGACAGGCAGACTGCTAGGCAGGCCTTCTCTATCCCTCCATTCCTCCAGCAATTCACCACTTGGCTTCCCCCGGCTTCACCTGACCCCCCTGGCTTCCCTCCTTCACCCTGCTCCAGCAGGTAAGCCATTCACTGAGGCTGCAGGCGGCCGTCCTTTTTAGGACAAGCCGCTGCTGCCACTTAAAGCCTCGGCTTTCCCCCTATCCACATCTCCCTTCCTATACCCCCACACTACCAGCCCTTCTCAAGCTACCCATCCGCCACCTTCCCTGCAATCCTTTGCAATTTTCCGCCGTTTCTGGCGTTTTTTCGATACGTCCGCGCCGGCCTGGAAGCAATCGCGGCAGCCGCAATCTAGGAAAGGCTGCGGCTTCACCCGCGGCCTAGTGGCGCGCCGCTTCTTACCCCCTCCAACCGCCACCAAAGTCCCAAAACGGACCAGAAACCCACCCCATACCCCCAGGAAAGTACCTCACACCCCGGTCTATCAATCCTGGCCCCAAATAGTAGCACCGATCCACCCAATCTGAAAGCTTTACCAGCCTGGATCCTGCTGCCGATCGGCAGGCCATTTTACTACACCCAGCCCCAAATCTCAACACCATTACAACTTGATCCAGGGTTCGCCCGATCGCCTGTCAAAGGGGCAGGAAGGAATTTTTTTCCCTGTCGTTGCACATTGGCGTAGCACGGTCAGGGTTTTTTTGCCTTCCTCTGGACCAAGTCAGGATAGAGGATTCAATCAATCCTTGACTATTCCTCCCCCCCCCTCCTGGTGTTTGGCGACCATGGTCAATCTGCAATACACGGCAGAGGCCATGTGGGGTTTGAGGCGATTTGCCTCAATACTACCAGCCTGCACCAAAAAAGCCCTCCAAACTGAGCGCCTATTGAGGATCGATCGAAGATCAATTATCAAAGGTCTCTGCCGTTTGCCCCAACCTAAGCACATATCATGTGCTTTGATCAACACCAGATCGGCAGTAAAACACTGATTAGAAATCCATGATTTCGTCCTACAGCACGATTTAGACTGCCTCTTTATTACAGAGAGCTGGCTTACAGCCGATTGTAACACCATTCTAGGAGAATTGGTGCCAGAAAACTACCGTATTATAACGGAAAACAGAATAGGGCAAAGAGGAGGAGGATTGGCGGTGATCCATAAGACGCGTCTTGCGATCACAAAACCAGTCCTTCAAAATCCTCTTCCATTCATGGAAACCCTTACTCTACAACTGCAAGCAAACTCCCAGGAGACCGTCCGGATTCTACTCTGCTATAGGCCACCCGGCCCAAAATCGCAGCTTCTCCCTTCATTGACGGACTTTATCTCCACTTATACCCTGAACAGCAAACACCTTTTGCTGCTCGGGGATTTCAACCTCTGGGCCAACTCCCCGCAAGACCCCGTTGCCGACGCCTGCATTGACCACCTGGAAGGATTAGGGCTTCAGCAATTAGTATGTGGGCCCACACATGCTTCAGGTCACACACTCGATCTTATTTTCAGACACGATCTGGAAATAAAAATCTTGGAAAATGAACCATTGCCATGGACAGATCACCATGCAATTAAATTCATTATTCCCGAATTCCCCCCTTAATAAAAACATCAAATCCAGTGACTACACACTGGACTAGATGTCAGAAGAAGCTCCATTCGGAATTCTTCAAAGCCACATTAAGGGAAAAAACAAAATCAATTCAGCCGCATCAAAAGGCTGAGGAAACACTGGAGAGCATAAACACAGCACTATTACAGTCAGCCGACTTAATAGCACCGAAACGTAAAACCCACATCCGGAAAAATAACGCAGGCTGGTTCAACAACCAGCTGGCGTTACGGAAGCAAGAGCGCAGAAGGGCAGAAGCCGCCTGGAAGAGAAGTTCATCAGATGAGAACCTCTCCATCTACAAGGAAATAACCAGAAAATACCACAAGGAAATCTTCGATGCCAAGAAAAATTATTTTTCTGAGGCCATCAACAATGCCCTCAACCGCCCCCGCGAGCTCTTCAAGCTGGTCACTCAGACCATGAATCCAGGATGTCTTGAAGCCCCCAATTCGGACTCACAAGAATTTTGCGATGAGTTATCGGATTACTTAATTAATAAAATTGAAGGAATCCGGCAAAGCATTGAGCAGAACAACTCCCCCCATAGCCCCCCCAGTAATTATTTACATAGCACCGATAGTAACTCGCCACAACCAGGTAAGTTCACGCTGGAACCCGTCTCTACCCATGACATTAAAAATATCATTGGTACTCTGCGTAACAGCACTGCGCCTAATGATATCATTCCCACCAAACTGCTGAAGGAATGCGCCGACATCCTGGCACCTCCTATCACGCAGCTTATTAACCAATCCTTCAGGGAGGGCATAGTGCCTGCCCAGTTGAAGGAAGGTATAATTCGACCTATCTTGAAGAAACCCACCCTGGACCCCAAGGATCCACTTCACTGCCGTCCCATAACAGGCCTAAACTCTCTTTCTAAGGTCATGGAAAAAGTAGTGGTACAACAGCTGCAACAGCATCTAGATACCCACAAGCTACTTGATCCATATCAATCGGGATTCCGGCCCGGACACGGGACAGAAACCGCATTGATCAAGATATGGGACGACGCTCTCGAGGCCGCAGACGAAGGAGAATCTTGTCTTCTGGTTTTGCTGGACCTAAGCGCAGCCTTCGACACAGTAGACCACAAGCTTCTATTGACTCGGCTAGCTGAAGTAGCCAAAGTCGTAGAAGGCGATCTATCCTGGTTCTCCTCTTTCTTGGAAAACCGATCGCAAATAGTGAAGCTAGGACCTTTCACTTCGGAAAAACGGAAAGTATCATGCGGAGTCCCTCAAGGATCCCCCCTGTCACCGGTGTTATTCAACATCTATCTGCGTCCTCTTTTTGAAATCATCAGCAGTCAAAAACTGCTCTATCACTCATATGCAGACGACACGCAACTGTATTTCCGCATTTGCAATAAAAAGGATCACCACCTCAATCTAGAGAAATGCCTCTCTTTGATAGAGGACTGGATGACCAAGAGTTATCTTAAACTCAACGGAGCGAAAACAGAACTTCTCCTGTTTCACGCTAAGCGTAGGAACCAACCAGCAACAACTTGGACCCCCCCGCCCATTCTGGGTAAATTCATCACCCCTAGCGCCAAAGTCAAAAGTCTTGGGGTCATCTTCGACTCCTACATGACAATGGACGCACAAATAGGGTCAGTAGTCAGCGGATCTCACCATCTGCTGCGCCTACTACGCAGACTTATTCCTTTCATTCCTAAAGAAGACGTAGCAGTCGTGGTGGGAACAATTGTTAACTCCAGACTGGACTATGCAAATGCCCTTTACCTCGGACTCCCGAAGTACCAAATCGCTCGTCTGCAAGTCGTTCAAAACACGGCTGCGAGACTTGTGACAGGGAAAAAACCCTGGGAATCCATCTCACCTTCGTTGAGATCCCTTCACTGGTTGCCAGTGAAAGACAGAATTGCTTTTAAAGCACTCTGTCTAATGCATAGATGTATCCATGGGAATGCTCCCCTATATCTATGCGAAAAAATAAAAGTTCATAACCCCAATCGCATCTTGCGATCCACCAACCAAAATCTACTCCAGATACCGAAAGCCAATTACAAGTCCAAAGGAGATAGAAGATTCGCGGTCCAAGGTCCCAGACTATGGAACGCTTTACCTACCAATATTCGGTTGGAGGAGAATCACCTAGCATTCAGGAGAAAGATCAAGACTCATCTCTTTTGATATCAAAGGAGACAGGAACAACAAGCGCCCAGAGGCAATTCAATTAGCATGTGCAGCGCTATATAAGTTTTCATTCATTCATTCATTCATATGTGTTGTGCGTTGGTGTTGTTCGTTTGTTTTCTTTCTTTCAGGTTGGATATTGGTCGTCACGACAGCAGTTGAGGACTGGTTGGCGGTGTTAGTTGGTCTTTGATGGCGGCAGTTACAGATGTGATGGAAATGGTGGTAGGCTCATCGGTGGGATGGGACCCTTATGGGGGATTATTCCAGCGGAACGGTGTCCGCTGGAATACGGTTATGGTTGCACTGCAGGGGAAAAGGTTTGTCTCCGAGCTGGGTCGGCTGGGGGCCAGTTAAGGGTTAATGGTGGTGCAGTGTAGTGGAAAAAGGAAGATGAAGCCGGGTTGCCGTCAAAGACCAGGAAGCAGGGTTATATAAAGTTGGTTACAAAATTGTTAAGGAATAAAGTTTTGTGTGATTTAATTATTTGGATTAATTATTTAATTTATATGGTTAAAATAAAATTGGCTGTTGTGGCCATTTTGACTCCAACAAGATTGTGTCTCTCGTTAATCTTAGAAAAGGGGGGTAATTAAGGTAATGAAAGGGGTTGATGGTTTTGGGTAAAAGTTGGGCTATCCGAAGTACACTGGTCATGTGATTTCACACAGCAAATCAGCAGATCCCTGCCATAAATCATTGGCCAGGACTGCTGATACACGCCCTCTATATGCAATCACAGCAAAGGTCCAGGGGGGGGGGGGGCACGCAGCATCCAGTCAGGGCCGGTGCAAGGATTTTTGACACCCTAGGCGAAACCTCATTTTGCCGCCCCCAATGGGTCCGCCCCTGACTCCACCCCCTTTGCCAGTGTTAAATGGTTTGATTTAACCCTCTAACTGCTACATATACAAGACCGCTCGTTATTTTGAAAAACATAAGACTTACTAGCAGGATCACCAGGTGAATATAAAAGAAAAAAACTAAAAACAAAACAAATGCAGCCACCCATCTATAAATTGGTAATCTGCAGTAAATTAAATATTTTGCTTTAATACCACTTTAAGAGGATAAAGTTAATCAAGTAATTCTGTTATAAAATCAATATATAGGCAGATGATGGTAAGGAAGGAGTTAAAACAAGAGATAAACAGACTGGAGTAAAGCTACTTTCAGTGCTGAGAGAAGGGGGCTGTCAGGGGGAGAGAGAGAGAGAGAAGAAAGCTGTCAGGGGGAGAGAGAGAGAGAGAAGAAAGCTGTCAGGGGGAGACAGAGAGGGTTACTATCAGAGACAGAGAGGGGGCGCTATCAGAGAGGGGGGACTATCAGAGACAGAGAGGGGGGGCTATCAGAGAGAGGGGGGGCTATCAGAGAGAGGGGGGACTATCAGAGACAGAGAGGGTCTATCAGAGAGAAGGGGGCTATCAGCGACAGAGAGGTGGGGCTATAAGAGACAGAGAGGGGGTGCTATCAGAGACAGAGAGGGGGTGCTATCAGAGAGAGGGGGCTATCAGAGAGAGGGGGCTATCAGAGACAGAGAGGGGGGCTATCAGAGAGGGGGGACTATCAGAGACAGAGAGGGGGGCTATCAGAGAGAGGGGGGGCTATCAGAGAGAGGGGGGACTATCAGAGACAGAGAGGGTCTATCAGAGAGGTGGGGCTATCAGAGACAGAGAGGGGGTGCTATCAGAGAGAGGGGGCTATCAGAGACAGAGAGGGGGGCTATCAGAGAGGGGGGACTATCAGAGACAGAGAGGGGGGCTATCAGAGAGGGGGGACTATCAGAGACAGAGAGGGGGGGCTATCAGAGACAGAGAGGGGGGCTGTCAGAGAGGGGGGACTATCAGAGACAGAGAGGGGGGGCTATCAGAGAGAGGGGGGGCTATCAGAGAGAGGGGGGACTATCAGAGACAGAGAGGGGCTATCAGAGAGAAGGGGGCTATCAGCGACAGAGAGGTGGGGCTATCAGAGACAGAGAGGGGGTGCTATCAGAGAGAGGGGGCTATCAGAGACAGAGAGGGGGGCTATCGGAGAGGGGGGACTATCAGAGACAGAGAGGGGGGCTATCAGAGAGGGGGGACTATCAGAGACAGAGAGGGGGGGCTATCAGAGACAGAGAGGGGGCTATCAGAGAGGGGGGACTATCAGAGACAGAGAGGGGGGGCTATCAGAGAGAGGGGGGGCTATCAGAGAGAGGGGGGACTATCAGAGAGAGAGGGGCTATCAGAGAGAAGGGGGCTATCAGCGACAGAGAGGTGGGGCTATCAGAGACAGAGAGGGGGTGCTATCAGAGAGAGGGGACTATCAGAGACAGAGAGGGGGGCTATCAGAGAGGGGGGACTATCAGAGACAGAGAGGGGGGCTATCAGAGAGAGGGGGGGCTATCAGAGAGAGGGGGGGCTATCAGAGACAGAGAGGGGGGCTATCAGAGAGGGGGGACTATCAGAGACAGAGAGGGGCTATCAGAGAGAGGGGGCGGCTATCAGAGAGAGGGGGGACTATCAGAGACAGAGAGGGGGGCTATCAGAGAGGGGGGCCATCAGAGACAGAGAAGGAAGCAGAGTCTGGTAAGTGAAAGATATCACTCACTTACCAGAATAGTGTCACTGGTTCAGCATTCAGCAGTGCGGTGTGGCTGCTTGTTTTGGATCTTCCCGCCCACCTCCCCTTCACAGACGAGTGCACAGGAGGATGGGTCTCTGGAGAAGTCTGTAACTGCTCCAGGCAGACATAATGGACTGGTGGACAAAGGACAGCGGGACTCGGGAGAAGTGTGGAGATCATGTGACATTGTGATCACTGATCTCAGAGCAGAGAGGAATTTCTGGACACACCAGAGCGGAGGACGCTCTGCTGGGGGAACTGCATAGCTGCTGGACAGTGGACACATGTCAGAGTGGAGAGAGCACCGCGCGCGCAAGGGGGGGGGGGCGTCAGGCGCGGCTCTGTTTAACACATGTCAGAGCTGCCTGCTCTGTACAGTGCGTGCGGGAGTAGAGTGACCAGCGGCTGAGCGCTCTAGGCGGTTTTGCGCTCTAAACGGCTGCCTAATCCGCCTAGTGGTAGCGCCGGCCCTGCATCCAGTTGGCTGGTAAG
Source organism: Rana kukunoris (assembly GCA_029574335.1). Lineage (NCBI taxonomy): Eukaryota > Metazoa > Chordata > Amphibia > Anura > Ranidae > Rana > Rana kukunoris. The sequence continues at coordinate 79,616,985 of CM056058.1, read as the reverse complement.
CCAGATGCCAGATGTCCAGGGAATAGCCCCTGAACTCTATACTAAGGAGGGTCCTTGGGTGACAGCTCCAGGTAATGTCAGTGGTGTTCTCCCCAACAGACAGCAGCACTCATCAGCAACAGTTACATCCTCATGTACCAGGAAATATCCACTACTCCACTTCTTAATCTCCCTGATGCAATGACAAAACATGCTGCTAACATCCTGCAGCACAATCTGTCTCCCACAATGTCCTCACCACATCTGCCTTGAGTCTGAGGACAAACCTTCCTTCTCTCCACAGAGCCCCAGTCATGCTGGTATGTGTAGTACCATTGCCGATGGGTAATATAAAGTTAGTCTGTCTGGGGATTGCATCTCAAGTCATAGTTTCACCCAGCAGGTTCTGTCCTTTCCCACAATTCACAGAGACTCAGTTTCCTTTTCCTCTCTGTGATCACGGGTGGTAGGCAGGGCTTTCCTCCCACTCTCTTTGTGTCTGCATACAGTCCTGCAGATGGTCAGTGCTCTTTCTCTCTCTGTGGCTACATACAGTCTGTGACAGACCCAACCAAGACAGGGGATTTAGGAGGGGACTGAAGGGTAGCCTCTTGCCTTCTGACTATGAGGGAGCTACAAGCATTCAGAAAGATTTCTTGTTATTTAATGCAAGATGACATAACCACATTCATTCCAGTCAAGGAAGGCATGGTGGTCTCTGCCAATTTGAAACTTAGTGAGAAGATGTATGTGAAAAGAAAGCTGGTTAATGAGATTTGGAAAGCCTGGATCAATACTGGTGCCAAACTTCTGGGTGTGCACTGACCTGAGTCTAGGTGCTTGTCTATGTGACCAGTTGTAAATCAGCTTAGTGTTTAATTAGATTACTGTTTATGTTGGCTGTTCCTTGGATGAACTAATGATATTACTGTTTACAGTTTGAATTGTTTAGGACAATGTGATCAAGCCCTCACCTGATCTTGTGTGGTATATACTGTGTGAATTTACAATAAAGTCAGTTCCAGTTTGCACCTAAGCTAATACTATCTAGTTCATGGGTGCAATGTTCAGCTATAATACCTGGTTCCTGGTTCCAGAGTTGAGGAAGCTGTATCTTGATGGAGGCACCGGATGTTGCACCACACAGTCCTTAATAGCTTGAGAGAAAGCGCAGGGCAGCAACAGTGATAGTATATCCAGTCTCTGCTGCCAGATAGAGCAGTGCTGTGGATTAGGGTGGCACTCAAAAGCCGAATACGTGTCATTCTATGACATATCTCAAAAGAAGTAGAATCATTTATTAATGCCCCATTGGTCAAGGGCACATCTAGAACCACTGGTGTATAGTGCAAATATAGTTTAGTATTATAGAGCCATGTATTCCAAACTGCATACAGGGGCTTCAGGCTTTTCAGCCATCATCACTGCAGTGTGTGGAAATGGTGGCTTCTATGGAACAGTAGTTAGGACCCAATGAACAAAATATAATCATTAAGGTCATAGTGAGAAGGTAGCAAAAGAATTAAAAAAAAAAACCTCCAACTGAATCAGTGCAAAGCGCAGTGGAGCCTTCTTAGAATAAAAGGCTTTCATACACCTTTACTCAGAGGCGTTGCTAGGGGGGTGGGGGGGGTGCGGTCCGCACCCGGGTGACACCCTTAGAGGGGTGACACCATCCCGATTTGTTGCCGCTCTGTCTGTGCTGTCTCACGTCACGCAGCAGAGCAGAGTGACGCCGCGGGCACCCCCTCCCCTCCTCCATGTAGACTATAGTGCCTGCATCTGTCCCGCGCTGATCATGTCGCGTGCTGAGGTGACAGGCCAGTTACATTATGGGTCTGAAGGGGGGCCTGAACTGTAGGGGACTGACTGCACTGTATTGGGGTGTCTGCACTGTATTGGGGGGTGTCTGCACTGTATTGGGGTGTCTGCACTGTATTGGGGTGGTGGTGTCTGCACTGTATTGGGGGGTGTCTGCACTGTATTGGGGTGGTGGTGTCTGCACTGTATTGGGGGGTGTCTGCACTGTATTGGGGTGTCTGCACTGTATTGGGGTGGGGGTGTCTGCACTGTATTGGGGTGTCTGCACTGTATTGGGGTGGTGGTGTCTGCACTGTATTGGGGGGGTGGTGTCTGCACTGTATTGGGGGGTGCTGTCTGCACTGTAGGGGGGTATGTGGGATATGTGCTGGGGAGTGATTCCCCCCCCCCCACTAGCACATATCTTCTTCCCTCTCAAATCACTCCCCAGCACATATGCCCCATACCACCCTCCCCCCACCAAATTAAAAGATGCTCTGCGGCTGCTCCCCTGTGCTCATCCCACCCTGTCCCCTGTGTACAGTGGCGACAATTGATGGCACAGTGGCTGCGTTTGATGGCATGGCACAGTGGTGACAATTGATGGGCACAGTGGCTGCGTTTGATGGCATGGCACAGTGGTGACAATCGATGGTCACAGTGGCTGCGTTTGATGGCATGGCATAGTGGTGACAATTTCTGGGCACAGTGGTAACAATTGATGGCACAGTGGCTGTGTTTGGCATAGCACAGTGGCTGCGTTTGATGGCATGGCACAGTGGTGACAATTGATGGGCACAGTGGCAACAATTGATGGCACAGTGACTACATTTGATGGTATTGAATAGTGGTGACAATTGCTGGGTACAGTGGTGACAATTGATGGCACAGTGGCTGTGTTTAGCATAGCACAGTGGCTGCGTTTGATGGCATGGCATAAAGGTGACAATTTCTGGGCACATTGGTGACAATTGCTGGGCACAGTGGTAACAATTGATGGCACAGTGGCTGCGTTTGGCATGGCACAGTGGTGACAATTGATGCACAATGACAATGGGCACATTGGCGACAATTGATGGCACAGTGGCTGTGTTTGATGGCATGGCACAATGGCGACAATTGATGGCACAGTGGCAACAATTGATGGCACAGTGGCGACAATTGATGGCATAGAATAGTGGTGACATTTGATGGCACAGTGGCTACATTTGATGGCACAGTGGCTACATTTGATGGCATGAAATAGTGGTGACAATTGCTGGGCACAGTGGTGACAATTGATGGCACAGTGGCTACATTTGATGGCATGAAATGGTGGTGATAATTGCTGGCACAGATGTAACAATTGATGGCACAGTGACTGCGTTTGGCATAGCACAGTGGCTGCGTTTGATGGCATGGCACAGTGGTGACAATTTCTGGGCACAGTGGTAACAATTGATGGCACAGTGGCTGCGTTTGGCATGGCACAGTTAAAATAAATACAGTTCTTTAACAGTTTAAGCTTTGAATTCTATTATTTTCATATGATTTTGTTATTCAAATTTGCTAGTTGATTGAAAGTTATTAACGGCACTACTGTTGCCAACATATGCAGTGTTATTAGGGGGGAAAAAATTATTCGGGGGGTGACACCATGTTATACCGCACCAGATGACACCAACCCTAGTGACGCCACTGCCTTTACTCTACCTCGCCATGTACACTACCGTGCATTGCTGGGGACAGCTGTTTATTTGCATTTCTCTACCTGCAGAAAACCTCTCGGTGAAAATGAGCAAGGCTTTTACCGATGACCTTGTAGGTTTCTCTACAAACATACACAGTAAAGGCTTGACAGGCATCCCAGAATATTGTCTTACTTCAGAAATATGAAATGTCAGCAAAGATCAATCTCATTATAAAGGAAGCAAGACCTCTGGAGAAAGTCACCGGCATTAGAGCGGTTGTTCCTGGGCACCCTAACTGTGTGCCATTACAGCAAAGCTTTGTCTGTTGAAATGAACACATAACTGATGGGGTTACTGCTGTAAATCAGAAAAGCCATCTATAGCCTGCTCAACAATATACTTAAATGTTTATATGATGTGTGTACAAGCCAGGGGAGCAATAAAAAGGTAACAACAGTATTTTAAGGGATTTTCATTCACCACAGCATACATATATTCAAACTTTGAAGTCCAATTAAAGGAATAAAAGTAAAAACAACAAAGATATTTTTATGCATAGACAATGGGGCCGGGATTCAGAAAGACTGGCGTATTTTTAGGCGGGCGTAACGCATCTTATATGCGCTACGCCGCCATAACTTAGAGAGTTACGGCGGCGTAGCATAAATGGGCCGTCGTAAGCTCGCGTATTTCAGGCGTAGGCAGGTAGGGGGCATGTTGTATGATAATGAAGCGTGACCCCATGTAGATGCATGGCCGAACGAACCGTGCATGCGCCGTCCATGGACGTAACCCAGTGCGCATGCTCAGAAACACGTCGGATAGAATGCCTAAGATACGCCAAACACTGCCTACGACGTACGACTTACGCAAACGACGAAAACGACGTAAAATTTGACTTAACATTGGCTGCGCCTCATATAACAGGGGTAACTTTACGCCGGTCGTACGCCTTACGTAAACGGCGTATAGTAATATGCCGGGCACAGGTACGTTCCTGAATCGGCGTATCTAGGTCATTTGCGTATTCGACGAGAAAAACTACGGAAGCGCCCCTTGCGGCCAGCATAAATATACACACAAGATACGACGGCGTAAGAGACTTACGTCGGGCGTATCTTGGAAAAATGCAGGCGTAACTGCCTTTCTGAATCGCCGTAAAGATGCGACGGCGCAGATTTGAAATTACTGCGGCGTATCTGGAGATGCGCCGCTGTAAAAGCTTTCTGAATCCCGGCCTGGGTATTTTCTAGGTTTGATAACTATATTATATAGGCTTTTATATGGTAATGTGTTATTTGCTGGTAAATCAGTTTTTGATATTTTAAAATTGGTTACTTTGGTTTGCCAGCCTTGGCACCAAAGGTTTTTGCACAGAAATGTTCAGCCAGAGTCGTTTTACTTATTAATTTTGGCTAGTGTTAAACTCGTATTGTACTTGAAAAACTGATTTACAATGTAAAAATAAAGCCTAGTATACACAATGAGATTATCGAATGAATGATCGTCTTTTTTTTTGTATGCTAGCCTCTTTATCGAAAAAAGAATAAAAATTTGGAAGTGATGTAATGTATTTGTATTGTATTTTCAGATGAAAACTGTACTGATTAAATGAAAATCATATGATCTGGTATCATATGAGAAACATTTTTGTGTTTACCCCTTCAGAAAATTATAGACGACAGCTGTGTAATAACGAACAGATTATCGTAAATTCCTTTGAAAGCAACATTTTTTGTACAATATTCTGATCGTGTGTATGGGGCTTTAGTGTAGCACAGGCAAACACTAACTAACTAAGTAAAACAGTAACAGTCACTTAACCTCCCTGGCGGTATGATTATGTCTTATTTTTTAATGTCAAAGCGGTACATTGTTTTGCATGGAAATTTGTTGTTTTAAGTTGTAGGCCTGTAATTCTTAGGAATAACCAGGCATGTACTGGCAATCTGGACTACTGGGAGTTTCCCTGTGTGCCGATGGCTCAGTGGGCTGGTCAGACGGAGTCCTGGAACCGCTCCTCACTGACAGTGAGTGATCTTGATTTTACTCCTGTCACCAAGGAGCAGCTGCCGACACTTGCTGGAGTGAGGATCAGGCTTTCTGCTCCCTCCAGCCTGCAGGGGGAGATAGACAGCCAGCAGACTTTCCTTCCTCTCTCCCCTTATCACGTATCACATTCACGTAGCACAAGAAGTTGCCTTCAGAACTGTGAGTACATGTGAAAGGGGGGGGGGGGGATTGATGACACACTGATGTAAGGGGGTGCTGATGGGGACAATCAAAAATTAAGTCCTGAGTCCAGTCCTAGGAATAACTCAATTAAATGTGTCCAAACAAGAGTCTAGTAGACATCCCGGGTTTGATAAAGTTTGAAACACAAAATCATAAATTATAATATAATAAATAACTATAAATAATTATAAAAAAAAAATATATAGTAATAAAACATTTTATTCAATAATGTAATTAAATCAAAAACACTAACATTTGTCCAAACAAGGGTGCAATATTATTAGTCACTGTAATACTAGACACTGCACATTGGTTTAATAAATATCCAGGGTATAAAAAAAATTGAAACATGGCCTGCACAAGTCCGACGTCACAATTAGGACAATGGAAAGCTTCCCTCTACGTCAAAAGTGGTTTTAGACCAGCTAGAGGGAATTTGGGACTTTAAATGAAGCAGTTGACTGGTTGGGGTTAGGTTGAAAGTAAACAAGTTTTTAACCTAACCCCAATCAGTCAACTGATTCATTTAAAGTCCCAAATTCCATTTTCTTTGATACTTGAACCCAGGATGGAAGAACATTCATGAGGTGCTTCATTAAAAATCCCAAAGCTCCCAAAATTCTGAGTAGGCCAGCTAGAAAACAGTGATAGTGAATTAGAATCACTTGCAGAATTGGGCGATAGTGATTCATGGTGAAATTCGTCATCAGGCACTGAAAGTGACGACAGCAACAATTCTGTGACTGAGCTCAGTGCTGCGTGATCTGTAACACAGTCAAATTTGCACTTGAGTTCAGTCCTTTCCAGGCAGAAAGAATGGCAGAAAGAATGGTAAAAGTGCAGGCATGGCACTGGACAAAGCACTAGGGACAAAACTGAGGTGAAATTATTTGATACAGTGATGTAATCTACAGAATACAATGTATTGTGTGTGTTATGTTTTTCTTACTTTTTTGAATTAACCACCAGGCTCCGCCCCCAATGCGTCACAATGCTCACAGGGAACAGAGCCTGGAACAGCGATACATCAGATGGGGATCTGGCAGAGGACACAGCGAGAGGACATTGCAGGATCCTGGGGACAATGTAAGCACCTGTACCTTGATACTGCGGTGTAATCCCAAGTGTGGTCAGGGGTACCGCTTTTGGTACTGAAAATTAACCCCGAGTAACACTTTGGATTACTGCTAGGGAGGTTGATGACCCCTAATATCAACATAGCCCTTAAACTGAACTTGAACCCTAAGGCCGCGTACACACGATCGAATTTATCTGCTGAAACCGGTCCGACGGACCGTTTCAGCAGACAAATTCGATCGCGTGTACGGGCGAGCAGACAGGTTTTTCCAGCAGACAAGTTTTAAAGCATGCTTTAAAATTTGTCTGCTGGAAACCCGTCCGTCCGAAATGTCCGCTGGTTAGTACGCCTAACCAGCGGACAAAAAAAGGATTTTTAATAAACAGCTTACCTGTAAAATCCTTTTCTTGAAGTACATCACGGGACACAGAGCGCATAGCCATTACACTTGGGTTATATGGGTACCTTCAGGTATGGACACTGGTGTAATCAATTTCACAGGAAGTTTCCTCCCTATATAACCCCCTCCCACTGGGAGTGCTTCAGTTTTGTAGCAAGCAATTCCTCCGAGGTTACACAATGTTCCCCAAAAGAGGGGTGGGAGCTCTGTGTCCCGTGATGTACTTCAAGAAAAGGATTTTACAGGTAAGCTGTTATTAAAAATCCTTTTTTCTTTATCGTACATCACGGGACACAGAGCGCATAGCCATTACACTTGGGATGTCCTAAAGCAATGCTCTATGAAGGGAGGGAGACCGTAAGGCCAAGAATAGCCAAACAAAAAATTATCAGGAAGTAAAGTAACTCCACCAACAGAGAAAAGGGGGCGCGACCCGGACCAGAGGATTCTATACTGCTGCCCGTAGGACCGCCTGCCCAAATGCTGCGTCCGTACACTTTGCAACGTCCAACTTATAAAATTTAGTAAACGTATGTACGGAAGACCAGGTTGCCGCTTTGCAAACCTGTGCCATAGAGATCTGATGGTGTGCCGCCCAAGAGGCACTCATGGCCCTCGTAGAATGGGCTTTAACTGATAAGGGAGGTGGAACGCGCTTCAGACCATAGGCCTGAAAAATCAGCTGCTTAATCCACCTAGCCAAGGAAGACTTGGCAGCCGGCTGACCCTTCTTGGGGCCATCAGGAAGAACAAAAAGCACATCTGTTTTCCGAATCTTCTCTGTAGCCTTGAGATAGACCCTCATGGCTCGAACCACGTCCAAAGTATGAAGTAGACATGTGCATTTCGTTTAGTTTCTAATTCGTTTTTTAACGAAAAATCGGAAATTCGTTAATTCCAAATTTTCGTATTAACGAATTTTTAATTTCCGAATTTTCGGACTTCCGAAAATTTCGAACTTCCGAATTTTTCAATTTTCGTTTTTCGTTTTTCCGAATTTTCGGAATTCCGAAAATTCGAATTTTTCAATTTTCGTTTTTCGTTTTTCCGAATTTTTCAATTTTCGAATTTTCGGACTTCCGAAATTTCCATTTTCCGAATTTTTTTAATTTACGAATTTCGGATTTTCGTTTTTTATTTCTCGATGTTTTAATTTTCAAAATTCCGAATTTTCGATTTTTTCGAAATTTCGAATTATTCATTTTCTATTTTTCGAATATTCGAATTTTTCATTTTCGATTTTTCAAATTTTCGAATTTCGAATATTCGAATTTTCGAATCTTTCATTTTTTTATTTTTCGAAATTTCGAATTTTCGAATCTTTCATTTTCGAAATTTCGAATTTTTCGAATTTTTCAAAAATTAAAAATTCGAAAATTAAATAATTCGAAGATTCGAATTAGAGAATTCGAAAACGGAAAAAAATCGAAAATTCGAATCTTCGAATTATTTAATTTTTGAATTTTCGAATCTTCGAATTATTTAATTTTCGAAATTTCTAATTTTCGAGATTTCTAATTTTCGAAATTTCGAAATCTCGAATTTCGAATTTTCACATTTTTTTTCACAAATAAAAATTTCGAAACTCGAAATTTTCAAAATGTTCGAATTTCGAATTTTTCAATTTTCGGAATTTCGAATATTCCAATTTTCAAATTTTTTATTTTTCGAATTTTTCATTTTCGAAAATTAAAAATTCGAAAATTCGAAAAATGTGAAAATTCGAAAATTCGAAATTTAAAAAATTAAAAATTCGAAAATTTAATAATTCGAAGATTCGAATTAGAGAATTCGAAAACTGAAAAAAAATCGAAAATTTGAATTTTCGAAACTTCAAATTATTTAATTTTCGAAATTTCGAATTTTATAATTTCGAAACTTCGAATTTTCTCATTTTGAAATTTCGAATTTCGAATTTTCACATTTTTTTCACAAATAAAAAATTACGAAAATTCCAATATTCGAAATTTCGAAATTGTAACATTAAAAAATCTAAAGTTCGAAAATCTAAAATTCGAAAATGGTAATTCTAATTTTTGAATTTCCGAAAAAAAACATTTTTTTCATTTTCGTTTCATTCGTTTTTTTCGGAAATTTCGTTTTTTTCCGTTTTATTCGTTTTTTGCTTTTTCGGAAATCCGAAAATTCCGAATTTTCGAATTTACGAATTTCCCGAATTTACGAAAAAAGCAAAAACCAAAAGGATTAAAACGGAAAAAAATAATTTTCCGATTTTCCCGAATTTCCGAATTTCCGAAAAAAATAAAAAAAACGAATGAAACAAAAACGATTTTTTTATTTTCATTTCCTGAATTTCCGAATTTCCGAAAAAATAAATAAAAAAAATAACAAACGAAAAAAACGAATTTTTTGTCAGTGCACATGTCTAGTATGAAGCAGTCTTTCCTCTCTGGACTGGGGAGTAGGAAAGAAGGATGGTAGGACTAGGTCCTGATTCAAGTGAAAACTGGATATGACCTTAGGAAGGAAAGAAGGTTGAGGCCGCAGAACCACTCTGTCCTTATGCAGAATAAGGTATGGCTCCCTGCATGACAAGGCTGCCAGCTCGGAAACCCTTCTGGCCGAAGCCATAGCCATCAAGAAAACCAACTTTCGGGTTAGTAGCACAAGAGGGATTTCTGTCAGAGGTTCAAACAGCTGCCTTTGTAAAGCTGACAAGACCAGATTTAAATTCCAGGGGCAGAGGGGAGCTCTAATAGGGGGATTCACATGCAAGACCCCCTGCAAGAAGGTTTTCATAAGCGAATGGGTGGCCAAGGGTCTTTGAAACCATATCGATAAAGCCGACACCTGCCCCTTTAGAGTACTAAGAGCCAACCCTTTGTCAACGCCAACCTGGAGGAATCGCAAGATCCTGTCAATAAAAAACTTTTGAGGGTGCCATTTTTGAGACTCGCACCACTCCACATAGGTTCTCCAGACTCTGTAATAAATATTTCTAGAGACTGGTTTCCTAGCCTGAATCAACGTAGATATGACCTGAGCTGAGAGGCCTCTGCCCTTAAGAATTAGGGATTCAGCCGCCAAGCCGTCAAATTTAGCTGCTGTGAAGCAAGGTGGCAGATTGGGCCCTGAGACAGCAGATCTGGGCGCAGGGGGAGTGGCCACGGCGCCCCGACTGACATCCTCACGATGAGTGCGTACCAAGCCCTCCTGGGCCAGGCTGGGGCCACCAGGATCACAGGCCTGCGCTCCACCCTGATCCTCCGTAGAAGGCGGGGAATCATCTGCAGTGGAGGGAACGCATACAGGAGAGAAAACTGGTGCCAAGGGCAAACCAACGCATCGGTCCCGTAGGCCGAGGGATCCCTGGCTCGGGATATGAATTTGTCCAACTTTTTGTTGGATCTTGTTGCCATAATGTCCACATCTGGAACTCCGAATCTTTGGCAAATCTCTTGGAATACCTGGGGGTGAAGAGACCACTCCCCCGGGAGCAACTGTTGACGACTCAAAAAATCTGCTTGAGAATTGTCTATCCCTGGGATGAACACCGCCGAGATGCAGGGTACATGGGCTTCGGCCCATGAGAAAATCAGGTTTACTTCCCTTTGGGCCGCTAGGCTCCTCGTGCCCCCCTGGTGGTTTATGTATGCCACCGCAGTGGCATTGTCGGACTGTATCCTTACTGGCAGACCCTGAAGGGGGAGAGTCCAGGTGACCAGGGCCAGCCGAGCAGCTTTGATCTCTAGGATATTGATGGGAAGCAGTTTTTCTGCCTCCGACCACTGCCCTTGCTGGGTCTGTCCTTCTAGAACTGCCCCCCAACCTGACAGGCTGGCATCCGTGGCTACTATCTTCCACGTGATGGGGCAAAAGGATTTCCCCTTTGACAAATTTTGAGGGACCAGCCACCAGAACAGGCTGCGCCGGACTCCTGGGGAGAGAACTAACGGACGATCTAACGCCTGAATGGACTTGTTCCAAGCAGAGAGAATGGCTGTCTGGAGATATCTGGTATGGATCTGGGCGTAGGTCACTGCCTCGAAGGCGGCCACCATCTTCCCCAGCAGTCGCATACATAGGCGAATAGTCGGCCTCTTCTTGCCTAAGATCACTTGAACTGCTTGAGTTATTGATCTGACCTTTGCTTGAGGTAAAAATATCCTCTGGCAGTCTGTATCTAGCCGAAGGCCTAGATATTCCAACTGCTTTGTGGGTTTCAATATCGATTTTTCTTGGTTCACAATCCACCCGAATTCCTCTAGATGCCGATCTGTGCGAACTACTGCATGATTGAGGCTGGAAGCTGATCTGTCGATAACCAGAAGATCGTCCAAGTATGCCAAGACCAAAATGCCTTCTGTCCTTAGGACGGCTAGCACCGGGGCTAACACCTTTGTGAATACCCGCGGAGCTGTTGCCAACCCGAAAGGGAGGGCTACGAACTGGTAATGACGGTGATCTATCATAAAACGAAGAAACTTGTGATGTGCCGGGTAGATCGGCACGTGCAGATACGCATCCTTTATGTCTATAGATGCTAGAAAGTCGCCTTGTTGTAGGCTGGCTGCCACCGAACGTATGGACTCCATACGAAAGGTCTGAATCTTTAGAAAGCGATTTAGGCGTTTGAGGTCTAAGATAGGCCTGACGTCGCCATTGGGCTTTGGTATTATGAAAAGGTTGGAGTAGAATCCCAGACCCCATTCCTGGGTTGGTACTTCTACAATTACTCCTTGGAGCAAGAGACGATCCAATGCTTTTACAAGAGAGGCCCTCTTTAATGGGTCGCTTGGAAGACTTGACCCCTGAAAATGAGGAGGGGGGACTTCCCGAAACTCTAGCTTGTAGCCCGTGGTTACCACGGACAGTACCCAAGAGTCGGGAATTCTGGCCTCCCACACTTCGGAGAAAAACCGAAGCCTTCCCCCCACCCAAGAGAGTGGGGGCGCCCCTTCATGAATCTGACTTGATGACTGGTTTTACCGGCTTGCAAGACCATGGCCTCTTGCCTGCCGTGGCTTGTCCTTGTGGGCGGCTATTAAATGCTGAACGCCCGGGAGGGCGTCGATACTGACGGGAAGTTGAAGGGGCCGAGCCTGCGAAGGCCTGTCGCTTAAACGCGGGCCCACGCGATCTTTTCTTGACAGGCAAGAAAGAACTTTTACCACTTGATATGGTCTGGATATATTTATCTAGGTCTTCACCGAATAGTCTCCCACCATGAAAGGGAAATCCTGCTAAAAGCCTTTTGCAGGGTGCCTCTGCTGACCAGTTCTTCAGCCACAAAAGGCGCCGCATATGAACCAAAAGCAGAGATAAACGGGACGCCTGTTGAATGAAGTCCTTAATAGCATCTACTGCAAAGCAGAGAGCCCTTGGGAGGTCAGCCAATTCACGAGCTTGCTGAGCCGGTATGTCCCTTAATATTTGTTTAGTTTGATCCTTTAACCACTTTAGCCCCGGGCCTGTTTTTCAGATTCGGTGTTTACGAGACTAAAACATTTTTTTTGCTATAAAATTACTTAAAACCCCCAAACATTATATATTTTTTTTTTCTAACACTCTAGAGAATAAAATGGCAGTCATTGCAATACTTTTTGTTACACCGTATTTGCGCAGCGGTCTTACAAGCGCACTTTTTTTGGAAAAAATTCACTTTTTTAAATTAAAAAATAAGACAACAATAAATTTGGCCCAATTTTTTTACATATTGTGAAAGATAATGTTACGCCGAGTAAAATGATACCCAACATGTCACGCTTAAAAATTGCGCCCGCTCGTGGCATGGCGTCAAACTTTTACCCTTAAAAATCTCGATAGGCGATGTTTAAAAAATTCTACAGGTTGCATTTTTTGAGATACAGAGGAGGTCTAGGGCTAGAATTATTGCTCTCGCTCTAACGATCGCGGCGATACCTCACTTGTGTGGTTTGAACACCGTTTTCATATGCGGGCGCTACTCGCGTATGCGTTCGCTTCTGCGCGCGAGCTCGTCGGGACGGGGTGATTTAAAACATTTTTTTTTTGTTTTCGTATTTATTTGTATTAATTTTACCAATTTTTAACACTAAAATAAAAAAAATAAAAAATTATCACTTTTATTCCTATTACAAGGAATGTAAACATCCCTTATAATAGAAAAAAGCATGACAGGTCCTCTTAAATATGAGATCTGGGGTCAAAAAGACCTCAGATCTCATATTTAGGCTAAAATGCAAAAAAAAAAAAAAAAAATTTTAAATGTCATTTTTCAAATGACATTTAAAAAAAAATGTCTCTTTAAGACGCTGTTTGGAACTGACGTTTGACGTCACTTCCGCCCAGCAGAGCTACGGGGATGGACGAGGGAAATTTTTTCCCTCACTCGCATCCCCGCTGACCAGAGGAGCGCACCCGATCGCCTCCGCCGCTACCGACGGCTCCGGTAAGCGGCGGAGAGCGCGGGAGCGCAGCGGGAGGGGGGGGGACGCTCGTCCGCCACCGATAACGGCGATCTCGCGGCGATTCCGCCGCAGAGACCGCCATTATCGTTTACCCGACCGCCCACAGAAGAGATGGATATCTCGGTTGTGGCAGCAGCTGCTGCCGTTACCGAGATATCCATCCTCAAAGTGCCGACGTATACCTGCGGTGGGCGGTCGGGAAGTGGTTAAAGCCTGACAAACGCCAATGGCTGCCACCGCTGGCTGAACCACGGCACCTACTGTGGTAAAAGAAGCCTTCAGTAGGGTCTCCAACTTTTTGTCGACTGGATCTTTAAACATCTGGACATTTTCAACCGGACAGGTCAGGGATTTATTTACGCAGGAAATGGCTGCATCCACGGTAGGGAGTGCCCATTTCTTTGCAAATTCCTCTTCCATAGGATAGAAAATAGTGAACCTTTTAGGAGGGATAAAAATCCTATCAGGTCGAGCCCAATCCTGAAAAATCACGCTCTCCAGAAGGGGGTGAACCGGAAAAGACGCACCACTCAACGGTGCCTTCAAGGAACCTAAAGAGGATACCGCGGGGGCTAATTGTTCTGACACTGGAAGTTTAAAAGCAGTGCGAACCATATCTGTCAGAGACTGGATCCACAGGCTCTCCGCTTGAGAAGCCGAAAAAATTTCATCTACAGTGGAACCCTCAATGTCTGAACCGTCGGGACTCGGGTCCGCTTGATCCCCCTGTGGGTCCAATTCCTCCGAAGAGAGGACCTCTGCATCTGAAAACACCAATCTAGGTGACGGGGATCTAGCCCGCTAGCCACCTGGCAAAGAGCGGGCAATTAAAGCAGTTAACCTTTCCTCTAGCCCACCCAGGGTGGTCGCTAGCATTTCTTCCGTAACGTAAACAGGAATGGGTTGATTGGGGGCCGCCTCTGCCCCTAGCACCCTCAATGGCTCCTGCAACATGCTGTTCGGTGGTCTATCTGGTGAGGGTGGGACCGCTAGAGCCTGGCCCAAATCCTCTGACCCCAAAGGAGACCCCTTTAGTTTTTTGGTACCTTTTGCAGCCTTAGCTGGTCCTGATCCCTTGGGAGCCATTGCACAACCTTGAGACACCCCTAAAGCCAACACCCAACTGTTGTAGCTAGAAGTGAACCATTAATAAGAACAGGCTATGTTTAAAATTTTTCCAAATTTTCATACGCCCGAGAAGGCGGCAATACCGAGGAAGTCCTGTGAGTATTGCCACACCAATGCCCGTTAGCTGGAGCCCAAGGTTGCAACGACTCAGATACTGCCAGATCTAAGGCTGAGTCCCTTTAAGAAAAAAAAACTTTTTTTTTTCTCTGGTCAGTATGGAGCTAAGTCCAGACCTGAAGATCCACAAACCCCCACTGGGTGTCACTGTATAGCCAGAAATGGCTCAGCTGCGCGCTCTGTGTCCTCAGCCTCCTCTGCTTTCAGGAGGGAATGACCAGCCAGGAAATGCTTTGCTGCTTTAACTGAGACCTGACGCTGCTGGCCCGCCCCCCCCACACACGCTGACGCTGTAAAAGGCGGCGCGCACGCGCGCGCGCGCCCACCCCCACGCTGAAACCAACATGGAGGAAGCAGAAAGCAGAGGAGAAGCCTGGACCAGCGCTAGCAACCCAACAGACACCAGGCAAGACACTAATCTTATTGTAGTGCACACATAGAGGAAGCTGTCCCCATAGGCTTCCTAAGAAACAGGAGTTTTGCCAGCATTTCCTCCTTATAGCACGTGGGGCTGCAGTATCATGCTAACAGGCAGATCTGGGGGGAGTAGCAAATACATATCTTTAAAAGCATACATATACCTACATGTTATCTGGGTAAACATTAGTACATCCCATCCTGCCTCAAAAGACATAGTGGAGATAGTGGCTGATGCACAAGCATACCATTAGCCGACCCAGAACCCCCAGGGGGATACCTACTGTCGAACCAAGTCCCGCAAGTTCCCTCTTACCTGCTCCACGCCGCAGGGTATTGAAAAATGCAAGAGGCCCAATCTTCCCCCATCTCCGTGGGAATTGTCTTGGACCTTCAGGGACCGGGGTCCTGTATTAAGGAACCCACACACCTGGACCTATATAGCATCCTGGCATCAGTAGCGTTTAGTTCTTGGAAGAGACTAAGGCACTGGAGCCCAGAATCCAGCCCTCCAAGGAGAGGCATTATAGGCAAAACCCCACTCCAGCAGGGCCCGGGTACCATACACTTTGGCTTTGAAGCACTTCGGACTGATCCGGCTAGCTATCCTGGGTCCCGAGACCTCCGAGGGACAGCTAGACGTGACCAACACCTAAGACACTGGCGAAAAAACTGAAGCACTCCCAGTGGGAGGGGGTTATATAAGGAGGAAACTTCCTGTGAAATTGATTACACCAGTGTCCATCACCTGAAGGTACCCATATAACCCAAGTGTAATGGCTATGCGCTCTGTGTCCCGTGATGTACGATAAAGAAAATCTCCCGCATGCGCCGAATGGATTCGACACATGCGTGGAAGTATTTTACTTCCTGGAGTGGTGACGTGGCGGCATTAACGTCACCGCCACGTCACCGCGCTGTCTGTCCGCGGGGATTTTGGTTTGATCGTGTGTACACTGATCAAACCAAAATAGCCCAGCAGACATATCCGATGAAATCGGTCTGTCAGACCGTTTTCATCGGATAAATCTCATCGTGTGTATGCGGCCTAAGTCTAACCCTTTAATGCTTTCTAAAGGAACAATTATTTACAGTGCCAGAATCTTGATGCAGGACTGGTAACGTTTATCTTCTTTGTCTTTTAGGGGGTATAGTATCATTGTTTATGGGTTCATTTAGTGTTACATATTGGGTTCATCTAGGTCCAAAAGCACATTTAAAAATATTTTGCAGCATACCAGTCCTTATATGCGGTGGCTGCATTTTTTTGGCTATTTTTCATTTATTTTAGCCATCTTAGGGTGGCTACTCTTACTCTTCCACTGTATCTATGAAGGAGAAATGGAGCCACTCTTAGAGAGCAGAATTGTGAAGAGGATTTTTAAGCAGTTACAGAAACAGTTTTCTTTAATTTTTAATAAAGATTTTAGCTAAGCGAATAAAAGCTGACTATTGCAATAACCCTGGTCAGTGTCAATCTAATTGCCATGTATACTAGTCCACACTTATAGAAAGGTTTATGTCCCCCAGTCAGCAGACCCCTAAAGGAGATTAAGTTGAAGGGTTCAGGGAATCCCCAAAGACCCTGAAAGCTGACAGAAAGTGAGTGGGCGGGGAGGACTATACCAACCACTCAACCAGAGTGATGCAAAAAGGTAGTTTTTGAAAGATTTATTCACATATTATACATAAAAAAAAGATTTTTTTTTTAAAACAAAACAAACAATACATTTAAAATACAGTACATATACAGCGATTAGGTCACCAGATGTGCAATCACTTCAGAAAGGAGGAGGGGGTACGGGTGAACCAGAGGTGCTATGAGACAATCAGTCTCGGGTCTCGACTAGTTTCGCGATTTATTGATCGCTTCGTCAGGAGACAGTCTACAAAGATGGGGTACAGAAAAAAAAGGTTTATTAACAAAAGACACAGATGGTTATAACTTTGACCAGTGGAGGTATGTCGGGTGGACCATGTCCATGGGCCAAAACATAGTAAGTAGGGGGATTTGAAGATCATGCCGCCTACCTATGGGCACAACGTCCGGGTCTCCCGGCAAAATCCTAAGACGACCAACAATTAAGGGGTTCGCAGAGGAAAGATCCTAGAGATGACCTAATGGTAAAGGTAAAGGTCAGAGGAGAGATTGACTGGGCTTGCGAGTGAAGGATAGGGGTTGGGGGCAATCATGCGGTGTTGGTAGTGTGGGAGAGGGGGAAAGAAGTGCAAGGGGAATGAGAGTGGAAGGACAATCAGAAAGAAGGGGAGGAGGGGAGGGGGGAAAAAAGAGAAATAAAGGGGGGAAAAAAGAAGAAGGAAAGAGAGAAGGAGGGGACAGGAGAAAAAAATAGGGGAAAAAGGAGGGGGAAAGGAACAAGGGGGAGAAAGGTGGGGGGTGAGGGGTATTGTTTTGGTAGTGAGAAAGTGAATTAAAGTAGCATGCTGTTACCTGGTTACCCAAGAGGGAGTATCAAGGTAGTAAAATGGGGGTCCCAGGACTGATGGTCCCGTTAGATTAGAACACACATAACATTTACTGGTAAGTATAAAATAGTAGACAACCACATGAAGCTTGAGTGAAGCAAGGTTACCGGTTCACTGGTTCAAAGGCAGCAATGCTACCTATACATAAAAAGGACATAATTAGAGGTCAAACATAGGTTCAGATAAGGGGAGAAAAATTAATTATAATGGGCTTAATGCAATCCACACAGGTTGACCTACTTGAATGTGCATGGTGGTGCACATGTCCTGGGATCCTGGCTCAAATGCAATGTGTGTAACTGAGATCCAGGTATAAATAGCCCAGTTGTAGTCCAAAACATGTGTGTGTAATTGTCCATCCAATCAGTGAGGTCATAAGGTGGGAGGTATGGAGATATAGAGCTTGTAAGGTCACAAGTGGAGGGAACAGGTTTGATATGCCGTCGACGTCAATGAGCGTCGACAGCCAATCAGTGCCTGAGAATGTGTCATATGGGCTGAAGCCGGGTAAGACTCCGCCATAACTGTGGGCAGTCCCAGACATCCGTGACGCCACAGAAGGCGTGTCACATCGGCCGCCCAATGTATGAAGCCGTGGAGTAGAAGGGAGGGGGTATGACAAATATAGGTGTACAGGGACAGCAGGCGTATCATGGCGTTGACGGACAGTTTAGGCAAGGGACATGATCGACAAGATAAAATACAGTAGTATGTACAAAACATGATTGGTTAGATATGCACATGCAACAATAATAAGCATTATACAATATATTACAACAGAAATGTAAGTATACAATTGGTACCCTGTGTAAATTAGGCAGTTCAAAACAGCAATATGCAAAACAGGCACAGAGGTAATGTGGAGCATGGATACTGACATCAGATATAGTTTGACATTTGAAATATGAGAAGAAGAGCCATAGAATGTGTGGAATTATTCTATGGGATGGGACGGGAGACCCCTGACAGGGGTTGTTGAATCTTGGGGACCATGTGAGGGATAAGGGAGTCCCCCTCCCTCCAATTAAGATGGAGTGAAGGAAGGAGTCTCCTCTATAGAAACTGTCTAAAGGAGTTCATCTCATTTAGGCCGGGAGGAATGGTAGCCCCCAATCGTTCAATCCACAGGCATTCGCGCTGCAGTAGTGTCCTGTCCCTGTCCCCACCTCTGGGGTCAAGGGGCAGGACCTCTAGTACAAAGAACTTGACTGCGCGGGGATTGAATCTGTGATATAAGCCTATGTGTCGGCCTATTGTGGTTAATTTACCATTTGTAGAACAGTATAGGTGGTCCCCAATTTGCTGTCTCAATTCCCTGATGGTCTTTCCCACATAGAAGGCGTGGCATTCACATGTCATTAAGTAAATGACACCGGTGGTGCCGCAGTTTGCAGAGAAGTGTGGAGAGAAATCTTCACCATTGGGCAGGATATGTCTCTGTCCAGGGAGGATCCAGGGACATCGGGGGCAGGTGCCACACATCGATGTGCCCCTGGGTCCCAAGGTCCTAGGTTTTTCAGGTCTATAGTGACTGCTAGTTAGTCGGTTCTGTAAGGAATTAGCTCTGCGAAACACCAGTTCAGGGGAAGCTCTAACATGTTTCCGGAGTATGTGGTGCTCAGCAAGCAAGTGCCAATGTTTGTTCAAAATAGACCGCAATTGGTCATGATGAGTGGAGAACTTGGTGATGACTTTAGCCGTGGGGGGTCTCGCTACTCGTGGCTGGGTGAATAGCAGGGATGATCTACCATGGGCTTTGGCCTTATTAAAGGCCCTTCTGAGGGTAGAACGGGTGTAGCCCCTTAGGAGTAGGCGTTCGCGAAGGGCGCTTGCCTGTTCATAAAAGTCTTTGTCAAGGGAGCAATTTCTACGTATGTGCAGATATTGCGCATACGGAATGCTTTGTATAAGAAACTGTGGGTGCGAGCTTAACGCGTGCAATAGTGTATTCCCGGCAGTGGGCTTTCGAAAGAGGTCAGTGGCCAGCATGCCCTCAGCATCCTTTATGATTTTCAGATCCAAGTAGGGGATCTGAGAGTCATCAAAGGTATAGGTAAAAAAAGAGGTTATCAGTGTTTTGATTGAGGGTATGAATGAAATCCTTGAGTAGCTCAGTTGGTCCTGTCCAAATAACAAAGATATCGTCTATGAATCTATACCAGCATAGAACGAATTGTAAATATCGGGAGTAGTTCTCATCCGAGAACACTCAGCGTTCCCATGCACCTAGAAAAATATTTGCATATGAGGGTGCACACGAAGTGCCCATGGCCACTCCTTGACTTTGTAAATAATATTGGTTTTCAAATAAAAAGTAATTTCTAGTTAAGATAAAGGAAAGCAGTTTGAGTACAAATTCATTACGGGGCCACAATCTATGTTCCTCCTCCATGAGGAAGGATCTGGCCGTCAAAACCCCCTAAAGGAGAATTAACATGGCTATATCATGTATGTAAATACTAAACATTTAGGCAGGCAACTTTATATATAAACATGGAATGACCCTCGCTCTAGTGCAACTAATAACAAGTAGCGTACGGTTCTGAGTGAGTGGGGGTGAGGTAGTAGGTGTTGGCGCCTCTTTATATGAAAAAGTGATGTTGGGTAAATAAAATGCAGCCCTAAAACAAATATGTGCTTACATCCACATTGGGTAAACCATAAAAATAAATAATAAAAATGAATACAAAAATAAATTAAATAAATATACACATGTAAGAAAACGTGCTAATAGATGATATAATATAGTATTATAAGATGCTCTGTGCCATAAAATTGGATTGAAGTTATATTTAGGCAGTCCATGCAAAAAAGTGCTTAGTGCTTCATGAAATAATTCAAATGGCTGTGATCATTCAGTGCTCCCTCTCCTCATGCTCTGATAGGTCCCTCACTCACCAGATCCAGGTACCCACAAGGGGTTAAAGGCTTTCACAGTGTTAGCCCCTGTGTGGCTCTGTGGCAGTCTCCTCTGGCTTCAGGTGCTTTGGGTCTAATACGGCTCAAAGAAGAAAAAGTGCCCACATAGCGTAATACAGTATGCCAAGTTTTTATTGTAGACAAAAAAAGTCAGGTACTCACATTTAAGCATAAAGTAACAGGCGTGATCCACGAGTGTGTACGACTGAAAGATTATCACGCTCGACCGGTTTCGTCTAATGACATCATCTGGAGCGCTCCAGATGATGTCATTAGACAAAACCGGTCGAGCGTGATAATCTTTATGCTTAAATGTGAGTACCTGACTTTTTTGTCTACAATAAAAACTTGGCATACTATATTACGCTATGTGGGCACTTTTTCTTCTTTGAGCCGTATTAGACCCAAAGCACCTGAAGCCAGAGGAGACTGCCACAGAGCCACACAGGGGTTAACACTGTGAAAGCCTTTAACCCCTTGTGGGTACCTGGATCTGGTGAGTGAGGGACCTATCAGAGCATGAGGAGAGGGAGCACTGAATGATCACAGCCATTTGAATTATTTCATGAAGCACTAAGCACTTTTTTGCATGGACTGCCTAAATATAACTTCAATCCAATTTTATGGCACAGAGCACCTTATAATACTATATTATATCATCTATTAGCACGTTTTCTTACATGTGTATATTTATTTAATTTAAATTTGTATTCATTTTTATTATTTATTTTTATGGTTTACCCAATGTGGATGTAAGCACATATTTGTTTTAGGGCTGCATTTTATTTACCCAACATCACCTTTTCATATAAAGAGGCGCCAACACCTACTACCTCACCCCCACTCATTATCCAATTCCATTTAGGTGGAATTTCACGTAGGGGCTGCCACTTTAGCACTGCTACCAGTCCTATAGGTAGCTATTGATACTTGATAATTTGATCCGTAGCGCGGGTTCTACCTACCCCCCTTCATACGGTTCTGAGTGGCTCACATCAGCCTTCCTGCAATAGTAAACATTAAAACTGAGACACGCGGGGGTACTGGGGTGCAGCACCACCGCGAAAAGAAGCAAAACAGGGGGAAAAAATTAAAGCTCAGTGACGTCTTTCAGCAGGGGAACATTAAGGCTCCAAGACCTTATTGAAGAGTCTGGTAGGAAGTCTTTGAGTGTACTGCTAAACAGGAGACATGTAGCAGAGTTAAAAATTGAGGCACAAACTCCTCACAGCTAGCTTGGTTCAACTGCCACAGCTTATGAGCAGTACGTGGGTACATATCTATCCAGTTCCCAGGAAGTCTGGGGAGCCTTTAAAGTGCAGGCAATGGAGATACAGTGGATGGAGTAAAGTAAACCTCATCTATAATTCCTGGGCCTTTTCACCGAAAGGTGCACGGGGTCTCTGCTGGTGTGGTTGGGGGAGACTCAGAGGACCAGGGGAGCCCAGGGGATTCCTGTGCATGGGATAATCTGCAGCCATATAGAGATTTGGATGGGCTCCATATCTAGGAAGGCAAATAGACCCAGTAGGTCAGCAGGGGTGTGGAGGGTGAACGATGAGGATGCTCTCCGGAAGGTCACTGCAAGTGGGTATCCCCATCTGTAAGATCAGCCCCGGTCTCTAGCCAGGTCCAGGACAGGACGCAGAACAGATATGGGAATTTTGATGGGACACCGTCAAACTCAGTTTCACCAGCTTCTTTGTGGGTATCGGTGGAGGTGACATATAACATCACAGGGTCTTTCTGGGTCATTAGATCTAGGGCCCAGGACTCTATGTACCCTATCCAACTCAACTATAACCTGGGGGATTTCAGGATGTTTTGGAAGATGCCACTCATCAGGGAGGTCTTCAGTGCCTGTCGCTTTCGGTAGGCCCGAAGCCACAGGTTGTTCGTACATATTTAGTTTTCTAGCTCCTCCAGGTGGAAATGGAGGTCGACTACCGTGTCTGCTTGGCAGATGCGGGAGCGTTCTAGGGCCACTCTAGGGCCACCATACGGTGTTCCAGGGAGGATATGAATGCCTCCCTTGAGTCCACCCTCTCCGTGAGCGAGTGAACATCTGCCCTTACTGCCTGGATGTCCCGGCGGTGTGTCTCCTCCACTCTGTGGATCAAGGCCTCAATGTCTTGTCTCGTGGGCAGGGCCTGTAAAAGTGCCCGGATATCTCCATCAAGTTGGCCTGCGTCCCCCCTCAGCGAAACATCAGAAAACTTGCTACCCAACAATGACATGTATCGCAGAGCAATCAGTAAGATGCTATATGTTGCCACTGTGCCAAGACCAAATATAGCCACAGCAGTGATCATACTATGCAGGAAAGTTTCAGCTCCCTGTCAGCGTGACTGGAATGCAGTAAAAAGAGTGATGCAGTACCTTAAGGGAACAGTTCAGATGAAGGTGCGGTTACCAGCAACATCAAATCCAAAACTGATCGGATATGTGAATGCTAATTGGGCCGGGGCCTGCACAGATCACAAATCCACAAGTGTGTTAATCTTCCAGTATGGGGAAGGAACCTTTAGTTGAAAGCAAGCAACTGTCACTCTATTTTCAACTGAAGCAGAGTACACTGCAGCAGCACACATGTGTTAGGAAGCAATATTTATTTGTCAACCTTTTGTGGACATTGGAATAGACATGTCAAGAACAATTCCCATTTTTGAATACAGGGATGTATACAGCTTATGCAATCATAAAGGGTCAATCCTAGGACCAAACAAAAATATCTACTGAGGGACAATCAAGAGCAAGGTGTTGCAGCCTTTATTTAAGGAACGTCAAGAAGCTGAATATAATTTGACAAGCACATACTGTTGAAAAGGGGTGTTGGAAAAACAACAACATGTAATGTAAAGTACTGTGCACTATATATATGCATTATACCTATATAAGCCTTTATTTAAGGAACGTCAAGAAGCTGAATATAATTTGACAAGCACATACTGTTGAGAAGGGGTGTTGGAAAAACAACAACATGTAATGTAAAGTACTGTGAACTATATATATGCATTATACCTATCTATCTAGCAGGTGGCACTGCAGTGTTATAGTGTGTTATTCTATGGTAATGTATTTAAAGGAAGTACGTTTGTGCTCAGTGTACTTGTATATTTCTGCTTCATGCTCATGTTTCTCCATGCTGTAAGACATGTAATATATTTCTCCATGAAAGTAAAGCCATATTACTGCATCCAAGAAGCTTCCAGAGATTATTGCAATATGCTGCAGAATAAGGACCACCCACCGCTGCTTCCAGAGGAGAAAAGGGAGGACCAGACCAGACATAAGATCCTTGGAAAGAAGTATATATACATAAAAACTGGAGATGTGCTTTAACTACTAGCTGACCGCCCGCCGTCATATTACGGCGGGACGGTGGCACTGCTGGGCGAGAGCCCGTAGCTATACGTCCACTCTAAAGCGGGCGCTAGGGGGCACGCGCACGTCCCTGCCTGCCCCCCGAGTCCCGCGCGTGTGCCCGGCGGGTACGATCGCCGCCGGGCACGCGCGCTCGTTCGTTACAGAGCGGGGACCGGAGCTTTGTGTGTAAACACAAAGCTCTCGGTCCTGTCAGCGGGGGAAACGCTGATCTTCTGTTCATACAATGTATGAACAGAAGATCAGTAATTTCCCCTAGTGAGGCCACCCCCCCATACAGTTAGAACACACCCAGGAACACACTTAACCCCTTCCCTGCCCCCTAGTGTTAACCCCTTCACTGCCAATGGCATTTTTATAGTAATACAATGCATTTTTTTAGCATTGATCGCTATAAAAATGGCAATGGCCCCAAAAATGTGTCAAAAGTGTCCGAAGTGCCCGCCATAATGTCGCAGTACTGAAAAAAAATGCTGATCGCCGCCATTACTAGTAAAAAAAAAATATTAATAAAAATGTCATAAAACTACCCCCTATTTTGTAAATGCTATAACTTTTGCGCAAACCAATCAATAAACGCTTATTGCGATTTTTTAACAAAAAATATGTAGAAGAATACGTATCGGCCTAAACTGAGGAAAAAAAATGTTTTTTTATATATATTTTTGGGGGATAATTATTATAGCAAAAAGTAAAAAATATTGCATTTTTTTCAAAATTGTCGCTCTATTTCTGTTTATAGCGCAAAAAATAAAAACCGCAGAGATGATCAAATACCACCAAAAGAAAGCACTATTTGTGGGAAAGAAAGGACGCCAATTTTGTTTGGGAGCCACGTCGCACGACCGCGCAATTGTCAGTTAAATTGACGCAGTGCCGAATCACAAAAAGTGCTCTGGACATTGGACAGCAATATGGGCCGGGGGTTAAGTGGTTAAACTGAAAAGTTAGGCTTATAGCCAAAGTTAGGGAAAACGTAAATCTTTCAAAAGTAAGTGTACACAGTTATAATAATTTAAGGTGGAATATTCACATTATTGCATAACCCAACTCTACTCTTGACTGTTTCTCTTTAATGTTACACCTGAAAATCTCTAACAAGGAAGCATGGCCTACAGCACACCTAGAGACAAAAGGATCCTTGCAAAGAATTCAATAGTAAAGTTATTTTGTTAGGTGCAGGATAGGAAGTTTGGAAAATTGATTTAAAGTTATATTTTTCTTTCATGATGTACCTGCTAACGCTAAAACAATGAATACTTTATTCTGCTGTTGATCAGAATGGAGATCACAGCTCAAGAGTCAAGGTAAGTCATCTTTTCATCTACGAATATAGCAGACTTATATTGCTTTTGGCTAAGCTTTTACACAGTGAACTAGTTTGTAAAGAGACATGGTAATCAAGTTCAACATTTTGCAAAATCTAAAAGCTACTGGGTAACTATGACTGTTTTACCAATCATTTATTTCCTGACTTGGGATGAGCTGGGTTTGAACAATGTTAAAAACTCAAATGCCAAATCTTAACTTCACTAAAGTCAGTGGAAGCCGAATCTGTCAAATAGATTTTCTTAATTTTGTAAAGCTAATAACCAAAAGTATTGGGAAAAGGTGCACTGTTCTTAAAAAGTGTACTTCGGGGGGGGGGGGGGGGGTACCCTAAACCTACCTGTGAAGTGTTGCATATCTGCCATTTATACCAGGTATACACAGTAGTATAACATCCTCATCAAGAAGGATGAGGGTCTTGTATGTAATTTGGTGGGGGGGCCCATTGCATTATTTACAAAATATTGAAAGCTTGCAGGGAAAAGTGGATTCATGTCACTATATTTCACACACTTTGGATCTGGTAAAGATCTGGTAAACATTTTAAGGGGGGACACTACCAAAAAAAACAACAACAAAAAATACACAGGCCCTTCAGGTTCTCTCCCATATCTTACATTCACTGTGAACTGTCCCTTGTGCTGTTTGCTGCTGTTTTAGTTTAAATCTGCCCCCCGTGAGTGGTTCTTGTGGTTCCTGTGGCTCCAATAACCCCCACAACACTTGAAGGATGCAGTGTTGGCCCTGTCCAGGGGCCATTAATATGTTACTTACAACTGTAAGATGTGTGCAACCTTTAGCACAGAATCCAGACTATAGTGGTTCTGGGTATATAATGTACAACGTATGGTACAAAATCCTGATCACAGAGCACCCTGCATGCCATGCCATACATACTCTTGATCTCTTGATCACCGAACTCTATATGCTTTGATGTCCCCCAGCAAATTTCTCGTGCTCCCCAAGCCTAAATCGGTACTCCCTCAAGGAACCCTCTAGCTGCACACCTCTTTGCTTACATTAGCACCACCCCATCCACAGCTAAACTCTGTGCCCCTTATCCACAACTCACCATTACCTCTGTCAAGTGACCCAGGTTTCCAATAAGTGAAATGGGCATTTTTTTTTTTACTTTTATCATACCAGCGGTTAGTTAGAGAGGGATGGAAGAGCTGCTAATATCCTGGAGTTAGGCTTTAAATAACTACATCGGCTAATTATAAGCGAATTCTATGAAAATATGCTATTTAAAAGTACCAGTATATTAAACCTATAAAATGTAGGTACAAGTAGAGGTGGAAAAAAAAAACTTTATTGGAATTATTACTGCATTTCCTGTCACTGAAGTCTTTTCAATCCAAATAATGAATCACATAAACAGAGAGACCTCCGTTCCGTCTGTTAATATTCACTAGATTCCTGTAAACACAGTGTTTTTCATTAGAATCTGTTACTACATTCTGGCAATCAATATTTGAATAGCTGCTCTGTGCTTTGACCTGTGTATTTCACAAGAAGAGTAAATGATCAGACACCTACAAATCTGCCAGCTGCATACTGAGCAGAGTGTGAATGTAAAATGGCTACAGACTACATTTTACTCTCTGGGTAAATAAACCTTTGGCTTGTTCACAATAGATGTGTTGTCAAGCATTTTTATATTAAAAAAAATCTGTAGAGGCAAAATATTTAGGCAGGAGAAATCCATTGTTTTCTTTATTTTTGTCCCAAAGCATTCCATTGCAGTGTGTTGGATAGAATCAATGAACAAGGGGGGAAGTGTCTCTAAGTGCAGACTGTATAAATCTTTTATTAAAAATAAGGATGCCAAATCCAGTGGGTTGGAGAGGAACTGAAGACTAAAAAAACACTGGAGTTCAGCGGTGATGGAAGCGGCATTCTGTGGTTAATAAGGGTTAGTGAAATCATTGGAGATAGGGGCTTGAGAAGTAGAGGCTGTAATCAGTAGGGTATTTAGATTTTGTGCTTCCCTAGGCCTGACTAAACTCGTGCACCCCCTAATTTAAATATGACCCACCCCTTTCTGTCAAGGTCACACCCTTTCTGTTTAAGACCCACCCTGAAATTTGGGGATACTAGTTCTAAGGGCCTGGGGGGAGGGCAATGGATTCTCTTAATTTGCATAGATTTCCGCTCACTTCCTGTTTGGCTATGGGGCAGGAAGTGAAGGGAAATCTCTGCAATGGGTCCGGTATGGTAAAAAATAATGTGACAGGGGCTATAACCCTCCCTTACTCTATCTAAAATGAAAATAAAGTGTTGCCTATAGTTCTACTTTAAGCACAAATTTCTGATAATTTTATGGAGAGGACTAAGAAGATATAACCATGCCAATGGTGCAGCAGAAAACATATAGCACAGTGAGGAAGGCTTGTGGTGCAGGATGATAGGACAGTCAAAATTAGAAGCAGCGCCCACATCCCCCCTCCCACAGTTGCAGAATACCGGCTGCCTGCATAGCAGAAGCAGGGCGGCCGCTTTATGGGTGCGCTAGTCTAATTAGCCTCTTAGCCCAGTCCACCCCATAAGACTGGCACTACACTAATAGTGTAGCGCAAGCCGGTAGGGACTCTTTCCATGCTGCCCCCCTGCAAAGTGCTGCCCTAGGCCTGGGCCTTGTTGGCCTAGGCCAGGATACAGCGTTGCTGGTATGGATAGTGGTATATAAGAGTTAGTGGAATCATTGGAGATAGGGGCTTGAGAAGTAGAGACTGTAATGTGAGAGGACCCATGTGATGGGATGCCACATATGTGGTTTGCTAGATTGGATTTTGCATTGGGAAATTAGAGGATTTGTTGACAGAAAAAGAATTTCCTTGTTAATTGACGTCATTACTGCGATTTTTGTTGATGTGAGTGTTTTTGGTATACTTTTTGATGTTTTTGCTATGATGGTTGTCTATCTTTTGTTTCCGAGAATTGTCAGGTTTGTTATGATGGTGGGGATTGCTATTAGTATGGGTATTAAGACAAGATTTGTTGAATGTTTCATTATTCTTGTGTTGCCTACAGTTATTGTCCTGAGCATTATTATGATGTTTAATATGCAACGGCTGAGAAGAGAAATTAGAGGTACCTTTGTGAAGTCCAAAATGCCCATGGTGGGGCATCTCTCTCCTAGGTTGGTGGGAGCGGTATGAAGAATTAAAAAAAGGACTGAGAGCCATGAGATTTTTTGTGTGCGTGTGGTTGGCGCAAGTGGAATATCCAGTGGTTAGTGGGTGTGCAGCAACTTAGAAAAAACTGGGTCAGGTTACCAATCTGGTATCCTGTTCCAAGTGGATTTGGGGTGTGTGGTGAAAATTGCGCTTCCCTATATTGGTATTACTAGGCGATTTACCTTCTATCGCCACTAGGTGGTGCATTTCCCTACAAAGGTAATCCACTCCTCTGTGTTCAAATATATAGTACAACATATATAAATATATAAATGAATTTACAAAAACCGTTTAAAACGTGAAAAAACCTTATCAGGTGATACACTAAGAAAACGTATATCTCTAATCATGAAGCTTCCTGATGATGCAACTTTGATTGCGAAACGTAGAGGCTGCTGAACGACACAGGCTGTAAGACAGTTGGGAGACCACAGGGAACACGGCTTTGTTTACCTACCTACAGTTTATGCATACACGGCTGGAGAAACTTGGTGCCGGTGCATAGGCACAACCAAATGTGAGTGCAAATTTTACCTGTTTTTATTCAATAAATAATATTTTAATATACTACACCATGTGGAGCACCATTCTTTGTATGTGAGCATTCACAGGAGAGGACGGCATTCCACATTTGAAATATCTGACAGTAGAAGGGAGCCCAAATAGGAGTGGTTATCCTGATGAATGAACCATAGGCTCTGGTTGACATGATATCTGGTGAGTGAGCATTTCTTAAGGTGACGGGATACCACTAAATGGTGACGGTTTGGTAACAATCTGTTTACACCTTAGAGGAACACACCGGCATAAGTACACCCAATTACACAAAAAGAGGGAATAATTGGACCATCCACTATATGAACTTTATAAGAACTTTATAAGAACTTTTTACCCATGCAATTTTTGACTTATGTACAATTAGAGATATACGTTTTCTTAGTGTATCACCTGATAAGGTTTTTTCACATTTTTCACAGTTTTTGTAAATTTATTTATATATTTAGTACTATATATTTGAACACAGAGGAGTGGATTACCTTTGTAGGGAAACGCACCACCTAGTGGCGATAGAAGGTAAATCGCCTGAGAGCCATGAGAGTAGTGATGGAACTATTAGTCTTTTTCTAAGAAAAAATTCTCTGGTTGTTATAATCGTCTAAATCTCACAAAGTTTGCTCAATTTAGTTTTGATGAGAAAGTCTTATTTCTTTTTTGTATTCTGTTTAAGTGTGTTGAACCATGCAGGAGGTATAGAAACACCACTGTCTATGATGTCTTGTGAAAGTGTCTGTACCTTGTGGGTCAATAGTTCAAACTTATTGTGTCTTTGTTTTATGAAAGCCTTGACCCATTATCGTGTACAAAATTCAGAGATACCAGCCTATTGCTTTTGGTGTTTATAATCTAGAAAGGAACAGGTTTTGAGCATTCTAAGTCCTCACAGGGAAATTTTGGCGGCTTTCGTCATTCAAGAACAATTTATATCCTATTATTGTTTTTTTAATTGTTAATGGACTTAATATTGTTTTTATATTTATTTATGATTATATTGTATTAATTAATTGAATGTACATTAATTTATTTTGCTGAGCCATGTAGTCTTAAGCGGGCCGGTCCTGATTATATATATATATATATATATATATATATATATATAGAGAGAGAGAGAGAGAGGCTCTCCATCTCTGTATCTTTAGCCTGATGAAAGAGTGCACCTGCTCATAGACAACACGGCACGTGTTTTGAAACGTGTCGCTCTGACTCCGGTGACATCATCCCACTGAAGCTGCGGGCCACCTTAGGTAGGTGCTGGGGGTTAAGATTTGTTGATAGTACAGGTAAATTTAGGCAGGCGTAACTGTAAGCTAGGCCTGTTTGTTTTGATCGGCGTGGGTTAGGAGTGGCTCAGAGTAACAGCTGTAACTTACAGACAGCATCACTCCACAGTTACCTCCCTCTTGCTTATAGAGGAATCTAGTAGAAAAGAAGGGGAAGAGAGGTGGAGCTGTGTTGGGTGTCTCAGGGAGCCCTGACCAATCCCCAACTAGGATTGGCTCGGGGCAGGCATCCTTGAAATACCCAGGGTCAGCCCAGCTGGGGAGAATTTGTAGGGTGGAAGAACTGAGTATGGAGTACTAGGCTGTCGGGTCCTGGGAAGGAGCTCCCCAGTCTGGGGGGGGGGGGTGGTGAACTTGGGCCTGGGACTGGTGCAGGACGAAGTCCTTCAAGAACTTGTGAGGGATCCGAACAGGAGGCACAGCGAGGAGTCAGAGATGATTGTAAGTGCTGGTTCTGCCAGGTGTGATGGACTGGGGTATAACATGAAAGACAAAACAGACACCCCATAGTCCACATTCATTTATTTTTATTTTCTAAGCAAGGGAATGGAATTGCTATTCTACCAACAACCAGTAGATGGCAGAGAAGGTACACGAACATAGTCTATATAAGACCACGTGCACCATGTGACTAGGTGAAACTCCTCCAAGCCATAAATGGTGACTGATCAGATATCTTCCTGTTCGTGTATTCATTCCAGGTATGTACTTTAAATCATTCTAATTCTTACTAAACTGTACTAGAAAGATACCTAAACATCTTGAGCAGATGCAGGAGAAAGTTTTAGTGGATTTTATGACTTTCAGAACAACATGTGTTAGAAGCAGTGAAAAAGCGCCAAAATCGTATAACTACTATACTAGTTGGAGCAGATGTTTATTGTAAGCACTAAACTGTTATATACAGGTATATTTCAACCCGGTTTATGCAGAACTACATATTTTAGAAACCACACGTTAAAACTGTATTAGATGAGTGAGAATCTATTGTACTGCAATGTGCACCATCTAGTGGTCAAAAGAGAGAATTACTTCAGGATATATATTTAGATATAGCAATACTATACAACTCTCATTATGGCACAGTTAAAGTATACCAGAGATAAAGATAAGTATCTATAACACAGAATAAAAGAAAAATGTATGTTTATTAAACTATAATAATGTTCATTGTTGTAACTTTTTTTTAAAAGTATTTCAGTCCAATTTGTACTATTATTATATTAACGGTTATGAACATGTAACTATAAAAACTGTATATATTGTTATGTAAAAGTGAAACTCCTCCAAGCCATAAAGGTGACTGATCATATGTCTTCCTGTTCGTGTATTCTTTCCAGCACCCGCCGAGTTGATCACATCACATCATAGCGTCTACAATTATCGGGTCTCTTAACTTACATTTTGGGACCAGTAACACAGGCAAGTCTTCAGGAGGGAGTTACACCGGTTGCAACTAGGAGGGCTGGTGAGTGACATGGGCAGTCGGGAGGACTGGAGCGTAATGCCAGAAAGCACTGAGAGGAAATAGTCAAAGCTGGGTGTGGAGCCAGTGAGGATTGGGCAATGAAGTGGCTGGCAGGGCCTGTGGAGAACTTACTGGAAGCAGTAGTCCACCTAGAACAGCTGGCACTAAAGACTTCCTATTTCTATTTTATTAAAGGGGCCCACAGTCCCTGCCTGAAAATGGCGGTTATTGAGGCTTGGCTGAGTCAATGTCAGGCGTAAACATGTGGTAGCTGTGCCTAAGGCCTTGTACACACGATCGGACATATCCGATGAAAACGGTCCGCGGACCGTTTCCATCGGATATGTCCGATCTGGAGTTTGGTCCGATGGCGTGTACACACCATCGGATCAAATTCCCCGCCGGCGGACGTGGCGGTGACGTTGACGCCGCCACGTCACCGCTACGTCACCGCACCAGGAAGTAAAACACTTCCGCGCATGCGCCGAATCCATTCGGCGGCGGCGCGGCGGCGGTGCGGGACGACATGTCTGCTGGTAAGTGTACTAACCAGCAGACATGTCGGGCGGACACATTCCCACCCGATAGATTTCAAAGCATGCTTTGAAATCTGTCAGGTGGACAAATCTGTCCGCTAGCCCATACACACGATCGGAGATGTCTGCTGAAACGGTCCATCGGACCGTTTTCAGCGGACATATCCGCTCGTGTGTACGAGGCCTAAGACGTAAGAGATATGCTGGTGGGAGACATCCTCTCACCAGCAGTGTTCAGCCTGTATGCATAGGGAATCACAGATACTTAAAATAAAGTATGCAAGGAAGGCAGAAAGATTTCATTATAAAGATCATTAACATATTTATGATGGAAGAAAGGAAAGATTATGGAAGACAAAATATAAACATCAAACAAACATCAGCTTTGCAGCTTTGAGAGAGTTATTTTTTTTTTAAACATGCCTACAATACCACCAAATATCCACAAGGTGGCAGAATAACCATAAAAATAATTGTTATGTTCTGCCTTGTACAGTATTGTGCTTGTAAAATTGAGCATGAAATGGACATGATCCATTACTATACACCTATTAAAGCATGTTTCCATAAATAACCTCCATGTGCGTCTTAAAAACACTGGATCATTTTGCGGAAACAACACTAGGCAATTTATGTAAATTGGCTAATCGTAATTCTCATTAAAATACCATTTTACAGGTATCTTATACTTATGAACACATGTACAGCCATCACATTATATTTACGGAGGTTGGAGCATTATAAGTACATCTGCTATGGCATTAGACGCTAGCTCTCTCTGTTACAAATCATTTTAACCACTTAACCCCCGGATCATATATCTGCCCAAAGACCAGAGCACTTTTTTGCGATTTGGCACTGCGTCGCTTTAACTGACAATTTCGCGCTCGTGCGACGTGGCTCCCAAACAAAATCGGCGTCCTTTTTTTCCCACAAATAAAGCTTTCTTTTGGTGGTATTTGATCATCTCTGCGGTTTTTATTTTTTGCGCTATAAACAAAAATACAGCGACAATTTTGGACAAAATTAATATTTTTTACTTTTTGCTGTAATAAATATCCCCCAAAAATATATAAAAAAAAACATTTTTTTTCCCTCAGTTTAGGCCGATACGTATTCTTCTACGTATTTTCCGTACAAAAAAAAAATCGCAATAAGCGTTTATTGATTGGTTTGCGCAAAAGTAATAGCGTTTACAAAATAGGGGGTATTTTTATGGCATTTTTATTAATATTTTTTTTTTACTAGTAATGGCGGCGATCAGCGATTTTTTTCGGTACTGCGACATTATGGCAGACACTTCGGACACTTTTGACACATTTTTGGGACCATTGGCATTTTTATAGCGATCAGTGCTATAAAAATGCATTGGATTACTATAAAAATGCCATTGGCAGTGAAGGGGTTAACACTAGGGGACAGGGAAGGGGTTAAGTATGTTCCTGTATTCTAACTGTAGGGGGGGTGGCCTCACTAGGGGAAATCACTGATCTTCTGTTCATACATTGTATGAACAGAAGATCAGCATTTCCCCCACTGACAGGACCAGGAGCTGTGTGTTTACACACACAGCTCCCGGCCCCCACTCTGTAACGAGCAATCGTAGGTGCCCGGCTGCGATCGTGCCTGGGGGCGAGTGCACGCGTGCCCCTAATGACTTGCAAAAGAGCCGACGTAGAGCTCTCGCGCAGGGGAGCCAACCTGCCGCCGTAAAACGACGGCGGCAGGTCGGCAAGTAGTTAATTAAAGCTACTTTTGCACTATATACCATATATACTCGAGTATAAGCCAAGTTTTTCAGATAATTTTTGTGCTGAAAATGCCCCCCCCCCGGCTTATACTCAAGTCACCTTTTTGCGCCTGATCTCCTGGACTTTGGAGACCCGTGAATTTGCACACACTCTTCCTCTACAAGTGTGCAAAGTTGGTTGTCCAGGGGACTTACGGCCGGGGAGCACTGATTTTTCAAAGCCGGGCACCGCTTCCATAGACTCCCATGTTAAACGATTATTTGCGGACCGGTACCGGCCGGTCATAGGTCCCCTGGACCCAGATCCTGACACACATGTAGCCCCATTTCTCCTCTACAAGTGTGCAACCTTTGTTGTCTGAAGGACCTAAGGCTAGGGAGCACCGATTTTTCAAAGTTGGGCACCCCTTCCATAGACTCCCATGTTAAATGTCAGTCTAGTCATGGACACAGTGAGGCATGGGCACAGTGAGGCATGCAGATTGACACCATAGGCTTATACTCGAGTCAATATGTTTTCCCATTTTTTTGTGGTAAAACTAGGTGCCTCGGTTTATATTTGGGTTGGCTTATACTCGAGTATATACAGTAGTCATATTGACGATTTTCATTCACAGCAAATGTAGTACACCTCAGAAAATTGTTGACTTTTTCAGCATATGTGAACAGACGAATATTAAAGCATTTGTTATCCTAAAATATATATATATATATATATATATATATATATATATATATATATATATCCTGTTCCCTTAAAGTGTGTTATACAGCACAATGCTTGTATCACCTGAAATACCAGGCTGATCCTGTACAGTTTCTGCCCTCCCCTTTGTAAAAATGGTATATCAGGGCTGCTGAGCCCTGACATTATGTTCAGTTTACATGCTTGTCCTCCTCTCCCCCTCCTTCCCTGCCTGTCAGCCAGTGACAATGCCCACCCCTCCCCTTCTGCTGAGGGAAATTTCATTACAATCCTCTGTGTTTGAAGTAAGGTGGCCAGTGTGTGTGCTTTATAAATAAAATGCCGTTCTTTACCTTATTTTATACTGACACTCACATGACTGGCCGCCTCTCTCCTCCTTTCCTCTTCCCCTCCCGACATGTGAGCAGCGAGCAGCGCTATAAAATAAGGTATAGAACAGCATTTTATTTAGAAAGTACACACACTGGGCACCTTACTTTATCAAACCGAGAACTGTGTGAAGAGAGTAGAGTGGCTTAACAACCACTTTAACTCCTTGTCTACCAAGATAGCTTTATAACATCCAGGTATTCATGGGATGGATGAAAAATCCTGGCTGCAAGGCTATAATAAAAGGTAAAACTGCTCATGCGATAGGTCGCTTTCAAACAGGTGGTCCAGGGGAGGTAAAAAATAGGCAGCTGTAAATTAACTGCTGGATGGGGCTATTTGCATGCTGCAGCTACAGCATTTTTAACTTGGGCTGCAAAGCTTGACAAGCGAGAGGGGGAGGCATTTTGGAGCATTTGCACTCATCACACATAGTGCAACCTATCCACTTGAATGGGCCGCCCTACATGCAACAATTGCCCCAAAGAAACATTAGAACTTTTTTTAGAGTTTATCTTGGTGCGATTTTTGGTGCAGCACATTTCGGTAATGCAATGGAGCCTTGTTGTTCTTGTGCTGTCAACCAATTTCACTTTCAGGCCCCATTCACATCTAGCATAGTGGGAGCGCACATTTTGTGTCTAGTTTTTCCTGTGACATGCATAGGGCAGCCTGTTGATTTAACCACCTGTCCACCGCCCACCGTCAAATGACGGCGGTGCGGGGATCCCGTGCAAGTGTCCGGCGGCAACGATCGCCGCCGGGCACACGCGATTGCCCAGTAACTGAGCGGGGACGTGGAGCTCTGTGTGTAAACACAGAGCTGCACGTCCCTGTCAGGGAGAGAGGAGAGCGGTTGTGTCCCTTGTACATAGGGACACAATCGGTCACCTCCCCCAGTTACCCCCCCTCCCCCTACAGTTAGAACACTCATAGGACACACATTTAACCCCTTTCCCGCCCCCTAGTGGTTAACCCCTTCACTTCCAGTCACATTTATACAGTAATCAATGCATATTTATAGCATTGTTCACTGTATAAATGTAAATGGTCCCAAAAATGTCACAAAAGTGTCCGAAGTGTCCGCCATAACGTCGCAGTCCCAATAAAAAAATCGCAGATCGCCGCCATTAATAGTAAAAAAAAAAAAAAAAAATGCCATAAACTATCCCCTATTTTGTAAACACTATAAATTTTGCGCAAACCAATCGATAAACGCTTATTGTATTTTTTTTTTTACAAAAAATATGTAGAAGAATACGTATCGGCCTAAACTGAGGAAAAAAATATGTTTTTTATATATTTTTGGGGTTATTTATTATAGCAAAAAGTAAAAAATATTGCATTTTTTTCAAAATTGACACTCTATTTTTGTTTATAGCGCAAAAAATAAAAACCGCAGAGGTGATCAAATACCACCAAAAGAAAGCTCTATTTGTGGGAAAAAAAAGGACGCCAATTTTGTTTGGGAGCCACGTCGCACGACCGCGCAATTGTCAGTTAAAGCGACGCAGTGCCGGAAGCCTAAATTTCATCTGGGCAGGAAGGGGGTGTAGGTGCACAGTAGGCAAGTGGTTAAATTGGCTGTGCTAAATGTGGTTAATGGGACATTTTGGCATTTTGTGGGTTGTGTTTTTTTTTTTTTTGCAGCATTTGCCCCTCGTTTTTTCACATGGCAAAATGTGTTTGCTTCTGTGTTTGGTGTGCTGTTAACAATTAATAGCACTGAAAGCGCAACAAGTTTTTTAGGTTTATAAACATGCCCATACACTATGCAATCTGATTGTATTTGTGTATTTAGTGAGAAGGGTGATCACTGATTGATTGCATTTCATTTAAAAAACATGCACCTGGGAATGGGAGGGTGGATGATGCAGGGTGTGTGCTAATCAGGTCAGCTGGCCAAATCCTTACTCTGTCATGATCTAAAGTCTGATCAGGTAGAAGACATTACTAATGGAAAAGGCTGTAAATGTGAATTTAAAAGTAAACGACTCTAGATTTAATGGAAAGCTTTGATATTTTTGCAAAAAAGTACATAACACTATATTGGTGCATAGAGAAGCTGGAATTTGGTCCCCGGCCCCTTGTAAAGCGCTGCGCAAACTGTTGGCGCTATATAAATCCTGTATAATAATAATAATAATACCACGTGATTAGCTGTCAGCCAATGACAGCACCAAAAGAATGGTAATTGTGAATGAAAAGGATTATAAATCCGAAAATTTTGAGTTGCCATCTAAACCAGAATAGAAATCTTGCAAAAGGGACACTTGATCCTGTGACAATTGTCACATTGGAAAGATAATCTCATTTCCTGTTAAGTCTACAGAAGAGGAAGTGAAGGAGAATCCCCATGAGCCACAGAGGACTAGATAAAACACTGACAGCTGTTTTACCTTGTCCTTACTCTTTCCAAAATGTAAAAAAATAGTTTAGGTTATAATTTAAAGAAAACCTGTATGTAAAGAAATATATAGGCTGCCATGGCTGAATGTCTTCTTGATATGGTTAGCTCCCTGGCTGCCATGCTGAGGTTTGCTTTACATTACTTCTGAGTCACTAACTTGAAATACACAGATAAGCCATAACATTATGACTGCCCACCAACTTAATATTGAGCAGGTCCACGTTTTGCTGCCAAAATAGCCCTGACACTTGAAGATATGGACACCACTAAACGCCAGTAGAGGATTCTGAAAGTTGCGAGGAGAGGCCTCCATGGATAGGACTTTTCAACGCATCCCACTGATGCTCGATTGGATTGAGACCTAGAGAATTTTGAGGCCAAGAACATCCTGAAGACACCTTCCTGCATTACTCGGTGGTCCAGTTCTGACGCTCACATTGTAGGGGCTTTTGGCTGTGGACATGAGTCAATATGGGCATCCTGACTGGTCTGCAGCTACACAGCCCCATGCACAGTTAACCGCAATGCACTATGTGTTCTGACATCTTTCTATCAAAATTAGCATGAACTTTTTTAGCAATCTGAGCTACAATAAGTCTTTTAT
This sequence comes from Rana kukunoris, assembly GCA_029574335.1. NCBI lineage: Eukaryota > Metazoa > Chordata > Amphibia > Anura > Ranidae > Rana > Rana kukunoris. The sequence goes on along the minus strand of CM056058.1, from coordinate 79,578,772 downwards.
TGAAGCGAACTACACGAAGCCAGCCTTCGCTCTTCACATACTTCAATGAGGCTTTCCTGTTTTTAACTCCGTTATCGATCTTACTTCCTTGGACCACTTCTGGTAGGTCCTGACCACTGCAGACTGGTAACATTCCACAAGTTCTGGAGTTGCTCTGACCCGTCGTCTAGCCATTGTAATTTGGCACTTGTCAAAGGCTCTCAACTCTACACCATTTTTTTTCTGCTTTTAAAAAAAATTACCTTCAGGAACAACGTGCTCACTTGCTGCCTAATGTATCCAACCCATTTTCAGATGTCATTGTCAAGAAACAATCAATGTTATTTACTTTACTTATCTACTTGTCAGTGGTCATAATGTTATGACTGACTGGCGTTAAGTATAGAGATCAGTAATTTTCATTTCAAACATTTTATTAAAGTTTAAATAGAAATATAATTAATTTGCGTATACATATACGGGGTTGTACAATAAATTTTGAACACAAAATAACAGAAATATGGAGGTAGACAATATATTAACATTGTCATTATATATTCAAGTATCAGAATATCAAATAGAATGAGATATAAAGCAGAAACAGGAAAATCGTACATTACTATGTTAGTATCTTGAAGATATAAAGCACAGACGAATCAGAAAATACAGGATAATTCAATCTGAGCCTCCTGATGTGAATGAAGCGATAAAACAAAAAACAAAAAAGATGATAATAGAGACACCCATACAGAGTAGTCTCAAAAATATGGGTGGAACATAGCAAAAGTGTTCAGTAAATCAAATAAAGGTATGTAAAGATTTCAAAGGGAAAACCTAAAAATGTGTAGGCAAGCGCTCAAACGGAGCGGTAAATGGAATATGTGGGGTTCCAATCCCCATAGGTGATCTACGTCAAAGAAGAATAGGAAAAATTAAAGTAGCCGTAACAATTGTAAATACAAGGAACAATTATGTGCCTAATAAGTCAGTAAACCGTGACGAATTCCTAAAGTGAATCCAACAGGACCAGGTGGATCTATATTTCATCGGATTATCATTGGCTTGGTGAATCAATTCCTCCATCTCAGAAATCCACTGTACACGGTCAATCCAGTCAGCCAGTGTAGGAGGGTTAGTCTTCTTCCAAAAAAAGAGGAATGCATTGTTTTGCAGCATTTACGAGATGGAGTATCAAGGATTTTCTATAAATTGATTGAGGCAACAAAGTATGGTGTAAAAGATACTGTGCAGGGGAAAAGTCCAATGTGTAAGTTGTGATTTGAGTAATTGTCACATGAACCTTCTCCCAGACAAGGGCGGATCCAGAGTCTAGTCTCGGGAGGGGCACTGCCAGAAAATAAGGTGTTGCTTACAGAACTCAATTAGGTGTCCGATGCAATGTTGCAGTACCGCTAAAAAATCAATGATTGCCGCCATTACTAGTAAAAAATATTTAAATATAAATGCCATAAATCTATCCCATAGTTTCTAGACGATTGTCAGGGACTGCAGACATGGTACAAGAGATGGTCAGAGACTGCAGACATAGTACAAGAGAAGGTCAGATAATGCAGACATGGTACAAGAGATGGTCAGAGAATGCAGACATGGTACAAGAGATGGTCAGAGAATGCAGACATGGTACAAGAGAAGGTCAGAGAATGCAGACATGGTACAAGAGATGGTCAGAGACTGCAGATATAGTACAAGAGATGGTCAGAGAATGCAGACATGGTGCAAGAGATGGTCAGGGACTGCAGACATGGTACAAGAGATGGTCAGAGACTGCAGACATGGTACTAGGGATGGTCAGAGACTGCAGGCATGGTACAAGGGATGGTCAGAGACTGCAGGCATGGTACAAGGGATGGTCAGAGACTGCAGGCATGGTACAAGGGATGGTCAGAGACTGCAGGCATGGTACAAGGGATGTTTAGAGACTGAAGACATGGTACAAGAGATCAATGCAGCCTCATCAGTGCCCATCATTGCAGCCTCACTGTCCATATGAACGCAGCCCCACCTTTGTATAAAAATTCAGTCCCACTTTTGAATATTAATGCAGTCTCACTTTTGTTAATTAATGCACAACCACTTTTGTATATTAATGCAGTCCCACTTTTGTATATCAATGCAGCCCCACCTTTGTATATCAATGCAGTCCCACCTTTGTATATGAATGCAGTCCCACCTTTGTATAACAATTCAGTCCCACTTTTGTATAAAAATTCAGTCCCACTTTTGTATATTAATGCAGTCCCACTTTTGTATATTAATGCACTACCACTTTTGTATATCAATGCATCCCCACCTTTGTATTTGAATGCAGCCCCACCTTTGTATATGAATGCAGTCCCACCTTTGTATATGAATGCAGTCCCACCTTTGTATATGAATGCAGTCCCACCTTTGTATATGAATCCAGTCCCACTTTTGTCTATGAATCCAGCCCCAATTTTGTCTATGAATCCAGCCCCAATTTTGTCTATGAATCCAGTCCCACTTTTGTATATAAATGCATCCCCACTTTTGTCTATTAATGCAGCCCCACTTGTGTCTATTGATGCAGCCCCACTTTTGTCTATTAATGCAGCCACACTGTGCATGGCACTCACCATGGCATTACCTCGAACACACACAGCAGGTATCTCCTCTCCCGACGTGTGTCATGGAACAAACAGGAGCTGTAGGTCTGTGTTCGGCAGGGCAGTGTGCTCGAGCAAGGTCCCCCCTAGACGGGCTTGTGTGATAGACAAAACAGGACTAGAAATAGCATCCGGGCAAGTGGGGTCATGGCTGGGAAGGTAGACATGGGCACAAAAAAAAATGTTGTTCCATAGGACCAGCGCTCTGAGGACTAGGCCAAAGCTGCGGCCTCGCCTAAAACATCCTGCCCGCAGCTCGCGGCTGTCAGGAGGGATGAGAGATCAGACCCGTGTGACTGCACAGAGAGACCAAACAATATAGCTAGTGAAGTAAGAGGTGTTTAATAAAGTAAATAAGGACAACCAGTAAGGATAGCAAACAATATATATATAATCAAGAAGGGAATACCGTACAGATAGGTCAAGCCAGGCCGAGGTCATACACAAGGGATACCAGCAGATGGGACAGGACGGAGCAGGGGTCGGATGGATGGACTAGCTGCAGGATTCAGGTAAGGGGAGACAGGGAACAGGAAGCAGGGCAGACAAGTCCAGGCGGGATCAGGGATCAGGATGCAGGGCAGACAAGTCCAGGTGGGATCAGGGATCAGGATCAGAACAGGATCAAGGTACCGAATCAGGGTCAGAATACAGGTCAGGGTACAGGCTTAGGTCCAGCAGATATGAAGATACCAGGGCGAGCTCTGCTTGAGCTCGCCGGGTATAAATAGGGAGTGTCTTAATTACGTTCAAGTCACACCTGAACGTATGAAAAGCTGTGAGCTCCAGAAGACCAGGAACCCCCCACTGGTGGAAGCCGGTACTGCAGCCAGACTAACAGGCAGATTTACCAACAGGGGGAACCATTCCTGACAGCGGCGATCCTGGGAAAAGGCCGCTGTCCTCTGTCCGTCTCCCACGGCTCCCTCTGTCCGTCTCCCATGGCGTCCCTCTGTCCGTCTCCCACAGCATCCCTCTGTCTGTCTCCCATGGCGTCCCTCTGTCTGTCACCCACGGCGTCCCTCTGTCCATCACCTACGGCGTCCCTCTGTCCGTCTCCCACGGCGTCCCTCTGTCCGTCTCCCACGGCGTCCCTCTGTCCGTCTCCCACGGCGTCCCTCTGTCCGTCTCCCATGGCGTCCCTCTGTCCGTCACCCACTGCGTCCCTCTGTCCGCCACCCACGGCGTCCCTCTGTCCGTCACCCACGGCATCCCTCTGTCCTCTTCCCATGAATATGACAGGGCAGGTCTTAAAGAAGAAGGGGTGTGGCTTTGACAGGAAGGGGTGGGTCATATTTAAATTAGGGGGTGCGCAAGTTTAGTCAGACCTAGGGCAGCACAAAACCTAAATACACCTCTGGCTGTGTTTGATGGCATGGCACAGTGGTGACAATTGATGGCACAGTGGTTGTGTTTGGTGGCATGGCACAGTGGCTGTGTTTGATGGCATGGCACAGTGGTGACAATTGATGGCACAGTGGCTGTGTTTGATGGCATGGCACAGAGGTGACAATTGATGGCACAGTGGTTGTGTTTGATGGCATGGCACAGTGGCTGTGTTTGATGGCATGGCACAGTGGTGACAATTGATGGCACAGTGGCTGTGTTTGATGGCATGGCACAGTGGTGACAATTGATGGCACAGTGGCTGCGTTTGATGGCACAGTGGCTGTGTTTGATGGTACAGTGGCTGCGTTTGATGGCATTGCACAGTGGTGACAATTGATAGGCCCAGTGGCTGCGTTTAATGGGCACAGTGAGGCTGCAATTGTTTTTTTTTTCATTTGCGCCCACCAAAAATTTTGAGCACCAGCCGCCACTGTAGATAGATAGCTAGATAGATTATTATCTATCTATCTACAGTGGCAGCTGATGGGGGGGGTGCAAACGGAAAAAAAAAAGAGAGAGAGAAAGAAAGAAAGAAAGGTGAAGAGAGAGCCGAGAGAGAAGGGAATGAAGGGCACCCCATACATCAGTGTACAGTACTCTCAGTACTCACTCAGAGGCAGGAGGGACTGACTGGATGGATGGATATCAGACTCCATCTTTCCTTTCTGATTGCTGGGCTTGAATCTTCCTGCCCACATCCCTTAGGCAGCAGAACAGTGTCCGTCGGGAGAGTGGGCGGGGCAGACACAGGAGGAGAAGAAAAGAGGAGGGGGAGGAGTAGAAGCAGCTCCTCTCCTCTAACTGGCTGTGGGGGCAGCAAGGGGAGGGTAGAAGTGTCAGAGCTAGCTTTGATACCCCAGCTGATCTCTCTCTATCTGGCGCTGTGTTGGTGGTGTACACCCCTGGGGAGACATGACATACGGCCCGCTGGCCGCCGAGGGCCGTTCGCGGGCCGCAATCGGCCGTGGGCCGTTCGCGGGCTGAAGCCGGCCCGCGGCCCACAGGCATTTGCTAGGTTTGCCCTATGGCCAGTCCGGGCCTGGCTGCAGGCACTGTAAAGCAGTTTAAAAAAAAATGGTAAAAAAAAAAAAAAAGCTAATGTGACATGATTGCCTCGGGGGGGGGGGGCAATTTCCCTGTTGCCCCCCCCCTGGATCCGCCGTTGCTCCCAGAAAGGCCTAATGATGTCACAGTTCCACCAAATATGGAGTAATGATCCCCGGGAGTTGTTGCATCTCCAACACATTGGGGAGACAGTTGGATAAAATACATGGAGTCGTTCAGGGGTACGATACCACCTAGAATATAATTTGTAGTTATTTTCTTGGGCCGAAATGTTAACAGATCTCTTATGAATATGTGTAAAAATATTGTCCCAGTCAGAGTCTATAAGTCGTATTTGGAGTTCATCTTCCCAACCTTTATTAATTTTGTTAGAGCTTTGTAAAATGGAACTGAAAAGGAGTGCATAAATAGAGAGATAATTTTAACATATCACCGATTTCAATTTGTTGCATGCTTGCGTTTGTCCCATAACAGGTCTACTTTAAAGCATATGCAAACCCTAGCAAGGAACATTTCCTCTTTGGTTCCTTTTATTAAGTTAAATATACAATTCAAAAGGACATTGTGATATCTGCCAAATATAAAAAACAGACCAGAACATTTGAGAGCTAGCTTCCTGTGCTCTGTGCCCTGGTGACTAGAATTATTAGTACAGATCACATTAGTGTGAGCTTTAGATATAATTATTTTTAATATAAAATGTCACAAACTCCTCAGAAGTTAAAAGGTTGAAGAACGCTTTTTATTTAGACCAGGGTTTGACAAATTTGCTTGGAATCTAGGAGCCAGCTAAAAAAGTTAGGATCCAGAAAACGCGCCCTGTCCCGCCAAGCTTGCGCGCAGAAGCGAACGCATACATGAGTAGTGCCCCCATATGTAAACAGTATTCAAACCACACATGTGAGGTATCACTGTGGTTGGTAGAGCGAGAGCAATAATTCTAGCCCTAGACCTTCTCCGTAACTCAAAACATGCAACCTGTAGAATTTTTTTTAAACGCCGCCTATGGAGATTTTTAAGGGTAAAAGTTTGTCGCCATTCCACAAGCAGGCGCAATTTTGAAGAGTGACATGTTGTGTATCAATTTACTCAGCATAACATTATCTTTCACAATATAAAAAAAAAGTGGGCCATTTTTCCCCAAAAAAAGTGCGCTTGTAAGACCGCTGCGCAAATATGGTGTGACAAAAAGTATTGCAACGACCGCCATTTTATTCTCTAGAGTGTTAAAAAATATATATAATGTTTGGCAGGGGGGAGGAATGCCCCGCAGAGCTGACTGGGATGCTCTTCCTCTCAGGAGAGACTGTTACTCCAGGGGCGGCCCAAGGAAAAAAAAAGGCCAAAAAAATAAAAAACATTTTTTTGGGGGGGGTGGCACATGGTGGGACACAGCATAATGTTGGGGGGGGGCCCCTCTGCCCCCCCCTAGAGTCGCCTCTGAAGCTTAGGCCTGCAGAAGGTCGCAAAACTGCAGCATCAATTACCGGCGGGCGCGGGTCCGCGGCAATCGCGTGGCGGAGGAGGTGGGGACACACGGAGACACAGGATCCTGTGTCTCCGTGCGCCCCTCCCATGCCTGCCAGTAATTGAGGCCGTGGCTTTGTGACCTTCTGCAGGCCTAAGCTTCCTTCTGTGATCTGGCGCTATCTTGTGGTGGCCGTTGGCATTACAAGAAAAACAGCAGTTTTAATGCGTAAGGCTGTGAAGCAGTCACAAGATGAAGTAATGTGTCAGGGGGAGCATAGCATGGCGGGGAACAGTCCACGTCGCCGTTTAGCAGATGTAGACAGAAGCTTACAGGTACTTGCCAGTCCGGATTGGTGGGAGGGAACCAAGGGAGAAAGCTCTCTCTCTCTTGCACAGCCGCGATGTAGGGCGGTAGGAGAGCTTGGGAGCAGATTTTCAAACCGGCCGCATCAGCTGCTAAGGTGGAGAGCAATACTTCCGCGACGTCACTGGAAGGGGCGGGATGTGGTGTCCGGACACCAAACCTTTTCGATCATGTGACGGCGTCTGGCCAATAGAAGAAGCGGACAGCGTATGCTGTTCTTAAGCACACACAAGACGGATGCTGTTTGTAAGCACACACGGGCGTCACTACATGAGATAATAGGATGTCAGTGTGGAATTATGTGCTTAAAGGACCTCTGTGGACATCAGTAATGGTTAGGGAGAGCCGTAACTGACATGTTTCGTGTCACAGACGCTTTGTCAAAGTCCTTTCAAAGTCCTGTCTACATCTGCTAAACGGCGACGTGGACTGTTCCCCGCCGTGCTATGCTCCCCCTGACACATTAGTTCATCTTGTGACTGCTTCACAGCCCTTCAGGAGAGAGCTCATTATAGAGGTACTATACCTATCACCCTTTGCCTTCTGCTCTGGTGTGCTTCTTGCCTTTGAATATAGCGTGACACTTAACCCTTCCATCTCAAGCTGTTTTTCTCCCTGTCGACTTTGGTTGAATTGTATCAACACACATTCATATTGTAATTTTATCTATGCTCTTTTTCTGTGTTTATTTCTTATTTTATTCAGACTATAAAGTGTTTCTACAATTTTCCCTATTGTGCGCTGTATTTTTGTTTGTATGTTAGCAGCAGTGGAGCCTTCTCTGACATGCTGATCTTGATGCAATCCAGGTGATGCTCCCAGTCAAATCCTAGTGTTAAATATCAGAGATTTTATTGAACAAAGCCCACACTTTGCAGGCATAGAGCCCACACGGCTGCGGAACATACGTTTGATTATTTTTATATATATATGTGGTTGTACTCTTGATGCTAATAAATACTGTATTTATTAGATCTGACTGGGAGCATTACCTGGATCACATCCCGATCAGCATGTCAACAGAGAAGGTTATACAGCATTACTGCTGCTAGGTGACCAGCTGGGGACTCCGCTCTCTATAACCAATAGTGCCAGCCTTCCCCTGCATGCACTTATAATGTCACCAGCACTAGGTCCTAATGAACTGCCGCCGCTGCCAAGGAGACAGATGCCAGACCAGCGCTGTCAATAGCAGGGACAGGACAGCTGGGGAACCCCACAGTGGCAGAACACCAGGGCTCGGTGGCAAGACAACCTTTGCAACCCTGAAAGTTCTCCCACTGCTTTGGACCCTTATATTTTCTTGGTGTGCTGGTGACATATGTCTCTTGTTTTCTGCCACCCTGGAGGGCCCCAGTATAATAGGAAGGGAACTCACTGCAGAACATGTAAAAGGGCCCGTTGTGGGATCATAGTAAAGGGCCCCAGGAGATTTTATATATATATATATATATATATATATATATATATATATATATATATGTAGCGCTGATGTATATAAATGTGTATATTGCATTCCCTAGATGGCATTCATGGAAATTGAGATTGTTGAGTGCTTGGAGCCATCTAGTGGCCAATTGTTGTTAATGCAAGAAGCATTCCACTATCTGAGGAATAAAGAAGAAAGACTATTGGTTCTCAGAGTTGACCTTTGTAAATAGGAAGTTGATCAAAGACCCAGGAACAATTTCTTGCGCAGTGCATGCTGGGATTTGCTATATAAGGAGTGGGAGCAGCCATCTTGGGTCCCCTTGGAACCGCATGGGCAGCCGGAGAGGATCTGTGAGGAGACGGGACCGAACAACAAGGCCCACGGACATTTCCATTGAGCATCGGAGGACGGGAGTCCCCCAGCAGAGTTGGCCTGGTGTTTGATCCAGCTGACGGAGCAACGGGAGGAGGTCGCCGGACTGTACGGAGCCTGTGTCCAGTTAGGTGAGTGGGTTACGGCCCACAGTTTGTTATGCCTCACACGCCATTAGACTAACACACAGGCCTCACTACATACTTCCAAGAAGAAGCGGAGGGGTTGCCTTTAGGAAGGTTGAAGGCCTAGTTGTTCGGGACGCTCTCCAGAAGGCCAAGGCAGTTAACCCACTCATTGCGGAGACATTTTTTTCAGGAAGTTTATTCGTTTTGTTTGGATTACAAGTTACTTGGGAAACATTATTAGCTAGCGAAGAAAGAAGATCAAGAACTGACTGTTTGTTTTTTTTGTGAGATCTCACGGTTACCTTACAAAGTAGGGGGAGCTCCTAGGCTTAGTTTTATTTTCTTATTCATATACCTGCAGGTATACTGTTTGTTATTTGATTGCTGTATAGATTTAATTTTTTGTGCTCTCATCCCATGTTAGGAGGATAGCACAGTTTATGTACTGGTGTTTCTTTACTTGCCAATTATCAACAGTAAAAGAATACTACTGTTTAAGCATATCAGGGTTGTGGCGTATTGCTTTATTCACTCTAGGTGCCGCTCGTGGATCCTGAAGTTACAAACAGGTATCTGGTATCACATTGTACAGTATTGTATTGTATTGCACCACAGCTGTGTAAAGGGGATTGAGCCTTATCATTGGGGTTGTAGTTAGAGAGTGCAGGCCCAAAATTTAATCAGCAGCTCCTGCGGGGGTCAGTGCTACACGTGGGGGCTCGTCCGGGATCCTGTCACTCTACAAGAAACCCACCCCCCCCTTGAGGTCACCATGGACCCCATCACAGTAGTCCGTTGGTGCGAAGCAGAAGGGACACGCTCAGAAGCGAGCGTGGCCATTGAACTCCCAGGGAGCTACTGGGAGAAGAAGCAAATCAAAGAGGTGGTACAGACATTGTCTCCAGACAGAAAGGCCTACGTGGTTGCAGTGAAACCAGACTTTGGGACTGATTGCACCTATGCCCTGATAGAGTGGGGACGGGGTGTCCCTGAAAATTTCCACGGTGCTACCATAAAATTGTCCGAGAAGACAGTGTTCCACCTGACACACCCCTGCAAAAAGCAGTTAGAACCCCTAGACAGGAACGCAGGAGCCGCCGCCCAGCGGCAGGCGGAACAACAACTGGCTGAGTTACAGCGACAATACCGTGAAATACAGGAAAAGTTTCAGGAGACATCCAGCATCATAGCAGATCGCATGGATGGACTGCGCGTCGGCTCAGAAGACCAGAGAGCTGGCCAGATGACACCAAACCCAAGGAGGGAGCCAAGAAGACGCAGCAGGGGCTATCTGCAAGAAGTAACTATTAGGAAGGATTTCCGCATTGATGGCCAGATAGGAGAAAAGGGACAGAAGGGCAAACTGTCTTACACCAGCCTCCTACACCAAATAGAGCTGGGGCTACAAAAAGGATATCTGGAATCGGAAATCAGAGAGGCTGTGATCCACGCCATCAGCCCAGGCTCAAGTGTTAGGGGCATGTTAGAGAGAAAGAGTGATTTGACTTTGAACCAGCTTAAGAGGATTCTAAAAAGTTACTATGAGGAGGAAGATGCCACAGAGCTATTCCACCAACTGATAAATATTGCACAGGACAGTAAAGAGACTCCTCAGAACTTTCTGTTTCGGGCCATTGAACTCAAGGACCGCCTGCTGTTTACCTCAGGAGAGAGAGGGAGCGGGGAACAATTTGGAGCTGAGCTGGTACAGAAGAAATTCCGGAGATCCGTGACCACGGGGCTGAGGAGCGACTATGTCAAGCTCCACTTGAAGCAGTACTTGGAAGATCCCTTAACTCCAGACGAGGTCCTTCTTGAAAAAGTGAATGAAGCGGATAAGATGGAGATTGAGAGAGACCGGAAACAGAGAAAGCTTCAAGCTTCAAACACCACAAGTGCTAAAATACAGCAGGTAGGTGTCCCCTTAGACACCCAGGAGTTGAATGTGCTGGCGGCAACCATTGACCAGGGATCATGGCTTTCATCTGTACACCACCCACCCGCGAGTCAGACGGAGCTGGAGAGGCTTATGCAGACCCAGAAAGAGATACTGGAGATGATGGCCATGATGATGACTCAGCTGGTGAAACTAAAGGCAGAAGGAGTTATGCCAAGGAAGGTCCCAAAAGCTACCACCATTACCAGCCCTACGAAACAAACACAAAGAGTCTGTTTCAAATGCGGAGGGATGGGACATTTCAGGCGAGTGTGCCCCAGCCCACTACCCGAGGAAAACCCACATCAGTCGGAGGGAAACTTCAGAGGGCCCCAGTGAAGGAGTCAACTGGGCGCCCGGGTGCAGTAGCGAACTCCACACCGACTCACGTGCCACGGCCCACTGGAGCCACCAACAAGGCGGGGCAGAAGAAAAAGAGGCCCTCAAAGGCCAAAGTCCGAGCCACAAAGCAGGCTAAGGGTACAGCTACCAGTGGATTTCCTCCCAAGCTAGTGGGACCTTCCCCAATTGTCCCCATCCAAGTGGAAGGGATCTACACAAAAGCCCTGCTGGATACTGGAGCCCAAGTAACCTTATTATACAGGGACTTCTATGACAAGCATCTCAAGCACCTGCCACTACGGAAATTGGAGGAGTTGGAGATATGGGGTTTGGGCACTCAGAACTTTCCATATGATGGTTACCTGCCAGTCAGACTCACCTTCGACCCAAGTACAGTAGGAGAGACGGAGACCTTTGACACATTGGCCATAGTGTGCCCTCGTCCTCCAGGAGCTGACAAGAGCTCTCTTATGATTGGGACAAACACTGACTTAGTGAGGAGACTACTTGCACCGCTGGTAATTAAGAAGGATACCCGCCCCACTGAAATACATCCCATGTTGGCCCAGACATACCGAGACCTTATCCAGGAGGAGAAGGCTCCTGAAGAGGGAGTGGGAAAAATCTGGCTGCTGAACAGAGGAGAGAAAATAGTCCAGCCGGGTGAAGTAATCTGCCTAAAAGCCTCGGTCAAATTGAGCTGGAAGAAACCAGGCCCTTTAATTGTCCTGGAAAACCGCAAAGAGGGGAGAAACGGACTAGAACTCATCACTGAAGTGTTGCCCACCAGAGTATTGGAGAGAACTCACGGCAAAGTTCCAGTCAGTGTCCGCAACACAGCGACAGTGCCAGTGAGAGTGCCAGCCAGGCTACTGTTGGGACGGGTCAGTCCGGCTGTTCCAGTCGAACCAGGAGGTTTGAAAGGAGGGTCAGCCCCAGAAATCCCTGAAGAAGAGTTCAGCCCAAAAAATACGCCTCTTACTCCTGCATGGAGGGAAAGGGCCAAAGCCCAACTGCTGAGATGGAGAGCAGCCTTCTCGAAAAGTGAATTTGACGTAGGATTGGCAAAGAGTGCCACCCATCGAATTCGTCTGGAGGAAGACAAGCCATTTCGGGAAAGGGTCCGGCGGATCCCCCTAGGAGATCTGGAAGACTTGAGGGAACAATTGGCTGAACTTAAGAGGACGGGCATTATCCGAGAGTCCAGGAGTCCCTACGCCTCCCCTATAGTGGTGGTCAGGAAGAAGAATGGGTCCCTACGCCTGTGCATTGACTACAGGACCCTGAATCGGAGGACCATCCCAGACCAGTACACCACACCCCGAATTGAGGATGCCTTACAGAGTCTGTCAGGAGCAAAGTGGTTCAGCGTACTGGACCTGAAGAGTGGGTATTACCAGATTCCTATGTGCCCTGAAGACAAGGAGAAAACCGCTTTCATCACCCCAGTTGGGTTCTTTGAGTTCAACCGGATGCCGCAAGGCCTGACTGGGGCCCCAGCAACTTTCCAGAGGTTGATGGAGAAGACAGTGGGTGACATGAATCTCCTTGAAGTCCTGGTATACCTGGATGATGTCATAGTCTTTGGGAGGACGTTGGAAGAACATGAAGAACGCCTTGAGAAGGTCTTGAAGAGACTTCATGATGAAGGCCTGAAACTCTCTATGGAGAAGTGCCAGTTCTACCAACCCTCGGTGAGTTACCTGGGACACATTGTGTCTGAAGAAGGAGTGGCAACTGATCCCAAGAAACTAGAAGCTGTCACTTTCTGGCCCAGGCCCACCAACGTAACTGAGCTCAGGTCATTCTTGGGTTTCTGCTCATACTACCGAAGATTCGTAGAGGGATTCGCAAAAATAGCCCACCCACTAACTGAACTCTTAAAGAAGCAGGAAGAAGCTGGTGAAAGCGCGGGTCAGCCGAAGAAGCCTAAAGAGGGGTCTAGAAGGAAGAAAGAGTCCATCCATGATCAGTGGACTCCAGAATGTGAAGAGGCCTGCAGGAGGCTGAAGTGGAGTCTTACTACTGCCCCAGTGTTGGCCTATGCAGACCCTGCCAAACCATATGAGTTACATGTGGATGCCAGCCGCGACGGGCTGGGGGGAGTGCTTTACCAGGAGCATGAAGAGCACTTACGGCCAGTTGCCTATGTGAGTAGAAGTCTGACCCCTGCTGAAAGAAACTATCCAACTCACAAGCTTGAATTTCTGGCTTTAAAATGGGCAGTGGTGGACAAGTTGAAGGACTACCTTTACGGGGCTGAATTTGTGGTCAAGACGGACAACAACCCCCTCACATATCTACTCACCACTGCAAAGCTGGATGCCACCGGTCACAGGTGGTTAGCTGCCCTCTCAGCCTTTACCTTCAGCCTGAAGTACAGACCAGGAGTTGGTAACCGAGATGCGGATGCCCTGTCAAGAAGACCCCATGACCCCTTGGAAGAATGGACCCAGCTTACCCCAGAAGGAGTGAGGGCCCTATGGGAGGGCACAAGTCAGTACCAGAAAGGTGGAGCCAGAGCTGAAGAAGTAGGAGTATCCTCAGCGGCAGTACCCAGGTGCTACTGTAACGTCTCCCAGGTCACACAGGAGGGCCTACCCAAGTTATCCAGGAAGGATCTCAGGAGAGATCAGCAGGGAGATCCACTGTGTGGGCTGGTGCTGGAAGCATTGGAATGTCAACAGCCTGATGTACTGCGGAAGAGACCTGAGAGGGAAGCCCAGGTGTTATTGAGAGAATGGGATCATTTGCAGCTGCAGCAAGGGGTGGTCTACCGAAGGGGCCCCTCTGATGATCCAGAAGCAAAGTGGCAGTTACTCTTGCCTGAAAAGCACAGAGAGACGGTACTGATTGCTTTACATGATCACCATGGACACTTGGGAGCCGAGAGAACTCTCCAACTAGTAAGGGATAGGTTCTACTGGCCTCACATGAGAAAAGAAGTGGAGAGCTACTGTCACTCCTGCCTCAGATGCATCCAACGGAAGACATTGCCCCAGAGGGCTGCCCCAATGGGCCATTTAGAGAGTCAGGGCCCAATGGACCTGGTTTGCATAGACTTTCTTTGTCTGGAATCCGATCTGAGTGGGCAAGGTGACATCTTAGTGGTGACAGATCACTTCACCCGTTATGCTCAAGCTTTCCCTACTAGGGATCAGCAAGCAACCACAGTAGCAAAGACTCTCGTGGAAAAGTTATTCGTACACTATGGCCTGCCTCAACGCATACATTCAGACCAAGGAAGGGACTTTGAGAGCAGACTAATCAAAAGGCTGTTGGATCTGTTAGGCATACAAAAGTCCAGGACTACTCCTTACCACCCACAAGGGGACCCCCAACGGGAAAGGTTCAACAGGACTCTCTTGAACATGTTGGGGACCTTGACTGCCGAGCAAAAACCTCACTGGCGTAAACACATTGCTGCATTAGTCCATGCCTATAATAGTACCAAAAGTGATGCCACTGGATATTCCCCATACCGACTGATGTTCGGCCGTGAAGCAAGATTGCCAGTGGACCTGGCGTTTGGTTCCTCCTTGGACCACACCTCCGAGGCCTCCCATAAAGGGTATGTGGACAGACTACGGCGGAGCCTGAAGACAGCTTACGAGCAGGCTCACGCCACCTCGGATTCCAGGGGGGAGAGGAACAAGAGGAACTTTGACCTGAAAGTGAGAGTCCAGGATCTTCAGCCAGGTGACCGGTCTTGTTGACTTGATTGAGGAACTTAGGCATTCCAGGCAAACACAAGTTGGGCTGATCGCTGTGAAATCACACCAGCCATTTGTTGTGTGCAGGAAACTTCCAGGGCTCCCAGTAGTATGAGATCAAGCCAGAAGGAAAAAACTGGGCCAGTAAAAAACATGGCAACCGAAATCACCTCTTACCTCTCACTGAGGCAGTCAGGACAAGCACAGAGAAGGGAATCCAACACCCACTGATGTGTGTAGACCAGTAACCAGGTCCCAACCTGCACCTTCTATAGATGAGGGAGTGGAGATGAGCTGGCTGTGGCTTCCTGAAGATTCAGAAACAGATGCTGATGTCCTTTCGGAGGTAGAGGAGGATGATAATGGAACTCTTTAGGGCAGAGGCCCCGGAATTTGTGCCGACCACTCACTCTGTAGGAGAGAGCCCAGTGCTCCATTCATTCCCCACCCTTAAGCATTGAACGGAATGATGACCTTGGCCCAGAAGGAATGGGCACTCAAAAATGTGCCCAGAGCAAAGAGAGACATTCGCCCACCACGCAGACTGACTTATGACACATTGGGCGAATGCTCTGAAAGCCTCACAGTTTGTGAGCAGAAGAAACTTTGAACTGCCTGGTCCCTCTACTCTTGATTTAGTAAGGGACAGCGCCAGCTCTCACCCCTTGACACATCTGTACCAGACATGGTAGTATCAGCTGTGGGTGCACAGGATAGCTTCCCACTGTTATGACAATTGGTGGAAAGCTCCTCTGTCCGTTTTTGTGTGAACGTATAGAAACTAGAATGCAAGATAGGATTAGCAATTTGGACCTCTTTGGGGACCAAAGAGACAAAGTAGGGGAGTGTGTAGCGCTGATGTATATAAATGTTGTAATATTGCATTCCCTAGATGGCATTCATGGACATTGATGTTTTTGTTGTGGCCAATTGTTGTTAATGCAAGAAGCATTCCACTATCTGAGGAATAAAGACTATTGGTTCTCAGATTTGACCTTTGTTAGGAAGTTGATCAAAGACCCAGCAATTCAATGCTGGGATTCCTGAGGAAATATATAAGGAGTGGGAGCAAGATATTGGGTTCTCATGGGCAGCCGGAGAGGATCTGTGAACCTTTCCATTGAGCACAAGTCCCCCAGCAGAGTTGGCCTGGTGTTTGCTCCAGCTGACGGAGCAACGGGAGGAGGTCGCCGGACTGTACGGAGCCTGTGTCCAGTTAGGTGAGTGGGTTACGGCCCACAGTTTGTTATGCCTCACACGCCATTAGACTAACACACAGGCCTCACTACATACTTCCAAGAAGAAGCGGAGGGGTTGCCTTTAGGAAGGTTGAAGGCCTAGTTGTTCGGGGACGCTCTCCAGAAGGCCAAGGCAGTTAACCCACTCATTGCGGAGACATTTTTTTCAGGAAGTTTATTCGTTTTGTTTGGATTACAAATTACTTGGGAAACATTATTAGCTAGCGAAGAAAGAAGATCAAGAACTGACTGTTTGGTTTTTTTGTGAGATCTCACGGTTACCTTACAAAGTAGGGGGAGCTCCTAGGCTTAGTTTTATTTTCTTATTCATATACCTGCAGGTATACTGTTTGTTATTTGATTGCTGTATAGATTTAATTTTTTGTGCTCTCATCCCATGTTAGGAGGATAGCAGTTTATGTACTGGTGTTTCTTTACTTGCCAATTATCAACAGTAAAAGAATACTACTGTTTAAGCATATCAGGGTTGTGGCGTATTGCTTTATTCACTCTAGGTGCCGCTCGTGGATCCTGAAGTTACAAACAGGTATCTGGTATCACATTGTACAGTATTGTATTGTATTGCACCACAGCTGTGTAAAGGGGATTGAGCCTTATCATTGGGGTTGTAGTTAGAGAGTGCAGGCCCAAAATTTAATCAGCAGCTCCTGCGGGGGTCAGTGCTACATATAAAATTGCATTTTATAGTTGGCCCCCCTACTTTTGTCCCTGTCCCCCTATGTGCCCCCCCTAAATATGAAAGCTGGAGACGCCACTGCTAAGCTTCCCTGGGCGCAAGGTCACAATTTCTTGTCAAATTGCGACCGGGCACCCGGATTTTGTCGGAACCCTTTTTCTTTGAACTTTCATCAAAACTAAGGGAATTAACTGAAACGGGGGAAGGCAAAGCAGAGGCGAAGTTCCCAGGGGTGCCACAGAGCATCTACCCCTAGGGACCCATCCCCCCGGCTCAGAGAAAAGAATTGCCCTACCTGGGAGTTCTCCCTCGAGGCAAACAAGTCCACCTCTGGACGACCCCACCTGCTGGAGATCTCTAGAAAGACCTCCATATTTAGGGACCATTCTGATTCCTGAATCTGGTGTCTGCTCAAATAGTCTGCCACCCTGTTCAAGGATCCCTTTAGGTGTAAGGCCGTCAAGGATAGCAAATTGTTTTCTGCCCAGGACAGTATCCATGCGGCAAGGGTCTGGAGAGGCCAGCTCCTCGTACCCCCCTGTCTGTTTAACCACTTAAGACCCGGACCAAAATGCAGCTACAGGACCTTGCCCCTTTTTGCGATTCGGCACTGCGTCGTTTTAACTGACAATTGCGCGGTCGTGCGACGTTGCTCCCAAACAAAATTGGCGTCCTTTTTTTCCCAAAAATAGAGCTTTCTTTTGGTGGTATTTGATCATCTCTGCGGCTTTTATTTTTTGCGCTATAAACGAAAATAGAGCGACAATTTTGGAAAAAATTCAATATTTTTTACTTTTTGCTATAATAAATATCCCCCAAAAATATATAAAAAAAACGTTTTTTTCCTCAGTTTAGGCCGATACGTATTCTTCTACCTATTTTTGGTAAAAAAAATCGCAATAAGCGTTTATCGATTGGTTTTCGCAAAATGTATGGAGTTTACAAAATAAGGGATAGTTTTATTGCATTTTTATTCATTTTTTTTTACTACTATTAGCAGCGATCAGCAATTTTTTTTCGTGACTGTGACATTATGGCGGACACTTCGGACAATTTTGACCCATTTTTGGGACAATTGTCATTTTCACAGCAAAGAATGCATTCAAATTGCATTGTTTACTGTGAAAATGACAGTTGCAGTTTGGGAGTTAACCACAAGGGGGCGCTGTAGGATTTGAGTGTTCCCTGTGTGTGTTTACAACTGTAGGGGGGTGTGGCTGTAGGTGTTACGTCATCGATCACGTCCCCCTATAACAGGGATGAAGTGATCGATGTTGCGGCCACAGTGAAGCACGGGGAAGCCGGGATTCCTCTTTTAGCCACGTTCCCTGGGCGAATTTCCCCTCTAAGTGGGCTCCCCACCCCCAAGCGCTGGCATCCGTGGTAAGCTTCTTTCCTACTGAGAATGACCATTCCAGACCCTCTGCAAGCACTCGGTGGTCCTTCCACCAGTAAAGGGATCTTTTTACCCTGGTTGGAATCCTCAGCTGGGAATCCAGCAAGCTGGGCCTGCGATCCCATGTTCTTAGGAGAAATGCCTGCAGGTGAGTCCACGCCTGCGATAAGTCCTCCAACAACTTCCCCTCTGAGGAAGCGAAGAAGAGGAGGTCGTCCAGGTAGGGGATGACTGCTATCCCCCGTAGACGCAGCAGGGCTAAGGCCTCTGTCAGCACCTTGGTAAAAATCCGAGGAGATGACGAAAGCCCGAAGGGGAGGGCCCTGTACTGGAGGTGCTGAACTACACCCTCCATCTCTACCGCTAGTCCAGTGTTTCTCAATTCCAGTCCTCACGCCCCCCCAACATGTCATGTTTTCAGGATTTCCCTCAGATGAAAAGGCTGTTGGAATTACTCAGGCAGTGAAACTGATCAAATCACCTGTGCAAAATAATAGAAATCCTGAAAACCTGACCTGTTGGGGGGGCGTGAGGACTGGAATTGAGAAACACTGCGCTAGTCTGAGAAACTTCTGGGACTGCGGAGAGATGGGAATGTGCAGGTACGCATCTCTCAGGTCTATTGACGCCATCAAACAATCTGGCGTCAAGAGATTCCTGATTGAAAAAATCAAATCCATTTTGAATTTTTTGTACCCGACGCATCTGTTTAGAGGCTTTAGGTTGAGAATCAGTCTTAATTTCCCTGTGTTTTTTTTTTACCAAGAAGACATGGGAAAAAACCCCCAGCCCTGTTCTGCTAGGGGAACCCGAACCAGTACTCCCTGTTGTAGAAGTTCTGTCAGAGAGGACCTCATGGCTAAGGACTTTACTGGATCTCTTTGGGCCTGAGTAACCAAAAATCTTGTTGGCGGAGCCTCCGAGAATTCTATGGCACTGGGCTAGAGTGGTCAGTATGTACTGGTTGTTTTAAACTGCTGACCACTCCAGAAGGAAATTCTGTAACCTTCCGCCTACCCTTAGGGCTAAGTCATTGGGGTTTACTGGTTTGCGCAGGAGGATGGAAAAGGACTCCCTTTCCTTTGCCCTTCTGTGCCGACCAATTTCTCTTTCCTTGCTGTCTTTTTCCCTTGTCCTGCTGCTTATGGGCCCGAAAAAGCCGTCTGGGAGGGGATTTCTTCCTCTTTTTATCTGCTGTCCTGTCCAGGATACTATGCAGTTCAGGCCCGAAGAGAAGAAGATCACCTGAAAACAGGATCCCACACAGCTCATTTTTAGAAACTGTATCGCCCGGCCAGGTTTTGAGCCACAGAGCCCTCCTGGCTGAGTTAGCTAATGCTGCAGATCTAGCGGACATCGTCTTCGGCTGAGGCATCCGCAATATAGGCTACGGCTGCGGATATGGTAGAAAAAGAATCCAAAATATCCTGTTTCGGGGAATCCGCCACAATATGTGACTTTCGTTGATCCACCCAAAATTCTCTAAGTTGCGGGCCACGCAGGTGGTAGCCATAGCAGGCTTCAAGGTAATAAGAATCGACTGCCTAGCTTCCTTAAGGAGAAGATCCATGCATTTATCCATAGACTCCCTCAGGGTACCCATATCCTCGAAGGATAGGTATGTGGATCGGGATACCTGGGAAAACGCTGCATCCAACTTAGGCACTTTGTTCCAAACTGCTGATGGATCTTCTTCGAAAGGAAAACGCCTTTTGTGGGATTTAGAGAAAAACATTTTTTTCTCCAGATCCTGCCACTCCCTTAAGATAGTTTCAGAGATGACTGAATGGACTGGGAACGTACACCCCTTGGGTTCACAGAGACCAGCGTACATGCGGTCATGCAAACTTAAGTCTCTTCTCCTCACTAAGGCCTAAGGTAGCATAGATGGCCCTGAGAAGACCGTCCACCTCCTCCAGGGATAACTTGAATTTTGAGGAAGACCCCATCTCTTCCTCAGTCTCTGACTCCTCACTAGTGGGGGCCTGAGGCTGGCTATCCCTAAACCCAGACAATGGGGTTAGGGCCTTTTTGCTGACCGAGGGAGCAGAAGCTGGTACAGCCACTGACTCCTGGGAAGACTGCGAGATGGAAGGCTGAGTAGTAGTAGGAGCTAGAGAGTCCCGGACAGACTGTAACATGGCCAATAGCTCGCTCTTAACGGAAGCAACCAATTTTTCTCTAACTGAGGTTGATTCCTCCTGTACTAAGGCCGAAATACAAGCCTTGCACAATGGTTTCTTCTAACTTTCCCCCATTTTGGCCCTGCATGAAGGACACTTTCTCTTTGTATCAGGCTTGACCTATAGGGAAGAGGGGAGAGAAGAAAAACAAGGGAATCCAGAATGAGACCCGGTCTCAAACAGATGGAACCCCCCTCACCTAGGTGCACCAGGAAGGAAAAGAGTATCAACAACCCGTGCCCTGACAGGCCCCCATGCCACTGGGGGGGATAAAAAAACAAGGAGACCGAGAGAGAAAGAGAGACCCCCTCACCCCTAGGGAAAAAAGCAGACTCACATTACTGCTTCCTGCCGAGGTCCTGCTGGTGCCCATGCCTGTCCCCACCGCTAATGCCTCTGCAGTGTCCATTGCAGAACGCCAGCGCTACTCTGTGGCATGCGGAGCGTTTCCTGGAGTCCCATAGCGCCGCTGCACCGGACCAGGAAACGGAAGTAGGCCAAGCGTCCGTCCTACCCCTCCCTCCTGATGTGCCGGAAATGATGCGCCTCTCAGTGACCAGGCTACGCCAAAATGGCGGCACCTTGCGCACACGCGAGACCCGGACGCCGAAGGCTGCTGGCTCCTCTGAGCACCTGGAGGAGAGGGGAGCCTGACTGCCATCACCGCCACGCGTGTGGTACGGGAGAACGGACAGTCTCCACGGCGAAACGCCACAAAAAAAGAAAGGTAGGAAAGAGTCCGTCTCCCAGGAGCTCCTGAGATATCAGACTCCTTCCCCAGAAGATGTCCCCTCCGGAGGCGGAAACGCAAAAACTGACTAGTGTAAGGAGGGGCCTCCCTTTTTTGAAAGATTGGAAGAAGGCGTTTCCTGAAGGAGTGGGAGGAGTCATGATATCTCAAGGTGCTGTCCTGAAAGATGCCTAGGGAAATATACAATAAGAACGTGTGGGAGCAGAGAGGGTCCAGCCAGACTTCCCCACTTGAATTTGAATATAGCAGTGCCCCAAGATTTGGGACTGCTAGTGAAAGCCACACGACAACACCTTCAAGCCACTTTGCGTAGTGCGATTCCTAACTCCAGTAAAGGCTGTTTTTAACCCAAACAGGTTTTGCTAAAAAGAATAAAATAAAGTTAGGACCAAAGGGCCAGATTCACAGAGCGATTACGCCGGCGTTACAGGAGATGCGCGGCGTAAGTCTAAATAAGTCTAAAGAAATCTACTTTTTTTTGTCCGGCGTAACTGCGCTAGACACACCATTGATTTGCTATTCAAATATGCTAATGAGGGAGTTACGGGGATCCACAAAAGAACGTTGTTGCAGCGCAGGCTATGCGCTGTGCGCAACAGCTGCACGGTCTGTCTAAAATTAGACCATATAAAAGGTGGTATAAAATTAGACAATCCGTCTACATGTCAGAGAAAGCAACACTGTTCGTGAGGAGCTGAGCAGTCACACGTGTTGGCACAACAATCTGTATGCCAACCATGCCAGGGACATCCTTGCTCATAGCTATACTACTGAGACTTTAGAGGAGCAAAGAAGGAGGAGGGCACGGAGGAGGGCACGGGAGAGGATATACCGCACCCGCATAGACCTCTTTGGCATGAGTGATTCTGAGGTGTATCGCATCTTCAGATTCACCCCTCATGCCATCCTGGAATTAACCACAACCTTGCAGGAGGACATCACCAGCCCAACACACCGCTCACATGCAGTGCAGCCACTGGTCAAGGTCATGGCAACACTCCATTTCCTTTCCAGTGGCTCTTTTCAAAGAACAAGTGGAGTGGTGGCTGGGATGTCACAATCCTCCATGAGCAGATGTGTGCACCAGGTTGTTCCTGCAATCCTCAGACGCATGGCCAACCAAATTATTAAACCAACCACTGAGGACCTGCGGCTGAAGGCAATGACAGATTTCTACAGAATTGCCAGATTCCAACGCACCGTGGGGGCCATTGATAGCACACATGTGGCACTCCATTGGCATTCCATCAACGTACAGGTGATAGTCGATGCCCAAGGTCTCATATGGCACGTCTGTACCAAACACCCCGGATCCAGCCATGACAGCTACATCTACAATCAGAGCCCCAATCCGAATAGAATTCGAACAGAACGTGTATGGGGACACCTGGCTGGTTGGTGAGTGACATGGGTGGCAGGCATGACTGTCCCCCCCATGATGCACACATCACAAGGGGCACATGCATGACTAACATCCTCCTGTCTTTTCCCTTACAGGTGACTCTGCATATGCACTGGGACCCCATCTCATGACTCCTATTCAGAACCCCCAAACCCCAGGAGAGGAAAGATACAATGAAGCCCACGCCCAAACACGTGCAGTGGTGGAGCGCACCTTTTGCCTCCTGAAGTCACGTTTCCGATGCCTGGATAAGTCTGGGGGGACCCTGTTGTATTCCCCAAACTTTGTGTGCCAGATCATCGGTGCATGTTGCCTGCTGCACAACTTCGCAGTAAGAAAGGGCCTGCAGATTGACATACGTGATGACCTGACCCCTGAACCAGACAATCCCCCCCTAACCGAGGCTACCCCGTCTTCTGAAGGGGGAAAAGCAGCCAGGAGACAGCTCACATTAGGCATCTTTGCACGTTAAACACACACATTAATCATGGCACAATGAGAATGCATGCATGCACACCACTGTGGTCCCTAGCACAGACACATCACATCCTCATCAAATTGGATTAGCACAAGCCCACCATGCTGGACTTGTGAGCAGCAACGCCACGCCACGGCTCCAATTATGTCACTGTACATTCATACACCATTCACACGGACCTGGGGATCACTTCTTCCTGGTCCTGGGGAACCCTACTCCACCAAAACTGAGGGTGACACCACTTATCACCCCCACATTCCAAAAACATTCATAACACAAAAAAAAATGTCCAAACAAAAAAAAAAATTCCAGGAAAAAAAAAAAACATGAAAAAAAAAGGGGGAAAACAAATTAATGCTGCTGGCGTGTGCCACGCCTGGGGCACCCACAGCCACGGCCCCGGCTCCTCAGGGGAGACTCATGGAGAGGGGGGGGGTAATCCGGGGAAGGAGGAGCAGCCCCTGGTCTGTGCCCACCTGGCGGCCTGCCCTCCAAGGCCACGGCAATTCTGTTCAGGCCAGCACCTAGTGTTGCCATGTTGGCCTGGATAGCCTGGGTGAGGGCCCTCACATCCTGCCCAACGTCTGCTGTTGTAGTCTGCAGTACGTTTAGGCAGTTTGTAAGAGCCCGGGAGTGGCAGTCCAGGTCCCCAAGCGTATCCTTAATGGAGGAGGACAGGCTCTCCTCCATCCGCCCCAAAGTCTGGCTGACCTGTCCCAGATGGCGGGTCTGAAGGGCCTGGTCCCTTCTCAGATTGGCGGGCAGAACCTCGGCCACCCCCCTGGTCTTCTGGGACGACTTCCTGCCTCCAGCTGAGGCTTGTGGCCGGGGAGAAGGGGAGGCCCTTGGGAGAGGAGCCCTGTTGGGGGAGGAGTGGGAGGGACTAGCCCTTATGGAGGCTGGCTGCTGCCAGCCAGAGAGGAAGACTCCTCCAAAAACAGCAATACACTGGCTGACATGACATCCTCCTCAACCTCCTCCGAGGACTCCGGCATTGTCCCTGGGATGGTGCGGTCAGCCCAGATGGCCCAGCACCCTCCTGCACATCTGTGGATGACACAAAACATTCACAGGTTGGAGGATCCACACACTTGCCACATATTCCCTTTCACCCCCCCCCCCACATGCTACACACCTGATAGGGCAAAAAAACCTTACCTGGCATCACTCCTTCATGACTGGAGTCATAGCCAGGCAGGCCCTCCACCTGTTGTCTATGAAAGGTGTGGGCCACCACACGCTCCTCCGCTGTCAGCCTAACAGGGCATGGTGGGCCTCCTCCTGTGCCCCTGGCATGGGCTGCCATTTTGGCCAGCTTCTTTCTGACCAGACGCCGGAGGTCATTGATCTTTTCAATCCCCGGCCGTGTCCGTGTCTCCCCCCCCCCCCGCTGAATTCACCTGGTCAGTAATGTGCTGCAAAATCTCACGCCTCCTGGCCGGGGTGGTGTTGGCACTCTCCGGGCCGTGGAGGAAACGCCCATATTGGGTAATGGCCCGGGCAATTACTTGTTTCTCCCCCAAAGTAAAATTCAACTTCCTCTTCCTCTCAGTCATACTCATACAAAAACTCTCTCCCAAACAATCAGCAAAAATCACTCACAAAAACAAGCAGGAAAAATCAAGCAACAAAACAAACAAACCAAAATCTATCAACCAAAAAGTCTCACAAGCAGTCACCAAAAAACACTTTCAAATATCTTCTACAAAACACTAGATCAAACAGTCAACAAATATAACAAAGACAAGTCACAACGCAACAAACAGAACAAAAGCACCTTGCTGTATAGGGAGGGATACAAAGAGTTGTACTTTTGCAAAGGAAGTGCGTTTGTGTCTGTCTATTTATGCTGTCTGCGTAGTTCACAAAGTTGCCCGGGTCCACTTCCAATTTCACTGATTGCGCCGTTCCGGAGTTGTGAGCATGCGCACAGAGGTGCTGACCATGGTCTGCTTCATGCGCGCATGCGCAAGCCGGCCGGCCCTTCATTTGCATGGGGTCACGGCTCATTTCAATGTAACACGCCCACGTCCTTCCCAATTTGAATTACTCCGCCTTACGCCTCTGAAATTACGTTGCACAGGCGCTAATTTCTGCGCAAATCAATCGAGAATACGGTGATTGCGCCACTATATTGCGGCAGTCTAACGTAAAGGAGGTGCGCTACGCCAGTCAAAAAAATGCGCCGATGTACGCGAATCTGGCCCAAAGTCTTTACAGAGGGACTTTGACCAGGCAGTACGGCTTCCACATATATTTGCAAATGTTGGGAAAATAAAAATGTGGTTTTAATGTGAATGATTAGTGTATTTTTTCTTCCATTGCTGGCTTAAAAGTTATATAGAGTGGATTTAAGAACAGTGTTGCATGTCTGAGTGCTTGTTAAACTATCACAGAACTGAAAACTAAAAAAAAGGATATTGAAGGCTGTTAATCCAGTGGTTAAAGAAGTCCACCCAGAACTGTATTTAAAGGGACTCTCACTTTAAAGAGCAACGCCACTTTTCTTGAGAGAAAAAAAAAAGAAAGAAAAAATACCGTCTGGATGATCACTGTACATTCTGCCCTGAAGAAAAAAAAAAAAACGATGTATTTGTCTATGCTGATGTGCAAAGTGAACCTGATTTGGAGTGACTGTTTCATTATTAATCAGCTGATACACTTGCAGTGTTCTAACGAGGTAAACTGTAGGTTCTGCATCCTTTTGGACGTAATTAACCCTTTGACAGCATCTCAAAATTTGTGTTGTAGATGATACCTAAAATCTGACTTGTATCTTAGTGCAGTGTGTTGTGACTAGGGATGAGCCCAATGTTGGAGTCACAAGTACATCGAGTGCTTGCCCATTCACCAAATTTAGGACATTATGACCTGCATGCTTTGAGAGAGCCATAATTGGCCAGAGGCAGGGTGCTTTTGGCCAATCATGGCTCAGAAGGCACACCCCAAACTATATAAGGCTGCTACGGCCATAGATAGTGTAATGAATGAAGAGAGATTAGGCAGCTTATTTAGTGGCATGCAGGCCGTGTATTTGATTTATATATATTAATATTATATACATACACACACACATTAGTAGATTAGATAGTCAGTGTAGAATCTATATTCAGGCAGTGTAATTTTTAATAAAATATATAGTGTTAAGGGACATCCTGTGGCAAAAAATAAAAAATAAATTTAGGTCTGGTATGGATTTTAAGAGGAACCTTGCACCAAAAAAAAAAAAAAGACCCTTATCCGGGCAAGCAACCTGGCAGGTCCTGAACCATACCAGGCCACATGCCCTCAAATGGGGAGGGCGCTTTGGGGGGGCCCCTTTGTTAACTGCTTAATCACCAAGGAAGTCCATGGACGTCATTCAGATATCGCCGTCTTCAGCCGGCGATTCTGTGCACCATAAGAAATTGTTCTTATAGGCAGCGGGAGGGGGAAACCCCCCCTCCCGCCGCCATCCGGTGCTTCTCCGGGCTCTCCTGTGCCATCAGGGGCCCGGAGAGCGAATCGGCCGGTGCTCGCTGAAGAACCATAGAGATGACTGGTGACCAGATGGTCACAGTCATCTCCATGACCATCGGAGGTACCCGGAAGTAAACAAAGCCGCAATCGCGGCTGTCAGCATGCGATCAGTGATTTTATTTTCACGATTTCATGCTTGTAAGCCTGGAGGAGAGATGTGGGGTCTTATTGACCCCACATCTCTCCATAAAGAGGACCTGTGACCGTGATTCCTGTTACAAGAGATGTTTACATTCTTTGTAATAGGAATAAAAAAAAGTGATAAAAAAAAAAAATAAATAATAATAAGTAAAAAAAAGTGTAAAAATGAAGTAAAAAAATAAAAAATAGTAACCTGTAAAAAAATTTTAAAGCGTCGCCTATTGAGATTTTTAAGTACCGAAGTTTGGCGCCATTCCATGAGTGTGCGCAATTTTAAAGCGTGACATGTTAGGTATCTATTTTACTCGGTGTAACATCGTCTTTCACATTATACAAAAAATTGGGCTAACTTTACGGTTTTATTATTTTTTAATTCATGAAACTTTTTTCCTTAAAAAAAAAAAAAAAAGGCGTTTTAATAATTATTGTGCAAATACCGTGCAAGAAAAACGTTGCAATGACCGCCCTTTTATTCCCTAGGGCAGTGTTTCCCAACTCTAGTCCTCAAGGCACACCAACAGGTCATGTTTTCAGGATTTCCATTATTTTGCACAGGTGATTCGATCAGTTTCACTGCCTTAGTAGTTACCACAGCTGTTTCAATTGAGGGAAATCCTGAAAACATGACCTGTTGGTGTGCCTTGAGGACTGGAGTTGGGAAACACTGCCCTACGGTGTCTGCTAAAATATTTATATATATATATATATATATATATATATATATATATATACATACATACACATATATACACATACACACACACACACACACTATATATATATATATGTGTATGTGTGTGCATGTATGTGTATGTGTATATATATATATATATATATATATATATATATATATATATATATATATATAATACATACACACACACACACACACACACACACATACATACACAGGGCCGCCATCAGGCATGGGCCCCCTGGAGGGGGGGGCTGCTGCAAATATTGAGAAGCGGGGGGGCCTTTACAAAAAAAAGAAGGAATAAAGAAAAATATATATAAAAAAGGGGGTAGCCATCCGCGGCCCTGGGGACCTCTGGTCCCTTTAATAAAAAGAAAAGAAAGAGAAAAAATGTGTGTATATATATATTTTTTTTTAAAAAGGGTGGTTAATATCTGGGGCCCTGGGACCTCCGGCCCTTTAAAAAGTAAAATTAAAATAGATTAAAAATCCTCCACTGGCTGTCACCTCTTCCCCGCTCCCCCCTCTACGACTTTTACCTCTCAGCCTGGCTCGGGAGCATGCTGGCACGTGTGCCCTCATAGCAAGCCGTGTGGAGGAAAGAAGGAGTGAACAGCTCTGATGGG
Source organism: Rana kukunoris (assembly GCA_029574335.1). NCBI lineage: Eukaryota > Metazoa > Chordata > Amphibia > Anura > Ranidae > Rana > Rana kukunoris. The sequence continues at coordinate 79,550,809 of CM056058.1, read as the reverse complement.
GACCACAGAAGAGGAGATCAGGGGCCACTCTGTACCATGCCATTGCACAGAACAGTAAGTTAGTTGACCTTTTTTATTTTAGGGAAAAAAATTATTTTACAACCACTTTAATTGCAGCAAAGAAAAATCAGGTCTCCAGCCAAGTCACACAGGGCTGTTCCATGTGGCAGAGCTTTGTAACTCTCAAAAATGTATGATCATGAAGTCAAATGATTTGGCAGGAAAACAATTCTCTAATGTATTTTATCTATCAATTTAGTTGATTTTTAAGGTGATAAAATGATGTTACTACCAACCAAAGTGTGGGCTTTTTCTAGAATAGTATAATGCCACAGCGTCATGGTCAACAAAAAAATGATTTGATTTTTATAAAGGACACCCATTAAAATCCAATTCATTTTACAACAGAACAAAAACTATAAAATAAGATTTAAGGACTTATGACAAACCAGTTGTGTATAACAAAGTATTTTATTTCAGTTCTTAAAAAATAAGAAAAAAAGAAAAAGAATTGACACAAAAATATATATATAAAAAAAAAAAAAAAAAAAAAAAAACACACAAGTACAATATATAGTACTTTACAATACTGTTCAAAAGAAGGCACTTTGGTACATTGAGCATGCGAATATATTTTGTGCAAAGAAAGCCACCGTTTATATAATGCACAGTAAATACGGAACAATGTTTTTTTGTAGGAGGACATCAAGACCAAGCACAGTTAGACGTATTAAGGCAATAGCAATGTGCCAAGAACAAGCAACTCATAACAACCAATAGGAATTCAACTCTTGACTGCCATGAGCCATTTTATTTTAAAATGGCAAAAACAGTTCTTTGCACCACTTTAATGAATAAATACAGAGAATGTTTGCATATATGTATATAGGTTAGGCATGACCTAAAAATGCTGCTGCGTTTGGCTTTGATGAAAATCACAATGCCATCCGCCTGCCTCTCCATTCAGCTTGACTCCATCCAAGCTCCACCTTCTGTACTACAGGATATTACAGTGCAGACAGCAGTCACATAGTTATGTAAAAGTAATTCAATTATTAGGGCCAGCTTGACCCCAATTTCTTTTTTTTTTAAAGTCAAATTAAAAATGTGAATTTGACTTTTAGCTGACTCTTGCAATGCTGTTTGTACAAGTTCTAGCTGGATTTACTTGCATTACTCCTGTTTTTTTTATTTTTATTTTTTTCTCCAATAGCCAATCAGAAAACTGACAAGAGCTCCACCAAATTCCCTTCGAAACTTTTTGTTAAGATGCACCTCTGAGGAAATATGGATCATCATGGCCCTCTTAAGTAAACCAAATACATTACAATCTGCTTGAACACCCTCCTTTAAATTTTCTCAAACAGTCCATTCAATTTAGATTTATTAAGTTGGACCCTCATACTACAAGCTGTTGGTAGATAAAAAATAAATACAAATTGTATGATTAAAATTGGAATAACAGGCAAGCATTTTTTTTTTTTTTTTTGGGCAGAGTACACTAGATTATTTTCTGAAATATTTAATAGCCAACTCAACACATAATGGATTATTTGCTAATTTGTGTAATTCTCTAGGAAATCCAGTGGCAAATATTTTTAAGGGAAGTGTTGGAACCTTTGTTGAGTGATCATAGGTGCCAGTTTCCCCATTGCATGGATTTCTTTTAACTTTCTGTGGGGCAGTATGCGAGAAAATATCCCCCCAAGGAGTAAACACCCAGGATTATAATCCCAACAAATTCTGACCTTTCCCTGATCTACCTGAAACTAACATACATTTTGGTTGGAGCCCAATCTTAAGAATTAGTAGTCTTATTCTGCACTCTCGGATTTTCTAGAAGTTTAGATACAAATGAGTTATGCGATAGTAAAATGATATGTAAATTTGGTATAAATGGCATTGCATATTATGTGTGAAAACAAACTCCAATAAACTGCTGCACCTAAAAATATATAACTAAGATACAAAAAATAACATTTTAATAACAACTATTTTCATTTAGACTCAATAATAGCATATTCTCCATTTAATATGAATATCCTGGCAGGATTATGTTAAGAAAAAAACATATTTAAAAAAATATAGGAATCATAATCCTTGTGAATGCACATGTTCCCAAGTACACCAAATTAGAGTTCAAGGGACAGGTCACTTAAATTCTTTTTTATTGACCTGGAAGAAGTATAAGTGGTCAGTAGACTGCAAGTCAGAAGGAACTAAAGCCTCTCAATTCATCAGTACGACAGTCGGGTAAAGTGAATGTTTAGAAAATCAAGAATGGCACCACTATTTCTTTAAATTATCGTTTTCATTTGTTCAATGGTGAAGCTAAACCTCAAGGTAAGCAAGTTGAGAGAAATGTAGTAGGGTTCAGTAGTTTTTTTTTTGTTTGTTTTTTCAAGCAATATACTATGTTTTTATCTGGATACCCATAGAAATATTAAAGTTTTGCATCAACGAGACCTTTAAAGTGTGACTAGCAAAAATAGAGTGAGGAAGGATTGGGACCCCTGTGAGATATGTACTGCTATTTGAATCACTGTTAGGCCCATTTCACACAAAAAAGACTCCGTTTTGCTCAGCAGGGGATCTGTCTGCTGATCCACTTCTGTTCTGAGCTGTCGGATGACAGGTCCACGTCTATGCAGAGCAGACACAGACATAGCCCATTCTGCTCTATAGGCAGTTGGATGTAAATGGACCGGTTGTCCTTTTACACCCAACTGCCATCCGATCCAGCCAGCAGGATGGGAACTGATCCGCTTCCATTTTTTGGGGGGCGGATCGGAGGTAGCTGTGTGTAAAACGGACTTAAGTCCGACATCTGCTACTCAATAGGCATCATTATTGAAATTCTATATTAAATGAGCTTTCTGATTTGAGCTATGGCAACTGTGCAATTACAAGGAGTGATTTAAAAATTGTAATTCATGTAAATAATTTACTTATCAAGTTTGAAATGGGCACTTTATATCACTAAAAATCAATTATATTGATCAATATATGGAGACAAGGGAAATCCAAATAATTTCCTTATTTAAACCGTGATGAAGATAAGTCTTGCAGAATAAACAAGATCTATGATGTAGATTATGAGATTGAAAGCTGACAAAACAGCAACAGCTACCTTTTTATCCCAAACACATAGCATACCAGAGCCGTACCCACATTCATCTCGCCTATTTGTTCTGCCCCCATACTTTGAGTCAAACTGGAAAATGGGCCAGACGATCACAGCAGAGATGTACAGCAGCACAGCTAAAAGAGCATAAGCATTGAGGAACTTCTCAAAAGAACAAGGCAGCCAGCCTGTACACTCTCCAACACAGAGAATGATTACTATTACAGACAGGATGAAACAGATGCAGTACACAGCCAGGCACCATTTCAGTGCATCATGTCTATCATATAGAATGGGTTCTGAAATGAAGACGAAGATGACGCAAGCAATGTAGCTTTCAATGACTTTTAGTATTCCGGGCACAGTAGCCATGTAGCCAGTAACTTCTCCAGGTCGAGCTCTGGTTAAAGACACTTCAAAAATGTATGCCAAGGTGGTGAGGCAGGAGAACACAGTCGCTACAACTTGGTAAGTGTGTCTTTCACTGCCGTAGCTCCTATCCTTAAGGAAGAATAGCGGATATAGGACAGAAGCCGAGAGGCACATTAGGACGGCAAACATTGCAAACGTGATGGGAAAATTCTTCCAAGATACTGGCATCCGGCTCTGTATCCCTACAAACTCAACAGTAAGGATAATGATGGTAACAACAAAGCAGAAGCACCAGGAGAACATGCACATGTCGCCGGTTGGGCCGTTATAGCCTCCTCCGTGAACAACCAAACTGAATGTAACACAGGCGAAGATGACTGCTAAAATCCGTACAATCCCAACAGGAGATTTCAGGACATGGGTGTTGCCCTCCACGATTTTCCTGCGTTGGATCGACATGGTTGGAGATGTATCTTCTAAAGAAAAAAGAAATGAAAACAGTTTAGTGTTTATAATGGAAAGCCAAAATATATTCAAATATGTTATTTACATCAACCTTTACCATAGAGGAACCCTTGAAATAAATTTCTGGTCTCAGGGAACCTCCTTAAAATTTGCATTCAGTGGTGAGAAGCCCCCCTTTACAGATTGCTAAAAGAATGCCTGGTGTTCGTAGTAAAGCAGATGCTGCTTGTTGCTGATGAAACCCCTAGCAACCTCGAGGAACCTGACGATTTCACGCAACAGCTGATAAAGACTGGTTTACATAACAAAGTACAACAAAAGTTTGTCATGGCTGTCATTTGATTTTGATCCGATAACACTCCACTTTTGTGGGGAAAAAAAAAAAAAAAATCATCTTTACAATTGAAAATGGATCATATTGTGAAAAAAACAGAAAAAAAATGCACAAAATGTGGATTTCTCTTATTCTTTCTTGCAATAAGGCAAACTTGTCACATTTGTGTTTACAGACTGCCCCTAGAAACTTCAAACTGCTTTTTTCCAGATGTCCGTTTAGGACTTAAAGGAGTTGTAAAACATTTTTTTTCTGAAATGACTGTTTACAGGGTATAGAGACATAATATTTAACGGATTCCTTTTAACCACTTAAGCCCCGGACCAATATGCTGCTAAATGCCCAGAGGCGTTTTTACAATTTGGCACTGCGTCGGTTTGACAATTGCGCGGTCATGCGACGTGGCTCCCTAACAAAATTTGCATCCTTTTCTTCCCACAAATGGAGCCTTCTTTTGATGGTATTTGATTGCCTCTGCGATTTTTATTTTTTGCGCTATAAACAAAAATGTCGCTCTATTTTTGAAAAAAAAACAATATTTTTTACTTTTTGTTATAAGAAAAATTGAATAAACTAAATTTCAGTCAAACATTTAGGCCAAAATTTATTCAGCCACATGTATTTAGTAAAAAAAAAAAAAAAAAAAAAATCGCAATAAAAAAAAAAGTGACGCTGGTAATAGGGGGTGAAAGGGTTAACTAGGGCGGTGATCAAGGGGTTAAAACTTTATAAGGGGGTACGGGGCTACCCTGGACCTAACACTAACTGCCCGTCACACTAACTGTCACACTGACACTAAATGCAGTGATCAGTAAATATATGATCACTGCATTCAGTGACAGTGTGACAGGGGGGTGGGGGGGGTGATCGCAAGGGGTTAAATGTGCCTATGTGTACTGGTGTCAGTGTAGTGTTGTGCAGACTTACTGTGACTCTTCTCTCCTCACCGCCGAGAGGAGAGCTGCATCACTTCCTCTGCCAGTGTTTACATTTTACAGGCAGAGGAAGTGACACGGCGGGGGCTCACGGGATTGGCTGGGAGCGATCACGAGGGGGCGGACAGAAAGGAACAGCCGCCCCTTCAAGACGGATCGCTCCTGCAGGTAAGCTGCCCGTCGCACGCAGCAGAGGGGGTTCCGATCGGACCCCCGAACCGCTAGAAGGCAGGGACGTACATGTACGCCCTTCTGCCTGTACGTGCCATTCTGTGGACGTACATAGGCGCATGGTGGGCGTTAAGCGGTTAAAAATGATTACAAATAGATAAAAATCAATCATATAATGTGCCTGCAGTTTCAGTTTCGTTTTTAATCTAGATTCGTGTTTCTATGAAGTACAGAGACACGCAGAACAAAAACAAACACAGGGCAGTGTTTGTTTTTAAAATAAATCCGATTGGTTCTGACACACAGTAATCGCACCTCCTTGATCAGGGACCACAGAGAGAAGCTCCCATGAGTTTTTTCATAAAGAAACAGACAGACAAGCAGGAAATGTGGAGATCAGAGAAGGATTACAGCAACTTCAAAGCAAAAATGAACAATGAGGACATGAAACCAGGATTGCAGTAAGGTAAAGGAAACTATTTAGCTAAAATAATAATAATAATAATAATAATAATAATAATAATAATCCTTTAGTGAACCTTTAACCACTTGCGGACCGTCGCATGTACATTTACGTCGGCAGAATGGCACATACAGGCACATTGGCGTACCTGTACGTCCCTGCCTAGACGTGGGTCGGGGGTCTGATCGGGACCCCCGGTACATGCGGCGGTCGGTTTGCTGTGTGAGCGATCTGGGATGAGGGGGTGGCGGTTCATTTTTGTCCGCCCCCTCCGGATCACTCCCAGCCAATGCGCGCGCTCCCCCTGCAGTGCACTTCCTCCTCCTGTGTAAACACAGGAGGAGGAAGTGATGTAATCTCTCCTCTCAGCTGTATTTTCAACCGGCGCCGAGGAGAGATTACATTGCACAGTAAGTCTGCACAACACTACACTGACACACACTACACATAGGCACATTTAACCCCCCCGATCAAACCCCCCACCCCCCTGTCACAGTGTCACTGAATGCAGTGATCATATATGTACTGATCACTGCATTTAGTGTCAGTTAGTGCGACAGGCAGTTCGTTTTAGGTTCAGGGTAGCCCCCATACCCCCCCTCTAATAAAGTTTTAACTCCTTGATCACCGCCCTAGTTAACCCTTTCACTCCCTATTGCCAGTGTCACTAAGCAATCATTTTTCTGATCGCTGTATTAGTGTCACTGTTCCCGCTAGGTAGCTATTTTTTTTTATTGCGATTTTTTTTACTAAAGACACGTGGCTGAATAAATTTTGGCCTAAACGTTTGACTAAAATTTAGTTTATTTGATTTTTCTTATAACAAAAAAGTTAAAAATATTGGCCCAGATTCAGGTACATCTGCGCATTATTGGACCGGCGTAGCGCACCGCCTTTACGTTAGACTTGCGCAATTTTGCCGCGTAATCACCCTATTCTCGTAGCTTTTGCGCAGGAAATTGCGCATACGTAACGTTTTTTCAGAGGCGTAAGGAGGAGTAATACAAATTGGGAAGGACGTGGGCGTGTTACATTGAAATGAGCCGTGACCCCATGCAAATGAAGGGCCGGCCGGCTCGCGCATGCGCGCTTGAAGGAGCGTATGCTCATAACTCGGGAGCGGCCCAATCAGTGAAATTGGAAATGGACTAGGGCAACGTTGTGAACTACGCAGACAGCATAAATAGACACACACAAACGCACTTCCTTTGCAAAAGTACATCCCTTTGTCCCTTCCCATTTAACAAAGTGCTTTTGTCCTGTTGTTCGTTGCGGTGTGTTTTGTAGTTGTCAGATTAGTGTTCTGTGTGATCAAGTGTTTGTTAGTAGATTTTTGAAAGTGGTTTTTGATAAGTGTTTGAGAGACTGTTTGTTTGATTGATATATTTGTGTTTGTTTCTTTTCCTGCTGTATTTTTGTTTTGTTTTTTGGTGACTGTTTCTTGCTCAGTAGTTTTCTCTCTGTGTGTGTGTTTTTTTTTTGATTGGTTGTGCTTGTTTGTGTGCGTGAATTTTGTTGACTGGGACTGTTTTTTTTTGGAAGGATGAGTGAGAGAAAACGCAAGCTGAATTTTACACTTGTGGAAAAACAGATTCTTGCACGGGCCATTAGCGAGTATGGGCGTTTCCTCCACGGCCCACAGAGTGCCAACACCACCCCGGCCAGGAGGAGGGAGATTTTGGATAGGATCACTGACCAGGTGAATTCAGCGGGGCAGGGGGAGACACGGACCAGGTCTGGGATTGACAAAAAAAATCAATGACCTCCGGCGTCTGGTCAAATAGAAGCTGGCCAGAATGCATGCCCATGCCAGGGGCACAGGAGGGGGCCCACCATGCCATATTAGCCTGACAGCGGAGGAGCGTGCGGTGGCCCTGACCTTTCATCGGCATGAAGTTGCGGGCCTGCCCGGCTTTGACTCAAGTCCGGAGCCCGTGGTGCCAGGTAAGTTTTATTTTTTTTTAATATCAGGTGTGTAGCATGTGTGGGGGAGGGGGTGAAAGGGAATATGTGGCAAGTGTGTGGATCCTCCAACCTGTGAATGTTTTGTGTCATCAACAGATGTGCAGGAGGGTGCAGGGCCATCTGGCCTGACCGCACAAACCCCAGGACAGCAGCCTAATGAGGCCCCCCCAACAAGGCCGGAGTCCGCGGAGGAGGTTCAAGAGGAGCAGGAGAATCATGAGGAGCAGGAGAATCATGAGGAGGAGGAGAATCATGAGGAGGAGGAGAATCATGAGGAGGAGGAGTCCATGTCAGGCACTGGACATTTGGGTTTTGAGGACTCTTCCCCTCTGCCTGGCAGCAGGCAGGCCTCCCTAAGGGGGAGCCCCCCCCCCTCCTCCCCCAACATGGCTCCCCTCACAAGGGCCTCCCCTTCTCCCCGGCCACAAGCATCAGCTGGAGGCAGGATGTCATCCCAGACCACCAGGGGGTTGGCCGATCTCCTGCCCGCCACCCTGAGAAGGGACCAGTTCCTCCAGACCCGCCATCTGGGACAGGTCAGCCAGACATTGGTGCGGATGGAGGAGAGCCTGTCCTCCATCAAGGATACGCTGGGGAACCTGGACTCCCACTCCCGGGCTTTCACAACCTGCCTAAACGAACTGCAGACGACATCAGCAGGCGTTGGGCAGGATGTGAGGGCCCTTACCCTGGCTATTCAGGCCAACACGGCAACACTTGGTGCTGCCCTGGCCTTGGAGGGCAGGCCGCCAGGTGGGCAGAGATCAGGGGCTGCTCCTCCTTCCCCGGTTTTACCCCTCCCCCATGAGTCTCCCCTGAGAAGCCGGGGCCGTGGCCGGGGGCGCCCCAGGCGTGGCTCACGCAGAGGGCACTAATTTGTTTTTCCCCATTTTTTTTTTTTTTTGTCTTTTTTTTTTTTTTTTTTTGCTGGAAATTTTTTGCTTTGGCAGGTCATTTTTTGGGGTTATTTATTTTTTGTGTTGTGAATGCTGTTTGAATGTGGGGGTGACATTCCTGCCGGAAAAGGGGTGTCACCCTCTATTTTGGTGGAGAAGGGTTCCCCAGGACCAGGGAGAAGTGATCCCCAGGTCTGTGTGAATGGTGTATGAATGTACAGTGACATAATTGGAGCCTTGGCGTGGCGTTGCTGCTCACAAGTCCAGCATGGTGGACTGGTGCCAATCCAATTTGATGAGGATGTGATGTGTATGTGCTAGGGACCACAGTGGTGTGCATGCATGCATTCTCATTGTGCCATGATTAATGTGTGTGTTTAACGTGCAAAGATGCATAATGTGAGCTGGCATGAGATGGGGTCATGAGATAGGGTACCAGTGCATATGCAGAGTCACCTTGAAGGGAAAAGACAGGAGGATGTTAGTCATGCATGTGCCACTTGTGAGGTGTGCATCACGGGAGGGGATAGTCATGCCTGACTCCCATGTCACTCACCAACCAGCCAGCTGTCCCCATACATGTTCTGTTCGAAATCTGTGGGGATGGGGCTCTGATTGGATATGTAGCTGTCATGGGTGTCATGGGTGGTGCCATGTGTTGGGCTGCTGATGTCCTCCTGCAAGGTTGTGGTCATTCCATGAGGGGTGAATCTGAAGATGCGAGACACCTCAGAATCACTCATGCCAAAGATGTCTATGCATGTGTGATATATCAAGTGAAGAGTGAGGTGCTTGTATCAGATAATAATATTGTATTAGATTAGATTAAATTGTAAATTTTATATAAGCAAATAAAAATAAAACATCTCCCGTGCCCTCCTTAGTGCCCTCCTCAGTGCCCTCCTCAGTGCCCTCATCCTTCTTTGTTCATCTAAAGTCAGTAGTATAGCTATGCGCGACGATGCCCCTGGCATGTTGGCATACAGATTGTTGTGCAACACGTGTGACTGCTGAACTCCTCACTAACAGTGTTGCTTTATCTGACAAGTAGACTTTTTTTCTCTTTTTAGACCAGCTTTTATATGCTCTAATTTTAGACAGGACATTTTGCTGTTGCGCACACTGCGTCGCCTGCGCTGCCCCAACGTTGTTTTGTGGATCCCCGTAAGTCCCTCATTAGCATATTTGACTAGCAAATCAATGGTGTGTCTAGCGCACTTTTGCGCGGAAGGATGCGCCAGTCTAACGAAATTACGCGGGATTTTTTGCGTATCTCGTTCTGGGGATGCCACGCAACGAAACGCACATTTAGACTTACACACGCGCATCTCCTGTTGCGCAGGCGTAATCGCTCTGTGAATCTGGGCCATTGTTTTTTTTCAAAAATGTTGCTCTATTTTAGTTTATAGCGCAAAAAAAAAAACGCAGGGGTGATCAAATACCACCAAAAGAAAGCTCTATTTGTGGGAAGAAAAGGACGCAAATTTTGTTTGGCGCCACATCGCACGACCGCGCAATTGTCTGTTAAAGCGACGCAGTGCCGAATTGTAGAGACCCCTTGGGTCATTTAGCAGCATATTGGTCTGGTCCTTAAGTGGTTAAAGACCAGTTACAGGCAACCTCTGCAACTGAAGTTTCATTGTCACAAATACACAGCTAAGATCTTTTTACAAACATGAGGCAAACCACTACATAGCAAAAAAAGTATACATAATCAAAATATGGAATTAATTGCACAATTAAAATATATTTGACTTTATTAGCACAAATTTCATACAGTCCTAAAAGCCCCTTAAAATTAGATCCCTGTATACCTGAATGCATACAACACAGATAAAAATAAATTAAAAAAAAACACTATAAACTAAGCATGTCACCCATATCAACAGTCCCTAATAACATTTTAGTTTATTGTGAAGCATGGAATTTACACGTAATGCCATGACCCAGGAACAAAGCCAATATAACAAAAAACAATAAAAAATATTCAGAAATAACCAAAAAAATTATAATTATGTTTAGAAGTGTCTAAAGTGTGGTATAACGAAATATAATGAATGCAAGAGGAGATTGTCAGACTGCAGGCATTCTACAAGAGATGCTAGAGATTGTGAATATGTTATAGTAGTTGGAGACTAGGTACATGCTTCAGGAGACCATAGATCAGAGCAATGTTACGTGTGATGGCTGATAATCACTGCCATTTACAACCCCTTTACAAAATCAATGCTTCCACATTCAAGATCTCTATATTGTAACTGTGCTGTCTTTGATTCTTTTCCTCAGTAGGATCCATAATGAAAAATCTAAATCAAAAAATAAATACTACAAACCAGTCCAATAAAATAATTACCGTATTTATCGGCATATAACACGCACCCCAATTTAAGTGGGACGTTTCAGTATTTTTTTTAATTTTTTTAATAAACCACTTTGAAGCAAAATAATGTTCAGTGGGCATCAATGCAGCCTGATCTGTGCCCCTCTGCAGCCTTGCTCCTCACTGCAGCCGGATTAGTGCCCATCTGCAGCCTATAAATTTACTAAAATGCAGCCTGTTCAGTGCCCATCTGCAGTCTCACCTTTGCCATCAGTGTCAGATTATCCCTGAGCCGCAATCTCCTTCCTGTGTACCCGGTGCTCCGTCACTCACAGCCACGCCTCCTGCCCCAGCTCATATGATAGACAGTACAGTGGTCCAATGCAGGGCTGTGCGTGACTTAGCGCCGGGTACACAGGAAGGAGATTGCGGCTCTATGTAATTTAGTGGCACTCACTCCTCTTCCCTCAGAGAGGGCAGGGATTGGCGTACAACATGCATCCATGATTTTCCTCTGATTTTAGAGGGGGAAAAAGTGCATGTTATATGCCGATAAATACGGTACTTTACTAGCCAGCACTTAAGTAAGGGAAACAAACTACCATCTAATGGCTTTGAGTGCCGCACAATAACTGTCAAAGGGCCACAGATTGGGCACCAGGAGTAAAAACTAATAAAAATAATTCAAGTTCTAGTAAATGAATATCCTAGAAATGCCATGTAAACCTCAAAAAGGTGAGTCCGTTACCTTTATACAGAAGAAAGGTGGTGCTTCTCCCCTGAGTCAGTCAGATTGATGTCATATCTAAGACTAGTATAGGAAACTACTAGTGTTGTGCAGCAGGGGTAGCATTGTGTGTTATTATGTATTCAAGGGGATGTACTTTTAGAGGAGGGATTTTCTTTTAAATATACAAATCATTGGAACGTTGTACTTATTAATAATGTCAAGTATATGTTATGTGTGCGTGAGGTGATTGTAGCCATATTTGTGCACTTGCGCAAGAACAACTGAGTAATCTTCATGATGTTTTTTTTTTATTTGCACCAACATCCACATTTTTAGGAAAGCTTTAAGGGCGTGTCCCCTTCAAGATGTACTAATAAAAAAATAAAAAATAAAAACAAGGAAGGAGAACAATGTTACATGTGGTCGGTGATAATCACTGCCATTACTGCCTGGACCTTGGTGAAGGGGACACACCCTGAAAGCTTGTCCTAAAAATTTGGATGTTTGTACTTACATATAATAAAAGTATCACATACAGTACTCAATTGTTCATGTTAATTGTGCAATTTCATATTTTCTTTCATTTTGATAGAACTATATATATATATATATATATATATATATATATATATATATATATATATATATAGTTCTATATATATATATATATATATATATAATACAATACAGTGCGGAAAATAAGTATTTGAACACCCTGCTATTTTGCAAGTTCTCCCACTTGGAAATCATGGAGGGGTCTGAAATTGTCATCGTAGGTGCATGTCCACTGTGAGAGACATAATCAAAAAAAAAAAATCCAGAAATCACAATGTATGAATTTTGAACTATTTATTTGTATGATACAGCTGCAAAGAAGTATTTGAACACCTGTCTATCAGCTAGAATTCTGACCCTCAAAGACCTGTTAGTCTGCCTTTAAAATGTCCACCTCCACTCCATTTATTATCCTAAATTAGATGCACCTGTTTGAGGTCATTAGCTGCATAAAGACACCTGTCCACCCCATACAATCAGTAAGAATCCAACTACTAACATGGCCAAGACCAAAGAGCTGTCCAAAGACACTAGAGACAAAATTGTACACCTCCACAAGGCTGGAAAGGGCTACGGGGAAATTGCCCAGCAGCTTGGTGAAAAAAGGTCCACTGTTGGAGCAATCATTAGAAAATGGAAGAAGCTAAACATGACTGTCAATCTCCCTCGGACTGGGGCTCCATGCAAAATCTCACCTCGTGGGGTCTCAATGATCCTAAGAAAGGTGAGAAATCAGCCCAGGACTACACGGGAGGAGCTGGTCAATGACCTGAAAAGAGCTGGGACCACCGTTTCCAAGGTTACTGTTGGTAATACACTAAGACGTCATGGTTTGAAATCATGCATGGCACGGAAGGTTCCCCTGCTTAAACCAGCACATGTCAAGGCCCGTCTTAAGTTTGCCAATGACCATTTGGATGATCCAGAGGAGTCATGGGAGAAAGTCATGTGGTCAGATGAGACCAAAATAGAACTTTTTGGTCATAATTCCACTAACCGTGTTTGGAGGAAGAAGAATGATGAGTACCATCCCAAGAACACCATCCCTACCGTGAAGCATGGGGGTGGTAGCATCATGCTTTGGGGGTGTTTTTCTGCACATGGGACAGGGCGACTGCACTGTATTAAGGAGAGGATGGCCGGGGCCATGTATTGCGAGATTTTGGGCAACAACCTCCTTCCCTCAGTTAGAGCTTTGAAGATGGGTCGAGGCTGGGTCTTCCAACATGACAATGACCCGAAGCACACAGCCAGGATAACCAAGGAGTGGCTCTGTAAGAAGCATATCAAGGTTCTGGCGTGGCCTAGCCAGTCTCTAGACCTAAACCCAATAGAGAATCTTTGGAGGGAGCTCAAACTCCGTGTTTCTCAGCGACAGCCCAGAAACCTGACTGATCTAGAGAAGATCTGTGTGGAGGAGTGGGCCAAAATCCCTCCTCCAGTGTGTGCAAACCTGGTGAAAAACTACAAGAAACGTTTGACCTCTGTAATTGCAAACAAAGGCTACTGTACCAAATATTAACATTGATTTTCTCAGGTGTTCAAATACTTATTTGCAGCTGTATCATACAAATAAATAGTTAAAAAAATCATACATTGTGATTTCTGGATATTTTTTTTTTGATTATGTCTCTCACAGTGGACATGCACCTACGATGACAATTTCAGACCCCTCCATGATTTTCAAGTGGGAGAACTTGCAAAATAGCAGGGTGTTCAAATACTTATTTTCCGCACTGCATATATATATATATATATATATATATATATATATATATATATATATATATATATATATATATATATATATATATATATATAAATTGCTATAGCTGGTTTTGTGGCAATGAATTGGTCTCGCTTACATGGTTACACTGGGCTGTGGGAGTGAAGCCGTGTGAGTTCAGCTGAACTCGCACAATTTCACTCCCGCTGGCAGTCCCGATTTCGGCCGCGATTTAAGAGACATCTGTGCAGGTTTCTGCACAGATGTCAATGTAAATCACGTCCTGAAATCGCAAAAAGTAGTACAGGAACTACTTTTTGAAATTGGTGCAGCGCCGCAGAAAATCAGCGTCGCACCGATTAGGACGGTGTCATTGCCGGCAAATGCCGCCAATTTGAGATGCGATTTTACATGTGAAATCGCATCTCAAATCGAAGCAAATCGTACCCAGTGTGAACCTGGGCTACAACAGAGAACGTGCTTAGTCAGTTTAAAGATGGCCATACAACACCGATATATCGCATCAATATTTCAGAAGGACAATTTGTTTTAGATGGATCAGGTGTCACTAAATCGCGGACCACGGTCCAGAATGAGTCACTGTCCCATCCAGGCCACCCCAGTCCCACCATTTAGGAGCCATTTCTTTCCCCCTGCCTCCGTCGCTGCCGTTATTACAACAGAGCGGAGAGCGGTAGGCAGAACAGTTGTGGACAAAGAGCAGGAGGCACAGCAGCTTTGGAGCTGCCAAAGTTAACATTTTAAGTGAATGGTTTGCAAGGATGCAACCAAAGACCACTGATCATGCAAGAACAGGATTGTGATATAAAATGAGGGGGGGGGGGGCAGTAATATGATGGACCCGAGTCATCGTAAACACATGCAATTCAGACCTCTGCTGGAAGAAATATTTTACTGACTGGACTTTGGTTCATTTTAATTCAATACCCCTGGGATAGCTCACATTTTCAATTAATAATGTATACGGTATGTTGCATCATTCAATATTTTATCAAATGATGAATCGCTTATATGTAGATCAATCACGAATACACATATGTAGAACCACTTTAAGAAAGAACATGGTAAGTGATCTGCTTCTTCAGAGCAGAAAAACGCAAGAGACCGCATTAAAGCCTAGTCAAATCCATGTAATGTATATACAGTCTCCTGTAGTGCTTTTCATCTCCGAGACTTCATTTTACAGAAAAAGAAATTCACCACAGATTCCCCTTATAGTCTTTAAAGTAAAACTAAAAAGGCAAAAATCCCTGTCAGTTTTTTTTGCCACTCATTTCCCATTGGGGAGATTTCTCTCCACTTCCCGTCTCATAGTCACAACGGGAAGTTTAGTGGAAACCCTCCAAAGCGATGGACTCTTTGGCTGCAACCAGAACTAGTGTCCCCATTTTGAAAATTTCTCCTCCGTTACTGTAGCTCTGGGGAAAACTCAAAATTGTGAATTATTCTTTCACCTTCAGTGATAACAGTAAAGGTGGACAAATAGAGCGGGTGAATCTGCTTTACCGGGGGCACAGACAGCAATAAAAACCTGACAGGTATTTTAGTCCCTCGCCACTCTATTTAAAACTAAAGAAAAGAAAAAGATTTTTCCCTTAGTTATATTTTAACTACTTTATAAGAAGATTGCAGCATGCATAGACAGGTAGTGTATGATCACATTCCTTCTCATTACCATACGCAGAGGGTTCCAGAGAACCTTTGGCATACACCCAATAGTACAGGAAGTATAGAAGACGGGGCACTGAGATGCCGCTCTTAAAATGCTGCTATGCTTAAAAAGGTTTCTGATATTATATACCGTACATTTGGTCGCTGAAAACCTCTGCATATACATAAACGTGACAAGAAAACCTATAATTGTGTTCACTATGTTAAAATCAAGATATGGCTACAATTTGGTATTGTAATAACACAACATATGAGAGCAAAAAGGTACATTCCAGGAGGATGACAGGTACCAGAGAGTAACTTATGACCTTCAAAACCAAAACTTTTTTTACCCTTGTGGTCAATGGAGATTATATATATATATATATATATATATATATATATATATATATATATATATATATATATATATATATATATATATATATATATATATATAAAAAAAATCGTGCTTCCTAACCATGTGAGGTAAATATTAATTAAGGGAATTCAATCACTAAAATTGGTAATGAACTGATATGTGACTAATAGCATATATTAATAGATTAAAAAAAAAAATTATATATATCCAATATTATAAAGCATCAGTTACTGTGTTTGCAAGCAATTTCATGCCAATTGATAAAATTAAAATATATTAATAACTGATAAATGGAAATGAAAAAAAATAAACAATAAAGTCCATAGGTGCTTGAATAATAAACGATAAATGCTGAACACCAGTGCTCTGTGCATAAATCCAAAGGCTGATGAATTAACATGTCCACAAAATGTGATAAATCCTCCACCAATCAGTAGAAATTGCTCCTTACCAACTTGCCATGATACCTTATGACAGGGATCACTAAAAGCATGTAATCAAAGTTCTCACTCCAACCACGCAGCTTAGAAAAATCCAATCTTTAAGCAATGAATCTCCTCCAACAATGGTCATAGGTCATCAGCATATGCACCCGACATGCAAGAGATAATGATAGCTCCACATAGCGCATTAAAACTTATAAAATTGTTTATTACAAATTGATGCTACACTTACAATGTACCAGAAAGAAAGAGGCCTTGAATCTGGTGTGCCGGCCGGTACACAGAATCCAGACACCCATCCTGCTGGGGGATCGTGTGGAGCTTGGAGGCGACGTCGATGTTTGCCGGCGGCCCGCAATTGTGGTGTGGAGAGGTAGAACGGGGAGATGCCTGTTTAAACAAGGCATTTCCCTGTTCTGCCTAGTGACATGACAGGGATCTACTTCTCCTCGTCATCGGGAGCAGCGATCGATGGCATTTTAGTGCTAGCCCACCCCCCCAGTTAGAATCACTCCCTAGGACACACTTAACTCCTCCTCGCCCCCCTAGTGTTTAACCCCTTCCGGTGCATTTTTATAGCACTGATCGCTGTATAAATGACAATGGTCTCAAAATAGTGTCAAAAGTGTCCGATGTGTTCGCCATAATGTCGCAAGTCCCACCATTACTAGTAAAAAATAATAAAAATGCCATAAAACCCATCCCCTATTTTGTAGACGCTATACATTCTGTGCAAACCAATCAATATACCACTAATTGCGATTTTTTTTTTTTTTTAACCAAAAATATGTAGAAGAATAATTAATCGGCCAAAACTGAGAGAAAAAAAAAAAAAAAAAAACGTGGCATATTTATCGTAGCAAAAAGTAAAAGATAGTGATTTTTTTTTTACAAAATTGTCACTCTTGTTTATAGTGCAAAAAATTTGCTAATCAAATACCACCAAAATAAAGCTATATTTGTGGAGAAACAAGGACATCAATTTTGTTTGGAATTAGTTTTTAACCACGTAAGTCCCGGACCATTTTGTAGCTAAAAGGACCTGGCCCCTTTTTGCGATACGGCACTGCGTTGCTCTAACTGACAATTGCGTGCTCGTGCGATGTGGCTCCCAAACAAAATTGACGTCCTTTTTTTCCCCACAAATAGAGCTTTCTTTTGATGGTATTTGATCACCTCAAAAAAAAAAAAAAGCAATATGTAACAGTATGGCCCGTGGGACCCAGAGGCTCTTGAAGGGTGTGGGGTACTTCTGTTTCAGCTTCACCAATGACTCTTGTGTCTAGGGTCATCTTTTGTCCACTAGGGGCATTGGATGACTGAGAAATGATATCTTGGAATACATGAGATGGGACAGTAATGATAATTTACAATGTATTGCAGGATATCTTGAAATATTACAGGTGGTTGATTCTGAACCCAACAGGTCAATAGGAGAGTGACTTATTCAATGTGGAACATAGACAGTTAAGGGGGTAATTAAGTCTGCTACTGTCATGTAAACTAGCCTTAGTCTGGCTTCTAAAGACCTTTTCATTGTGTGATGCCAACACTGTATTGTATGAATTTCTATTGATGATAAATATGTATTGTATAGCAGGTGAGAAAAGCTGGAGTCTTGATGTCTGACTTGTCAATGTAGCCAATGAGCTCATGTGGATTATATCGGTGCCAGAAAGTCTGACTAAAGATGTGTAATGGGCTCCTTGTGTCATGTTGTGGGTGGAGTTAAGCCATTGTTATTTGGTTGCTGACTGTATATAAAAAGCCCGAGTTTACCATTAAAGAATCTATCCGTTTGAACCAGAGACAGAGCTGTGCGTCTCGTTTCTGGGGAATCCTATGGATCGTGTCTGTCTGCTGGATTGTGGAGTGTTGATAAGCTATCTTGGGTTGGTGGAATGGAATATTGTAAACGGCGTTAACCCCTGACCGTTACATAATATGTTTTAATTTTGCTATAATAAAATATCCCCAAAAATATATAAATAAAAAATCCTCAGTTTAGGCCGATACATATTCTTCTACATATTCTTCTACATATTTTTGGTAAAAAAAAAAAAAAAAAAATGGCAATAAGCGTTTATTGATCGGTTTGCGCAAAAGTTATAGCATCTACAAAATAAGGCATAGTTTTATGGCATTTTAATTAATATTTTTTTTACTAGTTATAGCAGCGATCAGCGATTTTAATCGTGACTGAAACATTATGGCGAACACATTGGACACTTTTGGCACTATTTTGGGGCCATTGTCATTTTTACAGCGATCAGTGCTATAAATATGCACGGATTACTGTGAAAATGAAACTGGCAGTGAAGGGGTTAACCTGTAGGGGGCGCTGAAGGGGTTAAGTGTTTCCTAGAGAGTGATTACTACTGTGTAGGGGTGTGGCTTGACGTGCAACGTTACGGATTGTTGTTCCCTATGACAGGGAACAGAAGATCAGTGGCAGTCACACTAGGAAGAACGGGGAAAGGTTTGTTTACACTCATCTCTCCCTGTTCTTCAGCTCTGTGACCCGATCGTGGGACACCGACAGCGATCGGGTCCCGCGGGCACGGTGACGAAGCACAGGACCAGGTCGCGAGCGTGCCGCCACCAGCCCACAGCTGGGCTCTTAAAGGCGACGTACAGGTACGTGCTTGTGCCCAGCTGTGCCCTTCTGCCGATGTATTTAGGCATGAAGGGGGTCCTTAAGCGGTTAAACAGTACACAGTACACCAGGCACTGTTTAACTATTGCAAACTCTAAAAATGTACAATAAATTCAATTAATAACAAATATTGACATATCACAGTACTGCCAATTTCCTAGTCCAGATCTTCAATGTTTGTAATTAATGGCATAAACAAAGCACGATCCTGTTCCAAGTTTCCCATTGCGGAGAACTACAGTACATTAACGTCATGTAAACAATTTTAACATCTCTCCAGGACAGCGGCAGACGTACTGAACTGTGTGGAATGAGGCCAAGTCTTCCTGGGAGTGACCTTATATGGAAGCAGAATAACATTTGTGATCATTTTTCAGAAGGCCACTGGTTAGGTGGAACATATCACTGCATATTAGAGTCAAGCCTGATGACAAATTGGGGACCTTTTTAATTTTACGTGCAGCTCCCATTTCTTTAAAACAGACTAAAATGAGGTTTTGTTCTTCTGCAATCAGTCAGCAATAGATCATGATAGGAGTGATCGACTTCTGCAAGGAGAGCCTCCGTATTAGGAGAAAGGGCTAGGACACCACATCTCCATCACATAGAGCAGAGATCTCTTCAGGGGCAGACTGACAACTCATGGGGCCCCCGGGCAATAGGAGATTATGGCCCCCCCCGGGCAATAGATTATGGGGCCACGCAGTATACACACACACACACACACAGATAAGGTACTGGAGAGGCAGGGCAGTTATAATCTTGAGATTGAAAAAAAAAAAAAAAAAGAACCCACACAGATTGACATACTGTCCCTGGTTTAACTGAGGCTGGCAACCCTGATGGGGCCCCCGGCAGTGCCCGAATGAGCAGCCCGCCCCTGGATCTCTTCATTACTTTAGAGAGCGATAGCTGGACAGGGCTAACGCCATTCATTGCATGTCCCTCCACAAAATGCTTTGTTGTCAACCTAGATCGAGAAGAATGGGAGTACACTATTGGGACATTACCAGGAATGTTTCTATACTTACAGGGTTTTTACCATTACTGGTATTAAAAAATAAATTAATAAAAATTCTATATATATATATATATTATATATATATAATATTTTTTTTTTTTTTTTTTTTTTTATATAATCTTTCACACACACCATATTTTGTAGAAACTAAACTTCAAGCAAACCAATATAAGTTTATTAGGATTTTTTACCAAAAATGTGTAGCAGAAAACAAATTGACCTAAATTTATGAAGATAATTTCTTTTTTTTATTGGATATGTTTTATAGCAGAAAGTAAAAAATATATATATTTTATCAATATCTTTTGTCTTGTGCACACATACACGTCACTTCCGAGTCTAAAGGAATTCTGGTGGAACACAGCTGGTACGCACGCTGCTCATCCTGGCTTCCTAGACACAACTTATAGACCCAGTGTCTTGCAGTGTACAGTTTATGGGATAACGTTACCAGCACCTTATGTTAGTGTCAGGACCTGGGCTTGAACCTGGGACCTCTTCTTTATCTGGCATTGATTTTTCCCACTGAGCTATCTGGGATGCTGGACAGTTCCCTGCCTGATCTGCTGGATAAACCTATATGCAGGCCCGTTGCAACAGGACAGGCAAAAACAAACAATTGCTTGGGGCCCCAGGCTGGCCTGGGGCCCCCAACTTCACCTTCCCAGGTTATAGCGTGGCCAAGCTCTTCTTCCTTCCTTCCTCCTGGAGTCCTGTCAGTCAGGCCAGGTACCGCGTGTGGCACAGGAGATTCAGTTTCCTGTTCCCAGCCGGACTGACAGGAAGTGCACACTGATTGCTCACTTCCTGTCAGTCCGGCCAGGAACACAGGATACTGAATCTCCTGTACCGCGCAGAACCCAGCATGGCCCGGGGACTATCCGATAGAGGACTGGGGACCCACAATGATAAAACACCAGTAGGCAGTAGGAAGAGGAGCTTGGCCACGCTACAGCGGCAGCCTACAAGGAAGAAGGCAGGTGAGAATAGAAAAACATAGGGACTAGGGAGGGGGGAGGAGTAAGAACATGGGTGTAAAAAATGAGTGTAGCGCTAACATAGGCTTTGCGTGCTGGGGGTGCTTAGGGGGGCCCCCCATTTTGCTTGGGCCCCCAAAATCCTTCAAACGGCCCTGCCTATATGATCCATTAGACTACTCTGCTTGTTGTCTTGATTGCAGCTGAACCTTGAACCCCTTGCTCCTCCCATGAACTTCTTATAAAAGCCTTGTCTCAGCACTTCCTATTTGCCAGGTTATTGTGCCATTCCTGCCAGTGCCTTGCCGTTGTTGTGCCTGCTGCCATTTGTACCTGCAACCACCTGCGTTTGACCTTCTGCCTTTTCTTGGACTACTCAACTGCCTCATCCCAATCTGTAAACACCCATGTTTGACCTTCGACCTGTTTGACTATTCTGCTTGATCCCAACCTGCAGCCATGATCCCTTGGCTTGTTTACTGACCACGCTGCTGTTTCATCCTTGTCTGCTTATCCGCTACTGGACCCCGGTGGGAAAAAAAAACCTGAGGACCGCGACCTGGAACTAGCTTGCAGCTAAATCCATCTCCACCATCAGGAGCTCTGGTGAACACCAGCTAGTACTTAGACTCCGCACCTCAGATGAGCCTGTGTCATCTGCCAGAAGTGACTGCCTGTATACCTGTCCTGCCATTGCTATTGCTACTGGTCTTCAAGCCCGACGCCTGATCGTGACAGTTAGACTGCCGAGTTACCTTTAGTTATTTTTAATAAAAACGTTTTGCTACTACACTATCTGAGCCCTTATGTCTTCCTTATGAGGCTTGATCGCTGTGGACCAAACAGCAATAGACCAGCTGTCATCTAGCATTCGGCTAGCACAGAATACCTTAGCGGGAAGGCTGGAGGCGATCTGATCCTGAGAGACAACAGGAGTTCAGCTGCTTATATAATCTATGCCATTTACCCCTGCAGGGGTAGTGGTAGCTGGCAAGTGGGGACCCATAAGGAGGAGCACGAAAGTCACAAAGTCACCCGATTAATCTATGCCAACAGTTCACACAAGTCACTTTGGAGCACATCGCCTTATATGAATGAATAACATTCTCTGTGGACGTTTTGATTTTTTTGCTAATCATGTTTGTAGTGGATTGAGAACATTTATTAACCTGTTAGCACGTGGCTTATGGTTTATTATATACACATCTGCACTTAGTGTATTTATATCATCTCTCTTTTGTACTATTTCACAGGATTTCTATCTGCCTCTTGATAGGAGGCAGAGACTTAAAGGGTCACTGAAGGAAATTTTTTTTTAGCTAAATAGCTTCCTTTACCTTACTGCAGTGCTGTTTTCATGTCCTCATTGTTCATTTTTGCTTTGATGTTGCTGTAATTCTGCTCTGATCCACACTTCCTGGTTGTCTGTTTCCTTATAAACCACAGTGCTGGGAGCTTTCTCACTGAGGTCACTAATCAAGGAGGTGTGATTACTGTGTGTAAACTGAAACTGGGTTGGTGCTGAGGGGTTTTAGACAAACCATCACTGCCCTCTATTGGCTCTCTGGCTCTGTACATCAGAGAGACAGGAAATAACAGCAAAAACTAAACTTGAACTGTAGGTTGATTATATGATTGATTTTTATCTATTTTTAATCATTTTTAAAAGGAATCGGTTAACTTTTATGTCTCTATACCCTGTAAACAGTCATTTCAGCCCAAAAAAATGTTTCCTTTAGTGACCATTTAATTACATGTTGGATTATTAATATTTTTACTCACATTCCTATGGAATATACTATTTCCGTATGGCGGGTCAAGATCCTACAAGGTAAAATGACCGCACCAGCCAGGAAGTCACTGGCTGCAAAAAGTGCCCAGAGGCGATTCAGTTTGCATGTGTAGTGCTATACAAGTCATTCATTCATAGAAGTAGTCACTTATCTATTTAATATATTTTTTTTTACTCATTTGCACAAGTGCATCGTGGGAGCTATACCCCTATGTAACCTAGGTAGCGCCACTTACCCCATTCTCTTTACCATAAAAAACCCAGTGGTGATCAAATACCACCAAAAGAGCTCTATTTGTGGGAAAAAAAAGGAAGAAGATAAATCCTGTGTAAGAATATTAAACTGTAAATTTTGTTTGTGAACAGTGCTGCATGACAGCGTAATTGTCAGTTAGTTTAAGTAACGCAGAGCCAAATACTCTAAAAATAGCCTGGTAATGAAATAATGGGGGGGGGGGGGGGTAAACCTTCCGGAGGTCAGGTGGTTAAATGTGCAGAGAATATGGCCTGAGACCATTCACCCAATTCGTACAATACAAAATTTAAAAATGCATTTTTTTTGTTAAGGGTGAGAAGCTATGTGAATTTTATTTTTAATTGTTTTATATATACACACACACACACACACACATCTTAAAGCTTCTATCTTTTGAAAAATAGTTTTAAACTTGCCATCAATTTATAGAAAGTATTTATACTGCTTTTTGATCCTCCAAGATCATTGACGATGACCAGATTTTATACTCTGGATCACCAAAAAACATCCCTAGAATTTTGGCAGGCTGTTTTTTTTTTTTTATTAAAGTGGAAGTAAACCCTTCTATCATTTTCAGCCAAGGAAGCTGCCATCTTGGCCTATGTTTAATCTTCAACTGCCGTGGTGCTGCACATGTGATCAGTTATGACACCAGCCATTGGATGGTTTGACAGTTTGGTTGAGAGCACAACCAATGTGACAGTTGGCAATCCCGGCATGCCGGAAATTTAACTGCTTTTTGAAACTGTTAAATCGATGGGTTTACTTCTGCTTTAAATAAAAAATTACATGAATTCCTTACTGGTATTTGTTCAGAAATCCTTTTCAAAGAAAATGCAACTATTCCCAGATAAATATCTATAGCTGCAACCACAGATTTAACCAGCAGGTGGGAGGGGGATCTACTCCAATGTCACGGCCATGGCAGGCAGCCCAGTACTCCAGGTGTACAGATCCCATGGCTGGAGACAAACGTCATTGTGTGATCCAACTGCCTGGCAGGAACTGAAATATCAGATTCAGATAGAGGAAGCATTAACACTCTTTTCAGCCTTATAAACATTTCTCTTGCTATATTAGGCCTCATGCACACTGGTTTATCGTAACTATTTAACCAGTTTAGCAGTGTTTGGGCATTTAACCACTTCAGCCCCTGGAAGAATATACCCCCTTCCTTACCAGAGCACTTTTTTGCATGGCTTTAACTGACAATTGTGTTGTTGCACCCAAAACAAAAATTTACTTCCTTTTTTTCCACACAAATAGAGCTTGCTTTTGGTGGCATTTGATCACCTCTGCGGTTTTTATTTTTTGCGCTATAAACAAAAAAAAGAGTGACAATTTAAAAAAAAAAAAAAAATAATAATAATAAAAAAAAAAAAAAACACACAATATCTTACTTTTTGCTACAATAAATATCCCCCATTTTTTTTCCAAAAAACAAACATTGTTTTTCCCTCAGTTTAGGCCGATATGTATTCTTATACATATTTTTTTTATTTTTGTTTTACTAAAAACACAATAAATGTATATTGATTGGTTTGTGCAAAAGTTATAGGGGCAGATTCACAGAGAATTAGATTCTCGTAGAGTATCAGAAATACACTACGCTGCCGTTTTTTACCTGGCTCTACGTGGAATCCAGGTAGATTTTGTCCAGTAAACGACGGCGGCGTAGTGCATTTCTCCCGTCGCAATCCATCTGCGCGAGTAGGGGGCGTGAAGCATTTAAAATAGGCGCGTTCCCGCGGCGATCGAACTGCGCATGCTCCGTTCGCAAATTTCCCGCCGTGCATTGCGCGAAAACACGTCGTCACGTCGTAGTAGCGTCGTTTACGTACATTCCTATTCCCGAACGAGTTACGTTAAAAAAGAAAAAATATTTTCAAATCGACGCGGGAACGACAGCCATACTTTACATGGGTTACGCACTGTTAGACCAGCAAAAAGCTCCTCTAACATTACGTAGCCAAAAAATGACGTAGGCGATTGCGAGGGACACTCGTACCTTCGTGGATCGCCGTAAAAAGTCATTTGCATATCCCGACGCATGAAAACGACGCAAACTCCTCCCAGCGGCCGCAAAAATATCGCAGTGTAGATCCGAAGGCTTACGAGGACGTAAGCCTCTCGGATCGAAGCCCGAAGCCGCCGTATCATGGTTTGAGGATTCAAACTAGTGATACGGCGCGCAAAATTTGAAATTACTCCTGTCTAACACCAGTTAGACAGGCGTAATTGCTCTGTGAATCTGGGCCATAGCGTCTACAAAATAGGGGATAGTTTTATGGCATTTTTATTATGTTTTTTTTTTTACTACTAATCCGCGATTTTTATTGGGATTGCGACATTATGGCGAACACATCGGACACTTTTGACACAAATTTTGCGACCATAGTGCATTTTTATAGCACTGATCACTGTATAAATGACAGATTACAGTGTAAATGACACTGGCGGGGAAGGGGTTAAACACTAGGGGGCGATGAAGGGGCTAAGTGTGTCCGAGGGAGTGATTCTAACTGTGGGGGGGGCTGGGCTACAAGTGACATGACAGTAATCACTGCTCCCAATGACAGGGAGCAGTAGATAACTGTACTGTCACTAGTGAGAACAGGGAATTGCCTCTCTGTGAGACGATCGTGGGCACACGGCGGACAGTGTCTGCGGGACCCGTGGGCACACTCACTGAGCGTGCGACAGTACAAGTGCATTGTCTTGCGCATTTAGACACTTATTTTTTTCTGCCTTTTAAAAAGCCTATGTGTGCATGGACACAGGAGGAAAACATGCAGGAGTTTAGAGGCAGAAACTAAAAAAAAAAAAAAAAAAACGCCAGACGCCCCCAGGAGCAGCTGCAAAAACATCCAGTGTGCCTGAGGCCCAAGACCTGCCAGATCTGTAGGTAATATACCAAATTTATACAAGTGTATTAAATATGCTGGTATACTAGGCAAGGCTTTCAGAAGAAAGGAACCTGGAAAAAAATCACTTCAGTTACGTTCCTTCTCTTAAAAAGTGACGAGGAGAAGTGTAAACATTCTCTCACAAGCCAGGGATATGAGTCAGAGATATTTCCTGTACAGAGAGTGAGGTAACTGGCGAGAGAAGTAGATGTGCCGAACAGAACGATGATATGTGCAGCTAGACTTAGGTGGGGCATTTCCTGCCTCACACGTCTGTGGAGGGAATATTATAGTACATCTCCAGCCAAATATAAATAAATAGCTCATCAAAAAACAAAACTAGTTTTTGCTGTATAATTGGTCTTCAATACAGAGATTTCCTCCTGCGATCATTTCTTTTCTGCTGCTGTATATCCTCAGTCTGATGGACAGCATCATAAAGAAGCACCAACACCTACAGTCTTCTCTACTTGAAGCGAAACTTCAATCATTTTTTTCATCTTTGCATCTATTAAATTTTGTCATTGGCTTTTTAACTTTGTGTAGCGCTACTCCCGGAGGAGCTGCTGGATCGTTTTGGGTGGCACATTTACCTTATGGCTCTCCGAATTTCTAAGGGTGAATGGTGCATATAGCAGTAGTAAAGGAATATCCGCAACAGGTGTCTTTTGCTGTGCTCTTTATTACCCAGCCGGGTAAAAACAATGAACTGGTGATAAAAGGATAGAGTTGAAGGAAGAAGGAGAACAGCAGATTCAGGCGTAGTATTTGGAAACAGTCCTGCTCTTATATGAACACTTTCTGCACCACTCCTGCCTGAGTGGGAATAGCGTACACGGACAGGCCTCTCTCACTGACCTGGCAGCCGGAGTATCACTCAAACTTTTTTCCGGGAAAAGTCTCTGCCACAGACCCTCCTGGTGCACAGGCCTTCACTGATTGCAATTACGGAGACAATCCTCCTTGAAGAATTACGCCTGGATCTCCTTCTGATTGTCGCCCAGGTACCAACTGACAGGTGATCAATCCTTCAGTGTCTGGCTATCTTGACCCCCGGTGGTTTGTCGTAATACTTTTGGATCGCCAGCCTCTCATTGGCTCTCTGCAGATGGACTCCCCACCGAACAGCTATACTGCTTGGGATCTTTAAGAAATCGATCACTGGGTCCCCGCCACTGCTCAAACGCTCTGGACCAACAGGGTCCCAGAACACCGCATGGCACGCACGTCCCCGGTAGGCCATAACGCCAGGGTGTCGCGATGTGGCCACCCTAAAAGGTGGGTGCCACACTGGACGAAGAAGACCCAGACTCAATGGCATCTGGCCCAAAAATACCCTCTCCCTGCATGCCCAGCGAGGAAACTCCCTCCTGATTTAGGTGCTTTTTCCCAGCAGCCAGTCTCGACTCCATTGCTGCCACCTATCATCCTGGGGTGCAACATCACCCCAGTAACGACAGAATGAGCCCGCAACACAGCCAAGCTGAGACAGAGATGCTGTTTTAAACATAACAATTTGGATAACAGTCTACTAATACTCTGATCACCCTATAAAAATTTCAATAGCACCGGTACTTGGAAGTAACCCGGCGCTACATATGGATAGTAAAAGATTTATCTGCCAGTAAATACCTTATACAGCCCACTTCCTGTTTCTTGTCTGGTAAAAAGCTTAGGCTTATGGACATGCACAGCTTGCCAGGAAAAGGGCTGCAGAGCTGGAGGTGTGTGTCTGTGTAAATCCAGGAAGTGAACAGGCAGCAGCTTCAGCTGCCCACAGTTCAAATGGCTGCCACCGGATTTAGTAGAGAAAGATTTCTGCAGCATATTTGGCAAGTACAGAATCACAGTACTGTATATATATAAAATAATATGCAAAGTGGTTGGAGGGAAGCTTCAGAATGGCAAAGATGTTTTTATTACAAATGATGTGAGCAGACTGTGGTGCCTCTAAGAACACTACAGCTGAACTGTTGACAGAATAAAAAAACAATTTATAAGATTAGAGCGAAAACAAACAATGAGGACATGAAACCAGGACTGCAGTAAGGTAAAGGAAGCTATTTAGCTTAAAAATAAAATAAAAAATTTCCTTTAGTGACCATTTAAGCTTTTATTGCTGTATATGCCTTCCTGTCCCATTGATGACCACACCCTGCATTTATTGCAAACGTGTTACAGGGACAGGAAGGGTGGGAAAATGTCCCCAATGTGGTCACAAATTGTACTACTTCAGCGTGATTCTAAAGCCACAGATCACCGATTTTTGCACCTCCGAATTCAATGCAGCTTGTGACTTAGTCTAAAGTGATTGTAAAGTCTCGATTTTTTTTTTTCCCCCTTTTAAAAAAATAGACATGTTATACTTGCCTCCTTGGTGCATTGGATTTGCACAGAGCAGCCTAGATCCTTCTCTTCTCTGTGCCTCTTCGGTGCTCCTGGCCCCTCCCTCCTGGTGAGTGCCCCCACAGCAAGCAGCTTGCTACGGGGGCACCCAAGACGAACTGCAGCTCCTTGTGTCCATTCAGACACAGAGCTGCGGTTTTGCCCTGCCCTCTCTCTTCGATTGGCTAACTGACTTTGATTGACAGCAGTGGGAGCCAATGACTCAGACTCCCGGACAGCCAAGATACTTGTGGACATCACCGAACAGAAATGGGGCTCAGGTAAGTATTAGGGGGGCTGCTGCACACTGAAGGCTTTTTCTCTTAAGGCCTAATGCACACTGGACGTTATAAAAACACCAGTAGCTTTGCAGCGAGTTTTTCAACATTTTTGCAATAAATGTTTTTCAGCGTTAGCATTGCGTTTTGTTTTTTTTACAGCCAAAAACGATTAATAACAGCCTATGTGTGCATGGACACATAGGATAACATGCTGAAGAGTTTATCGACTATAGGAAAAAATGTCTGAAGCCAGCAGCTGTAAAAACATCCAGTGTGCATGAGGCCTAATGCATAGAATGTATGAGGCTGGGTTCACACTGGTCCGACAAACGCTCTGACATTGGGAGCTCATGACGCATGACGTTGGATCAAAGTCGTATCCTTGTCCTAACAATCCGACTTGTGACATCTGACATGTGATTACAGCAGCAGTAAAAAGGAATTTATCTCACACTGGGATTGTTTTGATTGGTCAAAGGACAAGTCAGACTATCACAAAGTTGGATCAAAGTAGTATCCTGTTCATTCAAGTCTGATGGATGTAGGACCGATGTCACAGAGCAAAGTAGGATGAAAGTCATATGACTGTGGTGTTGTTGTATCAGTGTGAACCCAGCCTCAAGATGTAAAGTCAGAAGGTTTTTTAACCCCTTAAACAGAGGTTCAAGCAAGTTGCAATAAAAAAAAAAAAAAAAAAAAAGAAGTAGTGCAGGAACCTTTTTCAAAGTTCCTGCGACATGGCAATTTTAACAGTTCCATCACTGGCAATGGGGTGCAAATTGTCATGCATTTTGGAACTATAAAACTGCATGAGAAATTGCACCAGTTTGAAGAAGGTTTTTTTTTTGTGCAGTGGTGTGCAGAAACAAAACACCTAAATGTATAAAAAAAGTGCACTAAAAGGGTGTGTCTCATGTCCACTCCCTGAAGGAGTAGGACCTTACCTTGACCCCCAGGCGCACAAGACTACTGACTGGGGCAAGGCTCAACTTGGTCCACCTAGCCAAATGACCTGGTGGACCTCTCTCCTCATGGTCAGCGGAAGCAGACCAATGAGTAATAAGTGAGGGGCTCTACTGAAGAGACCTCCTGGTTCAGGGGAGGAAGGATCCCAATTGCCACACATCTTCCCCCTAGATTTCAGGGTAAGCCTGAGGATCCACTTTCTCCAGTGAGAAAAGAAAACAAAAAGCAAAAGTGTAAGTGACAAACATAAATGAAAAAAGAAGAAAAAAAATGTAATCAAATTAAATAGGTGCACTGGCTAGGCCCTGAGGCCTGGTAACAAAAATTGCACCAGACCAAAGGGGGGCAGTGCAGAAAAAGCAGAAGTTCCATGGGCATGTGTTCAACTCTCACAGTGGGTTTCCAACACCTAAGTGATACTAAGAGCACCCTGGGACAACCAACTCCCAGGGGGCACAGCAACGCAGATTCTCTGCCTTCCCAGCAAAGGACAAACAATGTAGACCCATTAAAATCAGGAGGCACTGGGCTTCCAGGGGGAATTGCTCTTGTTCCCCACATACCATGGGTACCCCGATTTCGGTTTCAGCTAGTAGTAGCCTTCAGAACACCCATCATACAGCAGGGAGACTATAGAGCCAGCCATTCCTACCAAACTTGATCATAGCCAAATGGCCAAGAAGTAATCCTTCTTGGAAATTTGTCACAGGAACAATTGTCCTCATTGGAGGATTTCCTTTCTATTCATGTTCTGATAGCAACTCAAAGTTTTGATTGTAAGATATAGAAGATAGAGAGAATGAATCTCCATGGGGGTGGGGACAAAGACACCTGAAAAAAAAAAAAAAAAACCTGAGGGTCGTTGTAACGTAGGTCAACTTTGTGAAATTTAGGATTTCCAACCCAGATGCAGTGTGTAACAAAGTCAACTTATTTGCTTAATTTGGTTTGTAAATTCTGGTGTCCCCCACAGGGGGTAGGAGATGAGGCTGCAACCAGCAGGTAGCAAATACGTTATTGTATCGGGATAGAGCTAGACACCTCGGTTCCAACAGCTTGAAGCTGAGATCTCTGGTAGAATTCAAAGTACCAGATAACAAGAGAGTGTCAGACTGTTCAGAGCTTACTTCAGTGATGGACAGAGGAGCTTGTGGCTGCAGGTCTCATTAGGAGAAAGCTAGAAGTTGCATGGAACTGCGGAAACAGACATTGGTATTGGTTGTGCTTTGCTACCTGCACTGCTGGGATTTCTAGTTCGGTATTGTATATGTGGCTTTCTAGACACTGGGACTCTGCTCTTCCTTCAGCCACAGACTATGTGGTCCTGAAGCTGTAGCCAGGACGCCGAACCCTCCAAGAAGCTCGGATGGGTTTGTAAAGGACCTCCTTTTCTCTGCCTGGACTTCCTCTGCTGAGTCTAATGGTTGATGGGACCCTAAAAGCTTTTTGTACCAGTTCTCTGCATGACCCAGTTTGCCTGGAATGTGGCCCTGGACTTAACACCTGCTGTACTGGATTGCGGTATGTTACTCTCTGTGCCCAGATTGTGGCCAATAACCCCTGCTGTACCAGACCATGGCATTCTACTTCCTGTGCCCGGACTCTGGATTAAGTCATTGCTGTACCAGGATGTTACCAGCCCCTGATGTGCCGGTATTGTGGCCCTGAACTTAACCCATGTTGTACCAGATTGCAGACTGTTACCTTACAATCCTGGACATAACCCTTTCTGTACCATAATGGGGCCTGCTACTCACTGTGTCCGATTTGCTGCCCTGTGCCTCTGGACTAATCACCTGATGTGCCCTATTGTCACCCTGTTATATTTCTGCCTGTTCCTCACTGCCCCATAGCCTTCCCCTTGTCTGACTCCCTGCTTTTCCAGCCTGCCCCAAAGAACTCCTTGGCCAGGGGCCCCAAGACCACACATGGTCTCCATGTGTTCTGTTCCACCTACACCATTTTTTTTTTTTTTCATTTTTATGGCTTTCCTTTATTTTCACCTACTGAACAAGCCAGTAAGTTATTTTAACGTCCTTTAAACAGACCAATCTGTCCAGCGAAAGTGTCAGCTAAACAAACCATTTAACATTGACAGGTGTTGTTCTGCCTCTCCAATCAAAGCATTGAAAGTGTGATCTCTGTAACCTAAAGTTGTGATGAGATATCGATAACTCAATCTTAGCTGAATTAGCAGACAGTGACTCAATCAAGATAAACTATTGCAGCTTCCAAATTTAAGAATCTGTACACTGTAATAGATAAAAAAAAAAATGTTTGGATCCAATACACGTTAAGTAGAAGGCAGAAAGAGTCTTTCTAAAGACCAAGACCATTCGTTTTGACAGTCTATGCCAGACCATACATGAGCCAGGATCAACCTTTCAGACACATACTGAAAGCGCCCTACTGTAACAAGCACTAGCTGCATGGGCTGAAACAACATATTTCTTGGCATTCTATCACACATTTTGCGACTAAACATGTTCGCTTTCCCTTTCTTCTTCTTACTGCCAATTGCTTGGAAGCTATTCCTGCTCAACAGATGTAGACCTTGCTCCCTGTGCGAGTATTATACGCAAAGCACCTTAAAAACGTACATTTTTTTTTATATGTTGCAACAAATTAGACAAATGGAAAGCTGAACTCCAGACACACATATATATAAAAAAAAACATAAAGAATGTTATTATATTATTAAATGCATTTTGAATTCAAGCAGTGCAAGTACCGCAATTTGTCTTGGTATTAAACCTTTTGTAGTCCACTATACAGCAGAGCTCAGAGAAGAGAGAAGTAGCACACCATAGCAATAAAGCATGCTGATAAGAGATGAGAGTAGATTGACAAAATGATGAGCGTATCCATGTGCTGCATCCCCTGTTACTGCCCAGGAACATGGTGGGGGTGAAGAGGAGACCTGTATCCCCTACCCACCAAACAGGACTGTGCTGACTTGTAGTAGTGTTGTAATCTTGGAATTGGATGGAAATTCAAATCACTCTGCCTATAAATCTACTTCCATTAGAGCTGCAAGATTCTGGATAAAATGAGAAGCTTAGAATTAAGATCACGATTCTCTGAGTAACCTCACCTTTCACAGTATACAAACAAATTGGGCTAACTTTACTGGTTTCATTGAAGTGTAGTTTTTCCTAAAACATTGGCTTTTGAAAGACCGCTGAGCAAATACAGTGCGACATAAAATATTGCAACAATCTCCATTTTATTCTCTAGCTTTTCTCCTAAAAAAATATATATATATTTAAAGGGGTTGTAAAGGAATTTTTTTTTTTCATAATAAGCATCCTTTACCTGCAGACATTCCTCTTTTCACTTCCTCATTGTTCGTTTTTGCTCCGAAGTTGCTCTATTTTTTCTCTAATTCTGTTCACTTCCTGCTTGTCTGATTTTACTGACCACCGTGAAGGGAGACTTTACTGCGGTGGTCAGTAACGTGCTCGCCACCCCTTCTGGGAACTACATCTGTGTGGCAGGATGCTCTCTACGTGTTGGAGACTTCAAGGAAGTGTAAATAACTGGGCGTGCCGCAATTCATACTGGGAAATGTAGTTCTTACATGAACGAGCCCTGCAAACCAGGAAGTGAATGAGAGAACAGAAACTAGAACACCGGAGGTGATATAGATGAAGGAATTTAAATAGGTATTTACTTGTTTTTTTTAACAGAATCATTACACTATTCTGTCCGTCTACCTTGCAGACATTAATTTTAGGCAAAACATTTGTTTCCTTTACAACTCCTTTAATGTTTGGGGGTTCCAAGTAATTTTCTAGCAAAAAAAAAAATACAGATTGTTTTTTAAAGTGTCCTTAAACATTTTTTCAAAATGTTGGCAACCATGCAGATGTATACATGTAGTAAGGGAGTATGTTGAAAAAGAAATTCAGTTCCCACTCCTTGAAATTTGTTCTTTTATTATATAAACTCAAAAGTTCTGGTTTGACTTGAATGCCTGTCGTAAATGCCGATTGGATTTGGTGGGATACAATAATTTGCCACTTGGCTAGGTGCTCCGTTTATCGAACAAGGTTGTTCGTGGCCAACTAGAAAAGATAACTTGATGCAAAAAAGGCTGCACAATCTGTGGAGTTCAGAGGATTGGGGGAAACGTAAAGGACTAATCTGTGGGAGGATTGCAGTGTATAGCCCATGACAGCCAAACATGTGAGACTAATCATTTCCATAACCCCATTACCAGGGCTAGGAGGTCATTCTACAGTTTCTCAATACATTCTTCTATGTATGACTCACAGCAAAAAGAAGAGAGCATGGAATGCACTGGCTAAATGCAGCTTCCAGACAAATGGGATGCACCAAGTTTTGACATCCAAATGTACCAAGGTTGTAAGCTGGATGACATTTATAAAACCAGATTCACACTTAGTAATAGGTGTTGAAATACGCGTTTTTACATGCATTACTGCAGGGCATGCTAACAAAGTGTAGTTGTGTTGTTTTGCATGCCTATCCTTTTCTGAAATGTAGTTCATTTCTCTCCCACACCATTCTGGAATCGACCATGTGAAGGGTGCGGCAACGACTTCCGACTGATCACAGTGCGGCATGGATGAAATGTGTCTCCAATATACCGAAAAGCATATTTTCAAAGCTTGATTTTTGTGCAATCACATTGAAAAGCGATGGTTCAGCACCGGGCAGAGACCCTTCCTCGGCCATTCTTGGATCAGAAGACTAGCTACACCGAGTCACTAATTCTTTGTAAAGTAAAAAAAGATCCCATATATTTAGTGCAACTGCGGATTTACTAGTTTGCTTGGAGTTCAACTATAATTTACTGATTGGAATGGTTTGCTCATTGACCTTCACATAGATGGCCAAATCAAGGGGTTGAGCTAATTTTTACTGCCCCCCTTCCTTCCCCACAACTGCCCACCTAAAAAATAACAAACAGCCTGAGGGGGCAACACATGGCAAATGTATTGCAGCTTGTTGAGTTGACAGAGCAATGTATATTAAACGTATTCATTCAAGTTAATAGGGATGCGCCGCCAAAAAGGTTGACTTGTGTTTGATGGAGCAGCCCCACCAGTTTAAATTGGATTGGATTTAAATCAAGACAATTTAAAGCCCTAGTAAAAAGGCTTAATTTAAATTAACTCAATTTAAATCATAATTTTTAAACAGCAACTGTCATCTTTGTAATCAGAGTCCTCCCGACCCTACCAAGAACAAGGCCTGAGGTGTGCCTTGGCCTGCCTGTACGGTATACCTGAAAAGAGGGCATACCCTGTAAGCAAATGCTGTAAGAAAACCTGAAAAAAGGAGGGCCGGGAGGGTGGGAACAAACAACCAGCCGACGCAAGCGAGGAGGAGGAGGCGGACTATGAAGCCCCGGACTCCTCCCACAAATACAGGCCGGCCTACGGCCAGCCTTCCTACATGTCCTGCAGCAGCTCCTCCTCTGACGCGCTGTTGATTCACTGACAGTCGCATTCACTTTAATGGGACAGCTGGTGATGCGGCAGCGACAACAAGGTGAAGGACATGGTGGCAGAAAGCGAGTGGATGCCCGCTAACATGTGCTGCCATGATGGATCTGAAATGACAGGTGCTCTTTAAATGCAAGGACTTATTCTTGCTGGTAGTTAGAATCTTTTAAGCAGAGTTCTACCCAAAAATGGAACTTCTGCTTTTCAGAACCCTCCCCCGACAGGTGTCAAATGTGTATAATACAAGTATTTGCAACCACTTCCGGGACCGACTCCCACCGGAGTCACTCCACTCCCCCCCCCCCTCCCCGTGCCTTCTGGGAAACACACTGGTCCCAGGAGACAGCAGGGACCATTGGAAAAGCGCTGGGCTACTCGCGCATGAAAAGTAGGGAACCGGGCAGTGAAGCCGTAAGGCTTCACTTCCTGATTCCCTCACCGAGGATGGCGGCGGGGGCAGCAGAGAGACAAGCAATTGCTCGTCTTCTGCTGCCAATATCACGGTGGTGCGCTGGATAGGTAAGTGTCCATTTATTAAAAGTCAGCAGCTGCAGTATTTGTAGCTGCTGGCTTTAATTTTTTTTTTTTTTTTTCGCAGGACCTCTACTTTAATATTTGCAAACAAAATAAAGGTTTCCTTTTTAGAATAATAAGCTGTCAGGTTAGTAAATATTCCTAAACTGGATCTCTTTCACGGCCTGCTGCCATTTTGCTCCTTAAGGGAGGAATAAACCACTTCAATCTATGTGTAGGAAGACCATAAGGTTTATAATGTCGTAGATCACGGAACTTAGTCTGCAGTGGGAGCCGGCAAGCCAGGTAACCACCCCCCCACCCCAAAAAAGTGGAGGCGGGGGGAGGGTGCAAACAAGCAGAGCTTCCCCTTTTGGGTGGGGCTCTGCTTTAAGCATAAAAAGCCTGCAGCTCTGCACTGCAACCATGTGCATTACACAAAGTTGCAGCAAGATTGAGTTAAAGACTTGGTGCAGACCCATTCAGTTAAAGGGGCCGTATGGGCAGTGGTACTGCCTGCTGAATAAATACTACAGGACTCGGCAGTGAATTATGGGTATGCAGGCTGATTGATGGCTAGTTGGTGTCCACAATACACAAAAGCTTATCATTTTGCTTTAGGTATTTGAACGTCAAAGATGACAGACCACAACCTAACCATTCTGCATGTACACACGTGTACAGTGGAGTGGAGGTATAATCACAGACCACATACATGTACCACAACCATTGTTCTGCCCGCTTTGGCCGAAAACACTTGTTCTGAGGATAACTCAAAACCACAATCTTCTTACACTAGTTTGGCAGAAAACTGCAATCATTATTCTACAGAGTTGGTGAACAATACATTTCATGAGATAATGAGCACTAATGAAAACCGTCTGCCGAGAACACTAGCAAGGCCAAAGCTACTGGCCTCGCTTAAAGCTGGCAAACATTGAAGTATACAGACTCTGCACATAGTGTAAATGGGAACTGTCCAAGGATTTATATTTACATCTAGGGTTGTACCGATACCAGTATTGGTATCAAGACCAATACCCAAATAGAATACTTTGCGCGCCGCCGTCGCCGACC
This sequence comes from Rana kukunoris, assembly GCA_029574335.1. Classification (NCBI taxonomy): domain Eukaryota; kingdom Metazoa; phylum Chordata; class Amphibia; order Anura; family Ranidae; genus Rana; species Rana kukunoris. The sequence continues at coordinate 79,513,953 of CM056058.1, read as the reverse complement.
CCGCCGCCGTATATATACAAAGCCGCCGCCGAACATTACACGCACCTTTCGTTTTTCAATAGCCGTTTTCCCTATCGCGCGCCCTGTGTAAAGGACACTCCCCCTTGCTAGCGATCGGACGGATCTGTCCAATCCCGAGCAAGAAGGAGTGTCCTTTACACAGGGCGCGCGATAGGGAAAACAGCTATTGAAAAACGAAAGGTGCGTGTAATGTTCGCGGCGGCAGCTTTGTATATACGGCGGCATCATCATCATCATCAGGTAGGGGGGACATCATGGCTACTGTATTGGGGGGGACGGACATCATGGCTGCTGTATGGGGGGGACGGACGGGACATCATGGCTGCTGTATGGGGGGGACGGACGGGACATCATGGCTGCTGTATGGGGGGGGGGGCAGGCATGATGGCTGCTGTATGGGGGGGGGGGCGGACATGATGGCTGCTGTATGGGGGGGGGGGCGGACATGATGGCTGCTGTATGGGGGGGGGGGCGGACATGATGGCTGCTGTATGGGGGGGGGGGCGGACATGATGGCTGCTGTATGGGGGGGGGGGGCGGGACATCATGGCTGCTGTATGGGGGGGGGGCGGACATCATGGCTGCTGTATGGGGGGGGGGCGGACATCATGGCTGCTGTATGGGGGGGGGCGGACATCATGGCTGCTGTATGGGGGGGGGCGGACATCATGGCTGCTGTATGGGGGGGGGGGCGGACATCATGGCTGCTGTATGGGGGGGGGGGGGCGGACATCATGGCTGCTGTATGGGGGGGGGGGCGGACATCATGGCTGCTGTATGGGGGGGGGGGCGGACATCATGGCTGCTGTATGGGGGGGGGGGGGGCGGACATCATGGCTGCTGTATGGGGGGGGACGACAACATCATGGCTGCTGTATGGGGGGGGGGGGGGGGGGACGACATCATGGCTGCTGTATGGGGGGGGGGGGCGACATCATGGCTGCTGTATGGGGGGGGGGGCGACATCATGGCTGCTGTATGGGGGGGACGGACATCATGGCTGCTGTATGGGGGGACGGACATCATGGCTGCTGTATGGGGGGACGGACATCATGGCTGCTGTATGGGGGGACGGACATCATGGCTGCTGTATGGGGGGACGGGGACATCATGGCTGCTGTATGGGGGGGGGGGACATCATGGCTGCTGTATGGGGGGGGGGGGGGACATCATGGCTGCTGTATGGGGGGGGACGGGACATCATGGCTGCTGTATGGGGGGGGACGGGACATCATGGCTGCTGTATGGGGGGGGACGGGACATCATGGCTGCTGTATGGGGGGGGGACGGGACATCATGGCTGCTGTATGGGGGGGGGGGGGGGACATTATGGCTGCTGTATGGGGGGGGACATCATGGTTGCTGAGTGGGGAGGGGGGGACATGGCTGCAATATGTGGGGAGGGGGGACATGGCTGCAATATGTGGGGAGGGGGGACATGGCTGCAATATGTGGGGGGGGGGGCATGGCTGCAATATGTGGGGGGGGACATGGCTGCAATATGTGGGACACATTTTAAAAAGTATCGGTATTCGGTATCGGCGAGTACAAGAAAAAAAAAAAAAAAAAGTATCGGTACTTGTACTCGGCCCTAAAAAAGTGGCATCGGGACAACCCTATTTACATCCATCCAATCCGAAGACATACAAAGCCGTGTCACATTGCACACTCAAGAGGAGAAGATCACTTTTTCTGTTACCCTGCCTGCCGATTGGACATCCAAAGAGCAGCAGCTGACCAATGAGGTTATCCCCCTGCTTTATGCTTCCAGTAGCTTATTTCCTCATCAGTGCATTGGCAGGAAACAGTTGATTGGCTCCTAATGCGTCCTGTCCCTCATTCAGTCTTCTGGTAGAAGCAGATATCAAGCCACATTCAGGTATTTACACCATTTACATGAATTAAAAAAAAAAAAAAAAAAAAAAAAAAAAAGAGTCCCTGCCCCAATTATACTCATATTTCCAATGCTGCTCCTGCCTCCATGTAGACTTGGTTCTTCCATGTATGAGGGCAGAATGCGACTCCCCCCGGCAATAATGCGTGGAAAAACCAACAGGCTGGTTCCACTTCATGGATCAACTTGGGTACATCAGCCTGCCCAGATATGCTTTGAATCTCGGCTAATCCCTGGTGAACTGGCTATGGCAAGGTTAAGGTCCCTTTCACACGGGCGGACCATTTAGGTGGACGGTTTTTTAAGCGGACCTGAACAGATGCCCCGTGCACCTCTATGGAGCCACAGATGTCAGCGGTGACATGCCCCCCGACATCCAACCCGCTAAAGTTTGACGGATGGAGACCCTATTTTCCCATCCGTCTCGCGGATTGGATGAAGGCGTACTCTACAATCCCCCATAAAAGGAGAGCAGCGCTCTGACAGGTCAGTCCCTACACAGCGTGCAGAGACAGACCCATCATCTGCCTGCAAAGCGGGGGATCGACTGAGCAAAGCGGAGCCCGCACATGGACACGTCCGTGTGAAAGGGCCCTGGGGCAGGAGCAAAGCTTGATCGCTGGTAATGTTAGTATAACTGGGATGGGGCCTTCAGAAACACGCGGTCACATTGCCTATCCTTTATCCAACAGTAATCAGAATCCATCTTGTGCCGGCGGTCAGAAGTTATTAGGGTGAATTTAAATAGAATGCTATTGGTTACTGCACTTAATTAGTCCTTCAGAATAAAAACTCTTTAATAAGCACAGCTGTGATAAAAAAATATATACTACAACTTGCTATTACCAGCAAACTGCCACACAAGGGAAACCGCCGCCACGTAAAGTGAGATATAAAGTTACTAGTGTTAAACCACAATTTCTAACAACTATAGATAAAGTAAAGAGGTTACTATAGCAATGTCAAAAATATTTGGTGTGATCCGTGTCTGCAATCATGGCAACAAAAGTTCATTGCAAATACATTTTTATGCAGCCAATTGCACAATTATATACAAGATTAGTTTATACATTACAACAGTAAAAGAACATCCGATAGTCATTTTAAAAGGGTAACTATAATGGTTTTAGGGCAGTTTCATTTTTTTTTTAACCACTTAAGGACCAAGCTTCTGAGAATTGGTGTTTACAAGCTAAAAACTTTTTATTTTTTTACTTAGAAACAAAAATATATAATGTTTGGGGGTAACACCCTATAAAATAGAATGCGTCATTGCAATACTTTTTTTTCCACACCATATTTGCGCAGCGGTCTTACAAGCTCATTTTTTTTTTTGGAAAAATAATAAAAAAAATATTTACTAAAAAAATAAAACAGTAAAGTTAGCCCAATTTGTTTTACATTTTGAAAGATGTTTTGCCGAGCAAATTGATACGCAACATGCAATGCTTCAAAAGTTGTGCCGGCTTGTGGAATGGCGACAAACGTATCCATAAAAATCTCCACAGGCGATGTTTAAAAAAATGAAAAAAAATAAGGTTATACGTTTTGAGTTACAGAGGAGAACTAGGGCTAGAATAATTGCTCTTGCTCCAACGATCGTGGCGATACCTCACGTGTGGTTTGAACACATTGAAAAATTTAACAAGAAAAATGTTTAAAAAAAAAAAAAACAACAATAAAATAAAAGTAAAAATATATATTTTTTTAAAAGCACCCGTTCAGACGAGCGCACGCGCGGAAACAAACCCATTCGTGAGCAGAGCCCACATATGAAAACGGTCTTCAAATGTGCGGTATCGCTGCGATCGTTAGAGCGAGATCAATAATTCTAGTGCTCCTCTAACTCAAAACATACAACCTGTAGAATTTTTTAAAAGCCTATGGAGATTTTTAAGGGTAAAAATTTGACGCCATTCCACGAGTGGGTGCAAATTTGAAGCATGACATGTTGGGTATCAATTTACTCGGCATAACATTATCTTTTACAATATAAAAAATAAATAAAAAAAAATATTGGGCTAACTTTACTGTTCTTATTTTTTTATTCAAAGAAGTGAATTTCCAAAAAAGTGCGCTTGTAAGAACAGCACGCAAATATGGTGTGACATGTATAATGTTTGGGGGGGTTCTAGGTAATTTTCGAGCAAAAAAAAAATATTGTTTTTAATTTTAAACCCCGAGTCTGAAAAACAGGCTCGGTCCTTAAAGGGGTTGTAATAAAAAGGTACATGCTTTTTCACCTTAATGCATTCTATGCATCCATTGGCTCGTGCTGCTGTCAAATCACATCCAATGAAGTGGTGCAGCCAGGCGGCGGGGCCGAGTGATACAGTGAGCGGCTATTGCTCGCATGAAGGTGGTGAATTCTTGCGGGGAGGAGCCGAGACAGCCACCGAGGGACCCCAGAAGACCAGGTTCATGGCCACTCGGTAAGTAGAACATATTTGTTATTTAAAAAAATATATATAATAATTTTGTGTTCCTTTAAGTGGTTAAGGGGGCGTGGCAAGGGGTATGTCCTATGCCTGCATACTTTTGCTGATAGGTGTCCCTTATTTCCATCTCAAAAAGTTGGGAGGTAAGTATACATACACTTTAGGGCTCATTTGCACTGGGCCTACATTGGCTGCGTTTTTTAGCAGAGCCCCAATCCATAGACAAGGTAAAATGCCTTATTTAAAATGGTGTCTGTTCACACCACAGCAGTGCCGTGTGCAGTATTTCTTTCAGTGTAGCGTGAACCACCACATCGCAAATCCCCTGTGGTGAATGCAAGAAATGTTTACATTTTCTGCGAAAAAAGTAAATAGCGTGATGTGCTAGAATTGGCACCGCGTCTCACACCAGTGGCCATACGTTCATGGCGGTTCGCTGGTGAGAAAGAGCCCCCAAGACTAATATTTGTTAACCTTTACTGGAGTTTTATTTCCTTGTGTTCCATCAGTTTAAAGGGGTTGTAAAAGGTACAACATTTTATTTTCCTAAATAGCTTCCTTTACCTTGGTGCAGTCCTCCTTCACTTACCTCACACTTCCTGTTCTTCTGTCTGTAACTCCACACAGGAGTGGAGAAAGCCTCTTGAGGGGGGAGGGGGCGAGTAGGAATGTCAGGACGCTCTCTACTTTGCAGATAAAAGAAAGGAGCTGTGTGTTAGTGGGTGTCCTGACACTCCTGCTCGCCCCCTCCCCCCTCAAGAGGCTTTCTTCACACCAGGGAGAAAGCCTTGCATTACGGCGTGTAGTTACAGACAGAAAAACAAGAATTAAGGATTTCTCAGAAGAAATAAGGACAATTAAAAGCAAAATGGAAGGATGAGGTAAGTGAAGGAGGACTGCACTAAGATAAAGGAAGCCATTTAGGAAAAACAAAATATGTACCTTTACAACCCCTTTAACTTTGCAAATTTACCTTCTGAGTATTATAAATTTAGAGATCATTTCCACATGCCAATATTCCTACTATTGTGAGTACAAGTAAATCTTGCCATTTTCAGGATGCTTCCCCTATCTGCACTGAACCAGCTAAATGTCAACATGCAGCAACATTCCCTTTTTCTGTATGGACGTTATTTTTGAGAACTCAGTGAATAAGGAGCCACATACACAACTACCCACCAATTTCTCTGATACGGCCTACCAGTAAATAGCATTTATATTGTTATAAATAGGCCTAATTGTAAACTATCCGAAGAATGCACTAATCACCAGCAAACCTCCACTGCTAGACAAGCTGTGATAGATAAACAGAGCAAGGTTCGCCCAGCAGGCATTCCCCACCAAACCCCAAACAGGAAACCATTTGAATACAGTTCAGAAGTTTACATTGTGCATGCAGATCGTCGTTAAGTTACATTTCTTAATGCATATCATTAGAAAAATAAAACAATGCATTTGCTCTATTGACTTTCATTTTTACATTTTTTTTTTTCAGGGCTGTGCAAATTAACTTTTAATTGATCGTCTAATCTTACATTTTTTTTGATCGATCAAAATTCTTTTGATTGGTACTCACCTCTCCACTGGCTTCTGGGCCTTCAAGGAGTTCCCGTCGGAGATCCCGTAACGTCACGGGCACCGGCGGGGCTTGCCGTGTCTATCTGAAGGGCTCCTTTGCTGTGCCTTCATCTCTGCATGCCGACGGGACCTTACTATGTGCCACATGCAAAGGCTGTTACACTTCCCTCTATCAACCTTGGGATTCTACAGCCATCCACTGGGAGTTGCGATAGTTCCCTTCATGGGACATCTACATGCCGACGGACTGATGTTAACCCCTCCTCATCTGGATTCAGCAGTGGCATCGTTGTACACATTTGTATACCAGTATCATACTTAGCTACATGTTTATGACTGCTTTTGGTACCGTTTGGTATTACTCGCACCATTTTTACAGTTTATGGAGCTATATCGATTTTATCTCAAGTGCAATATTTATTTTGTTACCTACTTGAAGACTATAAAAGTTTTAATGCTATTCCCATCGAGCGCTGCCTTTGTGTGTTTTTTGTATCCTGCTATCCATTTTTCCAGTGGTTGGTAGCTGCACTGGGAATCAGCTAAAAAGTAGTTGGATCTGTATGTGCGTTATAATTAATCGAAATTAGTCGATTAAAACATTTTTTGATCAGTAACAGCCCTATTTTTTTTATTTCTTGCTGTGCAGTGTTATAGAAAGCAATGTGTTTTGTTCAGTAAACTGTTGTTATTGCAGTTTTTAGAAACCATTGTTGATGTGACAGCTGCAGTACACTAGGTTAGACTTCTGCAGGGGATTAAATAAAACTCAGCCGTGCAATCCCCAGTCTAAGTATATCCACAGCAAAACAGTATAGATAGCAATGACTAAATATGGAATGTAAATGATGTAAAGTATATTTTACATTGTAAGCTCTAACGAGCAGAGCCCTCTTGTATTTATTTGTAACTGTACTGCCTCCCTTTTGTAAAGCACTGAGCAAACTGTTGGTGCTATATAAATCCTGTACAATAAGATAAAACAGATGTACCTTAAAAACCATCCTGGATTTTTAGACGTTATAAAATACATAAAACATCAATACATGTATTACAATTTGACCCCCTCAAAAAAATGGGAAAAAACGCATTGACTCGAGTACAAGCCTAGGGTGAGAATGCAGCAGCCACTGTAAGCGGAAAAGACAATGCCCATTTGCACGCCTCACTGTGCCCACTGCCACCTCACTGTGCCCGAGTCAGTGTATCTAAAAAGTTTTGACAGGCTCTGGGCATCCATTCATTGTTTAACCACTTCCTTACTGGGTGCACATACCCCTTCCTGACCAGTTGAAATTTCAGCTTGTGGCACTGCGTCATTTTAACTGACAATTGCGCGGTCGTGCGACGTGGCTCCCAAACAAAATTGACGTCCGTTTTTTCCCACAAATAGAGCTTTCTTTTGGTGGTATTTGATCTCCTCTGCGGTTTTTATTTTTTGCACTATAAACAAAAATAGAGCGACAATTTTGAAAAAAAAAAAATTTTTTACTTGTTGCTGTAATTAATAGCCCAATTTTTTTTTTAAAAAACATTTTTTTTCTCAGTCTAGGCGATACGTATTCTTCTACATATTTTTTGGTAAAAAAAAAAAAAGAAAAATCGCAATAATCGTCTGTTGTCAAATTGTTGCGCTTACAGAATAAGGGGACAGAATTATTATTTATTTATTTTTTTACTACTAATAGCGGCGAGCAGCATTATTTTCGTGACTGCGACATTATGGCGGAGACATCGGACACTTTTGACGCCATTCACATTTATTCAGCGATCAGTGCTATAAATATGCACTAATTACTGTATAAATGTGACTGGCATTGAAGGGCTTAACACTAGGGGGTGAGGAAGGGGTTAATGTGTACCCTGAATTGTGATCTAACTGTGTGTGGAGGGGGGTGACTGGGGGAGGTGACCGATGCCGTGTCCCTATGTACAAGGGACACAGATCGGTCTCCTCTCTCCCCTGACAGGACATGGATCTCACACACAGTTTACACACAGAGATCCACGTCTTGTCCCTGTAGCCGCCGATCCCGAGTGCCTGGCGGACAACACGGCCGCCAGGCACGCGCATCGGCATGTCAGCGATGTGGCGGGCACGTGCCCCCAGTGGCCTGGCGGAGAGCAGGCCGTAAAAACACGGCCAGTTAGAGATTTAGAACCACCCTGCGGCCGTACAAAGTCGTACGGCTGTCGGGTAGTGGTTAAAAGTCGCACTCTCCTCCTGTTCACGTTTCATGATAGGCATTTCCCAGCAGGTTATAACGGACGTCTTCTTACCTTCTGACTCGGTTTCCCAGCAGACACTGTGTTCAGTGTTCCGCTTATAAGGGACGTTCTCTTGTCTGAGGATGAAAAGATGTCCGTGATTGCCGGAACACTGAACACAGTGTCTGCTGGGAATCCGAGGATGAGAGGACATCCATGATAGGCGGAAACACGCCCATCACGGAAGGGACCAGGGGGAAGCCGCGACTTTTAAACAATGGACGCTTGCATCCCTTCAGGTACACTGACTCGAGTATAAGCCGAGGGGGGCATTTTTAGCCCCCCCCCCCAAAAAAAGGGGGGCTGAAAAACTCTGCTTATACGCGAGTATATACAGTAAATAGTATATAAACACTAATTATACAGGGAGGAGGGGGGGGGGGTGATTGTTCTAATTTTTTCTTGGTTACATTTCAGTGCTGCTGATCTCCTGCACACACTTCCTGTCTACATGCATGTACTACAGCAATGGCTGCATGATACTACCAGATATGAAGGAACACGCAACACTTCTCCCAAGCCTGGCTCCCCATCATGATCGGTGACAGAGTCAGAAATGGGTGGTATGGGTAGAGTTAGATCCAAGTGTCCACATTCCCATCTAAAGGCTAAGGGTATGTCAGTGACTATTGCCTGCAGCTAGGGTTGCCACCTGTCCGTAATTCAGCCCAACAGTCTAGGATTTTAATCAGGTGTCCAGGTTTCAGTCTGTCTGAAACCCAGACACGTTATTCAGATGGGACTGCAACCCCCCCTCCAACTTAGGCACAGATTCCCCCTGTTGCCTGGGTTGTACACAGCTATGCTACCCTTTAACTAAATACTACAACCACCCAGTGCATAGGCCCGGGCAAGGGGGAGGGGCTATACATGACAAGGCGCGGCGGGGAACACACAGCTATTCAAATGAAAGCTGTCGTGTTCCCCCAGCGCATATTAACTAGATGTCGGCAGCAGGAGGGGGACTTGGCTTTGTCGAAGGCCTAGTACACACGAGGGGATATGTCCGCTGAAAACGGTCCGATGGACCGTTTCAGCAGACATCTCCGCTCGTGTGTATGGGCTAGCGGACAGATTTCTCCACCCGACAGATTTCAAAGCAAGCTTTGAAATCTATCCGGTGGGGATCTGTCCGCCCGACATGTCTGCTGGTTAGTACACTTACCAGCAGACATGTCGTCCCGCGCCGCTGCCGAATGGATTCGGCGCATGCGCGGAAGTGTTTTACTTCCTGGTGCGGTGACGTGGCGGTGACGTGTGTACACGCCATCGGATCAAACTCCCGATCGGACATATCCGATGGAAATGGTCCGCGGACCGTTTTCATCGGATATGTCCGATCGTGTGTATGGGGCCTTAGGGGACACAAGGCTGCATCAGGGACATGGCTGCATAAAAAAAATAAAAGTATCGGTATCGGCGAGTACTCGGTCCTAAAAAAGTGGTATCGGGACAACCCTAATTTAAACCTAAATGTATTTATTTTTCCCTCTTTAGAATCAGCAGTGTCCCTTGTGCTGGTGGCTGGGCACTAGAATCACACAATAATACACTCTTGCAGTCGGTCCGTGTGCATTAGCTAAAGGACTGGGAACTCAAAATCCCACAATAATAAACACTCTTGTGGTGGGTTGAAGTGCATCATCTTGGGATTTTGAACTCCCAGTCCTTCAATAGGGCAGGGTAAGGTCACCCATGCCTCCTGGAAGCTTCAGAGACCTAGGAACATTTTTCCAGACAATCGCTTTAACAAATGGCTTTTATTTTATTTTTTGCATTTGAGGGAGCGGCACGGAGCTTGCAAAACAAAAAAAGTGGACCTTCTGTTTGGCATGGAAAGTCTACTTTATATTTAAAGGATACATGCTCCAATTCATCCTGCCTTGCTCCCATCTAAAGATCTAACCCTCTTCCACTCTACACAAATATTTGATTTTGACACCCCAGCCTAATCTTTCATGCAGTGTCTGTGCAGTTGAGGTTGAAGACACTCAGGAAATGGCCCAAAGGGTCATACCAGGACCCATTGTAGAGGGATGGCCAGCAGCAAGGCAGATGTGTGCATCTAGGCTGGGGGAGGATACTTTGCACTAGGGGGCGCTAGACAGGTTATACATACAAGTATTTAAATGCCTTCAAGGCTCTGACCTGTCCAGCTTTGATGATTTGGGAAAGAGAGACAGATAAACACAGGCACAAATGACACTGATAACCATTTCTTTGCAAACAAAAAACGTTACAGCTTTTTTCGCTGAAACTGCACCATGGCCATATACATTTAAATGGAGCATATGAATATTGCCACATCTTTAACATAAGTAAAGTGCTACGCCATCTTTCATATTTTGTGGAGTGTAACTATATAGATTGGCTGTGATCTATGATAATTAGCTAGACATCTGTAATTGTACCACACCCTGATTTAAATCAACTATTATGATATATACTGTATATAAAACGTTTGTATATAAAATGAAATGTAAAAAAAAAAAAAAACACACACAACAAGACTTGGGCTCACCCTGCCAGATGCACAGCAAAGCAGATTGAACAATGGCCGGCTGCCAGCTATTGCATTACTTGTCCACTTATGGTCATAATCCTTTCCTTTTCTAAAGCTGATGTAACTGTGATGTGGGAAAAGCTGCAAAGCTGGTGCTAAATAAACAAGAGTAAATCAACCCCAGTGCAAGTGGCAGTGTGCAGGCAACAAAGTGGGTTTCCCTGCTGTATGTGCCTGATGCCACTAACGAGTTTGCCAAGCAGCAGAGAGACCTGCCAACCAATGCTGTAACTAGAACTAGCGCTGAAAGCAAACAGATGGTGAGAATTTTTCATTAAACCTGTATTTTCTTATTTTTTTATTAGAAGGCACCTCCAAGGGCATGAATGGTGCAACTCACGCCAAATATAGCACCTCTCTACTGCTATAAATCTGAGTGCCAGTACTTACCAGCATCCTGTTCACTAGCACTTCCACTTTCTACCTTACTATTGCTCCATCACTGGCCCTGCTCCTTCCCATCATACTACTGCACCATCACTGGCCCTGCCCCTTCCTACAGCCCTAATGCTCCATCACTGGCCCTGCACCTCCCTACTGCACTAATGCTCCATCAATGGCTATGCCCCTTCCTACAGCACTAATGCTCCATCAATGGCCATGCCCCTTCCTACTGCACTAATGCTCCATCACTGGCCCTGTCCCTTCCTACAGCACTAATGCTCCATCACTGGCCCTGCCCCTTCCTACAGCACTAATGCTCCATCAATGGCCCTGCCCCTCCCTACTGCACTAATGCTCCATCAATGGCCATGCCCCTTCCTACTGCACTAATGCTCCATCAATGGCCCTGCCCCTTCCTACTGCACTAATGCTCCATCACTGGCCCTGCACCTCCCTACTGCACTAATGCTCCATCAATGGCCATGCCCCTTCCTACTGCACTAATGCTCCATCAATGGCCCTGCCCCTTCCTACTGCACTAATGCTCCATCACTGGCCCTGCACCTCCCTACTGCACTAATGCTCCATCAATGGCCCTGCCCCTCCCTACTGCACTAATGCTCCATCAATGGCCCTGCCCCTTCCTACAGCACTAATGCTCCATCACTGGCCCTACACCTCCCTACTGCACTAATGCTCCATCAATGGCCCTGCCCCTCCCTACTGCACTAATGCTCCATCAATGGCCCTGCCCCTTACTACAGCAATAATGCTCCATCACTGGCCCTGCACCTCCCTACTGCACTAATGCTCCATCAATGGCCCTGCCCCTTCCTACAGCACTAATGCTCCATTACTGGCCCTGCCCCTTCCTACTGCACTAATGCTCCATCAATGGCCCTGCCCCTTCCTACTGCACTAATGCTCCATCAATTGCCCTGCACCTCCCTACTGCTCTAATGCTCCATCACTGACCCTGCCCCTTCCTACTGCACTAATGCTCCATCACTGGCCCTTCCCTCTTCCTACTGCACTAACGCTCCATCACTGGACCTGCCCCTTCCTACTGCACTAATGCTCCATCACTGGGCCTTCCCCACCCTACTGCACTAATGCTCCATCACTGGGCCTGCCCCTTCCTACTGCACTAATGCTCCATCACTGGGCCTGCCCCTCCCTACTGCACTAATGCTCCATCAATGGCCCTGCCCCTTCCTACTGCACTAAAGCTCCATCACTGGCCCTGCCCTTTCACCGTTGCAGAGGCTTCCATGTTCACTCGGTCTTCCTGTCGGGTTCTCAGGCTGTGGCCACTTGAAAGGCCAAGCTGTGATGACGTCACTCCCTTGCATGTGCACAGGAGTCAAGGCTGTGTCACAGAGCTCTGAAGGAATGGCACACGTATGCTGTTCCTCCAGAGCGCATGCGCCGATGATATCACTGGCTGTTGCTCAGTAGAATATCTTCAGCACGTTTAGGAGATATGTATATAACCTACAGATAAGCTTTAATATACATTTACCCTTTAGGCAGGGTGGATTTTATTTAAATCATGATTTAGATCACTAGAAAAAATGTTTGATTTAAATCAAAATTTATAAAGAGCAACCGTCCTTTCTGTCCTGCTCCTCTGACCTGCTGTTGACTCACAGACAATCCCATTAACTTTAATGGGACAGCTGGTGATCCAGCAGTGACAACAAGGTGAGGGACGTGGCGGTAACAGGTGAGTGGATGCCCACTAACAGGCACCCCCATGATGGGTCTTAAATCACAGGTGCTCTTTAAATGCAAGGACGTATTCTTGCTGGTAGTTAGAATCTTTAATATTTGCAAACAAAACAAAGGTTTCCTATTTTAGAATAATAAGCTGTCAGGTTAGTAAAACAGCGACATCAGAACAAATTTAATTATACAGTTTGTAGTGTACATAGATTTGCAAAACAATGGGATAAAGAAATATTCCTGAAGCTTTATCTAATGGTTAATGTAAAATTGTGTGAATGTATCAATGCAGTGCATGTTATGTCAGCTTGCAGAGCTTGGATTCATTGAATTTGTTTACCAAAATATGTAAAGATTGCAGGATATGTAGCCTTGTGCTACATAACTAAACTTAATTTCATGCTGAATAAATTAAATTATTAAAAGCATCTTAAATAGAAACAAAAAAACTTTTAGATTTTTACTCCAGAAGCATTTTATTAAAATTAATTTATACTGGGGCGGCATGAGAGGTGCTTTACAGGTTCTATTTTTAGCACTAAAACACCTGAAAAATGCCCCAGTGTGAAAGGGGTCTTATTGTAAATAAACTTACTATAGCTTGCATCCAAAGTGAACAACACATGTCCACATAGTAGATTACTGTATATAAACCTACGTAAGCTTCTATCCAAATGTGTACAGCACTGATATGTAGTATAAATATACATATACTGTATTTACTGCAGCTTGTATACAAAGTTTACAAACACTGTTCTGTATAGTATTGTATGTACTACAGCTTGTATCTAAAGTGTACAACAAACACTGATCTATGGAGCAGGGGTAGGCAACCCCCAACACTGGTGCTGCAAGCGACGCACAAAGCCACTTTTGCTGACACTCGACTCCCTCTCCAGCAGCAGAGCAGCGCAGGGAAGTGTCAGTGAGACACTAATGCATTCCAATCTCAGAATTCCCCACACTACACTTTCACTGAGGGAGAGGCACATTGTAAAATGGTTTAACTTTGCATGTAGCTGCAACTGCCAGCTCTTGTGATGGGAAAGAGATTGGGTGCAATTCTGCCAGAGGGGGTGGTCCCTGTTTTCAGGAAGATGACAGCCTTGGCCACTGCTAAAGCCAATCACAGTCCTTCTAGCCCTGCCCACCATCTGGAGGAAGATGACTCACTTGGTTGCCACTACCAATCTCCGAAGGAAGAGATTTCACTTTGATTGAGAAAAGCACAATCAGGTGAAAGTTTGTGGAATTACTGTTGAGCTTCTGGGAAGTTTGTTGAAATTATTTCTGAACCTTTGCGTCACCTACTACTGAACTCCTCTGCACTCTGCGTCACCTACAGTACTACTGAACTCCTCTGCACTCTGCGTCACCTACAGTACTACTGAACTCCTCTGCACTCTGCGTCACTAACTACTGAAACACTTACTACTGAACCCCTCTGTACCCTGCATCACTTACTACTGAACCCCTCTGCGTCACAGGATGAGTGTGCCAGGACAGGGAGAAAGGGGTACATTGATGGGGCAGATGAGCAGGGGGGGGGGGGGGGTTACAGTGGTGGAACAGATGTGCAGGAGGTACAGTGGTTGGAGGGATGAGAAGGAGGTTCAGCAGTGAGACAGATGAGCAAGGGGAGGTTCAGTGGTGGGGCAGAGGAAAACAGGGGGTACATAGGAGAAATGAGGTACATTAGTGGAACACATGAGCAGGGGGTTCAGTGGTGGAGCAGATGAGAAAGGAGGTTATTAGTAGTGGGGCAGATGAGCAGATATGTTCAGTGTAGGACAGGTAAGAAGATGGTTCAGTGGTGGGGCAGATGAGAAAGGGGGAACATTGGGGGAGCAGAAGAGCAGGGTGGTATAGTGGTGGGACAGAACATCGATTTGCAGTCCAAGGACCGCGATTATGGAATGCATTACCAATCAGCATCCAAAACGGAAATTGATCACCTGGCCTTCAGAAGAAAACTCAAGACCCATCTATTCTGAAGATCAACAGAACGGGAAAAATTAATGCCAATCGCCTTGAGGTGATTTAGTTAGCATTTGTAGCACTATACAAGTTATTCACTCACTCATACAGAGGTAGCACAGATGAGCAGGGGGATATGGTGGTAGGGAAGATGAGCAGGGTGGTACAGATGGTGTGTAGGGTAATACAGTGGTGGGGCAGTCCTGCAGGGTGGTAAAGTGGTGGGGCAGGGGGTACAGTGATCGGAGGTGTGAAGGTGCATGTCATGACTGATCTGAAGTGTGGAGTTGCAGGAATGGGGGCTAATCTGAGGTGTGAGTGCAGGATGTTAATTTCTCACTACTAAAAAGTAGTTTACAGCACTTACTTTATATAAAAAAAAAAAAAAAAATTGTGACTGAAAGTGTAAAATTGACATTTTTTTTGTTATAAAATCGGTACACTCAATTTCTTTGAAAACATTTTTCGGCACACTGTGCTCAAAAAGGTTGCCTACCCCCTGCTATGGAGTATATCATTGTACATATACTTACTACAATGTGTATTAAAAAGTACACAACACTTATCTATAGTATATTTATGGCAGCTTGTATACAAACACTGATCTATAGTATCATTGTACGTATATGTATTGCAGCTTGTATACAAACACTGATCTACACAGCATCATTGTACACCAACTTACTGCAGCTTGCATACAAAGTGTACAACTTGTAGCCACATCTGGACACATCCCTGTGCAGCACTACATGCAGCCACAGCCCTCATCTACATAACAAATACAAATAATGAACATACAAAGTAAAGATAAAACCTCTCCACTGGGTTTGTGCACATATGTTTGCCAGGTTTTGCAAGAAACAACGTTGCACAATATAACACACAAGACTCTAAGAGCCCACAACCGCAATCCTGTACAGAAGTGTATGCAGTGTAATTGTACAAAGATTGTCAGTACTCACCTCTCTATTCCCTACACAAAGCTCCGTGCTCAGCCAGCCAGGGGGAAGAAGTGAATGAGAACCGCTGCTGGGTGGGTGCGGTTGTAAGACACATACACAAAGTCAAGGGACTGGGGGGAAAGTGTCAGCCTCCAGCTAAATAAAAGACTTTTGCAGAGAACTTAGTCATAAAGAGCCTTGCGAAAAGATGTGAGCATGCACACGGTCCCTTCAGAAGCAATATTTAGTCATCTTTTCAGGGAGAGAACTAAGTAACTGTTCACAAGATCAATTCACAACGATGGATTATTGTATCTCATGATAATTGTATTCTAAAGAATATAAAATCATTCTCTCTCAAAAAAAGGCCTATTAACCACTTAAGCCCCGGACCAATATGCTGCTAAATGACCAAAGGTGTTTTTACAATTCGGCACTGTCGATTTAACAGACAATTGCGCGGTCGTGCGACGTGGCTCCCAAACAAAATTTGCGTCCTTTTCTTCCCACAAATAGAGCTTTCTTTTGGTGGTATTTTATTGCCTCTGCGATTTTTTTTTTTGCAATATAAAAAAAAATAGAGCGAAATTTTTGTAAAAAAATCTATATTTTTTACTTTTTGGTATAAGAAAAATCGAATAAACTAAATTTTAGTCAAACATTTAGGCCAAAATTTATTCAGCCACGTGTCTTTAGTAAAAAAAAAAAAATCGCAATAAAATTTTTATTTTAGCTACCTAGCGGCAACAGTGACACTAATACAGCGATCAGAAAACCGATCGCTTAGTGACACTGGCAATAGGGGGTGAAAGGGTTAACTAGGGAAGTTATTAAGGGGTTAAAACTTTATTAGGGGGGGTACGGGGCTACCCTGGACCTAAAACTAACTGCCTATCACACTAACTGTCACACTGACACTAAATGCAGTGATCAGCAAATATATGATCACTGCAATCAGTGACAGGGGGCTGGGGGGGGGGGGGGGGTGATCGGAAGGGGTTAATGTGCCTATGTGTGTGGTGTCAGTGTGCTGTTGGTGCGACTTACTGTGATGTCTTCTCTCCTGTGAGCGGATTGAAAATACCACCGAAAGGAGAGCTAACATCACTTCCCCTGCCAGTGTTTACATTACACAGGCAGAGGAAGTGACACGGCGAGGGTTCTGCTGATTCGCTGGGAGCGATCGCGAGGGGACGGACAGAAACCAACAGCTGTCCCCTTATCACGGATCGCTCCCACAGGTAAAACGACTGCTGCATGTAGCGGGGGGGGGGGGGGGATCGGACCCCCGACCCGCAACAAGGCAGGGACGTACATGTACGCCAATGTGCCTGTATGTGCCATTCTGTGGATGTACATATACATGCGGCGGTCGTTAAGTGGTTAAATAAATGGGCTTTGTACACACCCAAATCATTCCAAAAAATCTGATGTCTCAAAATGTTTTTTGCAGTGCACTCCAGTGCATTGCCATGTGTTGCATTAGTATGTTAAAGGAGTTGTAAAGAAAAACGTTTTTTTCTTTGCATTAAGGTGAAAAAACTTCAGAGTATACCGGCCCCCGTTATACCTACCTGACCCCTCGAAAGTCCCCCGCCCGGCCCTGACATCCTCTTCGCCGCTCAGCCTGGCCGCTGATTGGCTAGAGCGGATGGATTGAAAGCAGTGTAGCCAATGGCTGGCGCTGCTGTCAATCACATCCAGTGATGCGGCACCTCGAGGGGCGGGGCCGAGTGATACAGTGAGCGGCCATATCGCTGTATCACGGGAGTGCGCCCACAAGGACTGCACACAATGCGAGCTCTCTCGCATGAATGTGTGTAGTTCTTGCGGGGAGGACCAGAGACAGCCACCGAGGGACCCCAGAAGACGTGGATCGGGGCCACTCTGAGCTGCACAGTGGAGGTAAGTATGGCATGTTTGTTATTTAAAAAAAAAAAACTTTAAGGTGCTGCTCGAAATGAATGACACCACAATGTGTCAACACATGTTATATCTGTTGCCATGTGTAATTAGGCATGATCCTACAACACAGACATTTTTATTTTTAATCTATTTATTTGTTTTTAAAATACAGTGGAACCTTGGATTACAAGTATAATCCATTCCAGGAGAATGCTCGTAATCCAAAGTACTCGCATATCAAAGCGAGTTTCCCCATAGAAGTCAAATGAAAATAATTTATTATGCACTGACTTCTATGGCATGCAATACCCCATGCGGCCAGAGGTGGGGGGCACGGGAGAGCCTCAGAAAGGCTCGGGGACAGCTCAGCTGAACTCTGAAAGGCACGGACGAACTGAATATTTCCGAGTATTTCCAAACGGCTCCGACTGGCTTCGATCAGCTCCGCTTGGCTCCAGCGCCCCCCACCTCTGGCCAAATGCGATACTGCACACCGCTGTGGCTTGAATCCTGCTCATTTTGCGAGACGACACTCGCTAACCGAGTCAGGATATTCGGGAAAAAATTCTCGTATTGCAAAAGGCTAGTTAACCTGCGCTACTTGCAATCCGAGGCTTCACTGTACACAAATAGTGGTAATGTGACAACAAATACAGTGAGGGAAAAAAGTATTTGATCCCCTGCTGATTTTGTACATTTGCCCACTGACAAAGAAATGATCAGTCTATAATTGTGATGGTAGGTTTATTTTAAAGCGGTTGTAAACCGCATATACATTTTTTTTTTTTTTTGTGAACCTGCAAGGCAAAAGGCATAATCAGCTAGTATGCACCGCATACTTACCTCGGAACGAGGTGAAGAACACTTACCTGGTCCACGCCGAGCGAGATGTCATCTTGCTCCGGCGTGTCTTCCGGGTATCGCCGCTCCAGCGCTGTGATTGGCTGGAGCAGCGATGACGTCACTCCTGCGCGTGCGCGCGGGAGATTTCAAATCGGCAGTGGGTCGGCGGCTCCTCTCCAAGTCATTAAGGTTTTGAGGCTGACATTTAATAACTCGAAGCTTCAGCTCCCTCCACATATTTTCGATGGGATTAAGTTCTGGAGACTGGATAGGCCCCTCCAGGACCTTAACCACTTAAGGACCGCCTACTGCACATTTACGTCGGCAGAATGGCACGGCTGGGCACATCAACTTATATATACGTTGATTTTAGTACCCAGCCGTGGGTCGCGGGCGCGCAAAGTCCTAAGCACCGGGACCGCGGGATTCGCGGACCCGATCGCCGCTGCAGTGCGGCGATCCGTCCCTGGAGCGGAAGAACGGGGAGAGCTGTGTGGACACACGGCTTCCCCGTGCTTCTCTGTGGCCGTAGCATCGATCGCGTCATCCCTGTAAAAGGGGGACGCGATCGATGACTACACACCTACAGCCACACCCCCCTACAGTTGTAAACAAAACACATAGGCACACATCCCCTACAGCACCACCTGTGGTTAACTCCCAAACTGCAACTGTCATTTCCACAGTAAACAATGCAATTTAAATGCATTTTTTGCTGTGAAATTGACAATTGTCCCACAAATGTGTCAAAATTGTCCGAAGTGTCCGCCATATTGTCGCAGTCACGAAAAAAATCGCTGATCGCCGCTATTAGTAGTAAAAAAAAAAAATTAATAAAAATGCAATAAAACTATTCCTTATTTTGTAAACGCTATAAATTTTGCGAAAACCAACCGATAAACACTTATTGCGATTTTTTTTACCAAACATAGGTAGAAGAATACGTATCGGCCTAAACTGAGGAAAAAAAATGTTTTTTTTATATATTTTTGGGGGATTTTTATTATAGCAAAAAGTAAAAAATATTGCATTTTTTTTAAAATTGTCGCTCTATTTTTGTTTATAGCGCAAAAAATAAAAACCGCAGAGGTGATCAAATACCACCAAAAGAAAGCTCTATTTGTGGGGAAAAAAGGACGCCAATTTTGTTTGGGAGCCACGTCGCACGACCGCGCAATTGTCAGTTAAAGCGACGCAGTGCCGAATCGCAAAAAGGGGCAAGGTCCTTTACCTGCATTTTGGTCCGGGTCTTAAGTGGTTAATGTGCTTCTTCTTGAGCCACATCTTTGTTGCCTTGGCCGTGTGTTTTGGGTCTTTGTCATGTTAGAATACCCATCCACAACCCATTTTCAATGCCCTGGCTGGGGGAAGGAGGTTCTCACCCAAGATTTGACGGTACATGGCCCCGTCCATCATCCCTTTGATGTGGCGAAGTTGCCCTTTCCTCTTAGCAGAAAAACACACCCAAAGCATACTGTTTCCACCTCCCTGTTTGACAGTGGGTATGATGTTTTTGGGGTCATAGGCAGCATTCCTCCTCCTCAAAACACAGGGAGTTGAGTTGAGGCCAAAGAGCTTGATCACAACACTTTCACCCAGTTCTCTTCTAAATCATTCAGATGTTCGTTAGCAAACTTCAGACAGGCCTGTACATGTGCTTTTTTGAGCAGGGGGACCTTGCTGGCGCTGCAGGATTTCAGTCCTTCAAGGCAGAGTGTGTCACCAATTGTTTTCTTGGTGACTATGGCCAGTCGGTTGGGAGTGTAAGGGGGAAAGATTGGGGGGGTATTTGTGCAAGGAGGGGGTGGGGGATTATGGGTAAGAAGAATTGGGGGGGATTTGACCCCTTATACCCTGACCTACTGCCCCCTGGTCCTCCGTCCTGCTGACCCCTGTACCCTGCCCTACTGCCCCCTGGTCCTCCATCCTGCTAGACCCCTGTACCCTGCTCTACTGACCCTTAGTCCTCCGTCCTGCTGACCCCTGTACCCTTCTCTACTGACCCCCTGGTCCTCCATCCTGTTGACCCATGCACCCTGCTCTACTGACTCTTGGTCCTCCATCCTGTTGATCCCTGTACCCTGCTCCACTGACCCCCAGTCCTCTGTCCTGCTGACCCCTGTACCCTGCTCTACTGACCCCCAGGCCTCTGTCCTGCTGACACCTGTACCCCGCTCTACTGACCACCCGTTCCTTCATCCTGACCCCTGTATCCTGTTCTACTGCCCCCTGTGTGGAATTGGGCCTTTAAATGTGGTACGTGCTAATTGGGCATATTTGTGCCTCTTGATGATAAGCACAAGGTTGGGGATTCCCAAGCCTCCCTTACTTTTAAAGGTATAAACCATCAGTTTGTTCGTCCTAAGGCATTTATGTCACCATGTGAAGCAAAAAATATTGCTATAAAATCTTAGAAGGTCTTCGGTATTGCAATGGGGAGGTTTCTACAAAAATACAGTATTTTCATTTTAGCTTAATAAATCTTACCGAACCAGGCCCGGACTGGAAAAAAATAGGCCCGGGCATTTTAGACTGAGCAGCCCGGGAAGGGGGGGGGGGGGGGGGGGGCGCTGCGGCGGTCTAATGATGGGATGTGGGGTGAGATAAAGAAATATAGATAGACAGACAGAGAGAGAGAAAGAAAGATAGATACAAAGAAAGATAGATATATATAGAAAGATAAAGATAAAGAAAGAAAGGAAGGTAGATAGAGAGAGAGATAGAGAGATAGATAAAGATATAAAGAAAGAAGGGAAGGAAGATAGATAGATAGATAGATAGATAGATAGATAGATAGATAGATAGATAGATAGATAGATAAAGATAGAAAGAAAGAAGGGAAGGAAGGAATATAGATAAAGAAAGAAAAAAAAAAGGGAAGGAAGGTAGGAAGATAAAGAAAGATAGATAAAGATAGAAAGAAAGGGAAGGTAGGAAGATAGATAGATAGATAGATAGATAGATAGATAGATAGATAGATAGATAGATAGATAGATAGATAGATAGATAGATAAAGATAGAATGAAGGGAAGGAAAAAAGATATATATATATATAGAAAGGAAGGAAGATAGATAATGAAAGAAAGAGAGAGAGAGAGAGAGAGAGAGAGAGAGATAGATAGATAGATAGATAGATAGATAGATAGATAGATAGATAAAGAAAGATAAAGATAGAAAGAAAGAAGGGAAGGAAGGAAGATAGATAAAGATAGAAAGAAAGAACACAGACAGGAGGAGAGGACGAGAGGAGGGGGAGGAGTAGAGCAGCTCCTCTCCTCTAACTGGTCCTGCTGGCAGCAAGGGGAGGGGGAGAAATGTCAGAGCTGGCTGTGATACGCACAGCTCATCTCTCTTTATCTGGAGCTCTCTATCTGGCGCTGTGTTGGTGGCGGGGTGGGGGATCTCTGCTATTAGCAAAACTGGGCGTCCCCTCTCGACCTGCAACCCCTTGGGAGACATGACATGCGGCCCACCGAGGGCCAATCGCGGGCCGGGGCCACCAAAGGCCGTTCGCGGGCTGCGACCGGCACGCAGGCCGTTGAGGGCGTTTGCGGCCCGCGAGCCGCCGCGGCCCACCGGGCATATGCCCGGTTTGCCCTATGGCCAGTCCGGGCCTGTACCGAACCAAGAAAGAGTTTGTCCTGACCACCTGTCCATCTCCTTTGTTAGTTTACTAAATAAAGGTAGATAGTTCAGAGTAGAGCGTATGTAGAGAGGGGGTCAAGTGAATCCTAAATTAGATTTATTGGGTTGAAGCAATGCTACAGTACCGTAGATTCAGGTAAATTTATACTTAAAGGAGAAGTACAGCCATAGCTTATTTTGTGCAATTAATTTTGCACTCCTGTGATCTGTTTTCAGCAGACAGCGGACTGGTCCAGCCTCAGGAAGGATCGCGGCCATATGGTCAGGATCTGTCCACATGTCTGGACCGACACCAGGCTCAGCCTCTCAGTGAGCCACTGAGAGCCTGACCCGGATGCTCCCGTCCTCTTTACAGCCCAGCATTTCAGTAAGCGCAAGGGAGCAGAGCAGACTGCTGCTGACTGACATTCAGGGAGCTGTGAGAACCGAGAGATTGGTGGTGTTTGATCGCTCGGTTCTCATTCTTAGAGGCGCCAGAGGAAAGATGCAGCTTTGGATCGATGCTGCATCCACCAGGGTAAGCAATTCCAAACTTCTCTTTTACCCTCCTGAGCGGTATTCCAGAGTCTGGCTGGGGGTGAAATTTCAGTAATATTAGCGGTAACCCCGAGCCTGACTCGGGATCGCATTGCAGGATACATGGGAAGTTACAGGGGAAGTTACATAACTCGTCCCCTGAATCCCGCAATGTCTCCCCGCTGTGTGAGCTAGCTGTCTCCTCACTCGATTCACACAGTGCCCGAGTGCCACTGAGCTCCGTTGCCTGCAACGCTGTGATGCACGGGGGTGGAGATCGGCGCCAAATTCAAAAAAGTAAAAACACAGTACACATACAGTACTGTATAAAATAATTACACATCCCCAGTGTCCCTAGTGGTCTGTCCAGTGTCCTGCATGCACTTTTATATTATAAATAAAAAAAATTGTGCCTGGAAACTGGAGATTGTCCATAGCAACCAAAAAGTGTCCCTTTATGTCAAAAGTGGTTTTAGAGCAGCTAGAAAACAGTGATAATGAATTAGATTCACTTGCAGAATTGAGTGATAGCGATTTGTGGGGAAATTTATCATCAAACAGTAATGACAGCGACAATTCTGCAACTGAGCAAATGTCAGTGTTTTTGATTTGTTTACATTATTGAATCATTTTTATTTATAGTTATTTATTATATTATCATTTATGATTTTGTGTTTTAAACTTTATCATACCCGGGATGTCTACTAGACTCTTGTTTGGACAGATTTAAGTGAGTTATTCCTAAGAATTACAGGCCTACAATATAAAACGTCAAATTTCCATGCAAAATAATTGTACCGCTTTCAGCATCTAAAATCTTTAATAATCATACCGCCAGGGAGGTTAAAGCAATGTATTTGTTCTTATTTACTGTTAGTCCCAATAATTGCAAAAATTAAGTCAGGATTTTTAGTAGATTAGGTAACGTTGTGTTCGACAATGTTTCTCAACTCCACTCCTCAAGGCGCCCCAATTTCCCTCAGATGAAACGGTTGTGGTAATTACTAAGGCAGTAAACTGATCAAATCACCTGTACAAAATAATGGAGAGCTTGACAACATGGCCTATTGGGACGCCTTGAGGACTGGAGTTGAGAATAGCTATCTGGAGTTGGAAAGCTATCCACACTGGACGCACTGGACGCATCAATACTGATCTCAGTGGAGGAAGAGAAGAATAAAAGGCAATGGGGTTGATTTACTAAAACTGGAAAGTGAAAAATCAGGTGCAGCTGTACATGATAGCCAATCAGCTTCTAACTTCATCTTGTTCAATTAAGCTTTGAAAAAAACCTGGAAGCTGATTGGTTTCTATGCAGAGCTGCATCAGATTTTGCACTTTCCTGTTTTAGTAAATCAATCCCAGTGTCTCCTCCATATTGTTGTAGCCCAGCACCTGGATACAACAGTATTGACATATAATGGGAAGTGTCCATTTCACCAAGAAGTAGTCTCTATTCAATCTTTTGAGATTTGTCACAGTTCAGCTGTCGCACAATTTTTTTTTGGGGCTTTTAGGTTACATTTCATAAAATATTAACTATGGATTCCCTAAAAGTAGATTGGGACAGAAAAATGTGATTTCTATGCCTTGCGTTAAGCTTAAAAATTGTATTGGAAGATTTAGTTATACTTCACCCTTAACCCTATATTTCCTGTACCCAGGTAGGCACACATTTGGTAGTTATTCTTTATATTTATAAAGCAACTGGCATTAAGCTGATAATTTAAAATAAAATAAACAAAGATAGTTTCAAATGTGCTGATGGGAATTAATTCTAATGTGCAGACACAGGACTGGTAGACTGCAATTAAAAATGTATACTTACCCTTAAAACTAATGAACCTAATCCTCTGTGGTAAACAGACGCATGCAAATATCATTAAAAAATTACAAGTTTCAACCTAATGGTAAACAGAAGAGGGGAAAGAAGAGACATTTGGCGACACTGTCTGGGCTGTCTGTAAAAAAGACCCATTAGAGTTTGGGCAACTAAAAGCCCATAATTTGTGCTGTAATGATCAGCCACACACTAATGAGATAATCAAAGAAACTATTGACTGCAACCCAAGTGTCCTGAGTGGAGTCAGAATATTCTCCTATTTTCATATGGTGATGATGGTTATAAAAAAAAAAACTATTTCATCAGATGTCTTGTAAAGAAGCCTGTAATCTATTACATATATTGTAACAAGGCTGCAGTTTGCCAAAATTCCTTTACTGAAGGAACAATTAGTTTTCAGATTGATTGATCCCTCTCTTGCATAGAGTTCAGTTGGCCTGATGCCTAGATTTTTGGTCACATGCACTGTACTAGAGGGACAATCTCTCCAAAAAAGTTGATAATTTAGCTCTTCTTTGACCCTTTTGTTTGTACACCTTCAATGAGAAGTGCGGATCTAAAATAACAAACATTCATATTCATCTATGTAGATGCAGCATCGATCCGATGCTGCTGCTGTCCCCTGTTGGCCAAAAAGTGAATTTTCTCGCAAATGCCCTTAGCCCCAGAGTCGCCCCCCTCCCCACGCGTTTCCTCACCTGAACTCTGGCAGCACATGTCCTATCTATGAGGGTCGCGACCATAAAGTCTCGAGGACATTGAATGATGCAGAGAAATCTGGTGTATCACAGAGAAGGACACATAGGCCCCATAAGGCAGAGTGTTATCTGAAAAGGGATACTTTGTAAGCTCAAGTTTAGAAGATCAACAGAAAAGATTTTTGTAATCAGGATAAAGTAAATATATTCTAATCTTCACATACAGATTTCGGAACTAATCAATCAGTGGTGGGCAATATTATAGCAAATGGTACTTCCAAACGGTTGATAGATTTGAAGGCTGACTTTCCCAGAAGGAACTTTCAAGCATTCATATCCTAATCACCAACCAACAAACGGAAAGAGAAGAGATGTTCAAAATGAACCTGCTTGCTCCCAGTCCACAAAATCCCTATCAAAATCTGAATGTCCTTATCTTTTACCAACTCGATGCATCACATATCGCTTTTGGGCGCCGGGGACATGGATGGGACATAAAAGCATCTCCTTTTCTGCAAGAAAAGGCAGTATCCTGAGTGGCGATATGTGATCCTTTTATGTCCCCTCCCCGTCCCCGGTGCCCAATGGCGATGTGTGATCCTTTTATGTCCCCTCCCCGTCTCCGGTGCCCAATGGCGATGTGTGATCCTTTTATGTCCCCTCCCCGTCTCCGGTGCCCAATGGCGATATGTGATGCATCAAGTTGGTAAAACATGTAGAGCAAGAAGTTACTGCTGGTTACTCATATTATGGTTACTGTATGAGGATACTGTGCTGTTGTTTAGATATTTTGTATTAATAAATTCAATATATGTTTTATATATAGTTGACTAGTAATTTTTCTTGGGCACCCTAAAAAATAAATTTTCATCTTCTCTACCAATCACAATCATTGTGGATGTTTTTCATACACTTCTACTTGGTTCAATCGTTTACATTCAATCTGGATGATGGTACGTTTTTTGCTTAAGCATTATTGAGTCTTAGGCCTCGTACACACAACCGTTTTCCTCGACAGAATCCATCAAGAAACTTGGTGGCATAGCTTTTTTGCTGAGGAAAACAGTCGTGTGTATGTTTTTCATCGAGAAAACTGACATGGAACTCGATGAGAAAAAAAGAGAATAAGTTCTCTTTTTCCTCTTTGGGAGTCTCAATTTCCTCGTCGTGTTTCTCGTCGGAAACCAGCCCGACGTTCGTGTGTATGCTTAGAAACCCGCGCATGCTCAGAATAAAGTATGAGACGGGAGCGCACCTTCGGTAAAAGTAGCGTTTGTAATGGAGATAGCACATTTGCATGCTGTAACAGACTGAAAAGCGTAAATCGTCTCTCACCAAACTTTTACTTAACACGCAGTAACATGAGATTAGCAAAAGCAGCCCCAAGGGTTGTGCCAGTGGAATCAAACTTCCCCTTTATAGTGCCGTCGTACGTGTTGTACGTCACCGCGTTTGAGAACAACGAGATTTTGTCCTGACAGTGTGTACGCAAAGAAAGCTTGTCAAGATTCTCGACAAGCCTGACAAGGAACTCGTCGAGGAAAACGATGTGTCTTTTACGACGAGTTCCTCGGTCGTGTGTACGAGGCCTTACATGCGGCTATACTCAAATTTTGCTATACACTTCTATTAGGTGGGGCAGTTTTAGTGTGTTTTCCAAAAAGAGCTATAAAATTCCTGCATGCAGAAACTTTGGTGTGTTTTCAGAAAATGCACCAAAACCACCTGATCTAATAGAAATCCATGGCAAAGTGTGTAACCCGCACGAAAACTGAGGGTACACTGTGCTGTAATGAAACTGCACCAGAGCAGTGTGAAAGGGCCCTAAATCCAGCCATGTCGCCAGTGTCACCTTCAAGCATTTTTCATAGCCCCCTCATTTCATCTAAGTAAATTACAGAGCGCTATCTCATGTTATAGGGATTAGGGGATGGGAAGGTATTCTGTAGTCCCAACACACTTCATGTCCTAGAGCAGTGATGGCAAACCATGGCACCCCATATTTTGGAACTTCCCATGATGCTCATGGACTCAGCAGTTTAGTTGAGCAATGCATCATGGGAATTGTAGTTCCAAAACATCTGGGGTGCCAAGGTTCCCCATCACTGTCCTAAAGGGACTAAGCTTCTCCTCCACTGATACAGTACATTGAGAACAGAAAGTGTTACTGACAGGACTACCAGGTGAAATAAAAGAAAATATCCAGGCGGAAATGAAGAGGAAAAAAAAACAAATACAGCCACTACATCTAAGAATTTGTAAGTTGCATTATAATATTTTTTTTTTCTTGTGTTTGAAAATACTTTTTTTTGTAAATTCATTTTTTTTTAGCTTTGTAGATATATATATATATATATATATATATATATATATATATATATATATATATATATATATATATATATGTGGTATATGTATATATATATATATATATATGTATATATATATATATTTATATATTAGGGCTGGGGAAATGATCAATCAAAATCCTTGACGTCACCGGACAGCATGGACAGTGAGACTTATGCCGCGTACACACGATCATTTTTCAGCATGAAAAAAAAAACGTTGTTTTTCCAACTTCATCATTAACTACATGCCGACCGCCCGCCGTCATATTACTGCGGGACGGTGGCTCTGCTGGGCGAGAGCCCGTAGCTATACGTCCGCTCTTTAGTGGCCGCTAGGGGGCGCGTGCACGTCCCCGCTCGCCCCCGAGTCCCGCGCGCGTGCCCGGCGGGTACGATCGCCGCCCGGCACGCGTGCTCGTTTGTTACAGAGCGGGGACCGGGAGCTTTGTGTGTAAACACAAAGCTCTTGGTCCTGTCAGCGGGGGAAACGCTGATCTCCTGTTCATACAATGTATGAACAGAAGATCAGTGAATTCCCCTAGTGAGGTCACCCCCCCATACAGTTAGAACACACCCAGGAACACACTTAACCCCTTCCCTGCCCCCTAGTGTTAACCCCTTCACTGCCAATTTTTATAGTAATACAATGCATTTTTATAGCATTGATCGCTATTAAAATGCTAATGGCCCCAAAAATGTGTCAAAAGTGTCCGATGTGTCCGCCATAATGTCGTAGTACTGAAAAAAATGGTGATCACCGCCATTACTAGTAAAAAAAAAATATTAATAAAAATGCCATAAAACGACCCCCTATTTTATAAACGCTTTAACTTTTGCGCAAACCAATCAATAAACGCTTATTGCGTTGTTTTTTTTAACGAAAAATATGAAGAAGAATACGTATCGGCCTAAACTGAGGAAATTTTTTTTTTTTTTATATATTTTTGGGGAATATTTATTATAGCAAAAATCAGCCAGGAGAAAACTTTCTCCTGGCTGCAGCAACAAGAGGATCACCGACCACGTTAAAGATCACTGGTCTCAATTCCTCATCTTGGATCAAATTCAGTTTTTTCAACTAGACAATTAGCCAGCTGTAGATCAGTACTTCCCCAGGGGGGGGGGGGGGTCTCCTTTGACGGGTCTTTTGTTCCCATATTGGGTTAAACAAATCCAATATAAGTGTCAGCTTGCTTGGGCTGGTTCGCATACGATGTTGTATGATCTACCTTCATTGGTTTAACTATTCCATGATGCTGTCCCTATTCTGACAATACCTGCAGACCATCTGTCTCCCATGAGAGGATATTTTTTCAACAATTTTGTTTTAATGACCATAGGACACACTGTCTCATCTGGCAAGACAGCAACTTTTTATCTCCTCCTGAGAAAATATTACATATATATCCATCGATTGTACGACTTCATTGCATCACCCTGGCCCTGATGAAGAGGCATTACTCTGCATAGCCTCGAAACGTTGGCATATCGTAACAGACAGTTCTTTGAGGGTTTCTTTGCATTTTTTGTCGCTATTGTATTTTCTTGTATATTTTGTTATTATTGATGTTTAATGCCGCTGTACTTTGTGTGCCCCTATTTGTATTACCCCTCTTTTGGTCATTTGGATGCTTTTATAAAAACGTTGTAGCATTGGCCCTAATGTGTTGTCTACGAACAACAATATTTAATAAAATTTGATACTTTTTTGATAACTTAATTGACGACCGCTCAGTTCTTTATCTTTACTTATAAACCAGTCTCCCAATTTAAACGTCCCACCGAGGAAATACACTCCACCTCTGGGGTATACAAATCAGTTACAACACGTACAACAGCACTCTAAAGGGGAAGTTCTATTCGCCTTTGGGCTGCTTTAGTTGATTTCTTGTTAGTAAAAGACGATTTGCGCTTTTCTGTCTGTTACAGCGTGATGAATGTGCTTACTCCATTATGAACTGTAGTTTTATGAGCTCCCGTCTCATAACTTGCTTCTGAGCATGCACTGGTTTAAAACATTGTTTTAGCCCACACACGATCATTTTTAACAACCCGAAAAAAAACATAGTTTATAGTATAATACGTTTTTTTTTTCATGCCGAAAAATGATCGTGTGTATGTGGCCTTACCCTGCTGGATGCGAGCAAACTGCACCTGTTTGATTGAGGTACCTTTGCATCTGTGGAGCAGGAGGATGCATCAGGCTCCATCAAGGGAAGGGGAAATAAATAACCAAGCGTTTTCCTGTCCTAAGCAGTTTTGTGCAGACAATTCTTTGTGTATCGGTAACATCTGTTCCGTGCGAAAGACTGTTCAGTTCTTCAGGGTATATTGTCAATAAAATGCGATCATGTTTGCTTCCAGAAAGTTCAAACAATCTGGTATGTCTGTGTGGCTGGCTAAAGTGATGCCTTCTTGCCTACTATAAAGTGACTGACAGTTAATATACTAGATACGATTTATAATTAAAGTTAAATTAACTTTCTACATTTTTCTTAATGTTTATGAAGAAAAAATTACTTATGTCAGTGCTACAGTTTGAATTTAAAACGTATTTGTGTGAACTGTGAAGTTAAGTCATGGATTGTGGAAACTAACTAGTGTCGGGTGATTGTATATAGTGTATACCACATTTACCACTGACTAATGTAGAGATGCAATGCAAGGAGATCAGCTAAAAGTAGTTGGATCTGTAAGTGCGTTATAATTAATCGAAATTAGTCAATTAATTGATTTAAAAAAAGAAAACTGATTAATCGAACACGAAATTGTAATCAGTAACAGCCCTAATATATATATATATATATATATATATATATATATATATATATATACACACATACACACATATATACCGTGTTCCTCGAAAATAAGACCTCCTCCGATAATAAGACCTACCTAGATTTTCGGGAAGGGCTGCAATATAAGCCCTACCCCAAAAATAAGCCCTAGTTAAAAGTGGTTGAAAAAAAGTAGTAGTACACAGTTCAAAAGTGTGTGCCTCTGCAAAACGATCGTATCACATAGCCCTCGGTACAGCGGTGCTCAGCTGATCTCTTCTCCTTTTCTTCTCCTGGCTGTCAGCGGGGGATGTCGGCCCCCCTCCCTCTGCAGGCACTCAGCTCCGCTGCTCTTATCGTCTCCCTGGTGTCAGTGAGGGATCTTGGCTCCTTCCCTCTGCAGGTGATCCGCTCTGCTGTTCTCATCGTCTCCTGGGTGTCAGTGGGGGATCTCACCTCCCCATCTGCAGGCGCTCAGCTCCGTTGCTCTCATGGTCTCCCGTGTGTCAGTGGGGGATCTTGCCCGACCCATCTGCAGGCACTCAGCTCCTCTTCTCTTCTTGTCTCCTGGGTGTCAGTGGAGGATCTCGGCCACCCTCCCTCTACAGTGCTCAGAATTGTGGAAGAACGTTCAGGCAGCCATGGAAGTGCAAGCAGCGCTATAAGAAGGTACTTGCACAATTTCATTACAGAAACACACACCCTCCACATTACACAATCCTGTAAAAGAAATAATTCTAGCATTTTACAGGCACCTTTACTCTGTTCACACTAGGGACTCCTGGCATGCAAGCCCTACCCTGAAAATAAGCCCTACCATGTTTTTGGTTCCTAAAAATAATATAAGACCCAGGCTTATTTTCGGGGAAACACTGTGTATATATATATATATATACATATATATATATATATATATATATATATATATATATATATATATATATATATATATACAGTATATATATATATATATATATATATATATATATATATATATATAAAGAAACAGTGTGCAATTACACCAGTGTTAACAACATAAAAGTTGATTGTACTCTACATCTAAAAAAACAATCAGATCCTTGTCATTAATAGAG
Source organism: Rana kukunoris (assembly GCA_029574335.1). Classification (NCBI taxonomy): domain Eukaryota; kingdom Metazoa; phylum Chordata; class Amphibia; order Anura; family Ranidae; genus Rana; species Rana kukunoris. The sequence continues at coordinate 79,482,489 of CM056058.1, read as the reverse complement.
GGAAAAGGACAAAGACAGGTTAAAGCCTAGTACATACGGGCCAAATGTCGGTGGTATCGGCTGGTTCAATAGAAACCTTCAGCCCACTTCTGTCGAAGAGGTATGACCTAAATAGGTCTGCTGATCGGCTTCTGTCGAAGAGGTATGACCTAAATAGGTCTGCTGATCGGCTTCGGATCAATGCTCCCAGCCAGGCTATCCCCCTGTCAAAACACAATAGAACAGCAGGAAAGATCACTGTACTAACGTCGGATAGACTGTCATTATTTTTCCTTCAGCTCTGCTTGGTTGAACAAAAAAAAAATCTACTAGTGTGTACTAGGCTTAACCACCTCAATACTGGGCACTTTCACCCTCTCCCGGCTCAAGTCATTTTTCAGCTTTTAGCGCTATCAAACTTTGAATGACAATTGCGCGGTCATGCAACACTGTCCCCAAATTAAATTTTAATGAATTTTCCCCCACAAATAGAGCTTTCTTTTGGTGGTATTTGATCACCTCTGCATTTTTAATTTTTAAATTTTTTACACTAGGGGGCGATCAAGGGGTTAAATGTGTACCCTAGTGAGTGATTCTAACTGTAGGGGGAGGGGAATGACTGGGGGAGGTGACCGATCGGTGTCCCTATGTAGTCAAAAGACACACCAACAGTCTCCTCTCCCTGACAGGACATGGATCTCTGTGTTTGCACACAGAGATCCATGGTCCTGCTCAGTTACTGGGCGATCGCGGGTGCCCGGCAGACATCATGGCCGCCGGGCACGCGCATCGGGTTCTCAGTGACGCGGTGGGTGCGCGCACCCCCTAGTGGCTCGGGAAGGCGAGGACGTCATATGACATCCTCCCAGAACAAGAGGCTTATCATCCCGCCGTCATTTGATGGTGGGTGGTAGTCTAGTGGTTAACCACTTCAGCCCCGGAAGGATTTACCCCCTTCCTGACCAGAGCACTTTTTGTGATTCGGCACTGCGTCGCTTTAACTGACAATTGCGCGGTCGTGCGATGTGGCTCCCAAACAAAATTGGCGTCCTTTTTTCCCCCCAAATAGAGCTTTCTTTTGGTGGTATTTGATCATCTCTGCGGTTTTAATTTTTTGCGCTATAAACAAAAATAGAGCCACTATTTTGAAAAAAATGCAATATTTTTTACATTTTGCTATAATAAATATCCCCAAAAAATATCTAAAAAAACTTTTTTTTCCTCAGTTTAGGCCGATACATATTCTTCTACATATTTTTCGTTAAAAAAAATCGCAACTAGCGTTTATTGATTGGTTTGCGCAAAATTTATAGCGTTTACAAAAGGGGGTAGTTTATGGCATTTTTATTAATATTTTTTTTTTACTAGTAATGGCGGCGATTAGCGTTTTTTTTCGGTACTGCGATATTATGGCGGACACATCGGACAATTTTGACACATTTTTGGGACCATTGGCATTTTTATAGCGATCAATGCTATAAAAATGCATTGGATTACTATAAAAATGCCATTGGCAGTGAAGGGGTTAACACTAGGGGGCAGGGAAGGGGTTAAGTGTGTTCCTATTTGTGTTCTAACTGTATGGGGGGGGGGTGGCCTCACTAGGGAAAATCACTGATCTTCTGTCCATACATTGTATGAACAGGAGATCAGCGTTTCCCCGCTGACAGGACCGAGAGCTATGTGTTTACACACATAGCTCCCGGTCCCCGCTCTGTAACGAACGAGCGCACGTGCCCGGCGGCCGAAAAAGATAGGACGTAGAGCTACGTGCTCTCGCGTAGCAGTGCCGACCTGCCGCAGTAATATGACGGCGGCTGGTCGGCAAGTATTTAAAGAGGAGCTCCAGTCTGGGCAAAAAATAAAAAATAAAGGTCAGCAGCTACAAATATTGTAGCTGCTGACTTTTAATGTAAGGACACTTACCTATCCAGGGATCCAGCGATGTCACGACCCCAAGCTGATTCTTCAATCGGCATCAGGTGCAGGTGCTGGCATCTTCATTAAGGGAAATTGGCAGTGAAGCCTTCAGACTTCACAGCCGGTTTCCTACTGTGCATTCACAATAAGGTGACCAGATTTTTTAAATAAAATCCAGGGACATCTTTTATTTTTTTACTAGTAATGGTGGCAATAAGCGACTCTCTGCCTGTCGCTGCTGTCGCCCGCCTCACAGCCTCTCAAGTCTTAAGCTCTGGGCCCCAGCTACTACTGGGTGAGGAGCGGAGGAAGATCACTCCACCAGGGAAGGCATGGAGATAAGCAGGCAAGCGGCTGGCTTGGACTTGAGCCAAGGCAGAAGAACATTTGAGCGGAGCTGAATGGTCATGCACCCGAAACTGAAGAAATATTCCCTCCGCTCCGACCAGCACATGATTATCAGAAAGGGGCACAGATAATGCAAAGACATTCAGATTTTTTTTTTATTCTGCACTGTCCTTTAAACTGCCGCAGCCCCTGTTCAAATCCAATCCGAGGACAAAACCGGGGACAGACTTAGTCCGGGGACAGTGCCTTCAATCTGGGGACTGTCCCTGGAAACTGGGGATGTCTGGTCACCCTAATGCACAAGCCATGTTGCATTTTTTGAATGGTCCCGCTGTTTTCTGTGGCCTCTGTGTGTCCCAGAAGGCAGCGGGGTATAGAGAAGGGTCCGGAAATACTCAGAGATTGCCACGACGATCTCACCCAGAAGTGGGAGCAGGTACCTGTCAGGTACCCACTCCCCCCACAAAGTGCCAAATGTGGAAGAGGAAGGTGCCAACAAGCCTAGCTTCCTCATTTGAAGCTCCACTTTAAGTCTCTGGGATTGTGTGTGGTTGATTATGTCTACCAAGACTTAATAGGGAAACTTTTATTATCAGGCAGTTACAGTTTGCTACTGTATTCATTTTACCCAAGGTGAACTATTTAGGAAATAACATGATATAAACAGTACAGTCATTGTTTATTTAGCAAATAACATCCTCTTCCCTGTGTACTGTCCTAATGCACAATAGGTTTGTTCTGAACCCAATGAAAATATGGGGATCTTCCATGAGGCAACAATGAATTAAAAGACAAAATGCTAAACATCAACTTTGCTGTTGTATTAGGAATAAAATAGTTACCACTAAGCTACAATCGGTCCACAGTTTATCCTAATCTAAATTATATACAATGTTCATGGCTGCCATCAGGTATTTTATAGGACGTATTTTGGGACTCTGTCTTCTTATGATGTATTTATGTGTTGTGCAGACTTCTTCCCATTTTACCTGGTATTTTGACAATGCTACAGTAGGGTGATAAATTGTCCAGAAATTAAAATGGTCGCATGTTATACAGACATTTGCATATGTAGACACCCCTCTTTCACTTTCCTTGTTTCAGGCCGCGTACACACGACCGAGAACCTTGTCGGGCTAAACCCATTGTTCCGCCCGACGAGGTTCCCGATGAGCGGTCGGAAAAGCTCTTGAGCCAAAGTCCTCATTGAACAACGAGGAAAAAGAGAGCGTGCTCTCTTTTTTGGCTCGACGAGCTTCCTGACGGGACGCTCGCCGGAAGTGTACACACGACCGAGAACCTCGGCAGAATATGGATCCTTCTCGCTGGATTCTGCCGAGGTTCTCGGTCATGTGTACGGGGCCTCAGTGTTAGTATCTAGAATTGTGTACACAATGCTCTAGCTTGGATGGAGATTGTTGGCATATAGCAAATTTCAAGTCATACCATAGAATCTCAGTCGGATTGAGAACTGGGCCATTCTAATGCTGTGTAAACACGACCGTTTTTTCATAACGAGAAAAATTAAATTTTTTAAATTGGTAGTTAAAAACGTGTGTAGGCTCCAGAGCATTTTTCTCAATGAGAAAAATGGGCATTAAAAATGTAGAACCTGCTCTATTTTTTCTCGTTGTTTTTCCCGACGTCGCTTTAACGTCAGGGAAAAAACGCGCATGCTCAGAAGCAAGTTATGAGACGGGAAAAATGAGCATAATCAGCCCAAAGAGTAGCGCCATTGGAATGGAACTTCCCCTTTATAGCGCCGTCGTACGTGTTGTACGTCACCGTGCTTTGCTCGAGCATTTTGTATCACGATCGTGTGTATGTAAGGCAGGCTTCAGAGGAATCACGTCGAGAAAACCTTTTTTTTTTCCATGACATGAAAAACGGTCGTGTGTACGTGGCATCAGATATTTAATGTCTTAATTTTAAAGGGTCGGTTCACCTTTACCAAAAAACTGTCTACGCAGGTAAGGGGCACCTGTAGAAAAAAATTATAATGCCCTTGCTAAAGGTTTAGGCCATTTTCGTTCCTCCCAAAGCTTGGCAGAAAACCCCCAGATGTGGCATCTTCCAAATCCTGCATTGATGCTAGAACATTGCTAAGGCACATGCATGCATTTTCTCTGAGGTCAGTAATGCTGTGACGGAGGACACAATAGACCACACACATATTGGCTGAGAGTGATGAGATGGGATGAGTCCATCTGTGGGAGTCTCTGGATTTATCTGCCTGGACTGACACCCATTTCAACCTCTCAGCGAGCTGCTTAGAGCAGTGTTTTTCAACTCCAGTCCTCAAGTCACACCAACAGGTCATGTTTTCAGGCTGTCCATTATTTTGCACAGGTGATTTGATCAGTTTCACTGCCTTAGTAATCACCACAGCCATTTCATCTGAGGGAAATCCTGAAAACTTGACCTGTTGGTGTGCCTTGAGGACTGGAGTTGAAAAACACTGGCTTAGAGCATGAGCCGGCTGCTCCCCACCCCTCCACAGCTCAGCGCTCCAATGAGTGCGGAGGAGCAGAGAGGAGAGCTGCTGATTGACAGGTAGCAGCTCTCTGCTCGGAGATCTGTGAGAACCGAGCAATTGGCGGTGTTTGATTGCTCCGTTCTCAGTGTAGAGGCACCGGGGGATGCTGCATCCACCTAGGTAAGTATGAATGGACAAAACAAATCCCATACTTATCTTTTAACAACAAACCTACAGACCCTATCTTGATTGTAACCTGGGGACCACCTGAACTTACAATTACCTGCTGTGGGCCAGATTCAGAAAGATCCGTGGATCTTTCTGCTGGCGTAACGTATCCCCGATACGTTACCCCACTGTAAATATGTGCGCAAGTTCTTTATTCAGAAAGAACTTGCGCCCTTATTTACGGCGGCGTAACGTATGTGTTGCGGCTTAAGGCCGCGCAATTCAAATGAATAAAGTGGGGGCGTGATTCATGTAAATGAATCATGACCCCACGTAATTCACGTTTTTTTTGGACGGCGCATGCGCCAACCGTGGACGTTCCCAGTGCGCAATGCGCAAAATCACGTTGCTTTTTCTCAATGTAAACGACGTGAACGTAATTAACGTCGAGCCCAATTCCCAAACGATTTACGCAAACGACGTAAATCGACACTGTCCCGACGTCCATACTTAACATTGTCTACGCCTCCTATAGCAGGGGTAATCTTACGCCGCTCTAACGCAAACGGCGTAAAATACGACACGCCGCCGCATGTACGTTTAGGAATTGCCGTAAATAGCTCATTTGCGTATTTTATGCGTAAACTGCCGTAAGCGCCACCTAGCTGCCAGCCTAAATATGCAACTAAGATACGACGGTGTAAGCGAATTACGCCGCTCGTATCTCAGAAGAAAGCCGGCGTATCTTCTTTTCAGAATAGCAAAAAAAGATACGCCGGCTATTCTTAGTATTTACGCAGCATATCTCGAGATACGCTGACGTAAATGCTTTCTGAATCTGGCCCAACATTTCTTCACAGTGCCTATATCTAGAGACATGAATAAGGGCTTGTTTTCTTCTTCTTCAGAATATGTTAAATACCTGTTTGCATAGTTTTGGCACAGGTTTCACTTGATGCAAGTCGTTCATTTTTTAAGAGACCACGTGTATAAACAGAACTGACGGTTTATAGTAGATACAATCCAAATATTTAACCAACCAATATTTAACAAACTTGCATTGCATACAGATATTTAACCACATCAGCTCTGGAAGGTTTTACTCCCTTCATGACCGGGCCATTTTTTGCTATTTAATACTGCGCTATTTTCCAAACAAAATTGATATAATTTTTTCACACAGCTTTCTTTTGGTTGTATATGATCACCACTGGGTTTTTTACATTTTTTATAATTTAAAACTAGTGGTGCATTGAAATTAAAATTCTGGTGCCAAAAATTAAAATTTAGGATGCACTTGGCCGAAACCGAAACTGACATTTAAAAAAATAAATAAATATATATATATATATATATATATATATATATATATATATATATATATATATATGTATTGGGGCTGTGGAAATTAACTATTAATTCATCGATTAATCTTGAATTTTTTTGCCTCTCTGTCGGTTTCCGAGCCTTCAGGGAGTTCTGGCTGGTAGCTGCACTGGGAATCAGCCTGCAAGGAGACCAGCTAAAAGTAGTTGGATCTGCATGTGCGTTATAATTAATCTCAAATTAGTCGATTAATCGATTTAAACAAAAAACAATTAATCGAACACAACATTTTTAATCAGTAACAGCCCTAATATATAAAAAAAGGAAACTAAAGCGCTAGCCAACAGTGAATAACTAGAACCAATAAGAGAAGAAATAAACTAATTAAATGCAGCTCAATTCTGGTATGTGCTAACAACAAAAATAGGTATTAAAGTGAAATGATGAGCGCAGCTAAACTAAACTAAACAATCAATCCAAAATAAACAAGTGAGCATCGCTATAGGAATCAGTGATAATACAAATGAATACAAAATGAGTGGAATAATCCAAATAAGTGCAATCAAGTGCAACAACAAGTGTCCCTAATATATATATATATATATATATATATATATATATATATATATATATATATATATATATATATATATATATATATATGTTATAAATATTTGTATTGTATTCAACTTTTTAATTGGTATCATGGATTTAAATGAATATGAAATGAATTTATTGTCGGCCATTATTAACACCGTTTTAAATGGTGTTAAAAACCCTGCTTGCTGCATATTTGGTCAGTTAAAGAAAAACACACAAAAAATGCACCTCCCCATTGAAACGCATTGAAAAGACAGCTAGAACGTATAAAAAAAAGCACCTGTGTTGTATTTGTAATGCATTTTTTGAGTCACATGACCTATAAAAAAACACACCATAAGCATTGTAAAATTTGCAGACAAATTGCAGTAAAATCTCTGCAAAATGGCAGGCGTTTTTGGCAGCCATTACCCGGACCTTTTTTTTCTTTTGGCACAATGCTGAAAACCATATTTTTGGGGGCCACAATTTTGGGGCAGTTTTAGTTTCTGCTATAAGATATATCAAATAAAATCAAATTTCTTCATACATTTTGGCCAAAATTTATTCTGCTACATGTCTTTGGTAAAAAAAAAAAAAAAATATCCCAATATATGTATATTAATATTTCTCATTCCATCTGTAATTGGTTTGCGTGAACGTTATAGCATCTAAAAACAATGGTATATATTTGACCTTGATCAGTGACTTATAATGATACTGCGGCGAACAATCTGACACTAACCAACACTGGATGGGAACTGACACTGAAATCACCAGTGACACTAATAGAGTGATTAGTGATAATACTATACACTGTCACTGTACTAATGGCACTGGCAGGGAAGGGGTGAACACCAGGGGTGATCAAGGGGTTAAATGTGTGCCTAACAAGTTTTATTTTGTGTAATATATGCTGCTTTTTACTAAAGATTTCTTTATTTCTTTTACCTGCTTTACAGGGATAAGAAACAGAGAGATTGTTCCCTCTGTACAGAGCCCTGTGTTGATTGTCAAGACAGGGCGATCAACAGGTCCCAGACATAAATCATTGACCTGCCGTCAAACTCGCTATGTGTACGTTCACAGCGGGTGTTGGCAGCAAGAGGATGGAAGTAGGGGGCATGCACATGCACGCTCTAAACCCAGAAACGTGCAGTGCCTGTCCACAGTACATTGTGGGTGGATGGTTTGGAAGAAGTTAAGGTTTGTTAGATATTATCAATCAAAAATAAGGAAACCACTGCTAATAAACCACTGTGTCATTAGTAAGATGTTAATGTAACCATCCATGTTATGGTGTGGGATCTACCCTATAGTACTGAGAGCAGGGTCGTCTTAATGGCATCATGGGCCCCTGGGCAATGTAATTCTCTGGGGCCCCTACAATGATGACAGTTCAGGTAAACAGACATTAAGTAGGTAGGAGGCAGACTGCCTCCCTCCCCTTTGCATCTATCACTCTCAGTGCCATCATGGGGCCCCCAATTTCAGGGCAGTGCAGGCTCAAGGATCAGCTGCTTTGGGGGAAGTGCAGGGGCCCCCCATGCAGCTGGGGCCCCCGGGCAGTGCCCAGGTGTGCCCTCTCATTAAGACAGCCCTGCAGCACAGTCTTCCTAAAACAAAGGTAATTGTTTCATCATTTTCATCACTCATTTAAAAACAAAGGATTCACTCAACTGTACATTTAGGAATGGTGGGAGGGGGGTCATAAACCTACAATAGCTGATTCACAACAAACAAATGGCTTAAAGTGGATGTTGATGTCACAATGTAGAGCAGGGGTCCCCGATCTTTTCAAACAAAGGGCCACTTTATTGCCCTTCAGACCTTAGGAGGGCCGGATTGGGGCCAGCAAGGGAAGAAAAAGGCACGGGCCTGGCATCGGTGAGAACATATATGGCCTTAGGGTTGGTGGTCAAGAGGAAGAGGAGTATTCCCCCTATTAGTAGGAGGAATAGTATCCCATCATTGGTATCCGTGGATAATATAATGCCCCATTGTTGGTGTCAATGGGAGGAATAGTGCCTCATGTCAGTGGGAGGAATTGTGCTCCAAGGGCCGGATAAAGGCTAGCAAAGGGCCACATCTGGCCCTCGGGCCGCAGTTTGGAGACCCCTGATGTAGAGTATAAGATTTCCTATCATCTGTGCCCAGTCTTGCCACACAGAGTTAATCCAGCTCTGATCAATCCTCTTTATTGTTCAGTGAAAATTAACAGAATTCCAGATAAAAACCTGCCTAAATAAAAAGTCTGTTTTTCTCTTCTTGCTTTGAGTGACAGGTCATTTACATATCTAGCGTGGACATGTTTATCATATGTTATGTTATGTTATGTTATGTTTATCATAACATGAGGTGATTCACAGTATAAAAAGTGAGAAATCCACCCCTCCCCCACATAACACATCCTGGTAATATACAATGAACTTTGGATGAAGAATGACTCAACTCCACCCACAACATTTTACAATGGTGCCTAACGAGCCCCCTCAATACACATCTTTTAGTCAGACATTCTGACTCCAACTCTGACATAATCTATGAACGAATTAACTAATCATTACCCAGACAAGGTGACTCCAAGATATGACCTTTCAAGATAGACACCTGCTATACAATACACATTCCTTTAGTAGACATAATTTACATGAGCTAATTAACTACAACTGACAAGTTAGACTTCTAACCTTTAGACTGGGTTAACTCACAATACACATCAATAGAACTTCACACAATAGTGTCCATTAGCACAACACCATGAAAGGTTCTTAGGAGCCATACTAAGATTCATTTACATCACAGTAGCAGACGACATTAACACCTAGCAGTCTATGTTCCCACATTGAGTCCCTCCTTCAATTAACCTGTTGAGTTCAGAATCAACAACTTGTAAATAGGTCTCGGGCCGCGTACACACGATCAGACATGTCCGATGAAACATGTCTGAAGGACGGTTTTCATCGGACCAGGCTGAAGTGGTCTGTTGGTCTGATGTGCGTACACACCATAGGACCAAAATCCCCTCGGACCAGAACGCGGTGACGTAGAACACAACGACGTGATGAAAAAACTAAGTTCAACGCTTCCAAGCATGCGTCGACTTGATTGTGAGCATGCGCGGGATTTTGGTCCGATGATTTTGTGTACTAACCATCGAACATGTCCGACGGACAGGTTTCCATCGGACAGGTTTCTAGGCATGTTTTGAAACTTTTGTCCGCTGTAAAACGGTCCAATAGGCCGTACACATGATCGAACATTTCTGCTGAAACTGGTCTGCCGACCAGTTTCAGCGGACATGTTCGATCGTGTGTTGCCATTCAGGCCAAAGAGTTCAATCTTTGTTTCATCAGACCAGAGAATTTTGTTTCTTATGGTCCGAGAGTCCTTCAAGTGCAAACTCAACGTGGGCTGTCATGTGCCTGGCCACTCTACCATACAGGCCTGGTTATTGGTCACCTCCCTGACTAAGGCCCTTCTCCCCAGATCTCTCAGTTTGGCTGGGTGGCCCGCTCTAGGAAAAGGCCTGGTGATTCCAAACTTCTTCCATTTACACTGTGCTCATTGGGACCTTCAATGCTGCAGAATTTTTTTTATACCCTTAACCAGATTGGTGCCTCAATACAATCCTGTCTCATAGATCTAAAGACCATTCCTTGGACTTCCTGCCTTGGTTTGTGCTCTGACATGCACTGTTAACTGTGGAGCCTAATATAGACAGGTGTGTGCCTTTCCAAATCATGTCCAATCAACTGAATTTACCACAGGTGGACTCCAATCAAGTTGTACAAACATCTCAGGCTGGGTTCACACTGGTATGACAAATGCTCCGACATTGGGAGCTCATGTCACATGACAAGTGAAAATCAATGTTTCCCCATGAGAAAATCATGCCCCGGATGGTGACATCATAAGGGGGTGGGTATGGATTTTGGGGGGACCCCCATGCTGTTTTTCGGCATAGGGGGTTCCCCTTAAAAGTCATACCAGACTGAAGGGCCTTGTATGCTCTTGGAGGGGGAACCCATGCTGTTTTTTTTTTAATTTGGAGTGGAGTTCCCCCTCAAGATTCATACCAGACACAGTGCCTTGTATTGTCGGGGATCAAAATTTGGATCCCTGTTCATTAAAGTCGGACACATGTCAGACTTCAAATCACAGGGCAAAGTCGGATCCAAATTAGTACCACTGTCGTGTCGTACCAGTGTGAACCCGGCCTCAAGGATGATCAGTGGAAACAGGATGCACCTAAGCTCCATTTTGAGTGCCATGGCAAAGGCTGTGAATAATTACGTTCATTTGATTTTTTTTTTATTGTTAGTAAATTTGGATGGCAACATCTCCATCCGCAGATCTTCTTATCCGCACGTTCCCAGCTCTGTCCTATATGTGGCGCTCGATAACATGCTTTTGATGCCTGCTTTGTCATATATCCCAGGTTAACCTACAAATATCCCTGCCATCCTATACGGACAAGGTAATATTGGGTTATACCAGTACCGTTATCTACACCATTTTTGGCCATTGAAATAGATGACAGAATCCTATCACCAAAGCATTACATAAGGCTCCATTCGAAGGATATGGCCACGTACTATAAATCATCTTCAAACCCTTAAAGTGGATGTCACAATGTAGAGTATAAGATTTCCTATCATCTGTGCCCAGTCTTGCCACACAGAGTTAATCCAGCGCTGAGTAATCCTCTTTTAAAGTCCAGTGCAAATTAACCGGACTTCAGATAAAAACCTGCCAAATTAGGTTAAGTCCGTTTCTCTGTTATTGCTTTCAGTAACAGGTTATTTACAAATATAGCGTGGACATGTTTATCATAACAAGAGGTGATCCAAAGTTCATTGTATATTACTAGGATGTGTTATGATGTTATATTACCTCATGTTATGATAAACAAAACATAACATATGATAAACATGTCCTAGCTATATTTGTAAATAACCTCTCACTCAAAGCAAGAAGAGAGATTCCGGACTTTTTGATTTAGGCAGGGTTTTATCTGGAAGGCTGTTCGTTTTCACTGAACATAAAAGAGGATTACTCAGCGCTGGATTAACTCTGTGTGGCAAGACTGGGCACAAATGATAGGAAATATTATACTCTACATTGTGATATCAAAAAAAAAAAAATTATACAAGCTCCTGAAGAAGCGGTCTTCGCAAAACATGTAGAGCTAAACAATATTTCTACTATTAAAAATGATCACATACACTTCGTGACGTGTGTTGACACCCTCTGATCTTTATTGGAAAAATCTTGTTGCCACTGTAGTCACACTGCAGTTTTTAGCAAAATGTGTTTCTTCTTTTTTCTTTTATGAAAATATGTATTAACCACTTGCGGCCCCGCATATGCTCAATTGACGGCAGCTTAGTGGATCTGAATATCCAAGCTGCCGTCAATTGACGGCATAGTTTTTTTCGGCCACTGGGGGGCGCGCGCGCGCACCCGGCGCGTCCCCGAGATGCCGATGCGCGTGCCTGGCGGTCGCGATGTCCGCCAGGTACCCGCTGATCGGCAGTTTTAGAGCAGGGACGTGAAGCTCTGTGTGTAAACACAGAGCTCCACGTCCTGTCAGGGAGAGGTGACAGATGCTGTTTCTCTTGTACATAGGGAGACAGCATCGGTCACCTCCCCCAGTCACCCCCCTCCCCCCACACAGTTAGAACACACCCAGGACTCACATTTAACCCCTTCCTCACCCCCTAGTGTTAACCCCTTCACTGCCAGTCACATTTATACAGTAATTAGTGCGTTTTTATAGCACTGATCGCTGTATAAATGTGAATGGTCCCAAAAATGTGTCAAAAGTGTCTGATCCGTCGCAATATCGCAGTCCTGACAAAATTCGCAGAATTCTATCCCTTATTTCCTAGCCACTATAATCTTTGTGCAAACCAATTACTATATGCTTATTGCGATTGTTTTTTTTACCAAAAATATGTAGAATACATATCGGCCTAAACTGAGAAAAAAAAATATATTTTTTTTTAAATTGGATTTTTATTATAGCAAAAAGTAAAAAATATTCTGTTTTTTTTCAAAATTGTCGCTCTTTTTTGTTTATAGCGCAAAAAAAAAACGCAGAGGCGATCAAATACCACCAAAAGAAAGCTCTATTTGTGGGGGAAAAAGGACGTCAATTTTGTTTGTAAGGCACGTCGCACGACAGCGCAATTTTAATTTAAAGCGACGCAGTGCTGAAAGCTGAAATTTCGCCTGGGCAGGAAGGGGGTATATGTGCCCAGTAAGCAAGTGGTTAATTTGTTAATAAAAAATATTGTCTATTTTCATATAATTGGTGCCTAAAAGGTCCATTCTTTTCACTTCCAATATTTGACCAATTACAATTTTAGGACTTAATTTTGTGATTCCCACATCTATATGTTTATGGGCACATTTCAGTTGGGGGCCTAATGATTTGGTAATCTATAAAATAAGTTGTTATATAAAAAAATAATATTTATAATTAAGCATGGGATTGTTTTAAAACAAAGTGTTTTCTTATTTATAGTGACACATTGTTCTAGTAATATTGGTAAAATGTATTTAAACACAACACTTGCAAACAGTTTATAAAGAAGTCACTGTCAGTGGTTCTGCAAGAGAAACTGTGACCCAGCTGTCAAAATGACAGCTAGGTCACCAGCCAGGTCCTAGTCTGTGATGAATGAGCTCTGACGGCAACTCCTGTATAAACAAAGCCAGCTAACAGAATTTGTGGGTGATTATACAAAAAGTTTACTGCTCCAGATGTCTTAGAATTTGATTATAAATTCATTAAAGAAGCCAGTTTTGCATTTCCAAGATTAATCATACTATACAGAATGTCAGTTGCAGTACAAACCCCTGGCTCTCAGCTTCCAACATATGCTTCTTGTCCTCTAAATAAATGTTCTGGGATAATTTTGGAGTGAATATTGGTTTCTAACTATCTGGAATGCTGCATAACTTTCACTCGCTTGTGAGGGAGCAGTAATAGAACTACGCCTCATTGGTCTGGCCAGTGAGGGAGCAACTCTATAGCTAAAGGTAGGTAATCATGTAAATGATGTTCTTATTATGATAATCATCATAATTCTTATTTCATAATGTATTCCTATATTATAATGTCCAATTGAGAAGCGTGATACTTAAAGCGGAGGTCCACCCTAAAAAAATAAAAATAAAATAAAAACTGAAAAAAAATGTTTTACTTACCAGAAATGGCGGTTGCTAGTAGATCTTCCTAATCTGCCTCTTCCTAGTCTGCGGCTGGTTGTCGTCCTCACGTTGTCTTCTGGGAAATGGGGCGCACTGTCTCCTGGGAACTGTGTGTATCCCAGAGACCAGCCACCCATTGATAAAGAGCCACGCGAAATCGCGCATGTGCAGTAGGAAACAAATGTGTATCCTTTTAGTAAACAGAAGCAAGGCAGATCTAAAGGCAAAACGGAAAATTGAATACCTACCTTTCTGTAATTTTCCTTTCTGGGTGCCTATCCATGGCAGCACACATATGGTTGGTAGATCCGCCCCCATCGAAATCCACAGGACCAATTATAACTCTTTACAAGAGAGCGACAGCCTCCCTTCTGACATTCTTGTAACTAGACTTAAACAATTAAGGATTTTAAGAAAGGGAAGGCGTATGCTGCCATGGATAGGCACCAGGAAAGGAAAATTACAGAAAGGTAGGTATTCAATTTTCCGTTTTCCTGCTGCCTTCATGGCAGCATACATATGGTAAATAACTTGCTTACAGGGAGGGTGCTGCAAAACTAGTTTAATTTTCAATTACAGAGCAGACAGCTGTAAAGTTTTTTTCCTGAAGTCACGGGAAGTAAGCACATCTGGGTCCAGACTATAGTGGGTCATGAATGTGGTGAAGAACGACCAACTCGCTGCTCGACAGATAGTTTCTGGAGAGACTCGTGGTAAAGCCGCCCAGGAGGATGCCACTCCTCGAGTACAGTGAGCATTTATTGATTTGGGAACTGGCAGACCACTAGCCCGATACGTTTTATGAATGAGTCGTACAATCTAACTTGCTATAGTTGTCTTTGATGCGGCCAATCCTTTCCTTGCCCCCTTAGGGACTACAAAGAGACGTTGGTCTTTCCGGAAGGGTTGTGTCAGCTTAATATAATGCCTGATAGATCTTGCTACATCCAGTTCATGCAGTTTTGAGGAAGACAAATCTTCTTCGAAAGCTGGGAGAACCTATTCCTGGTTAAGGTGGTATATGGAAGGGACTTTAGAAACAAACTGGTGGATTGGCTGGATGACCACTCTGTCTGGTAAGAAAGCAATATAAGGGTCTTCTGCTCCTAGGACTTGGATTTCTGAGACCCTCCGACCAGAAGTGACCGCGATTAGAAATGCTGTTTTGAGGGTAATGTCTTCCAGGGAGCAGTCTTCCGTAGGCGCAAACGGATGAGCCGCAAGTGCGCTGAGTACCAAAGGCAGATCCCACTTTGGATATAGTGACTTCCTTGGTGGTTTCAGTCTCAGGACGGCTTTCAGAAAACATTCTACTAGGGGATTTAAGGCCCATCTGGTGTCCATTAATGCTGACAAGGCTGAGACCTGGACTTTCAGGGAGTTAAGTCCTAGACCTAAATCTAAACCCTTCTGGAGAAACAAAAGGACTTCTTGAACTTTTGGTTTTAACGGGTTAAACATGTTAGCCTCTGAGAACTCTGAGAACTTTCGCCAGATCCTGTAATAGGTGCTATTGGTAGAGGCCTTCCTGGCCTGAAGTAATGTTTGGATTACGTCATTTTAACATCCTAATTCTTCCAGCCTCTCCCGCTCAACCTCCAGGCCCTCAAATCCCGAATTTCTGGATGTGGATGGAAGATGTCCCCCTGCGATAGCAGGTTGTGCGTGGCTGGGAGTGTCAAGGGTACGCAGAGAGAGAGCTTGGTTAGTAGAGTGAACCATGGTCTTTTCGGCCAGTAAGGAATTATCGCTAAAATTACTATTTGTTCTTCCGTCAGGCGTTGGAGAAACCTCAAAATCAGAGGGGTTGGGGGAAACGCGTAGCCCAAATGGAATGTCCATGGGTGGACGAGGGCATCCACCCCTTGTAACACCATCGGCGTTACTTTGTACAGAACGAGCGCAGCTGTATCATCCTTAGACAGCTGCGCTCCATTCAGCACCCTGTCATCGACACTTTCGACGTGCCGTCGAATCCTGCGTCCCGTCCAGCATCCTGATTCCGTCATTTCCGACGTGCCGTCGAATCCTGCGCTCCACGCTGGAACGCGGAAGCGCGCCCAGCGTGTGTCCCGCGACAGGCTGGCTATTTAAACCTCCTCTGATGGCGGCTCAGCGTCTGGTTATTGAAGTTGACGCTCGCCGCCATCTGAGACCCAAGACCTCCTCCAGAGTCCCACAGTTCCTCACCTTGTAAAGGAGATCACCAGGCTCACAGCACCAAGTTCTACACCATGGACCCTGCTACTATCCATGACTTGCTGCTTGGCCACAGAGCTGGCAATCTACAGAACCATAGAGGCATCCTGCACCTGCTACTAATCACTCTCCAGGAAGGAACTGCACACCTGGTCACATCTAAACCGCAAGTACCCACAGCTAACTGTATCAAGCCTGTATACTCAGAATACTGTTCATCCTGGATTGCATACTATGATATATTCTTGATTGCCTGATACCATATGTTTGTAGAGACTGAGACCTATTACGAGGATTCTCAAGTAACCTATGGTAGATGCACCACACCATCAATAGGAGAAATATCGCAGGAGGTTGTGATGAAATAACCCCATGAGCTCTGTTTAACATCATAGAGCAACCAGGTGGTTTAATCTGAGTATCCTCCAGAATAAATAATTACCATTCATCTCCTATTCATGGTGACGGCGTAGCCGTTACAGAATAACCAGACCATATATATATATTAGATGGATCCCGCTGATTTAGCGAATCATCTACTGGGACTCACTCAAAGGGTAGATACCCTAACTAATTCTTTAAATGAATTCCGCCTAGAAAATGAAGCTCTCCGCCAGCAGAACCTTGCTCAGGTTAGAGAGAGACCAGAACCCAAGGTCTGTACTCCAGAACCTTTCTCTGGCGATAGGAAACTTTTCCGGCAATTCATCAGCTCTTGTCGCTTGATGTTCGAGCTACGTCCCCGTACTTACTATTCTGATAGGATTAGAATTCTCACCCTCATCTCATACCTCAGGGGCAGAGCCGGACTGGCCAACCGGGACACCGGGAAAAATCCCGGTGGGCCGGCTGCCTGGCTGCTCCTGGAGGCCGGTGTGAGGGCAGCGGCGCCCGAAAAAAACATGGCTGCCGTCTGAGCTGGCCGATTTCTGCTCTGTTAGCCTGGCCCCTCCTATGTGTCTATGTAATTTCCTGTGTACGCCGTTGTTTTGTGTCCCCGGGTTTGCGGCTGGTGCACACTAGTTCCTATCCAGCCCTGCTTGCGGCAGTGCGCATGAGCGAATGCGCGCGTCTGTCTGCTAGTCACCCCGGAAGGATGATTCGTTCTATTTCCTTACCGCAGGTGAGTGTGCTGGGCTGTGCCAGTGAATGGCCTTTTTTGATCTACCAGCGCTCTGCTCCGTCCTTCCCCCTCCACGTCACACAGAGTCAGCAGGCATCTCCTGCTGTGTGTCTGGGAGTGTGAAAACTTTGGCAGTGCTGCTGTTTGAAAAACCTCCCCTCTTCCTCCTAGACCAGATCGTGTCTGCTGTGGGGGGGGGGGGGGGAATAGTAATGTGGCTTTAGTTAAGAG
Source organism: Rana kukunoris (assembly GCA_029574335.1). Taxonomy (NCBI): domain Eukaryota; kingdom Metazoa; phylum Chordata; class Amphibia; order Anura; family Ranidae; genus Rana; species Rana kukunoris. The sequence continues at coordinate 79,464,919 of CM056058.1, read as the reverse complement.
CAGAGTGTGTATTACATTCTCTGTCACAACACTGCTTAGACCCGCACTGACAGCCCACCCCTCCCCCCCCCCTCCTCGCACAGACTTCGGACAGGAGAGAGGAAAAAAGATACAGATAGCAGGATCTTCTCCTCTCACCCCCCTTGTGTGTGTCCCACAGCCCCTCCCCTCCAACATTCCAATCCTCAGCATCTCCTCCATGCTTCCCAAAGAAACTTCAGCAGTCTGTAGGTAGATAGTGAAAATGGAGGAAAGGCCAGCTTGTATTATGGATGCTGCCTGCAACCCCCCACAGAGGATCCACAGCTCTCCAGGTCAGCTAAAAATCCTTGCTTCCTAATGAGACTTCTCATGGATGAAAAGAAAGCAGCACACATGTGGGTCAGTCATTGATGGGGCTGTACAGAGTGTGTTGTCACCTCCCTCAACCAACACAGCAGCCCACTAGGATTTCCCTAATGTGGTGCACTACAAGCCCCAGCATGCTCTACCAGCCTATGTATGGCACAGGCTAGTAGGCCTTGTTTGCTGACCAATCCAGGGCCCAAGCCTTCATCTTTGGTAAGGGAAATATTTCCCCCCTCCCCCCTCTCATCTCGCCAGCCTCTGAGCACACTTATGTAAGGGAGAGCTCTGTGGACTGTGATGTAAAGGGGGACTCTGATGTATGTGGGGGCTTTGGTGATCAGAGTCCCCCTTACATCAGGATTCCAAGAGTACCTCTTTGGGCCAGTTCACTCCAGACACAGTTCCATGTGCTTTTTTTATGCAAAAAATGCATGCACAGTGTTCTCCATGTATTCCAATGGCTCTAGTTGGCTCTAGTTCACACCATGCAGTCAGTTTTCAGTCAGTTTCTGCACCAGAAACTGACTGCATGTTGTGAACTAGAGCCAACTAGAGCCATTGGAATAAATGGAAAACACTGTGCATGCATTTTTAGCGCACAAAACTGTACGGAACTGTGTCTGGTGTGAACTGGCCCTTACATCAGTTTCCCTTTACATTACAGTCCACAGAGCTCTCCCTTAGAGCCTTTTCACATGGGCAGACTCTGCCAAGCAAATTCACAGGCTGCAATGATGGGCACGGTGAGGCTGCAATGATGGGTACAGTGAGGCTACATTGATCTCCTGTACCATGCCCGCAGCCCCTGACATCTCCTGTACCATGCCCGCAGCCCTTGAAATCTCCTGTACCATGCCCGCAGCCCCTGACATCTCCTGTACCATGCCCGCAGCCCCTGACATCTCCTGTACCATGCCCGCAGCCCTTGAAATCTCCTGTACCATGCCCGCAGCCCCTGACATCTCCTGTACCATGCCCGCAGCCCCTGACATCTCCTGTACCATGCCCGCAGCCCTTGAAATCTCCTGTACCATGCCCGCAGCCCCTGACATCTCCTGTACCATGCCCGCAGCCCCTGACATCTCCTGTACCATGCCCGCAGCCCCTGAAATCTCCTGTACCATGCCCGCAGCCCCTGACATCTCCTGTACCATGCCCGCAGCCCCTGAAATCTCCTGTACCATGCCCGCAGCCCATGAAATCTCCTGTACCATGCCCGCAGCCCCTGAAATCTCCTGTACCATGCCCACAGCCTCTGACATCTCCTGTACCATGCCCCCTGCCTCTGACATCTCCTGTATCATACCTACATCCTCTGCCATCTTGACATCTTGTGTACTATGCCAACAGCCTCTGACATCTTCTGTAGTATGCCCACAGCCTCTGACATCTCCTGTATCATGCCCACAGCCTCTGACATCTCCTGTATCATGCCCACAGCCTTTGAAATCTCCTGTATCATGCCCACAGCCTCTGACATCTCCTGTATCATGCCCACAGCCTCTGACATCTTGACATCTCCTGTATCATGCCCACATTCTCTGCCATCTTGACATCTCCTGTATCATGCCCACAGTCTCTGACATCTCCTGGATCATGCCCACCGCCTCGGACATCTTGACATCTTCTGTACCATGCCCACAGCCTCTGACATCTTCTGTACTATACCCACAGCCTCTGACATATCCTGTACCATGCCCACAGCCTCTGACATATCCTGTACCATGCCCACAGCCTCTGACATATCCTGTATCATGCCACCAGCCTCTGACATCTCCTGTATCATGCCCACAGCCTTTGACATCTCCTGTATCATGCCCACAGCCTCCGACATCTCCTGTATCATGCCCACAGCCTCTGACATGTCCTGTATCATGCCCACATTCTCTGCCATCTTGACATCTCCTGTATCATGCCCACAGTCTCTGACATCTCCTGTATCATGCCCACAGCCTCTGACATCTTGACATCATCTGTACCATGCCCACAGCCTCTGACATATCCTGTACCATGCCCACAGCCTCTGACATATCCTGTACCATGCCCACAGCCTCTGACATATCCTGTACCATGCCCACAGCCTCTGACATATCCTGTATCATGCCCACAGCCTCTAACATCTCCTGTATCATGCCCACATTCTCTGCCATCTTGACATATCCTGTACTATACCCACAGCCTCTGACATATCCTGTACCATGCCCACAGCCTCTGACATATCCTGTATCATGCCCACAGCCTCTGACATCTCTGTATCATGTCTGCAACCTCTGACCATCTCTTGTTTTATATCATGTCTGCAGTCTGGAGAGGAGTCAACGGTGGGAGCACTGCTGGGATGGGGGTCACGGGAGCCATCAATCGGGAGCCGACTGACTGAATCCTGCACAGTGGTCAGTGACAGCAACGCCAGGCCAGTCTGAGAAGGGGAGGGGGGTCATTGATGTAAGGTGTCTCCCTTGATGATTGCTCCACTTTTAACTGTAATTTGTTGTTATATATCCCTAGCCCTATGTGCTTTCATATCTATAATACACTCTTCAACTGTGCTTTAAAATGCATGATTTTCCCTTTTACGAACAAGAAAATAATGACGTTTACTGTTGGGCTGGTATAATAATGCTATGGAGCTGGTATGACATTTTTTCCAGGGCTGGTTTTTACTCCCAGTCCGGCCCTGCTCAGGGGTGAACCGAGAGTTTGGGCCGACGCCTATCTAGAAGAACACGGAGATCTCCTTGGAGCCCTGGACACTTTTCTCGCAGAAATGTCCCTCCTTTATGAGGATCCCAATAAACAGTTGACTGCTGAAAATTCCATCAGAAATCTCAAACAGGGGAAAAGACCAGTGGAGGACTACATTTCTGAATTCAAATGTTGGTGCCGAGAGACCCAGTGGTCAGATATCGCACTCAGGAACCAATTTCGGCTAGGCCTGACAGAAACTTTGAAAGACGAAATCGCACGTGTAGAACTTCCACCATCCCTAGAGGATCTCATGCAACTGTCCATTACCATAGATCGACGTATTCGAGAGAGAAGAGCTGAACGTGCCAATGCGTTTTTTCCTTCACCTTTCAGGAGAGCCAGATCTCCCCCCAAGGAGCTTCCGATGGAACTTGGTGCGATTAAAGGTCCTTTAAGCACAGCGGAGAAACAACGCCGCAGAGACCAAAACTTCTGTATGTACTGTTCTGCTCCTGACCACGTTGTATCCACCTGTCCCCTTCTTAAGAGGAATTCAGAAGGTAAAGATCACCACAGAAACAAATTTAATTTCACTGGTACAATTTCTAATCGTTACATTATTATTCTTCTTACATTACAGTGGGAGCAAGAAAGGTTCTCCATTGAAGCAATGGTCGACACTGGAGCCTGTGGAAACTTTATTGACTCTAAGATTGTAGAATCTAATAAAATACCTTGTGTGATTAAGCAAACCCCTGTGTCACTCACTTTCATTGATGGTTCCAGTTCTCCCACAGGTCCAATTACATTCCAAACCTCACCCCTTTGGGTGACTTGCGCTCCAGGTCATACCGAGAACCTAATTTTTGACGTCATCCAATCACCTCTATTTCCAATAATACTCGGATTACCTTGGTTACGTCTTCATCAGCCTACTTTCCAATGGTCTACTAGTTCCTTAACCTTACAATCCTCTTTCTGTAAAGAGAACTGTTATCCTAATTGTTCTATCTCTTTCACAGAGATCTACCCTCCTGATCTTCCACCTTATCTACATGATTTCGCCGACGTTTTTAGCAAAACCAAGGCAAACTTGCTCCCCCCACACAGGATCTATGATTGCCCCATAGATCTTATAGTTGACGCACCGATCCCAACTGCTCGGATTTATCCATTATCCCAACCTGAACTTGTACACCTCAAGGATTATATCGACGAAAACCTCAAGAAAGGTTTTATCAGACCTTCAACCTCTCCAGCGAGTGCAGCCATGTTCTTCGTAAAAAATAAAGACGGCTCACTCCGACCAATTATCGACTACCGTGCACTCAATAGCATTACTATAAAGAACAGATATCCACTACCATTAATTCCAGAACTCATCGAACGACTCCAGACCTCAAAGATCTTCACTAAACTAGATCTGAGGGGTGCCTATAATCTCATAAGAATTCGATCTGGTGACGAGTGGAAAACAGCTTTTAAAACACGCTATGGCCTCTACGAGTACACCGTAATGCCCTTTGGGTTATGCAACGCACCTGCAACCTTCCAATATTTCATCAACGACATTTTCCGAGATTTGCTCGACGTTTGTGTTGTGATTTATTTGGATGACATTTTAATCTATTCAGATTCTCCCGAAGAACACATCAAACATGTACGCTGGGTTTTGGCCAGATTGAGAACACACTCTTTATATGTCAAACTTGAAAAGTGTGTTTTCAGTCAGCGCAGCATTTCTTTCCTGGGATATCTAATTACCCCAAACGGAATACAGATGGAATCATCAAAGGTACAGTGCATATTATCCTGGCCTGTTCCTCACTCCAGGAAGGCTCTACAACGGTTTCTCGGATTCTCTAACTACTACAGAAAATTCATTAAGGATTTCTCTACGATCGTGAAACCATTAAACAATCTCACTAGTAGTAAGACGCCTTTTTCCTGGTCTGATCAGGCACAGAAATCTTTTGACCTTCTGAAGCTCAGTTTCACATCCGCACCGATCTTACAACTTCCTAACCCACTTTACCATTTCACCTTAGAGGTAGATGCCTCGCATTTTGCTTTGGGAGCTGTACTCTCCCAACAAGCTTCATCATCTGAACCTCTACATCCGGTAGCATTTTACTCTAGGACATTATTACCTGCCGAAAAGAATTACCCCATTGGGGAAAAAGAACTCCTTGCTATAAAGGATGCCCTAAGTAATTGGAGACATCTCTTGGAAGGTTCCAAACACCCCATTACCATCCTCACCGATCATCGCAATTTGCAACATTTGAGGGCCTGTAAAACCCTTTCTGCCCGCCAACTCAGGTGGAGTCTATTCTTTGATAGGTTCGACTTCAACATCTCCTATCGTCCTGGTACAGAAAATGTCAAGGCTGACTCGTTGTCACGTATGCATGACAACCAGACAATTGAAACACCTCCCCTTTCTATTATTCCACCTGATCGATTCATTGGAGCATCTGTTCCTTTCTTGGATTTACTGATCCAATCTCTCCCTAACGAGGTACCCCTAATGCCCCAGGGTCTCAAAAAGGAACCTAACGGGTTATTTACCTACAACAATAAGATCTACGTGCCCGCCTCTTTACAACCTCTACTTCTCAAACAACTTCATGATGCTCCTCTGGCAGGTCATCCAGGAATAAGTAAAACCATTCATTTAATTAAAAGAAATTACTGGTGGCCCAAGCTTTCACAGACAGTCAGTGATTATGTCAATTCCTGCGTGATATGTGCCTCCAACAAACATTCCAGGAAGCCACCTTACGGACTCCTTACTTCAATCCCAATACCTGAAAGACCCTGGGACGTGGTCTCTATGGATTTTATTGTCGATCTCCCCAGGTCTCAAGGTGCCAACACAATTCTAGTTACAGTAGATTTATTAACAAAGATGGCTCACTTCATCCATTAAAAAATCTACCAACTGCTCTAGAGACTGCACAAGCCTTCCTTCAGAATGTACTTAAGCTACATGGGTTGCCCTCCCAGATTATCTCGGACAGAGGCACTCAATTCATTTCTAAATTCTGGAGAGCCCTTTGCCAGGCCTTGCAAATTGATCATCGAATGTCCACTGCTTATCATCCGCAAACAAACGGACAAACAGAACGAGTAAACCAAACACTGGAACAGTATTTACGCTGTTATTGCACCCATCTACAGGACGACTGGCTTCAGTTTCTTCCTCATGCCGAATTTGCGTATAATAACGCTTCCAGTTCTTCCTCCGGATTCTCTCCTTTTTATGCAAACTATGGGTTCCACCCCAAATCTGCTCCAGTCTCCGTTCTCCCTAACAATGTTCCCGCTGTAGAACATTACCTCTCCACCTTGAAGAGGACCCTACGAATACTCCATTCTAATCTTACTACAGCGCAACAAAGACAAAAGAAGTATTATGACTCCCGCAGAACTCCACCTCCTAAATACAAAGTTGGAGATTTGGTTTGGCTCTCCACTCGAAATCTACGTCTTAATATCCCTTCAAGAAAACTCGGTCGCCAATTCACTGGTCCATTCTCCATTTCACATATCATCAACAACAATACCGTTAAACTACTTCTACCTCCGGATTGGAAGATACATCCTTCTTTCCATGTCTCACTTATTAAGCCTTTCACTCCTAATCCGTTCCCTAACAGAGACCCTCAACCCCCTTCTCCTGTTGAGGTTCTCGGTGAGACTGAATATGAGGTACAGAAAATTCTAGATTCCAGGAGACATGGATCTTCCCTGCAATATTTAATCCGTTGGAAGGGTTATAGCCATCTTGATGACTCCTGGGTAGATTCCTCCGACATTCATGCTCCCCGGCTCGTCAATCAATTCCACCGCAGATACCCTGATCGACCATCACTTTCTGGGTGTATATCTGGGACCCCCTTGAGGAGGGGAGTATGTAACACCATCGGCGTTACTTTGTACAGAACGAGCGCAGCTGTATCATCCTTAGACAGCTGCGCTCCATTCAGCACCCTGTCATCGACACTTTCGACGTGCCGTCGAATCCTGCGTCCCGTCCAGCATCCTGATTCCGTCATTTCCGACGTGCCGTCGAATCCTGCGCTCCACGCTGGAACGCGGAAGCGCGCCCAGCGTGTGTCCCGCGACAGGCTGGCTATTTAAACCTCCTCTGATGGCGGCTCAGCGTCTGGTTATTGAAGTTGACGCTCGCCGCCATCTGAGACCCAAGACCTCCTCCAGAGTCCCACAGTTCCTCACCTTGTAAAGGAGATCACCAGGCTCACAGCACCAAGTTCTACACCACGGACCCTGCTACTATCCATGACTTGCTGCTTGGCCACAGAGCTGGCAATCTACAGAACCATAGAGGCATCCTGCACCTGCTACTAATCACTCTCCAGGAAGGAACTGCACACCTGGTCACATCTAAACCGCAAGTACCCACAGCTAACTGTATCAAGCCTGTATACTCAGAATACTGTTCATCCTGGATTGCATACTATGATATATTCTTGATTGCCTGATACCATATGTTTGTAGAGACTGAGACCTATTACGAGGATTCTCAAGTAACCTATGGTAGATGCACCACACCATCAATAGGAGATATATCGCAGGAGGTTGTGATGAAATAACCCCATGAGCTCTGTTTAACATCATAGAGCAACCAGGTGGTTTAATCTGAGTATCCTCCAGAATAAATAATTACCATTCATCTCCTATTCATGGTGACGGCGTAGCCGTTACACCCCTGCCGACTTGCGAGCTGGGAGTCTCGTAAAGAAACGGGGAACCTTGGCATTGAGGGGGGTCGCAAAAAGGTCTATTTGAGGGTTGCCCCAATGGTGACAGATCCAATGGAAGACCTCTTGGTCTAAGGACCACTCGTTGTTGCTGACGAAGTCCCTCGATAGTCGACAGATGATTCTGGGGAGGTGGAATATAGGAAGCTTTGAGGTTGGTGAGGTTTTTCTCGAGTAATATCGGGGTTACCTTGCTGGACAACGAACTGCTGTGTGTTCCTCCTTGATTCTGGATGTAGGCTACAGCTGACCTGTTGTCCATTTGTAGTAGGATGAACTTGCCTTTCAGGGAAAGGTATCGCCATCCAGGCTGCCCTCACTTCTAGAATGTTGGATACTATATTCTCCGTATCGAACCTCCATCTCCCCTGGATCGACTGATCTTCGAAGTGGGCTCCCCAACCCAGACTGCTTGCATCTGATGTAAGAGTGATCCAGGAGATGGGGCCAAGATGACAATGATTCAACAGATTTCGGAAACTCTTGTCCACCACCACAGGCTGGATTTCATTGCAGATGAAATCAAGATCCTCTGAAATAAGGATCGTCTCCTCCACTGGGAGAGAAACCCCTGTTGGAAAACACGGAGATGCCATCGGGCCAACTTCACCATCGGGATGAGGAGAACATCCCCAGAAGACTCAGACATTCCGCTGCCGACATAGATTTGCTCGCCATGGCCTTCCCTACCTTGGCTATGAGTGATGGAAGTTTTTCTTGAGGGAGAGACACCGCCCTCCTCGAGGTATCAAATAATGCCCCAAGATATACCATTTTCTGTGTCGGTAGAAACTGACTCCTGTGGAAGTTTATTAGCCAGCCGTATCTCGCCAAGGTATCGAGAACTTCCTGTAGATGAGACTTGAGTGTCTCTCTGTGCTGAGACAGGATTAATATGTCATCTAAGTAATGGAGGATAGTTATCCCTTTCTCTCGAAGAGGAGACAGAACTGCCATCAACACTTTTGTAAAAGTTCTGGGGGCTGACGATATGCCGAAAGGTAGGTAGCGAAACTGCAGATGAAGGTCTCTGACCTTGATTAGTAGGAAGGGCTGGAAATCTTGATAGATTGGAATATGAAGATATGCGTCTTTAAGGTCTATAGAGACCATCCAATCCTCCGGTTGTACTGCTAAGATTACTGTATGGAGATACAAAAAAAGATACCTCAGATCACATATACAGCTGCAAAACTATACCAAAGATGAAGTGAAAGCTGTGCCTCTCATCCTGGGCTGGCTCCATGTTGAAAATTCACGAGTCTGTGTGAGTTCACATTTCCCAGCAGCGTGGAGGTGCTTCACTGGACAGGGCAGCTGCCATAATGTGGGAGTTGTCCTGTTATATACACAAGCAGTGATTTGGGTGTACCAAGATGGCCGCTGCCGATATCGTCATCACTGTGCGACAATGGAAGAGATAAATCAGACTCAGAAAAGGGGAGAGTGGGGGTGAGGGGATAGTAGCTGAAGCTAAACCCAAAGCTCCCCACTCAGTTGGGTTGGTGGGGACTATTTCGGTACAAATAAAATATGGTTAACAAAATATTATAAAACATATTTTTATTATTGTAAAAACAATTTGTCCATAAAATTGCAAAACAAACAATTAATTGTACACATCAATGATTGGTCATGGTCGACTAGTTTCGCGGGAATTGAAATACCGCTTCATCAGGACAGCCAATCCTATGAGTCAATTAAAAGTGTGCGGGGGCCGGACAGCTACGAAGCTTTCCCCCACGGCGGACAAGGGGATAATTGGCGTGGAGATCCCAATAGGACATTGTGGGAGAAAGGGGGGTCAGGTGGCAAAAAAGCACGACAGGGACTGTGGGCTGGTGCAAAAAAGTGGGGATACACAAACGGGCACATGAATAGGCTGGTCCAATTGCCTGGTAAAAACCAGGATAGTGTCATCCAGGGGAATATCCGTAAAGGTGGCACAATGCATGGTAATGCATGGACTAGAGGGTACAGTAAGCCATGCCCGGGAGGAGCCCCAAAGTAGTACCAGACTGAGTCCTGGTCTGTCCGTGCTTGACCAGCGGACCGCAGATGGACAGATCCACGCTGGCTTACTGTACCCTCTAGTCCATGCATTACCATGCATTGTGCCACCTTTACGGATATTCCCCTGGATGACACTATCCTGGTTTTTACCAGGCAATTGGACCAGCCTATTCATGTGCCCGTTTGTGTATCCCCACTTTTTTGCACCAGCCCACAGTCCCTGTCGTGCTTTTTTGCCACCTGACCCCCCTTTCTCCCACAATGTCCTATTGGGATCTCCACGCCAATTATCCCCTTGTCCGCCGTGGGGGAAAGCTTCGTAGCTGTCCGGCCCCCGCACACTTTTAATTGACTCATAGGATTGGCTGTCCTGATGAAGCGGTATTTCAATTCCCGCGAAACTAGTCGACCATGACCAATCATTGATGTGTACAATTAATTGTTTGTTTTGCAATTTTATGGACAAATTGTTTTTACAATAATAAAAATATGTTTTATAATATTTTGTTAACCATATTTTATTTGTACCGAAATAGTCCCCACCAACCCAACTGAGTGGGGAGCTTTGGGTTTAGCTTCAGCTACTATCCCCTCGCCCCCACTCTCCCCTTTTCTAACTTAACTGGGATGATGGTACAATTTTATCTCCTGTTATTTATTTCTACATGAGGCTATACTCTCCCTTTTGCTCATAAATCAGACTCAGATGCCGCGCGCAAAGCGTGCAGAGCCCTGAATGGTGAGGAAAAACATGATGCACGCTGCTAGCCTCCCACGGAGTACTCACCGCAAGTTTTAACAGGTGGGAGTGTACCTTTATTTCATGGAGCAGTACCTTTTTTCCCAATACAATAAGAGGAAAATCATACCTGAACTCCAGATCCCCCAAAAAGACTACCAGAAAAAAACGGGTTCCCCAACTTTTCTGGCGCCTTTAGCAGCCTAAATTAAATGGGACTTCATATACAGGGGAGCATGAATCTGTACTGGTTGAGCCAACACAGTGGCATAGTAAGGGCAGATGATCCACGATCCTGCAGGTTTGAGGACAGAAAAAAAAATCTCAGGTGGGAGGCTGTCGCTCTCTTTTAAAGAGTTATAATTGGTTCTGTGGGTTGGATGGGGGCGGAGCTACCAATCATATGTATGCTGCCATGAAGGCACCAGGAAATCTTTTTATTTTTTCATTTTGGGAGAGAGATCTATAACGCCTGTCAGGGTTTTTTTTTTTTTTTTTTTTTGCTGTCTGTGTCCTTTTGGGGAGATTTCCCTTTTCTTCCTCCTCCAAAGTGAAGGAATCCCTGACTGTCACCAGGGCCCCCATTTTAAAGATGTCCCTTCTATTCCTGTTCTAGTGACAACCCAAAATTCTACATTTTTTGTTTCTTTTTCGCTGTAAACAGGACAGATAAAGACTGTGAATCTACTTAGAGGGGGCAGAGACAGCAATAAAAACCTTTTGACTTAAGTTATACAGTGGAACCTTGGATTACTAGCATAATCCGTTCCAGGAGAATCAAGCAAGTTTCCCTATAGGAGTCAATGGAAACAAAAATAATTTGTTCAGCATTGACTTCTATGGTATGCAATACCGCATGTGGCCAGATGTGAGGGGGCGCCAGTGAGCCTCACAAATACTCAGGGACAGCTCGGCTGTACTCGGAAACCCTTGCAAAAGCTCAGGAACTGAGTATTTCCGAACGGCTTTGAACGGCAAAATGTGGTACTGCACACCGGTGTGGCTTGAATCCTGCTAGTTTTGCAAGGCAACACTCGCAAACTGAGTCAGGATTAAAAAAAATGCTTGTATTTTAAAACGCTTGTTAACCACGTTACTCGCAATCCGAGGTTTCACTATACTTCAAAGAAAAACTCTGAAAGAATAAAATGTATATAAATTTAATATGATATAATTAAAGCTGTAAAATATATCTTTAAATATTTCTCATATAAAATGAGAAAGGTTCCATTGCATTGAGCAGTGCAGTCAATGCAGTCAATGTAATGTTTTCAGGAACTGGGAGGGGAGGGTACTTACGAAAGGGGAAGTAAATAGATATCCTGTTTAGTAAGGCAATGATGATAATTTAGGCGATGGACAGGGTGGGACTGAGCTATACAGAATAATGGTAGCACTAAAAGAAGGGTCAGCAGTGAAAACATGTAACATGCTTTTCAGCTGTATATTCAGTTGTTTAAAGTGGAATTCCACCCTAAAAATGAAGGGCCAGATTCAGGAACGAGTTACGCCGGCGTATCTCCAGATACGTTGTCGTAACTCTGAGTGAGCGGCGTCGTATCTATGCGCCTGATTCTTAGAATCAGTTACGCATAGATTTGTCTTAGATCCAACTGGCGTAAGTCTCTTACGCCGTCGTATCTTAGTTGCATATTTACACTGGCCGCTAGGTGGCGTTTCCGTCGATTTGCGCGTCGAATATGCAACGTTTACGTCGTTTGCGTAAAACGTCCGCGAATAGGGCTTTGCGTAAGTTACGTTCACATCAAAACCAATGGGTAGTTGCAGCGTAACTTTGAGCATGCGCACTGGGATACATCCACGGATGGCGCATGCGCCGTTCGGAAAAAGCATCAATTACGTGGGGTCACGATTCATTTACATGGATCACGCCCCCTACCTGCCTATTTTGAATTAGGCCCGGTTACGCCGGCCCATTAAAGCTACGCCGCCGTAACTTTGGACGCAAGTGCTTTGTGAATACAACACTTGCCTGTAAAAGTTGCAGAGGCGTAGCAGAATTGGATATGCTACGCCTGCACAAAGTTACGCTCTTCTACCTGAATCTAGCCCGAACTTTCTATTATCAGCTTGCCTTTAATGTAAAAAAAAAAAAAAAAAATTACTCACTTCTATCTGGCTGTTACTAAGCAGATTGCGTAATCTGCCTAGTTCCTGGTCCTAGGTGGTTCAACTTCCTGTCTTAAGACCCCATTGCCTCCTGGGAAATGATGACACTCATTATCTGGGGATAAGCCGATAACGACGCCTCTCTTCCTCCTCCTCTTTGCTCTCATCGGGCTTAATCTTGTCCAGATTAAACTTCTCAAGGGGAAGCAGAGAAAAAACCTCCACATATTCCCCCTTCCAGATTCTCTCCTTTACCTCTGCCTTCAAGTGTGATCCCAACGGGTCCTCGTAGCAGATGTATAATTTGCCCCTTGCTGCATCGGCCAAACGAACCCCATCGACCACAGCCCCAGCCGCGAACACCGCACTCATACTTACCTGAGCAGCGTCAGCCGCCGGAGCAGGGACTACATCCACCTCAGTAGACGCAGCCGGCGGTGCAGAAACCGCCACCACCGCAGGAACCGGCGGGACCACCAACCCCGTCAGCAAAAGGGGAGGCGCCGCCAGAACCAGCGGCAGAAACCACCCCACCCCCGTGGGGCCAACGGGTCCGACACCCCCGGGATTGCAGAACACCCGTCACCCCCCCAGGTGGCGGCGAAAGAACCTGACCACTGACCCCCACCACCCGCCAGGCCGGCACCGGGGAAACCCCGGCGCCGGGGGGGGCACCACGGGGCCGCGGAACACCGCAAGTGCCACCAACATGTGCTGAAGGAGCAAATCCCTGGCACCCATACCCACTGCCCCTCCCTGAGGAAAGCCAAAGCCAGAAGGGATCACCCAACCCCTACCATTGGGCCAGACCCCCCACCCCCCACCAACCGAGGAGGAGCACTAACACCCACCGGAGAGGAAACAGGCAAGAACGGGACAGAGACAGACACAGGGACAGAGACAGACACAGGTAAAGACTTACCCCGCAGCCCAGGGGGATCCGACTGACCAGCCGTTGCTCCAGATCCCAGTCGCGATTCCATCCTCAGCGGAGCCCCAACCGGCATGTCCGAGTCCGAATCCATGATTTCCCCCTCCGATCGTTGGTCCCCCTGGTCCACCGGGGAGGTCGCGAGCGATGACGGTCCCGCTCGCGCATCCATGACATCATCAGCCCACGATTCCTGCACACCGTGGCCAGCTCCTGCAGTCCTCCTACGTCGGGCACCCTGCTGCACTGCAGGCACCACTCCAGCACCGCCAACAGCCCCACAATCATCTGTCCTTCTGCCCGCAGTAGCCACGACCGACCCGGGGGAGGAGGCCGCGCCAGCACCCGCCATCCTTCTTAGCCGCGCGCCGCCAGCCCGGCCCGCAGCCGACTCCTGTTCCCTCGCTGAAGGCCTGGAGGGGGACACCGACGCCACCTTCCCAGCCGGGCCCCGCCGATGTTGGAGATTCCTCCCAGCCCCAGCAGCCAGCGCCGGACGCTTAGCCCTGGGAGCTGGAGGGTCCGAAACCAGGCTCCCAGAGTGGCGGCTCACCCTAGGGGTCACATCAGGACTATAGCGCGCCGGAGGCCTAGACCTCCGCGCACGTAGGACTGGTGGGGCAGATGAAGCTGAGCTCTGCCCCAACCCCTGCAGCAACACCAGGGCCGTTTGAAGGAATTAGGGGGCCCCAAGCAAAATGGACATGGAGCCCCCCAGTGTGCCAGTGTGCCCATCAATGCTGTCAGTGTACCCACCAATTGTAGCTACTGTGCCCCATCAGATGCTGCCAGTGTGCCAATCAATTCTCGCTACTGTGCCCCATCAAATGCTGCCAGTATGCCCATCAATTGCCGCTACTGTTTTTCATTTGCTTTTCTCACCTTTTTATCTAGACTCTCTGTCACTCAGTTTGGTCTGGTGGGGCAAACTTCAGCTTCTCTTCCTGGTTCCCTGGTCCAGGCAGGCAGTCGGCCGGGCCGCTCGGGTGGGAGAAGGAGGAGCCTGGAGGAGGTCGCGTCGGAAATTTGCGGCCGGAGGTCCTTGGGAAGGGAACAGCTGGCTGAGCCGAGCCGTGGATCTAAGGCACTGGTCTGGCATGGCAGAATGCCGCCGCCCGCGGCGCTGACTCCGCCGAAAGGTCACTGACTGGACTGGAGGTCGGAGGGAGGACTCAGAGTCAGTGGTGAGTGCTGATGCTCTCTCTCTGCTGCTGCTGCACACTGAGTGAGCACTCAGTGTGCACTTCCTGTCAGTCTGGCCGGGAACAGGGCACTGAATTTCCTGTACCGTGCGGTACTTGGCCGGACTGACAGAAGGAAAGAAGAGGAGCTCGGCCACGCTACAACCTGGAAAGGGGTAGTTGGGGGCCCCAGGCCAGCTCGGGGCCCCAAGCAATTGTTTGATTTGCCTGTCCTGTAGCGATGGGCCTGAGCAACACAGCGAGCTGAGAATTCAGCCACTGTGTGCCGTTAGCCTTTAGCAGCCGAACGCAGCTGCTCCACTAGGCCAATAAATGTGTCCATAGCTACAAAAAAGAACAATCTCCCTGTCTACTGACTGCTCTCTTGCTCTGCTACCGGGGAATGAGCTAGACCCTCCCACTACCCGGGACCACCTAACTTCTGCCCAACCCCCTTCTCTTATCCCACTCCCCTTCCTCCTGATTCTACCACCCCTCCTTATCCTGCTTCCTGGTGTTCTCCCCACAGCTTCCCCCAGTAATGCTGGCCCTACACCCAGGTTCCCTTAGTTCTGGGCCTGTCCTTTCTTCCAGAAGCACATTTGTGAGGTCAGGCACTGATGTGAATGAGAAGGCTGAGGTCAGGACTCTATGCAGGCTAGTCAAGTTCCTCCACCTCAAACTCGTACATCCATGTCTTTATGGACCTTGCTTTGAGCACTGGTCCAAATCATTTGGTGGAGGAGGGATTATGGTGTCAGGTTGTTTTTCGGGGTTGGGCTTGGCCCCTGGAACTCTTAAAGCGTCAGCATACCAAGACATTTTGGACAATTTCATGCTCCCAACTTTGTGGAAACATGGGATGGCCCCTTTCTTTTCCAGCATGACTGCGCACCAGGGCCCAAAGCAAGGTCCATAAAGACAAGGCAGGCATCCCAATACCAATAATATAGCATATATGTGCCTTACCCAGAAACATATGCTCACTTTCCCTTTGCTCTTTTGCCACTCTGTTTAGTCACCTAAAGCAAAGAGAAATGCTTTTAGAATTAAAAGTAATGTTTGCAGGCATCATTCTTAACAAAAATTCTAACAATACCATTATGATTTATTTTGGCTAGTGTGTAACCAAGTGGAAGACCTGCTCCTCCTTATGCCTGGGATAGACAAGCTTTAAAACATAAGGGGCCAGATTCAGGAAAGGTTACGCTGGCGGATCGAGTGATCCGCCAGCCTAACTGTGGCTTTGAGCCGGCGTTTCTGTTTTCTGTAACCAGAAAACAAGAAACGCCGGGTTGAAGTTCCGATGCGAGCAGCGTAACTGAGTTTCGCCATCGCATCGTTACTTCAACTTAAAAATGGCGCCGGGGGCGTTCCCGCCGATTTACGCTCAAAAAATATGTTAATGAGCGGAAATCGGCAATTCACGATCGAAATCCGGCGCGACGCAATGACGATACGACGTTTCCGGACGGGATACGCGGCGCATAGATATACCTACATGGGGCTGGAGTATCCTATGTTAGGTATAGGCGTCGTCATCGCGTCGAAAAAAAAAAAAAAACGTCGCTTGCGTAAAACGGTCATGAATGGGAATGTGACGTCATTGACGTTCATTCACAGATTTTGGAGCATGCGCACGGGGATGTTTTGACACTCGACGCATGCGCAGTACGTTGGCGGCGGGATCGCGCGTAGTTAGCATACTACACGCCCCGTACCCGCGACATTTGAATTCCGCCGGCTCATTTGTGATGCGCTGCCGCAACTTTAGGAGCAAGTGCTTCGTGAATGACAGCACTTGCTCCTAAAATTTCGGCAGCGCAACGCAAATCAAAAGCGTTACTCCAGAGCAAAGATGCTCTGGAATACGTGAATCTGGCCCAAGGGAACAAAGGGAAGTGCACAACTAGTGCAGTAAAACACTTTATTGAACTGAGAAGTTAAATAAATCATATGCACTCACATTACCCAGATCAACATCCCACATAGATCACAGAAGAATCCCAGCCAGGGCTACATTGTGTTTTATAACAGTCTCTGGCCCGGATTCAGAAACAATTTATGTTGGCGTAGCTCCAGATACGCCGCCGTAATTTCAAATGTGCGCCGTCGCATCTTTACGCCGATTAACAAAGCGAGATACGTCGAAAAACATGGCTTTAGCCGTCTGACGTAACTTGCCTATGCCGGCCTATCGTGGGCGCATAGTTACGCTGGACGCATTTGGCGTTCTCATTATAAATATGCAAATGAGTTAGATACGCCACTTCACAAACGTAGATGCGCCCGGCCGCTTCATATACGCGATTTGCGTGAGGCTTACGTCCGGCGTAAAGTTACCCCTCATATAGCAGGCTCAGCTAATGCAAAGGTATGGGCCAGGAAACAACGCCGTCAAATCTTACGTTGTGTATGCCGTTTAAGTAGTACTACGTGAATAGGGCAGTGCATAGGTTATGTTCACGTCGTAGGCATTGCGCCGACGTATCTTAGGGAGTAGATGCAACGTGAATCTGAGCATGCGTGCGCATGCGCCGTTCAATCGGCCATTCATTTGCATGGGGTCACGCTTAATTTAAATAGATGACACCCACCTCCTTCCTACTTT
The DNA here is from genome assembly GCA_029574335.1 of Rana kukunoris. Lineage (NCBI taxonomy): Eukaryota > Metazoa > Chordata > Amphibia > Anura > Ranidae > Rana > Rana kukunoris. Next base: position 79,447,491 of record CM056058.1, on the reverse strand, counting down.
GAATTAGGCGGGCTTACACCAGACAATTTACGCTACGCCGCCGCAACTTACGGAGCAAGTGCTTTGTGAATATTGCACTTGTCTCTCTAAGTTGCGGCGGCGTAGCGTAAAGAAGATACGCTACGCCCGCACAAAGATACGTCAATGTATCTGAATCGCGGCCTCTCTCTCTCTCTCTCTCTCTCACACACACACTGCAGGCAGAGGAAAAGATCACATGTACTCCTGGCTGGGGTCTTTTCCACAGTAAAGCTCAAAGAGCCTTGTCAGCGTGTGTAGGATTACTGGCCACTCCCCAATCCAGCTTACCATGTTGCTATGAAAATGCTGGTTTCGGGGGCTTATCCCTCTTTTTCCAGTCTGCTAGCACCTCTTTGCCTACTGTTTAATATACAAACAGTGGGATTGTTTGGGGTAGGCTTCATTGTACTTCTTCCTGACTGTTTATAGTCAGAACCAGTGTCAGTGTTCTGTGAAGTTGATCATAAGGCTACTTCAGCATGACAAGTGGAAAACCAACTCTCTTTCTTTCTACCATGTTGGTAGTTGCAGGGTACTGCTACATTTTATTTGCCCAAAGACCTACAAATATATCTACCAAAAATCATTCCAGGTTCAGTCTCTGGAGGTAAGCTCTTTCCCCCAGGACAACCACTGCAGTCCATAAGCTGGCTTACACTGGTTCCCTCTACACATACTTCATGAGATCGTGAAAAAAAATTCACTGATCTCATGCTGACAGCTGCGACTACGGCTTTGTTTACTTCCGGGTACCTGGGCATGAAGTCATAACGTCACGCCCGGGCCTCCGACGGTCATAGAGATCTGGTCACCAGTTATCTCTATGCTTCCCAGGCAACGCCGGCCAATTCCTTCCCCCAGGCCCCCGATGGCACGGGAGAGCCCGGAGAAGCACCGGATTGCGGCGGGAGGGGGGACGCCCCCTCCCACTGCCTATAAGAATGATCAAGCGGTGGAACTGCCGATTTGATCATTCTTATCGTGCAGAAAATCGTCGGCTGAAAACGGTGATATCTGAATGATGCCTGTGGCTGCAGGCATCATTCAGTTATCACTGCACAAAGTCGAGGACGTCCATGGATGTCCTCGGTTGTTAAGTGGTTAAAGGGTTTGTAAAGGTAAAAAAAAAATCCCTAAATAGCTTGCGAGCACGACACTCCACACCAGGGAGAAAGCCTTGCATTACTGTGTGGAGTTCAGGGCTCAAGTCCTGCGGGAACGCATGGGAACGGAGTTCCTGCACTTTTTTCACAGCAGGAACGCAGTTCCCTTTGCAGGACTAGAGCAGCCGAGCCGATCCTTCACTAAGCGGCGATGCCCAGCTCGAGTCACTGTCAGGGGCAGACGAACCTTAGTAATCCTTTGTTACTGGCTGCTTCCTGTATATGGATTCATCAGGTAGTGTGCGGGTATTCCGTCACTTCCTCGATGCCGCAATGTCTCCTGGGAGCTTTTGTCATTGTTCCCAGGAGACATTGCTGAGGTCTGCCGCAACTTATTGCGGGATTTTTAAAGAACTTGCGGCATCGAGGAAGTGACGGAATACCCGCACACTACCTGATGAATCCATATACAGGAAGCGGCTAGTAACATAAAGGATTACTAAGGTACTGTGGTTGTTTTTTTTTTTGGTGGGGGAGTGGATCTTGGGTGGGAGTTCCCACACTTTTTTCCCCAGGACTTGACCCCTGGTGGAGTTACAGGCAGAAGAACAGGAAGTGAGGATTTTTCAGAAGAAATAAGGACATTTAAAAACAAAATCGAAGGATGAGGTAAGTGAAGGAGAACTGCACTAAGGTAAAGGAAGCTATTTAGGGAAAAAAATACTTTTACAACCCCTTTAAATATGTTCTGTCTGACCCAAGATGGCTGTTAGAGTCACATGGGGTGGCAGCATCCAATGGGATAGCTTCCCCAGTGACCCAGGAAACCATAGAGGAACCAAGTTCCTCTTCAGCTGCAATGCTGCTGTGGTCAAGTGCCACCTACAGTGGAGGACATAGACTGCACCTACCTACATAGTAGTTTTTTATATCTCTCTGGAACATTAGTGGTAAGATTTCTGATCCTGAATTTCTAGTTCCATTCACTTTCCTTGGTTATTAAAAGGGTTAATTTCTTACTTCAATTTCTTCATGCAATATTTTATTATACTGCACAAAGCAGTGGAACCCCTTTTTTTTATTTTATTCTTTTATTTTTTTGTAAAATAACATAAAACTCGGGTCCCGCAGAAAAAAAGCCATTTGGTAAGTCAATCTGCCAAAATCTGAAATATTGCTTTGGGGTTGGCAGGCACTTTAAAGGAACCATGCATACACATGAAAAATTCCTTGTCACAATATCTCACAGGAAGGGAATTCCTTCCACGTTCTAGAGCCAACACTGTATTTATTATTACAATGCCATAGATAAAGTGAAGGAAATACCCAGGAATAAAAATGCATCTGGTTCTATACAGTATTTGGTGAGTAATTACTTTGTAGATCCATTCTCAGAATAGCTCATCTGTAGGGAAAACACTGACTTATTTGTGCAAAAAATAAAGTGTTGCTAAGGAAACCGAGGTCAGTTTAAAGAACACATTGCAACATTTAAAACATTTTGTTATTGGTCACCATGGCAACCATTTCTCAGGCTGGACATTTACAAGTCAGGTCCCCGCTGTTTCATATCTCCTTTTTATTTCTCATTGTGAGCTTAATAACCTAGTGTATTTCATTTGTCAGATGCAGTACAAATCCTCTGTCACAAAGAGGCAGAAGAAAATAGACAGTTTATGGCGTTCTCATAGATTTTTATCATCACACAGTGAAAGCAAGCATTTCTCTTTTTTTAACTCTATCAGCTGAAAAGTAAATCTCTCATCACAAAAATACAAGGGGCGGCCATTGCTGACGTCTGTGAATATTGCTTGACTTATCCATTTGCTGACCCCAATAGCATAAAAAATGATGCAGAGTGGGTGAGAAAAGTTAAAAACCCTTCCCTGCTTATTTTTTGTAGATTAGTGATTTAAAGCGGAGCTCCACTCTAAAGTGGAACTTCCGCTCATTGGAACCCTCCCCCCCTCCAGTGTTGCCAACCTATTGAAATTACTGGCACGACACCTGAAATTTACTGGCACAGCCACTTTTTTACTGGCATTTCACAAGTTACTAAATTACATTTTTAAATGCAAATTTCAGTATTTAGGCTACAAACAAGTACGCTAGGCAAATAGCAATGTGATTTAAAGTAGATATTACGGTTAAAAAAAAAACATAATTTGCCCTTATTATATCGAAAATAACAAATATTAAGTCACATCACACCCTGCCTATATCCCCCTCTGCCACCAACACCCCCTGCCTTCACGCCCCTCTGCGGTGCCACAAACTCCCCCTGCCTCCAATCTCCCCCTGCTGTGCCACGGCAGCTACAATCTCCTCCAATCTCCCCCTGCCTCCACCCCCCTCTGCGGTGCCACAATCTCCCCCTGCCTCCAATCTCCCCCTGCCTCTAATCACCCCCTGCCTCCATCCCCCTCTGCAGTGCCACAATCTCCCCCTGCCTCAAATTTCCCCCTGCCTCCAATCTCCCCCCTGCGGTGCCACGGCAGCATAGGTGTGCGCAGCCGATTGCATTACTGTCTGCACCCCAAAGCTCAAACACACAATTATATATATATATATATTTACTGTATAAGTATACTGTGTGTGTGTATATATATATATATATATATATATATATATACACACACACACACAGTATATATAGCAGTATGGCAATTGACAGTGTCACTAGAGCAGTGGACGGTCAGTAGGAAAGAGGATGGGGTCAGTAGTTTATTTTTATTATTATTATTATTATTATTATTATTATTATTACCATTTAATATTTTTATTATTATTTCCCAACATTTATTATTATTTTTAATTTTTTTATTTTTTTTACAATTTATTAGGATTAATGGGGGGCTTTGGTGAAATATCAGGGCCCCAAACAGAATTTATTTTTTCTCTTTCATTGGTTGAATTGGATGGACTTTTTATAAACCCTGATGTCTCACTTTTCAGACAAAGGGACTGAGGATAGAGATTCCCCAGTCCCTTTCTCTGCAGCCAAGCAGCAGAGGGAAACCTGTGCAGTGATTAGGGTGTGCCCAGGCCAACACTGCCGCCATCCAGACATAGGGTCGGCAGAACAGGCGCCTTCAGTGCCAGCATAATGCTAGGCAGACACATTTGCAGGCAGAGACCAACAGCGTGCTGACACGCATCACAGTTGCCTTGGAGGGGATGCAGGCAACATCTGCCACAAGATCCAGGAGCGTCCGCCCAGGTGATGCCCCACCCCCTCCACCCGAGTCATCACCACGACAGCTACGGAGCCGAACCCTTGGCATGAGGCCTGGCCCGCGAGAGGGCAAATGACTGTCCTCAGGAAAAGTGACGCTCAGATTTTGAGCATTTATTTTTTCTTTTGGTCACGTGCACAGATGCATGTGCCATGCACCTGTAAGGGCATGCCATGGCTGTTAATGTCATGATCCCTTTTTTTTTTTTTTTTTCGGATGTCAAAGCACCATGCACACGGTCAGGAGTGCAGAGGTGGGGACTGGACACCGTTTTTCAGGGGCAGGGTTGTGACATTTCTGCCAGCAAGGCGTGTCAGCTGGCAGGGGTCACCTTGGTTCGTCGAGGAGAGGTTATCCCCAAGACCGTGTGAATGTGGTATGAATGGACAGCAACATCATTGGGGCCTTGGAGTGGCGTTGCTGCTCCCAAGTCCCTTTCGGTGGACTTGGGCTAAACCAATGTGAGGTGGATGTAGTGTGTGTGAGCTAGGGACCACAGTGGTGTGCATGCGTGCATTGTCCTTGTGCCATGCTGAATGTGTGTGTTTAACGTGCAAAGTTACGTTTCACGAGGCAACTCCTGACTGCTGTTCCTTCAGCAGACGGAGTAGCCTCGGCAGGGGGGGACTGTGTGGTTCGGGGGTCAAGTCATCACATATGTCAATCTCCAGGCCATTTCTCATGGCGTAGTTGTGCAGCACACAACATGCACCGATGATCTGACACACAAAGTTTGGGGAATACAACAGGGCACCCCCGGAATTATCCAGGCATCAGAAACGAGACTTCAGGATGCCAAATGTGCGCTCCACCACTGCACAGGTATGTATGTGTGCAGCATTGTATCTTGTCTCTCCTCTGGTTTGGTAGCCCCTTGGTTGCCCACTGGGGATACTTTATCTTAGTTTCCCCATAGTGCAACTTTCTTTTTTCTTTATATGTATGTGTGCAGCATTGTATCTTGTCTCTCCTCTGGTTTGTGGATCCCGGTATGGAGTCATGAGATGGCGCCCAAGTGCATATGCCGAGTCACCTGGAAGGGAAAAGACAGGAGGATGTTAGTCGTGCATGTGCCCCTCGTGGTGTCAGCATCATGGGGTCGGACAGTCATGCCTGACTCCCATGTCACTCACCAACCAGCCAGCTGTCCCTGTACACGTTCTTTTCGAATTCTGTTGGGATGGTGCTTTGACGGTATATGTAGCTGTCGTGGCTGGTTTAATGATGTGGTGGGATATGCGTGTGAGGATTGCGTGGACAACCTGATGCACGCATCTGCTCATGGTGGATTGTGACATCCCAGATACGACTCCACTTGTACGTTGGAAAGATCCACTGGCAAGGAAATGGAGTGTTACCAGTACCTTGACCGGTGGCTGCACTGCATGTGAGCGCAGGGCCGATCCTAGGGTCAGAGGCGCCTGGGTGCAGAAATATTTCTGGCGCCCCTACAAGGGCGTGGTCACCTTACTAACTCCTTCCCCTTTACAAATGTTTCTATGGCAACGATTCAAACACAGACGCTCCCCTAAGGAGTCATTGTTGCTCTGGGATCCTCCCACGATCTGCAGATATAGTACAAGAGATCAATGCAGCCTCACCAGTGCCCATCAAATGCAACCTTATCAGTGCCCACCAAATGCAGCCTACCATTGCTCACCAAATGCAGCCTACCAGTGCCCACCAAATGCAGCCTAAAGGCCCGTACACACAGTAGGACATCCAACAAAATTTCCCTTGGATTTTTGTCCTAATTGATTTGTCCGGTCACACCCATAGCATACACACAGTCAGACTTTTCTGCAAACTTTTCTAAAACTTTCCCATCATCACGTGGTTTTTCTGCTCTTTTCTGCTCTTTACCGCCACCCTTTGGTTAACTTCTGCTATTGTTGGTTGATTTTAACATTGGTTCTGACCATGCGTATTTGCACTTTGTACAAAAGTTGGTTGGATTGCTGTACACACGGTCACACAGGGCACCATCTGACTTTTGTTGCCGAAAAGTTGGTCCGTTCGCAGACCCAACTTTTTGCCAGATGAAACCAGAAAAAGTTGGTCCGATGGAGCGTACACACGATCGGACAAATTTGAAAAGTTGCAGATTTTGAAGTTGGTTGGCCAAAAGTCTGACCGTGTGTATGGGGCTTTACATTGCCCACCAATTGCAGTCTTATTAGTGCCCACCAAATGCAGTCTTATTAGTGCCCATCAAATGCAGCCTCACCGGTGCCCAGCAAATGCAGCCTCACCGGTGCCCATCAAATGCAGCCTCACCGGTGCCCATCAATGCAGCCTCACCGGTGCCCATCAATGCAGCCTCACCGGTGCCCTTCAATGCAGCCTCACCGGTGCCCACTATCAATGCAGCCTCACCAGTGCAGCTTATCAGTGGCCAACAGTGCGGCCTTATCAGTGCCTATCAGTGTAGCATATCAGTGCAGCTTAAGGCTACTTTCACACTGAGGCACTTTGCAGCTGCTATAGTGCTAAAAATAGTGGCTGCAAAGCTGGCAGGATGGTAAAAAAAAGTCCTGCAAGCCCCATCTTTGAGGCACTGTAAGAGTGGTGTATACACCGCTCCTACAGCGCCACTGGCCATTGGAATCAATAGGCAGCGCTGCCAGGGTGGTTTTAACCCTTTTTTGGCAGCTAGCAGGGGTTAAAAGTGCCCTGCTAGTGGCCGAATAGCACCGCGAAAAACGTCAGTAAAGCGCCGCTAAAAATAGCAGCACTTTACCAATGATGCCTCAGTGTGAAAGTAGCCTTAGAGTGCCGCCTCAACCTCCTTTATGAGTGAGCATTGATTTCAGCATGCATTGCATGGAACACTTTGCACATGCTGAAATCAATGCAAACTCATTAAACAGACCACATTCCTTGAAAGTTCATTAATATGCAGATCATGCAAAGTTTGCAGTACATGAACTTTCACTGAAGAGACACTGTTTAATGAGTTTGCATGCATGAATCACTTTATTGCAATAGCATGATCTGCATATCATAAGAGCATTTTATTAAATTGTACCTGCTCTCCTTAGCAGGGGGTTCCCCTCGTGCTTCTCTCTCTCCTCGCCCCCCTCATGTCATCAGGCAGGCCCCCCCCCCAAGAGAATATGCAGTCATGAACAACAGCCACACGAAGGGGGTGGGTGGAGCTTTAGTCTCCACCTCCGCCAGTCTAATTTGTAATCCACCATGTCAGTCATCATCATCAACCTCTTATGGAGAGAGCTCCGTACTACTACCCCCCACCCCCGTCCCTCCCGGCCAAGCACGCCGCCGCAAATACAAAATAAAGATACGCACAATACACACAAGTACCGCTACATGCCGCTGCCGCACTGCACAGTCTGAAGAAAAAAGTAAAACAGGCTGAAGCAGCGCCGCGGCCGTTTTATCAATAAGGTAGGCGGCCCCCCTCCCGGACCAGTCCGCACCTGAACTGAACGTGGTCACAGCGCCCTCGCAACTCATCCAGGAAGGGAAAAAAAACGTCACTCACCACCAGGGCAGCTGCTGCGGGAAAATCACAATCGTTATTCTATTCCTGTGCACCCCGTCTCGGATCAGCCCTGTGTGAGCGTGGTGATTTCATCATGCAGGGCTGTGGCTAATTCCAGGATGGCATCAGGGCTGAATCTGAAGATGCGATACACCTCCAATTCCCCCATGCCAAAGATGTTAATGTGCGTTCGGTATATCCTCTCCTGTGCCCTCCTCCGTGCCTGTGGACGCAGTAGTGCTATGACCACAGCTGCCCCTGGCATGTTGGCATACAGATGTGTTGTCCTGCAAGTGTGGTTGCTCAGCTCGTCCGTAACGGTGCTGCTGCAGCTGCTCTCCAGCTGACCTGTGCATATTTGTTGACGGGTTGCACACCCTTTATGGGGAATAACTTTGCGCCGTACGTAAAACTTACGCGCACCTCGCGTAGTATGCGCCGGGCGCACATACGTTCGTGAATCGCCGTATTTCCCACATTTGCATATTTGAATGTCTGATCAATGGGGGCAGCAACATGCGTCCAGCCTATATGTGCGGCCACGCTACGCCGGCGTAGGCAAGCTACGTCAGCGTAGGGTGGCCAGTTTTTAGGCGTATGTTGGTATGTGGGTTTGGCGCACAGATACGCCGGCGCACATTTGCACTTACGTTGGCGTAACTTGCTTTACGTCAGCGCAAGTGCTTTGTGAATCTGGGCCTATGTATATACTGTATATATAAAAAATCTATGCCCTTTGGGCGGCACAGTGGATGACACCATCTAGTGACACTAAACAACAAAATGTGCACAGAATTAATGAAGTGGAAAGTGATGATCACCAAAACTGTTTTCATTGTGAAAGTGTTGACCTTTTTGCAAATAGAGGAGAAATATTCACTTTCTTCTCAACTGCATGCAACAAATATGTCAAAAAATGTACACTGATGCCAAATGCAATATCATTTCCTTATCCACATTGCACAGCATTGACCACAAAGCTGAAATGAATCAGTCAAATAAAGTAAATTCAGACACTGGGCACTTCTACCTTGAATCTAGCAGGGGACAAGCTGCTATTCCACTTTGTGGATAGATAAGTTAAGAGCCTGCTAGGCTTACCAGACAGCATGAATTCAAGGTTTCATGTACACAGGATGTTGTTCAACTTCTCCTGAATGATTTAACTTGACAGCTAGAAACCTGTGTCTAAAAACGGCCCTTTAGTCGCGTTTAGATGCTTTTGATGTCTGAAACGTCAGAAACTTTAGCATCTGGACTCATTAGTAAACGGACCTGTGTACATGTACACATAAGATACCATTGAATGAGTTCAGGGGCAGTTGAAAAAAGTGTCCAACTGCCTCTGAACATCCGTTTAGCAGCAGTGTACATGGGGCCTAAATTTAACACAACTCAGTCCAGGAGTACATGCAATACAACAACAGGCTCCTGAGATGACCGCTCATGTGGACTTATTTCGAACTGTTACTGTTGGTAAACTTCCAGTCATGTATCACATGCGCTTAGATGAAACAGTACAGCCTACTGTGTGTGCCCCTTGAAGGATCCCACTGGCTATAAAATACAGTCTTGCAAGAGTTGGTAAGGATGACTAGACTGGGCATCATTGCACCAGTGCAGGAGACTACCCCCTGTGTGTCTGCCATGGCAGTAGTAGTCAAGAAAGATGGCACTGTCCACATATGCATTAATCCTGTGCACCTCAGTAAGGTTCTCCTGGGGCCTTATCACCCATTAAAAACTGTAAAACAAGTGATCGCTAAAATGCCACAGGCATTCAGAATTCTAGATGCAAAATGTGGATTCCGGCAAATTCCTCTGGATGAGGAATCATCATTACTCACAACATTTATGACCTCATGTGGGAGATACAAATGCTTACGGATGCCATATGGAATTTCAACTGGAAGAAAAGTCTTTCAGAGATGTATGGAACAGCTCTTTGTTGCACAGCCATGTGAAATAGTCAGGGATGATATCTTGATTTGGAAATCCTCTGTTGAGGAACATCGCAAATTACTTAAATGCGTAATAAACAATGTCAGAGCTATCAATATGCAGCTCAACTATACCAAATGTCTCAGAGGTGCCATATGTTGGACACCCAAATACTTGAGTTGGGGGGCACACCCTAACCACTTGCCTACAGGGCACATACACCCCCTTCCTGCCCAGGCCATTTTTCAGCTTTCGGCGCTGTCACACTTTGAATGATAATTGCACGGCCATGCTACATTATAACCAAATTACATTTGTATCATTTTCTTCACACAAATAGAGCTTTCTTTTGGTGGTAGTTGAATTTTTTTTTTTTTTTTTTTTACTGTCAGTAAATATTGTAACTAAGCAATTTTTCTCCTTTACTTATGGGCGCTGATGAGATGGCACTGATGGACACTGATGTAAAAAAAGGGGGGATATGGTTGGGGCTTTACATGAGGCATGTGATAGAACTACCACAGGCCTCCATCCCTGTGAATGGAAAGAAGGGGAGGGAGGTTTTGGGACTTTAAATGAGATGCGTTTTTAGCAGTATGCAATTAAATATATATATGAAATATAAAAAATGTTTCCATAATAGCCAGGCTCAAAGTTACCAACCCAAAAAGCAATACACCAAATTAACCTGTCTAGCTGTATGCATTAAAAACAGAGGTTTAGTTGCACGCATTTGCAAATACCTGTGTAAGCTGCAGGCCTTGTCAAGGCACTCCATGTACTGCAGTCCTAACTATGAATTTTAAAGTCTCTTCAATAGAAGCACAGGAGTGCTAATCAATAGATAAGGGGCAGGTGATCACCTGACCATGCCCCTACCTATAGTTGGTCTGGCAAAAACGAGCACTGGAATAACAAAAGAAATGCAAGAGTGGAACCAAACACGCCTACCAAACCAAAACACCACCAAACTAAAGGCGGACCACATCAACCTGGGTCAGCTAGTCAAAAAATGAAAATGCATTCTTTCAATAAGCTATGAGTTATTAGTGCGATCGGGAGGTTGCCCTCTGAGGTGCGTTCAAGAATGGGAAAGGGAATTGGAGAAGTCCTTTGGTCCGGAACAGCGACAATGCATATACAGGCGAACACACAAAACATTAATATGTGTGAGAATACAAGAGACAAACTATAAGATCTTCACAGGATGGTATAGGACACCAGAAAGGCTAAGCAAAATTTTTGCAGAGGTATCAGATAAATGCTGGAGGTGCCAGGGAAGCAAAGGAACGATGCTACACATATTCTGGGAGTGCCCAATGCTACGGAGTTTTTGGGCAGAGATTAAAAAAGCTCTTCAGTTTTGCTCAGATTATGAGATTCCGGAAGATCCGGAATTCTATCTTCTGCATTTAAACCAAATACCAGAAAAAGCCTATAGGGAAATGATTATATGCCATCTATTAGATGCTGCTAAGGCCTGTATAACGAAGAGGTGAAAGTCACCAGTTCCACCAACAGCAAAGATGTGGATATGTAAAGTTAAGGAAATAAGCAAATAAGTAAATTAGAATATAAAAGGGGAAAATATTTAAGAACTTGGACTCCCTGGAAGTCCTATATGGAATACAGGGGTGAAGGCTAAGTAGGATAAGGCTGAACGGTATAGAAGGAGCCCGGGAACTTGGATTGGGTATATGTGGGATTGAATGAGAAACCACAGGAATATGGAGAAGGGTCGGAAGAAAGGGAAGTAGGGTGGGTTTTTTTTTTTCCCTTTCTTCTTCTTCTTTCTCTCTCAGGGATGTTTGGAAAGGGGAGAGATACATAAGAAGGAGATATATGTTTGATTTTGACAACAAGGTAAAAGGGGATGTATAATAATAAGATGGACCGTGAATGTTGTGTTGTTTTGTAATAATGTTCTGTTATGTATTATTTTTTTTTTTTTTTTTTTATATATGTGTTGTACTGATTTGTTTTAAAATAAAAAAGAATTATAATCGAAAAAAAAAATGACAATGCATAATTAAACTGTCAGTGGTAGATCTGTGGAGGCAATTTATTCCACTCCTGAAACACATCTCCATCCCTGGATAGTGTAAAATAAAAGGGGGGATTCTTTTATTTTTCCAGTGCTTCTTTTTGCCAGACCAAAGTCCTGAAAAAGCGCACAATGCGTGAAACGCGTTGTCAAGGCACACCCTTTCTTATGCACTTGACCCCCGCTGTGTCCCTCAGAACATGGGAACACACTAGCAGTGTATTGGCTTTGTGACGTGCTTGGGGGCTGAAACAGTGGGTGTACCTCAAGGCTTTCCCCACTATGGAGCAGCAGAGTACAGCCGTCTTTCACAGTGCAGAGAAGGTTCACTCCACTGCACACCATTGTGTTGCTGCTTCTTCAGCCTTAGGACAGACTTTTTTGATGCCACTGACATCATCTCCCGGCCCGGCACAGAGCTTTCTGCATCCCCCGTACAGGCAGACATCGCTGCGTTATATAACAACCTTGCATGTTAAGGTATAGCAGTGTAGCGTCTGGTTACTTCTAAGAACCGGTGCTATTGAAATTTAGAGTTTAATCAGAGTCTAAGTGACTCTGATTCCAATTGCAATCATTTAATTAGGGTCTCTGTTTCAGCTTGGCTGTGCTGTGGGATTATTCTGTTGTGCTGGGGTGTTTTTCCACCCCGGTGCGGTAGGTGGCAGCAGTGGAGTTGAGGTTTGGGTGTTCTTCCGCAGCGGCCAATTAGGAGGCTTGGGCCTTGCTGGGCATGCTGGGAGAAGGTACTTATGAAACGGAAGCCATGTTGGCGGGGTTCTTCTTCCAGTGTGGCACCCACCTTAGGGTGACCACATCACGCGCTCCTAACGTTATAGCCTACCTGGCCCGGGGCGTGTGTGCCATGCAGTGTTCCTGGTTTCGGGGCCATGTTGGTCCGGAACATTGAAACAGGACGGGGTTCCCACTTTTGAAGATCCCAAGCAAGTGTGGCTGTTGGGTGGGGAGTCCATCTGAGGAGCGCCAATGAGAGGCTGGCGGTCCAATAGGATTCCGACGAACCACCAGGGATCAAGGTAACCGGACACTGAAGGATTGACTCCTCTTTCAGTCGATACCTGGGCGACGTTAAGAACTTCTCCAGGCGAAACTTTACCTAGGAGAATCTCCTCCGTATCTGCAATCAGAGAGGGCCTGTGGCAAAGGTGTCTCCCTGAGTTCATTCTAGGAGAGTCTGTGGCAGAGACATCTTCCTAAGTTCCGAGTGATACTCTGGCTGCCAGGTCGGTGTGAGAGGCCTGTCCAGGTATGCTATACCCACTCCGGCTGGAGTGGCGAAGAAAACAAAGTATTGTCAGGAGCAGGACTGTTTCCATATTTAACGCCTGAATCTACTATTTCTTCTTTCACTCCAACTCTTCTATCACCACAAGTTTTATTGTTTTTACCCGGCTGGGTAATAAAGAGCACATATAAAAAGACATTCTCTTTGCAGGCATTCCTTTACTACTGCTGTATGCATCATTCACCCCTATACATTTAACAGGAGCCATGAGGTAACATGCCATCCCATTAATTCTCAGCAGCCCCTCCGGGGGTACCGCTACAGCAGTGCCTCAGGCATACCATCCTTAAGAGTGTGGATGAGCTGATGGTTCTTGATAAGTGATAAACGGTTACCAAGGCCTATCTCAAGGATCTGCCCTTCAAGAAAATATCCCTTGAAAACAGGAAAACATTATTCTCAGGTAACATTGTTCTTTTTTTTTTTATCACAGAGGTAAATAGGTTCATAGGAAGAGGGGCAAGGTGCCCTTGAGCTCCTGAAAAGAGGGGTGAGGCACCCATGGGTGCCACATATGAAAGGTCTCCTAGCCCAATTGGTCTCTTCCTTCAATGGGACATGGCACATTAAGTGCTGGTGGTGCCAGGGTGTGATAAAGCCTCCATTCTTAGGTTCACATCTTACTGTACCTAAAAGACAGGTCTCAAAATGAGTATCAGCTATGCACAGGCCTCTCTATTTGCAAGCTTACTGATGTTCGTGGCTCTCTCTCTCTCTCTGCTGTGGGAGCCAGCAGCTGAGCAGACTCTTACAGAATGCTTAAAAGGTACAAGTAATGGCTGTTTGTTTTGGGGATCCAATTGAGCAGATGTTTTGGTTGTTTTTTGCTATGGACTTGCATTACAAAGCCATTTTGCATTGAAACGTGTGCTGCCTTGATAAATAAAAATTCAGAGCAAACCTCTTACACACGATCGGATATCTGATAGAATCTAGTCCGATGGATTTTTTCATCGGATATCCAATGAAGCTGACTTTCATTAGTCTTGCCTACACACCACCAGTCAAAAATCCGACCATGCCAAAATGCAGTGACGTAAAACACTACGATGTGCTGAAAAAAATGTGTCGACTTGATTCTGAGCATGCATGGATTTTTGACCGATGGACTCCAACACAGACGATTGTTTTCTTCTATCGATGTTTTATCCATAGGAAAATTTCAAAACATGTTCTATTTTTTTCCACCAAAGGAAAACAAACCAATGGGGCCCACACACGAGACTTTGCTGCCAATTTAGATCCCCGAGGTACCACAGACAGGCCAAGTTGCAGTAGGAAAACCCACTGTGAGCAAGCCTGCATAATCCCGACCTGTATTTACAGTGAAGAGTTATAGGAGGTTGGGAGCGGGATATGTAATTTGATGAGTCAGATGCATATATGTAGATATTATGGTAATAGGTTGATTTATGTCATGGTGTAGTGTGATAACTGTATTTTAGGCTAGTAAGATGGGCAAGAAAGAAGGCCCTCCTTGAGACTCTGTATCTGAAAGCTGGTTAATATGCTGCTCTGAGTGTGTGCTGGTGAATGGTGAGTGAATGGACACCCCTTGCCTGTACTGCATGCCGTCCTGAAGATGGCAGAAAGAAGAAGATACAGAAAATATAGAATGGTGACAGGGAAGCTGTCACTAAAGAATGATGTTGGTGCGTCACCCAGTAGCAAAGCGGCATGTGTTGAGAAGCACAGCTTGTTAGGACTGTTATGGACTGTTCCATGGGAGCTGGTTCTGAAGCCTATGTTGAGAGGCGCAATACGGTAAAACCATTAAGGGCTGTTCCATATGTACTGGTCCGGAAAAACAGGTTGGGAAGCCACATGCGTTAAGACATTTATGGACTTTCCATAGGGGCTGTTTCACATGGTGAAGAATGAAAGACTGTTCCAGAGGAACTGGTTCGGAATCACATGTTGGAAGTTAGTTATGGACTGTGCCATAGGAGCTGTTTCGGAGGCGCATGTTGAAGAACGCTACACATTGAAACAGTTGAGAACTGTTCGGATCATATGGACTGTTCAATGGGAGCCATGGCTGAAGAAGGGTAATGTGCGCCTTTCAGGCGCAAAGCGGCATATGTTAGAGTACAGTCAAAATAATCTCTGCTAAAAAGATCTGGGTTTACAATGGAATGACACTTGATTCCATGGTTTATTTGAAGCTACAGAGGAAGTGGGCCCCCTGCAGTTTGCATTGCTGTGCTACAGACTTCAAAGAGTTTTGTGACAATGGACTTCAATACCTCCCCCCCCAGAGGAGAGATCGTTTTGGAAGTACAGCTGATTGGAAAAGCAAATATGGGTGTGGTTTTTGAATGAGTGTTGAGTGAGTGTGGCTGGAATTGAGAGCTCTCTATTCGCTTGGATGCTAGATGAGGAAGGGTCTTGGCTGGCCAAAAGCTTCATGAAAACCTAGGTCTAAGACATGTGGCCAGGCCAAGGCCTTCTCCGTCTTTTCTCTCTCCTCTTGATACCGGCCATGGGAGCTCTAGGCTCACTGCTAACCAGCTGATTTTACAGATGTGATAAGTATCTTTGAATTTCTCTTGTATATATATGTATTGTGATGTTTTAATGTGTGATGTCGTACTATCCCGATCTCCTTGGGAATAAACAGAGATGTTCATTTTTACCAGCAGCAGTGCGTATGTGTGCGTTTGTATATTAATAGGCATGGACCAATGAATCCATTTATGCAGTAAATAGAGGGAACCTGTGAATATCTCTTAAGCTTATTACTTTAGTTTATATTTAATAGCCTTTCTAAAGTGCAGCATTTTCTACAAAAACAGTCCGTCCGATCGTGTGTACAGGGCTTAATACAGTTATTGGGGATCCCTGCCTCACGCATTGTTTACTTCTGCCAATTTAGCCTGCCCTGCTTACGATATCTATATATATATAATTATTGTAGATATAAACAGCATACAGTTTATTGTAAATATACATGCTTTTTTTCTTTTCTTTTACGGTTGCCAGGAATTTTTTAACCGCTTTTGGAATCATGCATGGAAAATACCTAATACACACAAAAGTCTGTTCCCAGTGTGGATGAAGTCCCACAGATTTATTTTCCAGGCATGATCTTCCTGGTCTGCTGATTGTACTAATGCAGGAAATAATTGGTCAGGATCACAAGGGAAAATCAGGGCTATTCAATGCAAGCTCTCTTCTCTGTGACTCAGACCTGCTGCTTTTAACTACAATTATACTTGGCTTTATTAGTTTAAGGCAAATCACATAAAGCAGAACAAATGATTGCATGTGCTTTGTTAAATGTCCCTCTTCCATATCATATGAACTATGCTATTTCCATTGTCGAGAAAAGATCTGCAGCTCAGCTTCCACTGCACTGAAAAATGTTTAATTCAATTATGAAACAGGCCAAAGACCAGTTGCATTGATAAGCGTGCTCTATTGTGTAATACAATATAGAAATAAAAATAGCAGCATGTAAAAATAAAAATAAATGTAGTGATGCACAGTGATGGATTTTTACTGCCTGCCTCCTGAGCTAACTGCAATGAGCTGCCCCATATTACCCCAATGACTGGCTTGGTATCACACTAAGGCCGCCTACACATGATCGGTTCAAACCGATAAAAACGGACTAAGGTTCGGCTTCCATCGGTCCAAATCGATCGTGTGTAGGCCCGTTATCCTTCGGTCAAAAAACAGAGGGCTTGCTTTAAAATTGAACCGATGGACGGCTAACCGATAGGTCAAAACCGATCGTTAGTATGCAAAAGCATCGGTTAAAAAGCCGCGTATGCTCAGAATCAAGTCGACGCATGCTTGGAAGCATTGAACTTCGTTTTTTTCAGCACGTCGTTGTGTTTTACTTCACCGCGTTCTGACACAATTGTTTTTTTAACTGATGGTGTGTAGGCACATCAGACCATCAGTCAGCTTCATCAGGTAACCGATGAAAACGGTCCTTCGGACCGTTCTCATGGGATGGACTGAACGTGTGTACGCGGCCTAACAGGATGAGGCATCATTGTATCTTGAGTTTGGACATTTTTCTCCCACTGGACCAGCTATTTTATGCTATTTCCTTGTAAACCACATACAGAACCAAAACAAACTTTCTAAGACTGACACCAGTGGTGGAGCTTATTTCCTTCCCACTGACACCAACAAAAGGGCTTAAAAAAGTTTTTTTTAACCTGAAAAAATTATACAGACCCATGTCCAATAAAGCAGATTAGACAGCAGAGTAATTGTGCTGTGTAATCTGCCCCTCTCTAAACTGTAAAAAAAAACTGGCTGATCCTGCCACTTTCTGTATCCCCCTGTCTGCTGCTGAGCCCTGACCATCGTGGTCAGTGTACGTCCCTCTGTCATCTGCAGCTGTCCTATCTGCTTTCCTCTCTCCCCCTCACCCCCTCCCTCCCTGCCTGTCAGCTCCATGTTCTGTGTCTCTGTCTCTGCCCCCCGTTCCCTGTTGCTATTATTATAATCAAGAACTTACAATGGTCACTGCCAGCCCCTCTATTATAGGCAGGCATACCACACTATGTAAGTCTTTTAATAAAACGAGGATTGTAAATACATTTTTAGAGCTATCTTCAGGCCAGTCACGTGACTCATGACGGTTTACAGGGTTACTGCAGGAGGGGCTGAGTGGCCACATGACCTCCAAAGCTGATGTCAGAGGGAGATCTTGGCCCCTCCTTCAGAAGCCATGTATCAGAGCTGTAAAGCTCTAAAAAGGTCACCCTAAAAAGGTATTTACATGCCTTATTTTTAGAAAAGCCTTACACAGTGTGCCACTGTCTGCCAATAATAGAGGGGCTGGCAGTGTTTTAATTTGTTGCCTTAACAAACACTATATTATCATCCCACTTACACCAATGATGGTATTTATTGTTATGCCACTGTCTCCCACAATGAGACTTATTTTTATACCCACTGACAGCCAACAATGGGGCTTGTTTTACTCATACGGACACCAACAATGGAGCTTAATCTCCTTGCACCCAATGACATGTATTGATACCAAATGGCACTTATTTCCTGCCACTGACAGTGATATGGGACTTTTACTCCCAGGGACACCAATGACTTGGGGCCCATTTTACTCTCACTACTACCAACAATATGGATGTTATTTTTCTCTTCCTGAAATCATCGACATGTGAATAAGTGTTTTTTAGAGCTTTTGTATGCATTTTTTTAGAACGTTTGTTTACAGCGTTTTTACTGCATTTTTGAGGTTTGGCAGTTTTAATTAGCCAGTGGAGAATAATACAATGTGTTTCATTATTTGTTGCTATTGTTTTCAGCTTTTTCATCCACTTGTATTTATTATTTATTTATTTATTCAACTTTTTAATGTAAGGGGTTAATGGATACGGTTTAAAGGTTTGGGGTTAATTTTTTTATTTTATTATTTATTTACTTAATATTTATTTATTTTGTTAGGGGTTAAGGTTAGGATTTAGGATTATGGGTTAATATTAGTGTTAGAGGTTAGAGTTTAATATTAGGATTAGGGTTAGGGGTTATTAGAGTTAAGTACTGGGAGTTTCTCTCTGTGGTCTCTAATCAAGAAGGTGTGATTACTGTGTGTCTAAAACCCCTCAGAACCAATCAGTTTTTATTTTAAAAACAAACACTGCCCTGTATTGGCTCTGTGTCTCTGTACTTCACACAAGCATGAGACTAGATGAAAAACTAAACTGAAACTGCAGGGACATTATATGATTGATTTTTATCTATTTTGAATAATTTTTAAAAGGAATCAGTTAACTATTATGTCTCTATACCCTGTAAATAGTCATTTCAACAAAACGTTTTTTTTCCTTTACAACTCCTTTAACCACTTGTCTACCAGGTAGGTAGGTAGCTCAGTTGTTCTGACATGACGTCATATGACGTCCTGTCTTTTAAAGCCGCTAGGGGGCACCCGCCGATTTGCTGGGATCACGATGCGCGTGCAACGATCGCCGCCGGGCACCCGCGATTGCCCAGTAACTGAGCAGGGACGTGGAGCTCTGTGTGTAAACGCAGAGCTCCACGTCCTGTCAGGGAGAGAGGAGACCGATCTGTGTCACTTGTACATAGGGACACAATCGGTCACCTCCCCCAGTCACCCCCTCCCCCTACAGTTAGAACACAAACTAGGCTACACATTTAACCCCTTCCCCACCCCCTAGTGGTTAACCCCTTCCCTGCCAGTCACATTTATACAGTTATCAGTGCATATTTATAGCACTGTTCACTGTATGAATGTGATTGGTCCCAAAAAGTCACAAAGGTGTCCGATGTGTCCGCTATAATGTCGCAGTCCCAATAAAAACATCGCAGATCGCCACCATTACTAGTAAAAAATAAAATAATAAAAATGCCATAAAACTATCACCTTTTTTGTAAACGATATTAATTTTGGGCAAACCAATCGATAAACGCTAATTGCAATTTTTTTTACCAAAAATAAGTAGAAGAATACGTATCGGCCTAAACTGAGGAAAAAAATATGTTTTTTATATATTTTGGGGAATATTTATTACAGCTCTATTTTTGTTTATAGCGCAAAAAATAAAAACCGCAGAGGTGATCAAATACCACCAAAACAAAGCTCTATTTTTGGGGAAAAAAGGATGCCAATTTTGTTTGGGAGCCACGTCGCACGACCGCGCAATTGTCAGTTAAAGCGACACAGTGCCGGAAGCTGAAATTTCACCTGGGCAGGAAGGGGGTAAAACCTTCTGGGGCTGAAGTGGTTAAGGGTGCACCTGATAATACATAATAAAATACTCACCAACACACACCCCCAACATACCCCTCTGAGCTTTAGATTAGTATCTATGCAATCTATGCTAAAATGTGGTGCTCAAGAGTGGCTACTATGGCCAAAATGATTTACGTAGACGACTCCTGCCAATCTACTACTTTGGGCACCTCTGTAAACCAAAACACTGTTCAGTTTTTTGCTAGACTCTTCTGACCTTTTTTTTTTATTCTTTTTTTTAGACATTGTGCATTTACAAATGATTGTGCTATTACTATAATACAGAATTAATGTAAGCATGCGCTCTACAAAAAAACAGCAACATCCACTTTTGAGGGACAAGAAACAACACCTGCTGTTGGCAACTGGATATCTCATCTTAGACCATAACGATTAAACAAAATTAAAAGTAATTTGTGAGAGCCGATGACTGCCATTTGCAAGTTACCTCGAACCCTGCACTAAACCAAAGATCCGGCCACACTGCTGGTGCATGGAGCTTCCGGATGGATGGGACTATGATCGGCGGTACACTTCGGATGACATCACTTCCGGATTTGGGTCAGTGGGGCGGTGCTTGCGTTCTATGCGTACTCCTTCCTCAAGCTTGAATAATGGTAATTATTCAAGCCTGATCGTAGTTCCATCCATCCAGAAGCACCGTGCACCAGCAGTGTGGCCAGAGGACAGACCTGATCACGGACACCAGTCCACACCAGTGACATCAAACTCTTTCCTCACCCGGAGGTCAGAGCGGATGAAACCCCATTATGCCTGTCATCACCACAATCTTGTAAGTGTACTCAATTAAGTGAACTTCTCTACTTTTTATTTGCTTTCAGGTGTGATTTTTATATTGCCCACACCTGTACTTGCCCCAGGTGAGTTTAAAGTAGCATCACATGCTTGAAACAATCTTAGTGCACTTAGATCGCTCTGTTCTCTGTTCCCTTTTATATTTCAGAGTTTTCTTTTTCCTTCTAAATCTTTTTGAATCGGCAGGCTTCTCTGGACAGTTATTTACTTATTACTATTATTTTAAACTTTACATGGACTAAACCCTCAAAAACAACTGTTGATATTCCCTTGACCTCTCCACCCAATCTCTTCTTATTTGTACTGAGTCCGAACCTGAGTGCGCCATATTATCCAATCTTGTTTATATGCTTGGTTAACCAGCCCTAGTAATGATCAAATCTGCTAGTGCTTCGATTGTTGTCCTGTGACCTGAAAGGGGGGAAGAGAGTAATTGTAACACTCACTATAGCAATTTATTTCTCAATAAATCTTCTATTTTCCTTAATTTTTAATCAATTTAAAATTCCGATAGTAGTATGAAACAAACTTCATGATAGCTAGGGTATTTTACCATTGGAGTCCCAAGACTGTAAGATGCCTGTGAGTCACACAATTTCAATGAGCCATTTTCCTGAAACTGAAATATCACTTATGGGTATCTTAAAATTATTTCCAAAGTATGCCTGGAATGGACAGAACTTGAGACTAGAAGAAAGCAAGAGGTTTGCAGTTTAGCAGAGTTGAAGATATATTTGTGTCGAGATTCATAGCTTGCAGTTCTGACTCAGGCGTGGGCAGTTATGGGACTTCTACTGGAGATTTAGTTTTAACATAAACTTAACATGGATAGAATCAAATGACAATGTCTTTGTGGAATGTGCTATTGTGAATATGTGATCCTTTCCCACCCAATTCATTTAATAAATGTCTTGAATTTTCTTACATCTCGCCTATACATAGCTGGTATAACCGCCTTCTGTCTTCTGTCTACTGACTGAAGAGCTGTTGGAATTTAGTTACTAGTTCAAAGCTGATATGCTGTCACAGTCTCGCTTCTCTATTCAACTGTGCATAATTGATGATGGAAAAAAGCACATTTTGCTCCTCTCTCTGATTTCTTGTACAAAAGGAAATAAAAAAGCTACTCCAGAAAGTGAGTGAAACCAATTACTGAAGTGCAATACATATATATATATATATATATATATATATATATATAAAAAACACTACATAAAGTGTATACCCTGCCCGTAGGAGTAGACTGATGTGGGTAAGGTCTCCAAGGTCTCATGCACATGTATAGTAAAAGGCAGCAAATATGCTGGAAACAAAATTCTGTCAATTTCCCATACCCAGAGGTGTCAGCTAAAATGATTTTACAACTTATTACAAAATGATTAATAAAATGATATAGCACATAATAATAACAAACCATTAAAATGTGTATAAGTTATTTTAACTGCATTATTTTATTTTTATTTTTTTATTTATAACAGAGACCAGCCCGCACGGGCCAAAGCATTACAGTGTACATCCATTTGTGCAGAAATACAGGCATGGCACACGTAACAACTTAACTAAACAGTAGCATCAACCCGGTGTTGCCAAGTGTAGCCTATCTCCCATGACTTCCCTGCTATGGCGTTCAAATAACACAAATTGGGCAGTATGGGGGAGTTCCTAGTATGTAGTCTACTAATATGGATGATACTCCTACGTGGAGTCCCTTGCTTCTTAACATCTTGGCCCCACGATTCCCCCAGCCGGGGGTTCTCTCGGATCGTCCGACCCGCACGGGGCTAGCCTCCTTTCCGTTTTCTAGAGTAATTAAGAACAGTGAAAGAAGAGAAAAGTTAGGCCCGGAAAAATCCGGGGGGCAAAGATGAGAAAGAAAGTAGGTGAGGAGAGAAAAGAGATAAAAAAAGGGGGGGGGGTTCCTGAGGGTGCAGACAGAGACCCAGAGGTGCGGCCTACGCCGCCTCTTCCGTTTGTTCCTCCCTGAGGTTTTGTCCCTCAGCGGAGTACTTAAACACGTTCCACACTTGCCAGGTATTCTTGTATGTTTCCTCCCTATTTTGGCTAGTGAGGATAAGATCCTCTAACCGGTTGATGTTGTCTACTTTGTTGAGCCACAGGGCCAGGGTAGGTGGGTTTTGGGTCTTCCATGTAAGCGGGATGCAGGCCTTGGCCGCATCGAGTAAGTGGCGTATTACTGATTTTTTGTACGCCTTTATCGGGATATCCGACGCGTGCAGCAAGAAGAACGCTGGGTCTTCTGGGATCTCTCGGTCAGTAAATTTCTGGGTCACTCGGCTTACCTCACTCCAGAACCCCCTCAACTGGGCACATGACCAGAATATGTGCAGGAGGGTTCCTTTCTCCTCCTGACAGCGCCAGCAAACGTCTGACGTCTCCGGAAATAAAGTGCGTAGCAGTGCCGGGGTCCTGTACCACCTAGTGAGGATTTTATAATTTGTTTCTTGAGTTCTAGAGCATATGGAGGATTTATGCGAAAGTTCAAGGATACGCTGCCTCATACTGGTGGTAAATGTATGATTCAGGTCCCTTTCCCATTTAAGGAGGCTTGGATTTGGGTCGTCAGTGGGACGTTTAAGCAGTATACCATACAGCAATGACAGGGCATGGGGGACTACGCCGGTCCCCATACAGAGCTCCTCCAGGGCCGTAGGTGTCTGCTGCGTGGCGTTAGGGGGTGTCATGCTACTCAGGAAGTGTCCAAGTTGGAGTGCCCTCATGTGATCTAACTTGTATGGGCCCTCCGGGTCTGCAAGTTCCGCGGCGGTTTTCCATTTTCCCCTGCTGCTAAAGTGTGACGTTTGGCTAAGTCCCGTCCCCCGCAATTCGAGGAATATTTTGTCAAATAGGCCTGGCTCAAAGCCCGGGTGGCCTAACACCGGCCTCAGCAGGGAGTTGTGTGTGGTAAGTGAGGTGTTGGTCCATATTTGCGAGCAAATTTTGGTCGTGGCCCCTATTAATGGGTGTCGTTTAAGTTCTGGCGATAGTGCCGTGTAGCACCATGGGGCCCTATGGAGGGGGACGGAGCTCTGACCCTGCTCTATCCGCGTCCACAACTTGGTGTCGGTGTGGCGGCACCAGTCCACAAGTCTACCGAGGTGGATCGCTTGGTAATACTTGCGGAGGTCTGGCATAGCCAAGCCTCCGTGTATTTTGGGGAGAGATAGTGTTTTCCTGCTCAGGCGTGGGCATTTCCCGGCCCAGAGGAAGTTAGTAAATGTGGTGTGTGCCCGTTTAAAGAAGTCTCCCGGTATCCGTACCGGGAGGGCCTGCAGGAGGTAGAGGAATTTGGGCAGGATAGACATTTTAAGAATGTTACAGCGGCCCAGCCATGAATGTAGGCCGCCGATCCATTGGTCCAGAAGTTTTTTTACCGCCCCTAGGAGCGGTGGAAAATTAAGTTGGAATAGGCGGGAGAATGACGCCGGTATGTAGGTACCGAGGTATTTCAGGGCCTTGTCCGTCCATCTCAGGTCGAATCCCTCCCTAAGCTCGCGAAGTTGGTGTTGCGGATTCCCCACTCCCATAGCCTCCGATTTAGAGAGGTTGATCTTCAGGTTAGAGATCTTCCCGTAGATCTCAAATTCCTTCAGGAGGCATGACAGTGAGGTGTAGGGGTTTGTTAGCGTGAACATCAGGTCGTCAGCGTAGGCGGAGACCTTATGCTGTGCCCCACCCACCGTCACCCCGGAAATATCGGGGTTTTGTCTAACATGGCAGAGGAAGGGTTCCAGGGAGAGAGCGAAGAGCAGGGGCGAGAGTGGACAGCCTTGTCTGGTGCCGTTAGATATCGGGAAGAGCTCCGACAACACACCGTTCGCTCTAACTCTGGCCGCAGGACCCGAGTAAACGGCCTCCACCCACCGCATCATCCGGTCTCCTATGCCCACATGTTTCAATGTTGCAAACATGTAGTTCCAGTTCACTCGGTCAAACGCCTTTTCCGCGTCCGTCCCTACCAGGACGCACGGCGTCTTGCTATTGACCGCTACATGAAGCAGGTTAAGTACCTTGGTGGTGTTGTCCCTGGCTTCTCTTGTCGGAACAAATCCCACTTGGTCTAAATGGACCAGGTGGGGGAGGTGTTGCTGTAATCTGGAAGCCAGAATCTTAGTAAATAACTTTAGGTCTGCGTTGAGGAGAGATATAGGGTGGTAACTTCCACAAAGGGACGGGTCTTTGCCCTCCTTCGGGATAACTGATATCTGGGCTTGCAGTGTGGTATGGAAGTGTTTCCCGGTACCAAGGTCATTAAATAACCCTACCATCCACCTACCCAAACCAACAGGGTTTTATAGTAGTGTGTGGTCAGGCCGTCTGGGCCAGGGGCTTTCCCTACTTTGATGTTGCTAAGGGCGAGTTGCAGTTCAGGTAGGGTGATGGGTTCTTCCAGGCATTCCCGAGTCTCGGTTGGCAGTGAGGTCATGTGGGATCTGTCCAGGTAATCTATCACTAGGTCTTGTGCGGGAGTTGGCGTGGGCAAGTTGTACAGGGAGTTGTAATATGATCTAAATTCCTGCGTAATTTGGTGGGGCAAAGCTATCTTCGTTCCAGTGGTGGAGACCACATGTGGGATATAAGACGCCTGACGTTGCGTTTGCAGGGTCTGGGCTAAGAGTCTGCCACATTTATTGCCCGACTCATAAACCTTCCTCCGACACACCTGCATTGCTGTTTTGGCTTTATACTGTAAGACGTCGACTATCTGCGTGCGAACCACATCTAACTCCACCCCCAGGCGCACTGACGGAGCCGACTTATGCGCCGTTTCCAGAGCCTGTAGTTTGTTAAGGAGTGCGTTTAGTCGTGCTGTCCGGGCCCGTTTTATTCTCGCACCGTGTTTTATGAGTACCCCTCTGATTACGGCCTTGTGGGCTTCCCATACCACCCCGGCATCACTGTCTGTTGTGGTGTTGGTGTCAAAATACCGATCTACTTCTGCTGTCACATCCGCTAAGACCTCAGGGTCCTGCAGGAGGCTCTCATTCAGTCTCCAGGTTGGGTTTTGTCCCGCGCGGGTGTCGGATAGGGCGTATTTTATCCCTACCGGGGCGTGGTCTGACCACGTGATCGAGCCGATCGAGGTGTCTTTAATCGCGTGTAGCTGGGCGTGGGGGACGAGGAAATAGTCAATGCGCGAGTATAGCTGGTGTGGTTTGGAGTAAAAGGAGTAGTCCCTTTCTCCGGGGTGAAATAGCCGCCACGTATCGATCAACTGCGCCGAATGAAGTGTCGCCCCTATTCTATTGCGTACATCGCGTGATGTGGAGGATTTACCTGTGGACGTATCCTCTGGGGGTGAGAGGGGTATGTTTAAGTCTCCCCCCAGAATAAGTTGACCTTCCATGTACCGCATGAGTTTGCCTATGTGTGTTTTAAGGAAGGAGTCTTGGTGGGCATTGGGGACATATAGATTCCCCAGCGTCACCTTACTGTCGCCGATAAGACCTTTCAGGAACAGGAAACGGCCCGCAGTATCTGTCTGGGTGTCTACTAGTTTCCATGGTATTTTTGCAGAGATAAGGATGGAGACCCCTCTGGATTTAGCTTCTGTATACGCCGAGTGGTAGGCCAGTGGATAGTATCTATTTTTGAGTAGTGGTAGTTTAAGGTCCTTAAAGTGAGTTTCCTGGATCATGACAATATCCGCTTTTAAGTGGCGCATGTCATGGAGCAACATCCGCCGTTTCTCGGGGGTGTTCAATCCCTTTGCATTCAGGGATATTATGTTGAGCGGGTCCATGTCTGCACCCAAGTCAGGGGATGTGGAGGTGGGATAAGGGCAGGGAATAGGAGTGGTGGGAGTAGGGAGAGGAGGTTCAGACCCCCGGAAAAGGAAAGTGTAGAGAAAGCAAAGAGCTGTCACTAGGTTGTGCAGCAGTAGGAAAAGTCTAAAGTAGCCCTAGCGGCTATGGCACTCACCGGAGTTCCCTCACAAAGGGAGCCCCGGGTGATAGAGCGCCAGCCTATACGGGTTTGTGGGTGAACAGAGGCAAGGTGCGAGCCACCCGGCCCTCCCCCCCGCATGCGTGAGTGTATCATGTGGTGTAGCATACAACGGCATTGCAATCAAAGTATTAAAGTATTAAAGGATAAGAATACAGTTATAACAGACAATGTAACGTATCACAGGCAGGCAAACAATCAGATCAGTGGAATGGAGCTAAATACAAGAACAAGTAAAAAAGTGCGGACCATTCCAGCAACCCATGTATAGCAGCACGAAACGCATAGTGCTTAACCAGTCCCCCTCTCCCCCCCCCCCCCCAAGCATACAATCCCACCCGCCTCCCAAGTCTCAAGAGGAGTAATAGTCCTGCATTTGTTGGGCCTGGGCAAGAAACGCCTGAGGGAGGGAGTTCCCCTGTGACCACAATGAGAGAGGAACAATCCTGCCAAGTGGCATCTCCCTGAGCTCCCCTCCCCCCAAGCAGGGCTTAGACTGGGCCAGTGTTCAGCAGCAAACTGTCTGTTCCTTAAGGCAACGTGAGTTGTCCGGGTATGTCTTGGCACTACATGTCCCCACAACCCCAACAGCAGCATCAGCCCCCCCCCCCCCGTAGCCAGCACCTATATTGATGTGTCTGGTGGGCGAGAGGAGGAGGGGGCCAGGACGTACACACCATGACACCTGCTACTGGCTGCCTTTCAGTACTAGTCCAGGAGCACGCAATGAGAGGACAACAGGGGGAGGGTAAAGCCAGGGAAGCGGTCAGCGGGAGGAGCAGCAGTGGGGGACAGAGACAGGGTGTCATGGCCTACGGCCTACTCACGCAGTACCTCCCGCGATGGTGACCGATTCCTCCATTGACCCCGCCGCTGGCGGGGCGGCAGGGGGGCGCGTCTCGCCGCGGGTCCCGATCTACCAGCTGGTCGTGGGAGTAGCTGCAGCCAATTGGGGATCTGCACAGGATCTGCGTCTAGGAAGCGGAACAGCGCCGGGAGGTCCGCCTCGGTCTGCAACGTAAAGGAGCCCGATTCTCCCCGGAAGGTCACCGACAGTGGGTACCCCCATCTGTACGTCAGGCCTTTCTGCCTGGCCAGGTCCAGGAGGGGGCGCAGCATAGCTCTTCGGCGCAGGGTCGCCCTGGACAGGTCAGGGAGGATTCTCACTTGTGCGCCGGCCACCTCCATGTCCCCGTGGTCCCATGCCCGTCTGAGGATGGTCTCTTTCTGGGTGTATCAATGTAGCCGGCATATGACGTCACGCGGCCTGTCCGGGTCTGTCGATCTCGGGCCTGAAGTTCTATGCGCGCGATCTATGATGATCTCCGCTCCCGGGTCCTCCAAGATGGTCCGAAAGAGGCCCACCACCACATCCCCGAGGCTCTCACCCTCCGCTCCCTCTGGTATCCCCCGCAGCCGCAAATTTTGGCGGCGGCTGCGGTCTTCGACATCCTCTAGGTGGAGCTGCAGCTCCACGGCCGCATCGCGGTGGAGGTCTCTGGAGTGTTCCAAGGCCGCAACTCTGGCCTCCAGGGATGTCACCGATGCCTCTCCTGATGTCACCCTCTCCGCTAGTGTGGAGACCTCTCCCCGGACCTCCTGAATGTCCCGATTGTGCGTCTCCTCCAACCGGAGGATGAGGGTCTCAATGTCCGACCGGGTCGATAGTGCCTCAATGTCTGCTCATGTCGGGAGGGCCAGCAGCAGGGTTCTGATCTCCTGGTCTTGCATCGTATCGGGAGGCAGCTGATCCTCTGGTGGGTCGGTTCGGATGGTATCTCCCTCAGATTCAGGGGATTCGGCCAGGTGGGCCGCGGGTTCAGGTAAGTCTGCTGTGTTGGCTGATGTTGTATGCCTCTGTGGGGGTCCACGTGTTGGGCCTCGTGGAGCGGTCGCTCTGGCTCCGGGGGATCTGTCCTGTATGCTTTGGAAATATTTGTGGATTCCTCCCGTTTTTGGTCCAGATGTCGTCTTGCGAGTTGATGCCCTAGTAGTGTATCTTTTTGCTGAGTGCATACCGTTATATCCGTGTATTTTGCCCGTTTTTGGGAAGATCAGGCCGGGAGCTCATAGAAAAAGCAGCCTTACTCAGCCATGTCCAGGCCACGCCCCCCTAACTGCATTATTTTACCTTGTGACAATTTTCTCCTAATTCACCACAAATAAGAATATCACATAGATGTTAGTTCAATATATTTAAATGTGAAATGCACATGAAATTTGTGAAAAAATTCTATATCCAATACACTTTCTGTATTAATAGAATACTATGACCCGGATTCACATACATTGGCGCATATTTATGCCACCGTAGCGTAGCTAATATACGCTACGCCGACGCAGCGCAGAAAGGCAAGCACAGTATTCACAAAGCACTTGCTCCCACTTGCTCCCAAATCTACGCTGGGTTTTGAAAGCGTAAGTCGTCGTAAGTGGAAGTGGGCGTGAGCAATGCAAATGAGGCGTGACCCCATGCAAATGATGGGCCGAGTGCCAGACAAGTATCCTAGTGCGCATGCTCACAATCACGTCGAAACAACTGGCTAAGATACGTCGAATCACTGCCTACGGTGTGAACGTAGCCTACGCCCAGCCCTATTCACGTACTGCGTAAACAACGTAAAATACGACCGCATTCGTTCCCTGGTCCATACCATTGCCGGAGTTGTGCCTCCAATATGGGGAATAACTTTACACCGGAGGTACGACTTACGCAAACCGCGTATATTATGCGTCGGGCGCAAGTACGTTCGTGAATCGGCATATCTCCCTCATTTGCATATTTGCATCGAAAATCAATGGGAGCGACACATGCGTCCAGCGTAAATATGCGCCCACTATACACCGGCGTATCTGGAGATGCATCGGCGCAAGTGCTTTGTGAATCCGGGCTATAGATGTGTGAATATAGATGAATATAGAATATAGATGTGTGAGAAATATTTTATAAAGTTGACAACTTTTGTGTCAAATTTTTTTTACATTTTCTTTCCAAAATTGTGTGGCAAAAAATTAAGGGCCAGATTCAGAGAGCCGTAACTCCTGTCTAACTGACTGGAGTAATTTCAAATTACGCGCGTTTTTTAGCTAGTCGGAAACCTCAAACCATGAATAGACGGCTGCGGGCTTCAATTCGACTGGATTACGTGTTCGTACGGAGGAGTCCCCCAGCCATCTGTCCCAGATTTTGTTATATTTCTGCGGGCAGCCTCTGTTGGCATATAAGGGGAGAGCAACATTGACAGCCCTAATTCACTGTTGTAGTGAGGGCGGGGCTCCCCTCATCCAGGTCTGGCAATTTGCATCCGAGCAAGAAATAATGTTTCCTGCAGAAATGTATTCAGATATTTTTCTTCTTCAGGGAGGGAGAGAAGTCCCAGTATGCACTGGGGGGGGCAGAGGGACACAGGGGAGCCCATCCGATCATGGAGGAACCGGACCACCTGGGTCCAGAACCCTTGTATAGGAGGACAGGTCCAAAGTAGGTTAAAGAAGGAGGCATTGGGGTGGCCACAGCCAGGACAGTTGGGATCTTGGTCCCTTCTAAATTTGGAGATGCGGTGGATGAAGAAGGATTTTAACACATTTCTGCCCTTTTGAAGAAGCGTAGGGAAGAGAGGGCTATAGATAAACAAGTAAAACCTATGTAGGAGGATGTTTTTTAATCTCTGTGTATCATATGAGGCTGTTCACTTCTCTGGGTATATGTGAGGATTTATATCCACTTTAAATAATGTAAAGGCTAGTGAGATGTGAAACGTCACTAAAATTTATGTAATATGAACACAAGTCCCAGGACTGTGGCCCTTGGTCGGGTGTAGGGCTACAATCCCTAAATGTGCATTTGTGTTATACCCGATCATGGAATGGGAAAGGAAAGGGAGTAGCCATTTAGGCTTTCCTTTCCTCATGGGTCCACGAGAGGGGCATTTAGGTAGAAGGTTTAAAAGGTTGTAAAGGGGTGAGTTTAAAGCACTAAGGTGATTTTAGGTCAGGTAGTTAGTGAATTGATGGGGTTAACAGCAAGTCGGGTGTTGGTTATTTAAGGGCAGCTGGCTAGAGAGAGTTCTGGTAGTTTAGTAGCCTAGATCAGTGGTTGGTCAGTTATAGGTCAGGTGGCTAGTTAGAAAGTTCTGGAGCCGGTTCTGGCTTATATAAAGGTCCGTTGCTGTGCGGGCCAGGTGCCGGCGACCAGAAGACTACAGCAGGAGGAGCTCCCCACCCTACCCCCCCTCCTGTCGCGGCCTATTCATGTGGTGGCTCCCTCGGGCAGGATGCCTGAGGGGAGAATTGAGAATTTGATGAGTCTCAAGTGGCTGAGCTGGGGTTTGATTATGGAGAATTAACTGATTGAGTGATATGCAGTTATGATTTTCGGTTATGGTATACTATCTGTATTAATTATTAAAACCAATGAATCAGGCCGTGGCCAAGTTATTTTCCAAATAATTATATGTTTATTATCGAATAAAATTTTCAAGGATTATTGCTGTCAGTTGCTTTATTTTCTATGCACGATTGGGTTATGCATGATGCCTGTGGTCCCATGCTAAATTGCTCTGGGTAGCTTTTTTGTGTGATGATAATTCTCACACAGTCATGGAAAGTACACGCAAACTCTGGCATTTCAGCTGAAGAATGTAAAACATAAAGGCTACATTGATTACCACTAAGCCACAAAGCATAAACTCAGCATGATAAAATATAACTAACTCAGGCCAGTGTACATACAACATATAAAAACGCAGCTCTGTGATTTCCTAAAAATATATTTCTGAAAAATCTCCTGCCAGGTTTAGTTCCAAAAATTGTTTTTCAAGAAAGGCAAGGTTGTGAGTGACGCTGTGTTTAAATGTGGAGGTAGCTAATTAGAAATCCTGATACACCCTTTTCTGTGCTCACCATACAAAGTTAAATTTAGCAGATGGAGTATTTTTCTCCAGAAGGAAAGCATGCAGAACAGCCATAAATAGCACAC
The DNA here is from genome assembly GCA_029574335.1 of Rana kukunoris. Taxonomy (NCBI): domain Eukaryota; kingdom Metazoa; phylum Chordata; class Amphibia; order Anura; family Ranidae; genus Rana; species Rana kukunoris. Next base: position 79,415,838 of record CM056058.1, on the reverse strand, counting down.
TGAAATGTATTAGGAAAGTCTTCATGAAATAAGGGCTTCTTCTAATACTAAATTCTTTGAATATAAACATTTCTGTGGCTGCAGTAATGTTGTTCTCACAAGCAAAGGGTAAAATTATTTCAGCAAAGCCTATAAAAATTCCTTATAGGATTCACTCCATAGTTTTTAGTGAAAAGAGCAGAGATGGACCCAATATCAATATCCCAATTTCCATCAGAGCAATGTTCTGGGGTAGGAACTTCTAAGGTTGAAAACTGTGGGGTCTTTATCCATCTACATTCTAGAATCTGAGACTATTTATCCCCACAGTAACCGTTTTCATGGGATTGTCCCATATCTTGGGTTCCAAAGAGTACAGAGCTTTGTGAAAGTTAGTGTAACACAATCAGATATTAAAACCCCATACACACGATTGGTTCGGCTGATGAAAATGAACCGATGGAACGTTTTCATCGGACGAACCGATCGTGTGTGGACCCCAACGTGTTTTATCAATCGGTTAAAAAAAAAAAAAAATCTGTTTTAAAATCTTCTTATGGTTAAAAAAAACGATAGAAAAAAACGATCGTCTGTGGGGAAATCCATCAGTCAAAAATCCACGCAATCTCAGGATCAAGTCGATACATGCTCGGAAGCATTGAACTTTATTTTTTCTCAGCACGTCGTAGTGTTTTACGTCACAGCGTTGGACATGATCGGATTTTTAACTAATGGTGTGGAGGCAAGACTGATGAAGGTCAGCTTCATCGGATATCTGATGAAAAAATCCATCGGATTAGATTCCATCAGATATCCGATCGTGTGTACAGGGCATAAGAGATTAAGGGATGGAGGGCTAAAACAATAACTGGGTTTGTGTTAAGCACCTTGTACAATCTTTCATGTGATTTATGGTGTCATTTGTTGTGACCCACCAGGTGGACCCAACATACACACCAATGCATGAGTTATTTTAAAACAGAGATAAGCCCTGTAGAAAAGTACCTGTTAAACAATAGTAAAGACTACAGATCGATAACAGTAGAATTATGCAATGGTACATTGAGGTAAATAGGGCTAACGTTCATCTCTTTATTCTTGCTTGTGAAAGACTTTGCCTCAAGGCACTAAGTGAATGGAGAGAGAAACTGAATGCAATAATAAACAGTCAATAGTGCAACCAATATTGCCATAATTGAGGAGGATATAGCTAACTATGAGGTCTAAAAGCAATTTACTAGAACCTAGCTAACCACTGGCCATGGAATAATGTGTATAAGGTCTGCTCTCAATGAAGGATTGCTTAAAACTAAGATATTTGTAATCCACAGGGCATGGAAATGTTCCCTTGTGCCGCGTACACAAGATCGGACTTTCCGTCTGAAAAACCTTGGATGGTTTTTCTGACGGAATTCCGGTCAGGCTTGGCTTGCATACACACGTTCACACAAAAGTTCTCAAAACTTTCGTCCGTCAAGAACACAGTGATGTTCAACACTACAACGAGCCGAGAAAGTTGAGTTCAATGCTTCCGAGCATGTGTCAAATTGTTTCCGAGCATGCGTCGGAATTTTGCGCGTTGGAATTACTACAGACGATCAGATTTTCTCTGTCTGAAAATTTGAGAACCAGCTCTCAATCTTTTGTTGGTGGAAATTACGACAGCAAACGTCCGATGGAGGATACACACAGTCGGAATTTTCGTTCAAAAGCTCACATCAAACTTTTGCTATCAGAATTTCCAATCGTGTGCACGGAGCATTAGGGTCCTAAGGTTACTGAAGGCGGGGGGTCTCCCTAACAGAGTTTCCGTGGTGGTAATGAGTTCCCAGCTATAGTAGAAAAATTCAACACATACATAGGTGGTCAAAGGCCTCTCAGGTGAGAGGCCAGATAGCAGGTAAGAGGTAGGCCCCTCTGCTTCTGGCTAAAGGTATCTCTCTAGTGGCCTCAGAACTGCTGGCATGTCTCTGGGGGCAACAGGTGGATGCAATGCACCGGGGCCTCCCCTTTCTGTTCTGCACCCTCTTTCCTGGCGGCCTTATGGGTGGCTACCTCATTGGATCTCTAATACAAAAGGAAAATAGCTAATCTACTAGTGCTGAAAAAGAACCTCTTGGACACATTTTCTGACAGTGGTAGGATGCCCCTCTCATAATCAACATGTCTCCGATACTTTCATCCTTGAAAAGAGGACCAGTGGTGGCAAAGGCTGTCTCAGTGATGCTTTTAACCTCCCTGGCGGTATCCTCGAGCGTGACTCGGGGTGGGTTTTTTCTGCTAAGAACGGTATCCCCGAGTCACGCTCGGGGTAGGCATGCAGAGCCTGCAGCGCGCGCTGGCTTACCTTCTTCCTGGATCCAGCGATGCATCCCCGCTGTGTGAGCGAGCGGGTGCTTGCTCGATTCACACAGCGTCCCCGTGTGCCGCAGATCTCCGTTTCCTGCGACGTTAGGACGCACGGAAGCGGAGAACGGCGCCAAATTCAAAAAAGTAAACAAACACTTTACATACAGTATACAGTAATCTTATAGATTACAGTACTGTATGTAAAAAATACACACCCCCCATGTCCCTAGTGGTCTGTCCAGTGCCCTGCATGTTCTTTTATAAAATAAAAAGTGTTCTTTCTGCCTGGAAACTGTAGATTGCCCATAGCAACCAAAAGTGTCCCTTTATGTCAAAAATGGTTTTAGATCAGCTAGAAAACAGCGATAATAAATTATAATCACTTGCAGAATTTAGCGATAGCGATTTGTGGGGAAATTAGTCATAAAAAAAAAAAAGCGACAATTCTGCAACTGAGCAAATTTCAGTGTTTTTGAGTTGATTACATTATTGAATATGTTTTATTATAATTACATTATAATTTGTTATAATTATTTATAGTTTTTTATTATATAAAAAAATATGATTTTGTTTTTTAAACTTTATCATACCCGGGATGTCTTGTTTGGACAGATTTAAGCAAGTTATTCCTAAGAATTGCAGGCCTACAGTATAAAACGCCAAATTTCCATGCAAATAATTGTACCGCTTTTGGTACGTAATTCCAGACAGAATCATACCGCCAGGGAGGTTAAGATTTTTTTTAACTATAGCTGGCAGGCAACACTCAAAGGTAGCAGCATAACACAGTGACATGTGACTACATCAGGTCCAAGACCAATATAGACACTGTTAGTAGTAAAGACTTCATGGACTAACAGGTGTCCAGGCTGGACGACCACTTGGTGAAGCTTGTACAGTATGGGCTGGCTCTTCTGGCTTGTCCTGAAGGCCATGTGGTGCCTGCGAGGGCCTTCAGCACAGCAGGAAATGTTGTCACTAATATCCATTAGTCCCTTGATACTGTAGACCAGCTCATTTTCATTCAAATAAACCAGTCCTGATTACCAACGAGTAAACACTCCTTTCAGCTGAAGCTACAGGCTAAAATTGTCAGTGCTTTCTGGCCTCAAAAACAGTTCCTGTCAGCTTTCCTTGACCTATTCCGGAGGTCCGGCATTGTAAAAGTATCACTCATAATATTTCCACAGCTGGACTTAAGCTGCCAGATTTGTAATGTTTAAAGTTTTACAATTTCTGGTGCACAGGTGTCACACATTGCCTCCTCAGGTGGAGCTCAGCTGTCAAATTTCTAATGTTGCTGCAGGGTAACAGCCCAAACATGCTGCTTACATCCAGCCACTCCATATTATTGTGGCTACTGTCTTTTAGATAATACCCTCTAATGTTTGATTCAGGTTAAAGCCTGCTTCTCCCTCTTACATTGCGACCTTAAGATGGTTGGAAGAAGCCGGCGAGAGGATTTTGGTGCTGGCGAAGGAGATCACAGATAGTGTATCGCTGTCCACGTGTCTCTACCTCAGCTCCCATGCCAGACAATTTCAACACCTCTGATCCTGTGTTCACATCTATACAGTTGACATGAGTATTTATAGGGTTATCCATCTTGTCCCTTATACATTATTTAGATTATTCAACTACAACATTATACCATATGGTTATGTCTTTTTATAGATCACCACTGCATTCGCCGCTGAAGAGTTGGTATACCCCAATGAAACGCGGCTGCATACATAGATGCATGATGTTCATACAGATGATTTTATGTTTTTTATACTTTTTTACTCCTAGATTTTCATTATACCATCAAGCCCCTCCAGTGGTTCATGTTGTGCAGGACTTGTCTTTACTCCACGATATGCCAAGTACCTTGGCGTCAATATGTACCGTATTTATCAGCGTATACCGCACACTTTTTCTCCTGAAAATAGGGGGAAAATCACGGGAGCGTGCTATATGCCGATAGCATACCTCGGAGGGGAAGGAGGAAAGCGCCCGCCGGAAATCACAGAGCCGTCATCTCCTCTCGGCTCTCACTTGGCTGTCACGTCACTCCTTCGCTTTGTCCACCTCCGCTTGCCCTGCATACTGAGCCGCCCGCCCAGTCCCAGCCCAGCCTCGACACAGGCTTTTGGTTTGAGCCTATCCACATCATCCGCTCCAAGCCTCGTTCTGGTTCACACTTCCTGGCCACTTGACATCACGCCCGGGAAGCACAGGCTTACCATCTACTGGCTGTTCCTACAGCGGACTGACATGACCTCCACCAGCGCAATTGGGCTTGCTTCCTCACATCCATTCTCCTGCATCATCTCCTTCTTTCCATCTTGGACACAGGATAGAGGTCCCATGTGGTTCCATCTACTGCAGCTCACTTCCGCTTGTCATCTGGTGTGGTTTTTACCCGTCCCAAGGTACCATCCTAATTTCTATACAAGCTGAGTGTATATGTGGTTCATGTTACCACCTCCACCATGAAGGATTGTCTTTGTTCTCTTGAATGTTTTTATGGTATCAAATAAACTGACAGTCAAGCATTCTGACTGCTGAGTAATGCTTGTTCAATACAGACTTGATCTCCTTTTTACAGCGCTCATCATATGGTTCTTTTCGTTTACACTTGCTGTACATTGCTGCCTATCTTATTTTTAATATTAACTGCATTTACTATTTGGGGAAAAAAAATTTTTTTTTCCAGAAAATTCCCTCTTAAAATTGGGGTGCGCTTTATAAGCTGGCGCGCGTTATATGCCGATAAATGCGGTATATGTAATTTATAGCATGTTTATGCGATTTTGAGTATGCTAATTTTTTGTCATTCAGTATGCTGTACATGATCTCACAAGGCATAATAAAATGCTCTTTGCTAAGACTGCTTTTTGGTATACATCTCTCATTCAAAGTCCCTAACTCCCCCCTTTCGTGTTGGAACTCAATTAAGTACTACTGTATACCCCACATGCTTACTCTACATAGTGATCGGCCTCATTTAAAGTCCCCCTGACCAAACTCTCTCCTGTTTTCATTGCTAGAACAGAAGTGCATATAGTTTTGCTTTAAAGCAAACCTCTCTATGAACTGTTATAGAAACAGGATAACAAATAATTAGGTTATTTGGGTGAGAGGGGAATGGATAGGATCTTTAGAGTAAAATAATAGGAGATAGTAGGGTGTTGCAGTCAGTGCACTGCAGTTTTCTATAACTCATCATAGGGGTTAAAGTGTTAAAAATGCATTAACAATGCAATCTTTACACTCCAGAAGTTCATATGCACCATTTAAAATAAATAAATAATTGTGAATCATTTGCAGCATGCTGCTTTAGTTGCAGCTAGTGCAGAAAATCAATACTATTAAATCTCTGTATTTAGGCTGACTAAATCTACCAATTTTGCTGGTCATAACAGGTCCAGTACTGATGGATGAAAATGCACACATCGCTGCTAAAACTATCTGCAACAACTTTTTGTTGAACTGCTGCCCAAAACTGGATTGGATATTCCAAATGAGGTCCTAATAAAGCTTTCTGGGGCGCAAAATGATGCCACTGGTGTCTATACTTCTTTTATTGCAAGAGTATTCTGTTTGAATTAGAAATGGGCACACATTTACGATTCGCAAAAGTTTGTGCTTAACTCGCCAATCACCATGTGAATTAAATCTTGCCATCTGTGTGATTGGTTTTGTTTCCAGAAGGCAAGTTGAAAGAATAGAAAATCATAGGCAACAGTTGCCACTAATATAACATATCTGGAATCGTGTTTTTTTCTCCAGGATACACACTGACACCTACAGGACATACTCTGTAGTTAACATTAAATAACAAAATAATAGTGACTGGCTAGTGAAAGTATTGAAGCCAGAGAGTGAGCATAATGGTCAGGTAACCAGATGTTTTTAAAAGAAAGTCAGGAATTGCAGGCTTGTATTTATCTTCAAAAAAGTGTATTTTACATGACTCCTTGAAGTATGTATTTTAAAGCAAACCTTTACCCAAATTATATGTCATCAATAACAGAAGCAGAAAACCTGAAAGAATTTGATTTTTTTTTTATATTCCACTTAAATACATTTCCAAAGCCTGACCCTTGCTTCTCTATCACTTAAAATAGTTTGTTTGGGCTGCTGTCAGCGTGATATAAACTGTATGTAGCTTCTGAAGGGAGGGGATCATGCTCTGCTTCAGTATGTCACAGTACATGTTGGCATTCATGGTTCCCTCAATGAACTGTAGCTCCCCAATGCCGGCAGCACTCATGCAGCACCAGGCTATGTCACTCCCACCACCATGCTTGACTTGTCTTTGTACTCCTCACCTGGTTGCTGCCACACATGCTTGACACCCTCTGAACCAAATAAGTTTATCTTGGTCTCATCAGACCACAGGACATGGTTCCAGTAACCCAGGTCCTTAGTCTGCTTGTCTTCAGCAAACTGTTTGCGGGCTTTGTTGTGAATCATCTTTAGAAGAGGCTTTCTAATGGGACAACAGCCATGCAGACCAATTTGATGCAGTGTTGGCGTATGGTCTGAGAACTGACAGGTTGACACCCCACCCCTTCAACCTCTGCAGCAATGCTGGCAGCACTCATACGTCTATTTCCCAAAGGCAACCTCTGGATATGACGCTAAGCACACGCACTCAACTTCTTTGGTTGACCATGGCGAGGCCTGTTCTGAGTGGAACCTGTCCCTTTAAACTGCTGTATGGTCTTGGCCACTGTGCTGCAGCTCATTTTCCGGGTCTTGGCAATCTTCTTAGAGAGAGCGTGAGAGCAATAACACCAACATTTAACACACCTGCTCCCCATTCACACCTGAGACCTTGTAACACTAATGAGTCACATGACACCGGGGAGGTGAAATTAGTAAATGGGCCCAATTTGGACATTTTCACTTAGGGGTGTACTCAATTTTGTTGCCAGCGATTTGGACATTTTAGACAAATTTTGGGCTGAAATCGAACCTGAAATGTACCAAAAAAGGCACATGTTTTTCCGGCACACTGCACGGAGATATGTGAACCGGCTCTATAGAGAGCCAGTCACATTCAATGGGGAAACCCGCATTTGATTCGCATAGGTGTGAACCCAGCCTGAATGCTTTCTAAATATTACAGTATATCATTAATGACTAATTAGTTTGTCAGGATTCTATGTATACTTATCCTCTCTTTTCCTCATCTCAAGATTGAGCCTTGCCCTTCTATTACATATAAACATTTATGGTGCATAGTAAATATTATACTTATTATATATCATACATAAGCACCTTGCTCATGACCTTTCTAGCCAGAATGTATAAATACATCTGTTTATTTTTATTTTTACTTTTCCAATATATTGCTATTTATGTTAATTTATATGCTTTCTGCTGCTTTCCTCCCATCTGCAAGTAATGTCCGAGATACCTGATGGATAATGGACTAATTAACTTAATTGGTGAAGTCCTGTGCAGTGGGAGGAGTTTTATACAAATATTGCATTTGTGTGTAGTATTTTTTGTTTTGAATTGTTTTATGGCTATGATTAAGATTTTTAACGAAACGCGTAAGTAAGGTGCTGTAACTTGCATACAAGTTAATACTTTGTTAATAAAGTACATCTATCAGGTTGGGTTGCTAGCTCTTCATCTCATACTCTTATGCTTTTAAAGTGCCAGGAAGACACCTTGAGCTTTGGAGCACCGTTGATCTGCCACAGTGGGGAATCAACCTAGGCGTATATGTCTTTCTGTAACATTTACAACTGCTTCAGAAAAATAGTGAGCCATTAGAGGGCAGGGTGAGGGAAACGACAATCAATAACAATTAGCTAGATTTGATGCTTGCTTGTTAAAAAAAAAAATTATATTTTTTGCTCTGCTGACTCTCTCTAAACTAAAACCAGTCAACATACTGTATATGTTTAATATATTTAAAAGTGGAACAATGGAAATTTCCTTTATAGTTTATGAAGATTTCTGATGGCGCACGCACATGCGTGCTAGTGCATGCCAAATTGACGCTCTGGCTGGTCTATAAAAGTCCACTCAGGTGCTCTGAAAGATTGCTGGTTTGTCTTTAGCTTCCTGTTTGAGCCTGGTTCTTGTTTCCTGTATCTGAACTCCTGTTGTGACCCGGATTGACCCTGACTACTCTGCTCTTCTCCTGGACCCGACCCTCGGCCTCCTTAACGGACTCTGTCTTGCTTCTGGTGCTTGACCCTTTGCCTGTGACCCAGATTTGCCTCTTGTCTTAAGCCCTTGACTCTGCCTGTGACCCAGATTTTTCTCTTGTCTCCAGCCCTTGACCCTCTGCCCGTGTTTCGGATCTGCTGCTTGTCTCCAGTACTAGACCCTCTGCCTGTAACCCAGACCTGCCTCCTTGCCTTGATCTTCTACTTGTACCTTGAACACTTGTGTCTCAACCAGTGATCTGGAACTAACTTCATCCTCCAGTGTTTGATCCATCCTCAGTCTGCCTTGGACTTTTGTCAGAGAATCTTCCAGAGGGCCTTCCAACCCGCCTGTCACCACACTGCTGCCCTGCTCTGCCAAAACCTTCTTGCAAGATCCATCATTCCTGCTGGTAGCCAGTGCCTCCTCATGCCATCCACTCCCCGTTTAACCTCCAGGGGGCGTCGGTAAGTACTCACCTGACAACATCTTATTCTTAAAAATAACTGTTTAGAATGTTTTACCATCCCAAATGCAGGTCAGCAGAATATCTCCAGAGTTCCTGTTTTCTCAGGAATCTTCTCACTTATTTAATTAGAGCTCCTCAGCTTCTCACCTTTAAAATAGATTTAGCAAAGCTTAGCCTTATTTCTTGTAGCAGTGAGCACCTCACCTCTGAATGCATTCAGTAGCACCCAGACCCAGTAAAGGAACGGGTTAGTAGATGTATCCAAATGAAAGGTAAATAATTTATTAATAAGTGAGAAAATTGTTAGCAGAAAAATAAATATCCTGCTATCTGGTGGACCGTTTTCATCAGACGAACCGATCGTGTGTGGGCCCCATCGTTTTTTTCCCATCGGTGAAAAAACGTAGAACCTGTTTTAAAATTATCTGATTAAAAAAATCAACGCATGCTCAGAATCAAGTTGACGCATGCTCAGAAGCATTGAACTTCATTTTTCTCAGCACGTCGTTGTGTTTTACATCACCGCGTTCTGACACGATAGTTTTTTTAACTGATGGTGTGTAGGCAAGACTGATGAAAGTCAACTTCATCGGATATCTGATGAAAAAATCCATCAGGCCGTTTTCATTGGATGAACCAATCGTGTGTACAGGGCATAATAGTAATAGGATATTTGGAAGGATAAGGGTTAAAGAGGAATTGCAGGTCTGGATATTTTATACATAGTAACTTTTATAATTATTTAAATGTTTAGTTCTCCATTCCAGCCTACTGGGCATGAAAAGTGAGAAGGCTCCGCCCACCATTAAAAACCCTTGGTCGTACCCTTTAAGGAAAGGTATTTGAATAAGATAGTTGACTAGTGAAGACTGGGCTTAGAATATTTTACATTACAGTATAAGACAGGACAAAAATGAATGTTCACTGGAGATGTATATCTACTTTGTATTGTCCTTACTGGTGATTGTATTAAAGTGTGATACTTACAACACTAAGGATTGTTTTATACATTTTTTTCGTTAATACAGAAGGAACCAGATTTGTTCCTAGAAGTTTCCAAGATCTGTATGGGATTGAACAAGAGGTTGAAATACTAAAAATCAATACGGATTTGGTGATGTATATGCTTTGTGCACAATGTGATGAACAAACTATAATTGTTATCGTGAATGTAAAGTTAACCATGGTGAATTATTGACAACATTTGATGGACATCCTTGAATGAAAATCCATATGGTGATAATTAATTCATGAATTAATAGGAGCTCATTTAAAATGAGTAGAAATGAGTGCACCCATTAAACAAAATGACCATATGTTTTGTAATTTGTGGAAAGTGTTGGTTATGTGTGTTTTGTGCTAATTATTTGTTTATTTCCAGAAAGGAAATGTCTTGATACTTCACTAAGACCTTTTTTATTTGTTTAGTTCCTAGATTGTACTATGGTGAAAAGCAAGCTGCGCCAGACTAAGTGCAGTATAATAAGTGTGATTTACTAAGACAACATAGACAGCCAAATGGCTACTCACGGGGGAAAAGACAGGAATGGGCATGTAAACATAAAGGGGTCCGGTGTCACTGTGCGGTCCGTAGGATGGATGGCTTTGTCCCAGAGAATCAGGCAGTGATAGGGAGTATGTGGGGGAATCCTGAAGCTGGCAGGCAGTCGCCGTATAATAGCAGCAACCTCCGGAGAGCCGGGACCGGAAGTGTGCCTCAGCGTGGAGCGCAGCGTTGACCGGAAGTGACATAGGAGTGATTCGGGCCAATGAGATAACGCGTTTCACAGCGTCCGCTGTTTCATCAGATCTCCTACATTTTGAAAAGATTGTACTAAACAGCCAATATGTGATTGAATGAACAGAATTAAAGAAGATCACAGCCAGTGTTGTAAGTAACGGCATTTAAATAAACGCTGTTACCTAACGGAAGCCTGTTTGAGGGTAATGAATAATCTACCAGATTACTATTACCCTTGCGGAAACGCCGTTCCCATTACAATGGCGGCATTACCGCAATTACTTACCTGTGTCAGCAGCAACCGTCGTCGTCCATTAGCAAAAGCCGCGCCTCCTCCTCTGACTGTTCCGGACCGTCCGTGATAGGCAGAACACTAATTTTCCCTAGCAGTGCCTCTGATTAGTGTTCAGCCTATCACGGATGCCTTCTCATCCTCAGCCTCGGCCTCAGACGAGAGGACATCCGTGATAGGCGGAACACTGAACAGAGGCTCTGCTGGGAAAATTACTGTTCCGCCTATCACGGAACAGTCTGAGGAGGAGGCGCGGATTTTGAACAATGGAGGATGGCCACTGACGTCTGACAGATATGGAGAACAGGAGAAGGTAGGAAGATCGTCGTCGAGGCATTTTAAAAGGCACAGTGAGGCATGTATAATGGTACAGTGACTCACTGTGCCATCATACAGTACATGTCTCACTGTGCCTGTAACATGCCTCACATGCCTCACTGTGCCTGTAACATGCCTCATGCCTCACTGTACCTGTAACATGCCTCATCCCTCACTGTGCTTGTAACATGCCTCACTGTGCCTGTAACATACCTCACATGCCTCACGGTGCCTGTAACATGCCTCATGCCTCACTTTGCCTGTAACATACCTCATGCCTCACTGTGCCTGTAACATGCCTCATGCCTCACTGTGCCTGTAACATGCCTCACTGTGCCTGTAACATGCCTCACATGCCTCACTGTGCCTGTAACATGCCTCATGCCTCACTGTGCCTGTAACATGCCTCACATGCCTCACTGTGCCTGTAACATGCCTCATGCCTCACTGTGCCTGTAACATGCCTCATGCCTCACTGTGCCTGTAACATGCCTCAATGTGCCTGTAACATGCTTCACTGTGCCTGTAACATGCCTCACGTGCCTCACTGTGCCTGTAACATGCCTCACTGTGCCTGTAACATGCTTCACGTGCCTCACTGTGCCTGTAACGTGCCTCACTGTGCCTGTAACATGACTCAGTGCCTGTAACATGCCTCACTGTGCCTGTAACATGCCTCACATGCCTCACCGTGCCTCACTGTGCCTGTAACATGCCTCACTGTGCATGTAACATGCCTCACTGTGCCTGCAACATGCCTCACTGTGCCTGTAACATGCCTCACATGCCTCACTGTGCCTGTAACATGCCTCATGCCTCACTGTGTCTATAACATGCCTCACATGCCTCACTGTGCCTGTAACATGCCTCATGCCTCACTGTGCCTGTAACATGCCTCATGCCTCAGTGTGCCTGTAACATGCCTTACTGTGCCTGTAACATGCCTCACTGTGCCTGTAACATGCCTGTAACATGCCTCACTGTGCCTGTAACATGCCTCACTGTGCCTGTAACAAGCCTCACTGTGCCTGTAACATGCCTCACGTGCCTCACTGTGCCTGTAACATGCCTCACTGTGCCTGTAACATGCCTCACTGTGCCTGTAACATGCCTCACTGTAGATGTAACATGCCTCACATGCCTCACTGTGCCTGTAACATGCCTCACATGCCTCACTGTGCCTGTAACATGCCTCACTGTGCCTGTAACATGCCTCACTGTGCCTGTAACATGCCTCACATGCCTCACTGTGCCTGTAACATGCCTCACTGTGCCTGTAACATGCCTCACTGTGCCTGTAACATGCCTCACATGCCTTACTGTGCCTGTAACATGCCTCACTGTGCCTGTAACATGCCTCACATGCCTCTCTGTGCCTGTAACGTGCCTCACTGTGCCTGTAACATGCCTCACATGCCTCACTGTGCCTGTAACATGCCTCGCTGTGCCTGTAACATGCCTCACTGTGCCTGTAACATGCCTCGCGTGCCTCACTGTGCCTGTAACATGCTTCACTGTGCCTGTAACATGCCTCACTGTGCCTGTAACATGCCTCACTGTGCCTGTATGTCAGAGAACCAAACGTGAAAGAACTAGCAGACCTGTCCTGCACGGACCAACGAGCACAATGCGCATGCGTGCGCAGACGCGCACACACACGCAAGTACGCGCATTAGCGCGCACACGAGCAACAACTCTGTGAATTCAGTATTCTTCACTACGCATGCACGCACACCAGTATGCGCGCAATGCGGGCGGGACTGCTGGCATCAGTGCCCTATTTAAGGCTTGCTGCAGCAGTGACCAACTGCTGCATGATCTTCAGCCCTTGATGTGATCCTAAGTTCCTTGTTCCTGTTTCCCGATGTTCCTGTTGACGACTCGGCTTGCCTGACCAGACTTCTCCGTGCATTACCCCTGGCTTGTCTCTCGGCTTATCCTTTTGTCCTGTCCCGGTCTGCTTGTTCCAGTAGATGACCTCAGCTTGCCTTCTGACCTGTTCCAGTCACTTCCTGCTTCCTGTGCATGACTACCGGCTTGGCTCCTGACTCCGCTCCTGGGTTTTCCTGCCAGTCTACTTCATCTGGTACTTCCGTGGTACCCCCTGCCTGACTACGTATCCTGGTGTAATGCTGATCTCCAACATCACTCAGCAAGTCACAGCTGGCAACCCTTGCATCTTTGGGCCGAGCACCCCCTGTGTCACCTCCAGGGGGCGCTCTGCACTTGGTCGTACGGGGAGCCCTCTCAGCACTTTGGCCTCTGGTAAGGTACGTGACACTGTAACATGCCTCACATGCCTTACTGTGCCTGTAACGTGCCTCACTGTGCCTGTAACATGCCTCACGTGCCTCACTGTGCCTGTAACATGCCTCACTGTGCCTGTAACATGCCTCACATGCCTCACTGTGCCTGTAACATGCCTCATGCCTCAAAAAAAAGTCAGTTACTTTGCTGAGTAATTAATTACTTTGCCAATGTAGTAACCGAGTCACTAACTCAATTACTTTTTCGGACAAGTAATTTGTAACTGTAACTAATTACTTTTTTAAAGGACGATGAGCAACACTGATCACAGCTTTAATAGACTGTTGTTAATATTTTGTTTGTTTATATGAATGTTATAACAGTTTTTGTTAGAACTGCTTGTAAACAGAGCAGCTACCATATTTATCTTCATATAACGCGCCCCGGCGTATAGCGCGCACCCCCAACCTAGATGGAAAATTCCTGGAAAAAAGAAATACTTACAGTTTAAATGCCCCTCGTCGGTGTCTTGCCCGGCGTCCATCGGCGGCCTTCTCCGGTCCGGCGTCCTTCTGCGGCCATCGTGGTGTCCTCCCCGCTGTGTTTTTCAGCCAATCCCCGCTTCCCGCGCTGTGTTTGAACCACTCCGCCGACATATACCGAGCACAGTATGCTTGGCACGCTCGGCTCCTCTCACGTAAAGGACGTACAGGACGCACAGGACGTGACCGCGAGCGGAGCCGAGCCTGGCCGAGTGTACCCGAGTGCACCCAGGCGCCTGCAGGGGTGGGGGGCGCCAAAGTGTCAGAGTTCTCCCCTCCCTCCTTCTCTCCTTGTTTGTGTCCACCCAGAACTAGTGTTCTGAGCATAGGTGTGTGCCCATCCAGAACTGATGTGTGAGCTTAGGGCAGCCAGTCCGGCAGTGCTCGGGGGAGGGGCCGCTCCTCTTCCTGATGCAAGGAATCTAGTTTTCAGTGGCTGCTGAGTGCTGATGTGCAGGAATGAATTTAAACTCAGAGGTTTGTTACGTAATATGAAAGAGTGCAACATTGAGTTGATGAACCTAAATACTTTAAGTTGAACAATCATTGTAGTGTTATCCAGGATATAGAGGAGGTGCAGCATAAAGAACATTTTTTAGGAGGATCACTCTACCCACCAGTGACAGCTTTAATTTAGTAATGTTTTCAGGCTTTCCATTATTTTGCACAGGTGAATTACCACAGCTGTTTCATCTAAAGGAAATCCTGAAAACATGACCTGTTGGGGCGTCTTGAGGACTGGAGTTGAGAAACACTGCTTTAGAATATTACACTTTTCAGGTGCTTTCCTTTCAATACTGATATGTTGCCTTTATGTACAGTTAGAGGCATTATATGATATTTGTGAGCCAGGGGGAACTGTGACAGGGAAACTGTATTTTTTATATCATTGTTGGTTCATATTGTGGCTCACAAATAAATTCTAAGCTTCCAAATAAGGAGCCATATTAGGTCAGATGTATAGATTTACCCTGCTGATGTAAGGCATGCGGAATGCAGGATGACCAAACCCACTTCCCCCCTTAAAAGGTAATATCACTGTCCAAAAAACTTGATTGGTCATTAACTCACATACTAGCCTATATCTACCACATCATGTAAGCATCATGTAACATGTAAGTGTCTGGTCTAATTACCTGTCCATGCCTTTATTAGGGACTCCATGGAAACAGCATTTTTAGTTAAAGGATCACTAAAGGAAACTTTTTTTTTTTTTTTTGCTAAAATGACTGTTTACAGGGTATAGAGATATAAAAGTTAACTGATTCCTTTTAAAAATGATTAAAAATAGATAAAAAAATCAATCATATAATGTACCTGCAGTTTAGTTTCACTTTTAAACTGGTTTCATGTTTCTGTGAAGTAGAGAGACACACAGAACAAAAACAAACAAATCCAGGGCAGTGTTTTGTTTTTAAAATTAATCTGATTGGTTCTGAGGAGTTTTAGACACACAGTAATGACAGCTTGGACCACAGTGAAAAGCTGCCATGAGATTTTTCATAAGGGGCCAGACAAGCAGGAAGTGTGGAGATCAGAGCAGAATTACAGCAACTTCAAAGCAAAAACAAACAATGAGGAGATGAAACCAGGACTGCAGTAAGGTAAAGGAAGCTATTTAGCTAAAAAAAAAAAATTCCTTTAGTGATCCTTTAAGTACTCTTGACATATTCTTTATCTTTATTTGTATCTGTCATTACTTTTAATAAATGTTATACTTTTAAGTATTCGTGTGCTCTCTCTTTGCACATATCAAATACAACCCCAAAAACGTGACAAAACAGTGGCTGCCAACCAATAATGATCCTTATCCCTGATGCCACAATTTTTTGGGTCCTTTTGCAGGCTTTGAAGAAAAAGGGAGCCCATGCACTGCAAGTTTGAAAGTCTGCTTCATGAGTCCTCGGGGTCACTGAGGATTACAGTATCTGGAACTGCCTCTTCCCAGCCACGTACTACTCCCAAGGTTTCTGGGGACTGAAAACCATCTCTTAAGGTTTGACGTATGTCTTTCTCTGCTTCAATGTCTCTAAAACTGCCATAATCCTCCTCCTTCCTCTCCTCATGTGTGTTCTGTGGCATCGCAATTAAGGTGTCTGCATAAAGCAGGCCTTAAGAGGAAAGGAAGTCCTCCTCTTCCTCCTGCTGCTCTGCCTTGAGTTCCCTGTTCATAATGCCACGCAGAGTCTGCTCCAGCATGAACACAACAGGGATTATGTCACTGATGCGTGCATTGTCACAGCTCATCATCCTTGTTGCCTCCTCAAATGGTGACAGTACACTTTAGTACTTTATCAGCAGCCATTGGTGTGGTGGGAAATTTAGAGCCACCCTGAGCCTGTCCTTGGGCCATACTCACACAGGTACTCGTTGATGGCCCTCTTCTGCATGTGCAGCCACTGAAGCATTGCCAAAGTTGAGCTCCACTTTGGTAGGCATGTCACAAATCAGGCTGTTTATGGGTAGGTGGAATTCCTGCTGAAGTTTAGCCAACCGAACACTGGTAGTGTATGAATGCCTGAAATGGCTACAGACCTTGCATACTTGGGTAGCTGTTTAAGAGACGCTGCCCTACTAAATTTAGGACATGCGCCAGAAATGGCACGTGTCAACTTTCCCTCATGATAGGGCAGTCAGAAGTTTTGTGCCATTATCACACATCACCATTCCTGGTCCAAGCATGGCTTGAACCACCTCTAGGCCTGCCTGTGCAGAGCTGAAAGATTCTCTGCTCCGGTGTGGCTCTTGTTCCCTAGACAGACCAGCTGAAGCACCTTGAACACTTAGGGGGTTCATAGGATAATCCAGCAGAGAAGGGCATGGAGGAGTAGAGGGTGGAGCTGACAGATCTAGCATCATCACCACTATCTGTATGGAGACGTGGCAGCAAAACAAGCTCCAGCACTGAGCCCTGTCCTGCATTCTTCCTAGTTGCAAGCAGAGTTACCCAGTGTGCTGTAAACAAAATATATCGTCCCTGATTTTGCTTGTTGGACCACGAGTCAGCAGTTAGGTGGACCTTGTCGCTCACTGCCTTGCCCAACGATTCCAAAACATTGTTTACCCTGTGATGATACAGAGCTGAAATGGCCTTGCATTAAAAGAAATAGAGACTGAGAACCTGCCCTTGTGGTACAGCACATTCTGCAAATTTATGGAAGGAGGCAGAATCCACCAGACAGAAAGGCAGGAGTTGCAAAGCCAGCAATTTTGACAAGCTGGAATTTAGATCCTGGGCATGTGGGTAGCAGGGAGTGTATTTTTTATTTTTTTGCGCTGCAGCAGCTGGGGAAAAAAATGTCCTGCTGTACTCTACAACTGGTGGTGTGCTGGTAGCAGATGTGATGCAAGGACCTGTGATACCCTTTGCTATACCATCATCCCTTGCAGTGGAGGCTACTGAAAGGTCATGAGATATAGCGAGGTTAGACATGAGTGGTAAGGAGTGAGGAGGAGAAGAATTGTTTTTCCTGAATCCCTTGTGTGTGGCTTTCAGGTGATCTTGCCAATGGGCTGAGTAATGCCAGGTTAACCACTTAAGAACTGGACCAAAATACAGCTAAAGGACCTTGCCCCTTTTTGCGATTCAGCACTGCGTCGCCTTAACTGACAATTGCGCGGTCATGCGACGTGCCTCCCAAACAAAATTGGCGTCCCTTTTTCTCCACAAATAGAGCTTTCTTTTGATGGTATTTGATCACCTGTTTATTTTTTGCGCTATTAACAAAAATAGAGCGACAATTTTGAAAAAAATGCAATATTTTTTACTTTTTGCTATAATAAATATCCCCCACAAATATATATTTTTTTTCCTCAGTTTAGGCCGATACGTATTCTTCTACCTATTTTTGGTAAAAAAAAATGCGTTTATCGGTTGGTTTGCGAAAAAATTATAGCGTTTACAAAATAGGGGATAGTTTTATTGCATTTTTTTAATATTTTTTTTTTTACTACTGATGGCGGCCATCAGCGTTTTTTTTTTTTTCGTGACTGCGACATTATGGCGGACACTTCGGACAATTTTGACACATTTTTGGGACCATTGTCATTTTCACAGCAAAAAATGCATTTAAAATGCATTGTTTACTGTGCAAATAACAGTTGCAGTTTGGGAGTTAACTACAGGGGGCGCTGATGGGGTTATGTGTGACCTAATGTGTGTTTACAACTGTAGGGGAGGGTGTGGCTGTAGGTGTGACGTCATCGATTGTGTCCCCCTATAAAAGGGATCACACAATCGATGCTGCCGCCACAGTGTAGAACGGGGAAGCCGTGTTTACACACGGCTCTCCCCGTTCTTCAGCTCCGGGGACCGATCGCCGCACTCCAGCGGTGATCGGGTTCGCGTGTCCCGCGGTCCCGGTCCCGGAGCTTCGGACCGGGTCACGGGAGCGCGCCTGGGTACTAGCACAGCATGTGCCTGTACATGCATGTGCCCAGCCGTGCCATTCTGCCGACAAATATGTGCAGGAGGCGGTCCTTAAGTGGTTAAATTCCTTGTCAAACATGTGGTACCCAAAATGGCTAGTGTTTTGCCACGCTTGATCTTCTTGCGGCAGAGATTGCAAACTGCAACAGTGAGATCGGCTGCATATGTGCTAAAAAAAAATGACGGCTGCCTCTGGAGGACATCCTGCCTCGTTGGGGTTGTTTCTCCCCCTCACCTTCCTCCTCTGCTCTATACGGCGCCCAAGTCGTGTTAGTGACCTCATCACCAGCATCTCCTCTGTTATCATCATCACTGGAGGCAAATTGGAAATGTGTTGCGGCTGAGGGAACATGACTGCCACTTTGTTGTTTAGCAGTGTCCCCCCCCCCTGTATAGGCTCATGTTAGTCTCTTCTTCTACCTTAAAATTAACATCAGAATCAAGTAATGTCTGTGCATCCTCAAGTAGCTTTTGGCTGGCACTGTGTTTAAATAATGGGGCTATGGCAGGAATAGTTGTGGACAAGGAGGCAGAATAAGCCACTCTAATAGCTCCAATGGACTGTGCACTAGTGCTAGCTTGGGTCATAGAGGATGAGGATGTTTTAGTAAGCCAGTCCAACACTCTACATGCTGTGGCTGAATAGCACGGGTAATATCACTAAACAAAGATAAATGTGCCCTGCCTGAGGATGGACCATGTCCACCTTTGCCTGTGGATACAGACACTGCTGGCCCCCATCATATTGGCATGGGAACGTCTGCCTTCCCTTGTTGGCTTCCCAGATATGATGGTGGGGCTTATTACTCAAATTTTATAGATACTGGGAAATGTTTAATTGGATGCATTTTATTCAATGAAAAGTGGTGTTTGGTGCACTGTAAATTGAGGACCGATGCTGACAGAAATGTAAAAACTATAAAAAAAATAAAAAAGGGGGAAAACATTTAGAAAAACTGGAGTTGACACAATCTCAAAGCAGAATGTGGATATGTGGATAAATGACTTTTCATTGGTGGTCTTCTTTATTTAAAAAAATAATAATTAAAAGAAAGAAAAATGTACACAGTCGTGTTTTTTTTAACAAAAAAATATATTTTTCGGGACTCTGATATATCCTTTATTTCCTCCGGGTGTCACTGTTGCTCTACACATGGCAGCAGCAAGCAACCCTTGTTTTTACTGTTTACAGATAATCTCAGATATAAAGTGCACGTCAAAAAATACAGCAGGGATTATATTTGTAGAATAAATCAAATTCTAAGAGTGCGCCAAGATTTTATTAATTTGAGTCAAAGCAGTTGCCTGATCTTCTAATTCAGTGGATGCATAAACACCTGCATTTAAATAAATAAATGATAAAAAAAAAAAAAAATATGTATTTCAGTTTTTACTATAAAATGCCTGATGCTTAGAGCCTGCTTCGTTAGGTACATATGTGGATCCCCACAGCTGCATTTTCAAGTCATAAACAGTATTAAAAATGAAAATTCAGCTGGCACACTTATAGAGGATTGTTGCCACACATATTTTCCCATATTTTCCCTGAAAGTGTCTCGGTGCCTCAGAAGTTTGTGTCTTTCTCGTTTGTGAGGTACAGAGGATTGGGTTGCTGTAGGTTTCTGTATCTCTTATCACATTTTCTGAATTACTAGGGCCAATAACATAATGAGGGTTATTTAAGAAAGGCAAATCCACTTTGCATTTCCAGTGCACTTGAAAGTACAGATCTTCCAACCCTGGGCACCTGTTTAAGAAATGCTGCACCACCAAATTTAGGACGTATGCCAGGCATGGCACACGTGTCAACTTTCCCTGTGGAAGGGAGGACACAAGGTTAGTGCCGTTATCACACACCACCATTCCTGGCTCAAGCTGGCATGAACCACCTCTGGGCCTGCAAAGCTGAAAAAATCTCTGCTCCAGTGTGGCTTCTGTCCCCTAGACTAAACTGACCAGCTTTTTTTAATGAAATCTGGGGACATATTTATTTTTTACTAGAAATGGCGGCAATCAGCTACTCTCTGCCCATCACAGCCTGTCAAATCTTACTCTCCGAGCCCCGGCTACTACTGGGTGGGGAGTGGAGGAGAATAACTCCACCAGGGAAGGCAAGGAGATAAACAGGCAGGAGGCTGGTCGGGTACTTGAGCCAATTCAAGCCAAGCCAAGAAGAGCATGCGAGTGGAGCTGAATGGGGATGCACCCGAAACTGAAGAAATATTCCCTCCGCTCTGACCAGCACATGATCATCAAAAAGGGGCACAGACAATGGAAAAAAATACATCCCCCTAAGCTAGTAAGAGTGGCGGAGCGGGGGGTGTGCAATTCAGAATGACTATTTTTTGTTCTGCACTGACTGTCTTTGAAATTCCCCCAGCCCCCGTTCAAATCCTATCCAGTGATAAAACTGGGGACAGACTTGGTCCAGGGACAGTGTCCTCAATCCGGGGACTGTCCCCGGAAACCGGGGATGTCTGGTAACCCTACCCTAGATAGACCAGCTAAAGCACTGCATGGCCTCTTTTAGCCTGACTCATTAAATAGCCCCTTGAAGGCTTGAGGGTACTGGTGGTTCATTGGACAATTCAGCAGAGGAGGGCACTAGCTGTATGTACATAGCAGCAAAACAAGCTCTAGCAATAAGCCCTGTCCAGCATTCTTCCATGTTGCAAGCAGAGTTACCCAGTGTGCTGTGAACTAAATATATCGTCCCTAACCATGAATGCTTGACCACATATCAGCAGTAAGGTGGACCTTGCGGCTGAATGCCTTCCACGTAATGGTGCAGAGCTGGAATGCCTTTACGTGCAATCATGGCTTAGGGGGCTGATTACACGCCCCACACTATGTTAGGCTGCTTACATAGCATCCGTAAATAGTTTTATGAATGAGAGCAACAAAATGTAATTTGTAAAGGAAAAAATTTAATTTAAAACTGCTTGCGGCCCTTCAGGTCTAGCATGAATATTAAGGGGAACCCTGTGCCAAATAAAAAAAAAAAAAGGGGTGGGGGTCCCCCTAAAATCTATACCAGACTCTTATCTAAGCACGCAACCTGGAAGGCCACAGGAAAAGGGGGACAAGCGCCCCCCACCCTCCTTAACCATATCAGGCTACATGGCAATAACAATAACTGACTCCTCCATGCGTGATGCTGGGGCTATGGCAGGAGTAGCTGTGGACAAGGAGGCAGAATAAGCTGCTCCGCTGTGGACTGCGCACTAGTCTAGGTTATAGAGGATGAGGAGGATGAGGATGGTTTAGTAAGCCAGTCCACCACCTTCTCTGCTTACTGTGGCAGGATAGCATGGGCAACATAACTAAACAGAGAACATGGTACCTTGCTGGCCCCCTCACACTGCCATGGGAATGTCTGCCTCTCCTTGTTAGACATTATGGGGGGAGCTTATTACCACAATGTAATAGAGACAGGGAAATGTGTACTTGACAAGCTGAAAACTCACTACACAGACACACTCCACTGACACACTATAATATACTGAAGTAAAACTGCATTGACGCATGTCAATAAACTGCAGTAAAAGTGCACTAACACACTTCAATATACTGCAGTAAAAGTGCACTAACACACTTCAATATACTGCAGTAAAAGTGCCCTTACACACTTCAATACTTTTTTTTGCCCATTTTTAAGTTTAAGATGAGCACTTACCCCTTTTGCCACAGCTTATTCTACCTATCTAACTAACACCCCAGTGTCCTTGGAGCCCTAAAGTCCATCAATATTCCACTCCCAGGACAAGGGCATGGCTGTAATCAAACAGCAATAGGACATGCCATGGTGCAAGGGACTGTACTTCTTGAAAGCAATGTCCCTCAACAGTCCCCCTTGCATTTGAAAATCTCAGTCTGTCCACACACAGCCAGGGACTGGTTTCCTCATTAATGAAGAACAGGACACGCTAAAGTCTCTCAGCTGAAAATCAGCGTGTCACTTTTCAGAGGGAGACGCACTGGCAATTTCAGAACACAGGCCATTACTACTCAAGTGGGCATTTCTGACTACTGCCAACAGAATAAAGTTCCAGCAGTAAAGCTAAACAGGAATGTCCCCACAGCCACTTTCTCTTGAAGGCAAAGTAGCTTTCATTAAAGCTTTCTGACTCCACAAAGCACACATTTGTAATCCACAGTGATTTTGGTAAATAGACACAGTTCAATAGTATTTACCAGTAATACCTGGGATCTGGTAACTATAGGGTTTCCCCTTGGACATTAACAGTAGTAATATAATGCCGGATGTCTTTATTATTAGGCCTGTGGATAATGACACAATCCAGATTCATTTGACGGCCATAGTCCCAAGTTTGTATGACAGAAGCATACTTTTCAGCATATCTGGGTGACACAAGGTGTGTAGAGGGTTCTAAGAAAAATCTGTGTGGCCACATCCACCCACTGTGCTTTCTTTTCTTGAATCTCTTCCTCTAACTGAGCAATTACATAAGGATACAAGTAGCCATATTCCTCAACCACTTTCTTAACCACTTAACCACTTTCCCACCGCGCCATAAGCATTTTACTGCTACGGCGCGGCGGGGTTATCTTGGGACGACGTCCCTGGGACGTCGTCCTTCACTTTCGCGATTGCGCGTCCCCTGGGACGCGCTCGCGAAAGTGTCCTTGCTCGCCGGGTCTAGAAGACCCGGCGCATCACGGATCACGGTAAATTGCCGCTGATCGCGGCCGTTTACCACGTGATCGCGCCGTCAAATGACGGCGTGATCACTTGTAAACAAACCGGCGTCATTTGATGACGCCGGTTCCTCCCTCTCCTCTCTGTACAGTGTGCGAGGAGAGGGGGGGGGAGCGGGGTGTCAGCAGCCGAGCTGTGGCTGGATCTGTGACAAATGCAGTCACAGATCCAGCCATCCCTCAAAACATCCCAGCTCTGCAATCCCCCCAGTACCCAGCAATCCCCCCAGTACCCAGCAATCCCCCAGTACCCAGCAATCCCCCAGTACCCAACAATACCCCAGTACCCAACAATACCCCAGTACCCAACAATACCCCAGTACTCAACAATACCCCAGTACTCAACAATACCCCAATACTCGGCAATACTCCAGTACTCAACAATACTCCAGTACTCGGCAATACCCCAATACTCGGCAATACCCCAATACTCGGCAATACCCCAGTACTCGGCAATACCCCAGTACTCGGCAATACCCCAGTACTCGGCAATACCCCAATACTCGGCAATACCCCAGTACTCGGCAATACCCCAATACTCGGCAATACCCCAGTACTCGGCAATACCCCAATACTCGGCAATACCCCAATACTCGGCAATCAGGGCCGGCCTTTGCGGTGTGCGGGATGTGCGGTCGCACAGGGCGCCATAGCAACATGGGCGCCTGGCGATCGGCACAAATTCTCTAATATCGCCCGTGTACTGGCGTGCGCCCCGACCCCCCCCCCCCCCGGCGCGCGCGAGACCGAAGAGGACTTTGGGCTGCATGGCATGGTGACAGGCGCCTGGCTTTGCGGGGGTGCAAGCAGGAACTCGAGCAAGCCGTCGGCACACTCTGGACACGGCCGCAATCACCCCCTTCCCTGTGCAGCGCCGCAGGTCTGAGTCTCGGCTGCCTCTCTCACAGTCACAGGCAGCCGAGCAGTGAAGCCACCTCCCCCTTGTCTGTACTGTGCTGTGCTGTGTGTGTGCAGCACGCGGCAAGCACATTAGCTGAGCCTGCTATACAGGTCTGAAGGGGGGTGGGGGGGGTTTGGTATTGTAGGAGGGGGTTCTGTGTTGTGGGGGGTTCTGTATTGTAGGGGGGGCAGCAAGGTGGGGGAGTTCGGTATTGTAGGAGGGGGGGTTCTATATTGTAGGAGGGGGTTCGGTATTGTAGGGGGGGTTCTGTATTGTAAGAGGGGGGATTGTGTATTGTAGGGGGGTCTGTACTGTAGGGAGGGGGGGTTCTGTATTGTAGGAGGGGGGGTTCTGTATTGTAGGGGGGGTCGGCACTGTAGGGGGGTCGGTATTGTAGGGGGGTCTGTATTGAAGGAGGGGGGATTGTGTATTGTAGGGGTTCTGTATTGTAGGGAGGGGGTTCTGTATT
Organism: Rana kukunoris; assembly: GCA_029574335.1. NCBI lineage: Eukaryota > Metazoa > Chordata > Amphibia > Anura > Ranidae > Rana > Rana kukunoris. The sequence goes on along the minus strand of CM056058.1, from coordinate 79,391,227 downwards.
GTAGGGAGGGGGTTCTGTATTGTAGGGGCGTCTGTATTGTAGGGGGGTCTGTATTGTAGGGAGAGGGGGGTTCAGTATTGTAGGGAGAAGGGTCTGTATTGTAGGGAGAGGGGTCTGTATTGTAGGGGGGTTCTGTATTGTAGGAGGGGGGTTTTGTATTGTAGGGGGAACTGGTCTTTAGGGGTGAATCTGTATTGTAGAGGGGGTTCTGTATTATAAGAAGGGGTCCGTGTTGTAAGGGGGGGTCTGCACTGTAGGGGGGTGTCTGTGTAACATACAGGTGTCTAGAGCTGTAGGGTGCTGTGTAATGTAAAGGGGTGCTGTGTAATGTAAAGGGGCCCAGAGGTGCAGGGTGCTGTGTAATGTAAAGGGGCCCAGAGGTGCAGGGTGCTGTGTAATGTAAAGGGGTGCTGTGTAATGTAAAGGGGCCCAGAGGTGCAGGGTGCTGTGTAATGTAAAGGGGTGCTGTGTAATGTAAAGGGGCTCAGAGGTTCAGGGTGCTGTGTAATGTAAAGGGGTGCTGTGTAATGTAAAGGGGCCCAGAGGTGCAGGGTGCTGTGTAATGTAAAGGGGCCCAGAGGTGCAGGGTGCTGTGTAATGTAAAGGGGCCAGTGATGCAGGGTGCTGTGTAATGTAAAGGGGCCCAGAGGTGCAGGGTGCTGTGTAATGTAAAGGGGCCCAGAGGTGCAGGGTGCTGTGTAATGTAAAGGGGTCCAGAGGTGCAGGGGTCTGTGTAATGTAAAGGGGTCCAGAGGTGCAGGGTGTTGTGTATTGTAAAGGGGTTCAGAGGTGCAGGGTGCTGTGTAATGTAAAGGGGTGCAGGGTGCTGTGTAATGTAAAGGGGTCCAGAGGTGCAGGGTGCTGTGTAATGTAAAGGGGTCCAGAGGTGCAGGGTGTTGTGTAATGTAAAGGGGTGCAGGGTGCTGTGTAATGTAAAGGGGTGCAGGGTGCTGTGTAATGTAAAGGGGCCCAGAGGTGCAGGGTGCTGTTTAATGTAAAGGGGTCCAGAGGTGCAGGGTGCTGTGTAATGTAAAGGGGTCCAGAGGTGCAGGGTGCTGTGTAATGTAAAGGGGTCCAGAGGTGCAGGGTGTTGTGTAATGTAAAGGGGTGCAGGGTGCTGTGTAATGTAAAGGGGTGCAGGGTGCTGTGTAATGTAAAGGGGCCCAGAGGTGCAGGGTGCTGTTTAATGTAAAGGGGTCCAGAGGTGCAGGGTGCTGTGTAATGTAAAGGGGTCCAGAGGTGCAGGGTGCTGTGTAATGTAAAGGGGTCCAGAGGTGCAGGGTGTTGTGTAATGTAAAGGGGTCCAGAGGTGCAGGGTGTTGTGTAATGTAAAGGGGTCCAGAGGTGCGGGGTGCTGTGTAATGTAAAGGGGGTCCAGAGGTGCAGGGTGTTGTGTAATGTAAAGGGGTCCAGAGGTGCAGGGTGCTGTGTAATGTAAAGGGGTCCAGAGGTGCAGGGTGCTGTGTAATGTAAAGGGGTCCGGAGGTGCAGGGTGTTGTGTAATGTAAAGGGGTCCGGAGGTGCAGGGTGCTGTGTAATGTAAAGGGGTCCGGAGGTGCAGGGTGCTGTGTAATGTAAAGGGGTCCAGAGGTGCAGGGTGCTGTGTAATGTAAAGGGGTCCAGAGGTGCAGGGTGCTGTGTAATGTAAAGGGGTCCAAAGGTGCAGGGTGCTGTGTAATGTAAAGGGGTCCAGAGGTGCAGTTGTGGAGAGGGGTACACAGTAGTGACAGAGATATTGAAGGATGCAGGGGGCACAGTGGGGTGTTTTTACATTTTACTGTGGGGGGGCCGATATAGGATCCGTTCCGGGTGCCAAATGCTCTATGTACGCCTGGCAGGCCACAGGTGGATTCTGCCGGAAAGGCGGCATGGCGGCTGTCCTTGCCTTGCTATGAGAGGCTCATATGCCATACACACCGAGAAGACAAAGGAGGGCAAGAATCCACAGACGCAGGCAGCAGATGTAAAAACTTTTTTCTGTAAGTACCTTTTTTTTTTTTATAAGTGCAGTGTACTGCTTAATGTCTGTTTTTGTATTTTTTATTATTTAAATAGGGTGTTTCTTAAAGGAACAGTAAATACAAAAGTTAAAAAATACTTTATTGTAATTATGTTTGATATTTGATTGTAAATTTACAGGTAGTGGTATTATAGCGTGTGATTTGCAGTATAGGTGGTGTTATTATAGCGTGTGAATGTATTTTTATCATAGCTTGTAATCAGTTTTTTGGGAACTTAACAGAATGTAAGGCTTTAAATGGAGCCGGTATTGGAGAAATGGGTGTGGACACTGAAAGGGTGTGGTTACTGAGGGGCGTGGTTACCGAGGGGCGTGGCCACTAGGGGGCGCTGTAAAGCTTTCTCGCACAGGGCGCCTAAAGGCCTAAGGCCGGCCCTGTCGGCAATACCCCAGTACTCGGCAATACCCCAGTACTCGGCAATACCCCAATACTCGGCAATACCCCAGTACTCGGCAATACCCCAATACTCGGCAATACCCCAATACCCTGCATGATACTTGCAATACCCCAATACTCTGCAATACCGCCTATGGGGATTTTTAAGTAGCGAAGTTTGGCGCCATTCCACGAGTGTGCGCAATTTTGAAGGGTGACACGTTGGGTATCTATTTACTCGGCGTAACTTCATCTTTCACATTATGAAAAAAAATTGGGCTAACTGTTGGGCGTACTGTTTTATTTTAAGCACAAAACAGTTTTTTTAAAAACACGCGTTCAATAAATTTCTGCGAAAATATTGTGCGAGATAAAAAGTTGTAACGGCCGCCATTGTATTCTCTAGGGTCTTTGCTAAAAAAGCATATATAATGTTTGGGGTTCTATGTAATTTTCTAGCAAATAAATGATGATTTTTCCATGTAGGAGAGAAATGTCAGAATTGGTCTGGGTGTTCCAGAATGCCTGGTGGCGCTCCCTGCATGTTGGGCCTCTGTATGTGGCCACGCTGTGTAAAAGTCCCACACATGGGGTATCGCCATACTCGGGAGGAATAGCAGAATGTGTTTTGGGGTGTAATTTGTGGTATGCATATGCTGTGTGTGAGAAATAACCTGCTAATATGACAGAAACAAGTTTTTTTTTTTTTTTTTTACAGAATTTTCAGTCGTTTTTCTTTTATAGCGCAAAAAATAAAAAACCCAGAAGTGATCAAATACCACCAAAAGAAAGCTCTATTTGTGTGAAAAAAAGACAAAAATTTCAAATGGGTACAATGTTGTATGACTGAGTAATTGTCATTCAAATTGTGAGAGCACCGAAAGCTGAAAATTGGTCCGGTTAGGAAGGGGGTTTAAGTGCCCAGTGGTCAAGTGGTTAAGGACCAGACCAATATGCTGCTAAATGACCCAAGGGGTTTTTACAATTCGGCACTGCGTCGCTTTAACAGATAATTGCGCGGTCGTGCGGCATGGCTCCCAAACAAAATTTGCGTCCTTTTCTTCCCACAAATAGAGCGTTCTTTTGGTGGTATTTTATTTTGTGCGCTATATACAAAAATAGAGCGACATTTTTGAAAAAAAAACAATATTTTTTCATTTTTGTTTAGCCACATGTCTTTAGTAAAAAAAATAGCAATAAAAAAAAAAATAGCTACCTAGCGGGAACAGCGACACTAATACAGCGATCAGAAAAATGATCGCTTGGTGACACTGGCAAAAGGGAGTGAAAGGGTTACCTAGGGCGGTGATCAAGGGGTGAAAACTTTATTAGGGGGGGTACAGGGGCTACCCTGGACCTAACACTAACTGCCTGTCACACTGACACTAAATGCAGTGATCAGTACATATATGATCACTGCATTCAGTGACACTGTGACAGGGGGGTGGGGGGGGGTGATCGCAAGGGGTTAATGTGCCTGCGTGTCCTGGTGTCAGTGTAGTGTTGTGCAGACTTACTGTGTGATGTGAGCTCTCCTCAGCGGCGGTTGAAAATGTTTACACTGGAGGAGGAAGTGCACTGCAGGGGGAGCGCGCGCATTGGCTGGGAGCGATCCGGAGGGGGCGGACAAAAACGAACCGCCGCCCCCCTCGTCCCGGATCGCTCGCACAGCAAACCGGACCGCCGCATGTACCGGGGGGGTCCTGACCGGACCCCCGACCCACGTCAAGCAGCCACGTACAGGTACATTGATGTGCCTGTCCGTGCCATTCTGCCGACGTAAATGTACATGCGGCGGTCTTTAACCACTTTAGACCCGGACCAAAATGCAGCTAAAGGACCTTGCCCCTTTTTGCGATTCGGCACTTCGTCGTTTTAACTGACAATTGCGCGGTCGTTCGACGTGGCTCCCAAACAAAATTGGCGTCCTTTTTTCCCCACAAATAGAGGTTTTTTTTGGTGGTATTTGATCACCTCTGCGGTTTTTATTTTTTGCGCTATAAACAAAAATAGAGCGACAATTTTGAAAAAAATGCAATATTTTTAACTTTTTGCTATAATAAATATCCCCGCAAAATATATATAAATTTTATTTTTTTCCTCAATTTAGGCCGATACGTATTCTTCTACCTATTTCTGGTAAAAAAAATCGCAATAAGCGTTTATCGGTTGTCTTCGCAAAATTTATAGCGTTTAAAAAATAAGGGATAGTTTTATTGCATTTTTATTAATTATTTTTTTTTACTACTAATGGCGGCGATCAGCGATTTTTTTCGTGACTGCGACATTATGGTGGACACTTCGGAGAATTTTGACACATTTTTGGGACAATTGTCATTTTCACAGCAAAAAATGCATTTAAATTGCATTTTTCTTACTGTGAAAATTACAGTTGCAGTTTGGGAGTTAACTACAAGGGGGCGCTGTAGGGGTTATGTGTTCCCTGTGTGTGTTTACAACTGTAGGGGGGTATGGCTGTAGGTGTGACTTCATCGAACGCGTCCCCCCTATAAAAGGGATGACGCGATCGATGCTGCCGCCACAGTGAAGCACGGGGAAGCCGTGTTTACACACGGCTCTCCCCATTCTTCAGCTCCGGGGACCGATCGCCGCACTCAAACCTGGATTACTGTATTTTGGAGGTCAAAAGGAAAAACTAGGTAAGTGATATTTAAATGCTCTAGCTTACAGGAATTAATTGATCTAATAAAAAACAAACCTTTAGTGTTCCTTTAAGGACCCATCCTGCCCAGCGATCCTCCTCAAAGAATTTAGTGAGACACTGGCAGCCTGCACAGGAAAAATTTCATCCTCCTCCAAATCACAGAATTGTTCCTTTTCACACCACTTCCCAGTCTATGATAAAGTATCTGAGAACATTTCAGACATCCGATCAGGCAGGATATCTGATTTGGAGATAGTGGAGCACTCTTTGGCCGGGATCAGGTTGCGCTTTGAGCTAACATAAACAGGCAAAGCAAACTTTTTTCCCTTACTGGCCACAGGTATCACAGCCCCCACTGGCTCACTAGTTTCACCCATTTCAGGCTTACCTGACCCCGGTGTGTTTTCCCCAGGAGGTTCCACCATCAAGGAACGCAGGTGGGCCTGACCACAATCTCAAGAGATAACTGGAGTGCAGGGCCCTGGAGCAGCCACAGAGATAAGAGGAGCAGTTTTTCACACAAGCTGGGTGATAGCGGGGCACTCTCGGTGCGGTGCAGACTTTAATTCTGGGAACAAGCTACATGTAATGCAACCTTTATAGCAGGTAGTCTATATGTGCATATATGAATTGCACTAAGTGCATTATGTATCTGTTTGTGTATGCTATGTTACTAATTTTGACTTTGTTTCTAAGTATAGCACCCTTTACCATAGGTAGGTGCTCGATGTGAGGTCTTTGGTGTCAGCTGCCAGTGCAGGTAAATTTAAGCAGGTCTATGCTGCGAGCTAGCCCTGTTTGTTTTTGATCTGGGGGCAGAGAGTGGTTAGTGTTACAGTGAGTGTGACTGACATGTACTTCAGCTTTTGGGTGCCTCCCATTTCCAGTGAGAATGTTCTGGAAAGGGGGCAGGGCCGAGAGTTGGAGTGGCACGGGGTGTATGTAGGAGCTCTGACCAATCTCCAACTAGAATTTGCAGGGGATGGGCCTCATATATATTCCCTTAGTCAGCCTGCTGGGGGGAGTGGTCAACCGAGTGAACTGAAGGATGGAGAGCTAGACTGTGTGCTGGAGAGACACCCCCGTCTGGGGGAGGGGGGTGGATCTGACGGAGGAGCTCGCGAGCTGGGAGGGAGCCTCTCCTTACACGGTCACGGAGAGGTGTCCTGGAACAGGAGAGCGGAATCTGTTTTGATCAGATCGGAATGGAAGTCAGGTGTAAACTGACAATCGGTCCATACAGGAGAGCATGCTGTGTCTGCTTTCCATATGCGGAGTGGTCATGGACCCGCCATCTGCCTGCTTAGTGGGGATCAGCAGACTGATTCCCTGTTGAGCAGGTGAATTCCAACAGAGCTCACCCTGTGTAGAAGGGGCCTTAAAAAAAATGAGTGTACTACCTAGTTTCTTCAAGGAGAATATGGGGAATAAAATAAACATTGAGGGCCAGATTCAGATACAATTACATTGGCGCAGAGTATCAGAGATACACTACGCCGCCGTATTTTACCAGGCTGTACGACGAATCCTGGTAGAACAACGGCCATACTTAACATGGGCTGTCTAATATTAGACCAGCAAAAAGCTGGTATAGTTTTACGCAGCAAAAAGATGACTAAAGATGCCGTAAGAGATTGCGATAGACGTTCGTAATTTCGTGGATAGTCGGCAAAAGCTCATTTGCATACCCCGACGCCAATGGCGGACTAACCAGGGGGCGGGGGGGGGCGTACCGCACCGGGTGCCACACACTGGGGGGGTGTCAGGTCCGGGCCGACACCCCCCCTCCATGACTAAAGCATGGCGCGGCGAAAGCATGGCGTCGGCAGCATACTAGGTAAGGTAATCAGGAGTGACACACAGCCTGGCTATTGGGGGGGGGGGGGTGCGAGCCTGTGCCCGAGTGATACCCGGGCCGGCCGCAATGATCCCCCTTCTCCATTGCAGTGCAGCGCCGCGTCTCTGAAACTATCGGCTGTGTGACTGTCAGACAGTCACACAGCCCATCAGCGTGAAGCTGCGGCCGCCTCCCCCTCCTCCCCCGTACAGGTGCTCAGCTTTCTGTGTAACACGCGGCGTGCTGAGTGATTACTTCTGAAGGCAAGGGGATTGTCTGCACTATTGTAAGGGGGGGGGGAGTTCTGTATGTGGGGGGATTATCTGTATATGAGGGGGGGTCTGTATTGTGGGGGAGTGTTCTGTATTGTGGGGGGGGGGTGTTCTGTATGGGGGGGTTCTGTATGTGGGGGGTCTGTATTGTGGGGGGGGGCGTTCTGTATAGGGGGTTGTGTATTGTAGGATAGGGGGGGTTCTGTATATGAGGGGGGTTCTGTATATGAGGGGGGGTTCTGTATTGTAGGATGGGGGGGTTCTGTATATAAGAGGGGGTTCTGTATTGTAGGATAGGGGGGTTCTGTATATGAGAGGGGGTTCTGTATTGTGGGGGGGGGGGTGTTCTGTATGGGGGGGTTCTGTATGTGGGGGATCTGTATTGTGGGGGGGGGCATTCTGTATAGGAGGGGTTCTGTATTGTAGGATAGAAGGGGTTCGGTATATGAGGGGGGGTTCTGTATTGTAGGATGGGGGGTTCTGTATATGAGGGGGGTTCTGTATTATAGGATAGGGGGGGTTCTGTATATAAGAGGGGGTTCTGTATTGTAGGATAGGGGGGGTTCTGTATATGAGGGGGGTTCTGTATTGTAGGGTAGGGGGTGGTATCTGTATAGGGGCGTGTTCTGTATTGTAGGGTAGGGGGTGGTATCTGTATAGGGGGGGGGTTCTGTATATGGGAGGGGGTTCTGTATTGTTGTTGGGTCTGTATTGTGGGGGGGGGTGTTCTGCATTGTAGGGGGGGTCTGCACTGTAGTGGTGGGTCTGTTTTGTAGAGAGGGGTCTTCACTGTCCAGAAGTGAAGTCTAATATAAAGGGGTCCAGAGGTGCAAGGTGCTGTGTAATGTAAAGGGGTATAGTGATGCAGGGGGCTGTGTAATGTAAAAGGGGCCAGAGGTGCAGGGTGCTGTGTAATGTAAAGGGGCCCAGAGGTGCAGGGTGATGTGTCATGTAAAGGGGGCCAGAGGTGCAGGGTAATGTGTAATGTAAATGGGCCCAGAGGTGTAGGGTGCTGTGTAATGTAAAGGGGCCCAGAGGTGCAGGGTGCTGTGAAATGTAAAGCGGTCCTGTGGTGCAGGGTGCTGTGTAATGTAAAGGGGTCCAAAGGTGCAGGGTGCTGTGTATTGTAAAGGGGTCCAGAGGTGCAGGGTGCTGTGTAATGTAAAGGGGTCCAGGGTGCTGTGTAATGTAAAAGGGGTCCAGTGATGCAGTGTGCTGTGTAATGTAAAGGGGTGCAGAGGTGCAGGGTGCTGTTTAATGTAAAAGGGGTCCAGTGATGCAGGGTGCTGTGTAATGTAAAGGGGTGCAGAGGTGAAGGGTGCTGTGTAATGTAAAAGGGTCCAGAGATCCAGGGTGCTGTGTAATGTAAAGGGGTCCAGTGATGCAGGGTGCTGTGTAATGTAAAGGGGCCCAAAGGTGCAGGGTGCTGCGAAATGTAAAGGGGTCCCGTGGTGCAAGGTGCTGTGTAATGTAAAGGGGTCCAGAGGTGCAGAGTGCTGTGTAATGTAAAGGGGTCCAGAGGTGCAAGGTACTGTGTAATGTAAAGGGGTCCAGAGGTGCAGGGTGCTGTGTAATGTGAAGGGGTCCAGAGGTGCGGGTGCTGTGAAATGTAAAGGGGGTCCAGAGGTGCAGGTGCTGTGTAATGTAAAGGGGGTCCAGAGGTGCAGGGTGCTGTGTAATGTAAAGGGGTCCAGAGGTGCAGGGTGCTGTGTAATGTAAAGGGGTCCAGAGGTGCAGGGTGCTGTGTAATGTAAAGGGGCCCAGAGGTGCAGGGTGCTGTGTAATGTCAAGGGGTCCAGAGCAGCAGGGTGTTTTGTAATATAAAAGGGTCCAGAGGTGCAGGTTGCTGTGTAATGTAAAGGGGTCCAGAGGTGCAGGTTGCTGTGTAATGTAGAGGGGTCCAGAGGTGCAGGGTGCTGTGTAATGTAAAGGGGTCCAGAGGTGCAGGGTGCTGTGCAATGTAAAGGGGCCCAGAGGTGCAGGGTGCTGTGTAATGTAAAGGGGCCCAGAGGTGCAGGGTGCTGTGTAATGTAAAGAGGTGCAGGGTGCTGTGTAATATAAAGGGGTCCAGAGGTACAATGTGCTGTGTAATGTAAAGGGGTCCAGAGGTGCAGGGTGCTGTGCAATGTAAAGGGGTCCAGAGGTGCAGGGTGCTGTGCAATGTAAAGGGGCCCAGAGGTGCAGGGTGCTGTGTAATGTAAAGAGGTCCAGAGGTGCGGGTGCTGTGAAATGTAAAGGGGGTCCAGAGGTGCAGGTGCTGTGTAATGTAAAGGGGGTCCAGAGGTGCAGGGTGCTGTGTAATGTAAAGGGGTCCAGAGGTGCAGGGTGCTGTGTAATGTAAAGGGGTCCAGAGGTGCAGGGTGCTGTGTAATGTAAAGGGGCCCAGAGGTGCAGGGTGCTGTGTAATGTCAAGGGGTCCAGAGCAGCAGGGTGTTTTGTAATATAAAAGGGTCCAGAGGTGCAGGTTGCTGTGTAATGTAAAGGGGTCCAGAGGTGCAGGGTGCTGTGTAATGTAGAGGGGTCCAGAGGTGCAGGGTGCTGTGTAATGTAAAGGGGTCCAGAGGTGCAGGGTGCTGTGCAATGTAAAGGGGCCCAGAGGTGCAGGGTGCTGTGTAATGTAAAGGGGTCCAGAGGTGCAGTTGTGGAGAGGGGGGTACACAGTAGTGACAAAGAGATATTGAAGGATGCAGGGGACTCAGTGCGGTGTTTTTAAATGTTACCTTGGGGGGGGGGTGCCAGACATAGGATCCGCCCCGGGTGCCAAATGATCTAGGTACGCCCCTGCCCGACGCGGAAAACGACGGGAACTCCACCCAGCGGCCGCAATTTTATTGCAGCGTAGATCCGAAGGCGTACGAACACGTAAACCAGTCGGATTGAAGCCCGCAGCCGTAATTTCATGGTTTGAGGTTTCAGAGTAGTGAAAAAACGTGTGTAATTCGAAAGTACTCCAGCGAGATAGACAGGAGTAATCGCTCTGTGAATCTGGCCCTTAGGGTCCATTCACACTGAAGTAAACAAATGTGCGCTGATATAATTTGGCATGCTGCGCTGCGTTTTAACATGCACCTTTCTCCTGATTTCCTGAAACAAGCAAAGAGTTTATAAGCACGGCAGAGGAGCCAGACTTATGCTGTTCTTACTGTGCCTTGGTGTGTATTGCACTGACATGCATTAACATGTGCTGCATTGCACTGTGCTGAGAAAAATAGGGCTTGTTCTACTTTTGAACTGCTCCCATTCACATACTTTATTTTTTACAGGTCCTTGTGTTGGCATACATTGAAAAAAATTGTGCCAATGCATCTGGTTTGAATGGACCCTAAATCACGTTTAGAATATACTTTTGAATTCGACATAGTTTGTATACAACTGTGCAGTCACAAACGCCTGTGGGCTGCACAAAGAAGTGGCCACAGAGATGCCAAACTGAAGCTTAGCCTGCTAATAACTGGAGTAAAATTCCCATCATTTGTGTGTCTTTGAACTCCATGTGCTGCACTGCATTGGCACCACTAGCCAACCTCATTGGAAGGTACAGTTAGTAGGTGAACCCCTAAAACACTGTTCCGTTTGCACTAATGTCCTGCAATGAAGATGAGCTCGGCTCCTCCAAGGGTTTGTTAGTAGTTCTAGCAATTTACCTTCTTGATGCTCTGCAGAAATTGGCTTTCATTTGCAGCCATGTTAAAGGTCATGTCATTATGATGGATGAGTGACTATTAAAGCAGTTTAATAAAAAAAAGTACTTCTCTACATGCAGTTCTTTTCTTCTATTAAAGCATAGCTATCAAGCATTGCTGAAAACGCTCTCATTCGCTCTCTACAGCCTGAGGAAAGGGCAGGCGTAGGGTAAAGAGGCACTCAAGTCTTAAGAGAAAAATCTGTTTATAGGCAGCTATTATGCCAACTCCATGTTGTAAGCTCTTGTCCAGTACACCAGGTCCATGGTACTATAATAGTATCCACCTCCTATTATCTGAGGTCACATGTCATTTCTGTAGGCAGTTAAAGTCGAGCTCTAAGCACATAAAAACATGTATTTATTCAGTTTTATTGTCGTTTTTACATCATTAAATGTATTTTTAATGTAAGCTGTGTAAATACCTGGTAATAGTCCCTGTACAGCGGATAGGAGGAGCAAGCAGAGTGACAGAGAGAGACAAACTCATCACTATGCTGCTTCTGTTTTAATGCACATGCATTTACATGCGCTTAGATGCATCCAGAGCCTCTAATCTGGCCTAGGACACACAGATTTCTATTTTATCTAAACACAGCTAAACTGAATGAACGTGTTTGTGAACGCACTTCTTTTATTTTCAAATATGATAGCGTCGCTCAGAATAGCAAATCAATGTCCAAGCTGTACGCTTACTTTACATTGTAGCAAAGTGTAACTTCTTCAGTGTTGTCACATGAAAAGATATAATAAAATATTTACAAAAATGTAAGGGGTGTACTCACTTTTGTGAGATACTGTATATGTATAATTGTAAGCTTCATATACAGAGAACATCAATCATATGATCAATAATTATGCATTAAGGCGTCTATTAAAAAAAAATGTCTTGAATATTTGCACAGCAATCATGATACTTTGCCTGTACTTTGCCTAACACTGTTGTTGCTGGCGTATAAGACTACCTTTTACACTTAAAAAAAGGGGTCGTCTTATACGCCGGGTCAGCTGCTCGGATGCCTGCTGGATGTGCGGTAATACTGTATGTAGCTTTGGCTACATACAGTATATACCGCTTAGCCAATCCCGATCAAATGAATACAGAGCCTGCTCGGATTGGAGTAACAACCTCTGCCAATCAGTAGCCTGCTCGGATTGGCTTTGAGAGTCAGAGAGATGTTGGCTAATGATGTTACAGCCTCTGCCAATCCAAGCAGGCTTTGTATTCATTAATATATGAAGCATCGGAAGCCTCGGAAGGGGGGGTCATCTTATATGGTGAGTACAGGCAAAAAATCTTAAAAAACTGTAAAATTAGGGGGTCGTCTTATACGTCCGTTTGCCTTATACACCGGCAAATACGGTACTTTAAATTCCTATGCCTGTCAGCTCCATCTAGTGGCCATAATGGGATATTTTCTCAATCACTAGATGGAGCCGACAATTAAAGGAAACAAGCGTAATAGACAAATTATAGGGATTTTTTGGGATGGCATAGCACATTTTTTTTTATATAAACAGACCTCTAAGCTTTATAAAAGTTCTGCTACAAAGACAATATTTACTAATAAAACAATTCAAGACACATATTTTTTTTTTGGGCCCCTCCTATTATAACTGACATCAATCATTTCTTTGCATTTGTTGTTGTTTTGGTGAGATTGTTTTCACTGAGATTTCCTTTTCTGATGGCCTTCTCTTCTTTCTTCAAGACCTACAAAAATTCATAAGAATGAATCAGTTGGTGGCATTGCTGTTAGATGTAGGTTTTCTTATATTATGTATTTATTTAAAAAGTTTTAAATGTAGCTTTAAAGAATACTTGTAACATTAAAAGCTAAGTTAATGTACCACCAGTGAATGACATATTCCACATGAGAGGCTGGTCTCTCTAACCTGAGGACATAGGGCCAGATTCAGATACAATTACATTGGCGCAGAGTATCAGAGATACACTACACTGCCGTATTTTACCAGGCTGTACGACGAATCCTGGTAAATTTCGTCCCTTATGGTTACGGCGGCGTAGTGTATTTCTCGCCGCGTAATCGAAATACGCGATTAGGGGGCGTGAAGCATTTAAATTAGGCGCGTCCCCGCGGCGAGCGAACTGCGCATGCTCCGTTCAGAAAATTCCCGCCGTGCATTGCGCGAAATAACGTTGATACGTCATTTGTTGTTTGAGTAGCGTCGTTTACGGACATTCCTATTCCCGGACGTTTTACGTCAAAAATAAAAAAAGACGTCGGAAAACGTGGAAATTCGACGTGGGAACGACGGCCATACTTAACATGGGCTGTCTAATATTAGAGCAGATAAAAGCTGGAATAACTTTACGAGGCAAAAAGATGACTAAAGATGCCGTAAGAGATTGCGATTGACGTTCGTAACTTCGTGGATCGTCGCCAAAAGCTCATTTGCATACCCCGACGCGGAAAACGTCGGGAACTCCACCCAGCGGCCGCAATTTTATTGCAGCATAGATCCGAAGGCGTACGAACACGTAAACCAATCGGATTGAAGCCCGCAGCCGTATTTTCATGGTTTGAGGTTTCAGAGTAGTGAAAAAACGCGCGTAATTCGAAAGTACTACAGTCTAACGCGAGATAGACAGGAGTAATCGCTCTGTGAATCTGGCCCAGGGTTTTCATCTATAATATACACCTACACGTGGGTTAGTGTGCCGTTGATAATCCCAAGCAACATATTCCATCACCACTATGTTGTTTCCCCAACTATTATTATTTCACCACTTTGGTATAAGACTATCTTATGATACACACTCTGGAATATACCATACATCCCACCTCAGCGCCTTGGAAAATTCAATATACTCTCAGTCACTACGAGCTTGGTTGTTTGTCCTTACATCTATGCTCATTGTTACCTAGCTTTTTTGTTGTTGATTATTTCCTCTTGTATTTCTTGTGAAAATATTTAATAAAATATATTTGAAAAAAAAAATGAAAAGTTCACATTTAATGGAAAAATATTAAATGCACATAGACTATATTTCCAAAAGTATTGGGACGTCTGCCTTTACATGCACATTAATTTTAACCTCCCTGACGGTATGATTCTGTCTGGAATTACATACCAAAAGCGGTACAATTTTTTGCATGGAAATTGGGCGTTTTATACTGTAGGCCTGCAATTCTTAGGAATAATTCACTTAAATCTGTCCAAACAAGACATCCCGGGTATGATAAAGTTTGAAAAACAAAATCATAAATTTTAATATAATAAATAACTATAAATAATTATAACAAATAATAATATAATTATAATAAAAAATATTCAATAATGTAATCAACTCAAAATCACTGAAATTTGCTCAGTTACAGAATTGTCGCTGTCATTACTTTTTTTTTTATGACGAATTTCCCCTCAAATCGCTATCGCTCAATTCTGCAAGTGATTATAATTTATTATCGCTGATTTCTAGCTGATCTAAAACAATTTTTGACATAAAGGGACACTTTTGGTTGCTATGGACAATCTACAGTTTCCAGGCAGAAAGAACATTTTTTATTATATAAAAGGACATGCAGGACACTGGGCAGACCACTAGGGACATGGGGGGTGTCTATTTTTTACATACAGTACTGTAATCTATAAGATTACAGTGTACTGTATGTATAGTGTTTGTTTACGTTTTTGAATTTGGCGCTGTTCTCTGCCCCCGTGTGTCGTAACTTTGCAGGGAACGGAGATCGACGGCACACAGAGGCACTGTGTGAATCGAGCAAGGACCCGCTCGCTCACACAGCGTGGATGCATCGCTGGATCCAGGAACAAGGTAAGCCAGCGCGCGCTGCAGGCTCTGCATAGCTACCCCGAGTGTGACTCGGGATACCGATTTCAGCAAAAAAAAAAAACACCCCGAGTCATGCTCGGGGATACCGCCAGGGGGGTAATGGCATCCCATTCTTAGCTCATCCATGTCTTTATAGACCTTGCTATGTGCACTGGTGCACAGTCATGTTGGAACAGGAAGATTCCATCTACAAACTGTTCCTACAAAGTTGGGAGAATAAAATTGTCCAAAATGTCTTGGTATGCTAAGTCCTTAAAGCGGAGTTCCACCCAAAAATGGAACTTCCGCTTATCCCACTCCTTACCCCCTTACATGCCACATTTGGCATGTAATTTTTTTTGGGGGGGGGGGAGTGGGGGCTTCAGGAGGAGTGGGACTTCCTGTCCCACTTCCTGCTTCCGCCGAGGGGCTGGTTAGGCGATTAAGCTTAATCGCCTACACCAGCCCCTCCCTGTAGGCGATCGCATGGGACACATGACAGGTCCCATGCAAACGCTTGTCCAATCAGCGACGAGCCGCGCCGCGCACGCGCAGTGCGGCTCACGCATGCGCAGTGGGTGCCCGGCCGTGAAGCCGAAGGCTGTTACGGCTGGGTGCCCATAGTCGGGATGGAGACGCTGGCCGGGGAGGGGGGGAGGAGCGGAGCCCCGGTCGGCGCGTCGCTGGAACGCAGGAGCAGGTAAGTGAGTGTTTATTAAAAGCCAGCAGCTGCTGACTTTTAATAAACACCATTTTTGGCTGGAACACCCCTTTAAGAGTTCCCCTCACTGGAACTAAGGGGCCAAGCTCAACCCCTAAAAACAACCCGGCACTACAATCCCCCCTCCACCAAATGATTTGGATCAGTGCACAAATCAAGGTATATAAAGGGTGAGCAAGTTTGGGGTGGAGGAACTTTACTGACCTCAACCCGATAGAACACATTCCCAGAAGAGGTGTTAAAGGGGTTTTAAAGGTTTGTTTTTTATTTTCTAAATAGGTTCCTTTAAGCTAGTGCATTGTTGGTTCACTTACCTTTTCCTTCAATTTCCCTTCCCTGTTTTTTTTCTTCGTTTTTTTTTTTTGTCTGAATTCATCACCTCCTGTTCTATCCCTTTTATAGGGATACACAATCGATGACGTCACACCTACAGCCACACCCCCCTACAGTTGTAAACACACATTAGGTCACACATAACCCCTTCAGCGCCCCCTTGTGGTTAACTCCCAAACTGCAATTGTCATTTTCACAATAAACAATGCATTTTAAATGCATTTTTTGCTGTGAAGATGACAATGGTCCCAAAAATGTGTCAAAATTGTCCGAAGTGTCCGCCATAATGTCGCAGTCACTAAAAAAAATCGCTGATCGACGCCATTAGTAGTGAACATTTTTTTTTTTATAAAAATGCAATAAAACTATCTCCTATTTTCTAAACGCTATAAATTTTGCGCAAACCAACCGATAAACGCTTATTGCAATTTTTGTTACCAAAAATAGGTAGAAGAATACGTATCGGCCTAAACTGAGGAAAAAATATATTTTTTATATATTTTTGGGGGATATTTATTATATTAAAAAGTAAAAAATATTGAATTTTTTTCAAAATTGTCACTCTATTTTTGTTTATAGCACAAAAAATAAAAACCGCAGAGGTGATTAAATACCACCAAAAGAAAGCTCTATTTGTGGGGAAAAAAATTACGCCAATTTTGTTTGTGAGCCACGTCGCACGACTGCGCAATTGTCTGTTAAAGCGACACAGTGCCGAATCGCAAAACCTGGCCGGGTCCTTTATCTGCCTAAAGGTCTGGGTCTTAAGTGGTTAAAGCTGTTATATCTGCAATGGGTGGGCTAACTCAAAATTGAACCCTACAGACTAATGCCGCATACACACGATCACTTTTTGCGATGAAAAAAAACGACCTTTTTTAAAACGTCATTTAAATTGATCGTGTGTGGGCAAAACGTAGTTTTTTGTCTTAAAAAAAAAAACGACCAAAAAAAAATTCCAACATGCTTGAATTTTTTGTGTCGTTTTTCAAAACGTTGTTTTTTGTGTCATAAAAAGTGATGGTGTGTGGGCAAAACGACGTTGGAAACTACGTTTTTAAACCCGCGCATGCTCAGAAGCAAGTTATGAGACGGAGCCTCAATGGAAAAGAGTGCCGTCGAACGTGGTGTACGTCACCACGCTTTGCTAGAGCTTTGTAGAAAAACGATGGTGTGTACGCAACGTCGTTTTGGAAAATGAAGTTTGAAAAACGTCGTTTTTTTTCATGATTGAAAACGTCGTTTTTTTTTCATCGCAAAAAGTGATCGTGTGTATGCGGCATAAGACTGGGATGCCATTTACTTTTGGCAATATAGTGTATTTTTCACCCCTCACTGGGGTGGTGATGGACAGTGCCAGTTCAATGAGCAGGCTGGAGGAAGAGCTGCAGTGACACGTGACCGAATAGTGTTGTCTGTCACCATCTGGCTGTGCATAGTGGAAGGGGCACATGAATCAAACGTGTTCCTGAACAATCAGCAGTATCTTGGCAGGTAAAACCATTCACGGTTATGTATTCCAGATATGTATTTCGTTTTTTTTTTTACCAGGCGTTCTGCTTCACTACCCAGCTGTTCATATTGTTCCTTTAATATCTTGTTTTGTTTGAAATAATCAAGGTGGACATATTGTATTTCTGTCGGTATAATACACTCTTCACTAAACGTAATTCCCGTTTTATAAACAAATGGTAAGAGATGATTAACACAGTCGAGGGCCCAGCGCCTGCATTATAACCATTTCCATACACAGAGAGGGAGGAAATGTAAATAATGGGGACCTTTGGCTTAGTGTGAGCCAAGAATAGCATCCGTTCTCCTACAGCAAGCATAATAAAAAATTCTCCTGTGACTTGAAATTTAAAAATGATCTGGTGCCTTATGGATACCAATATTATTTGTTTTAATACTTAATGTGTATGGATCTTTTGATCGGTGAAATATACCATTAAAAGAGTTTTATTATATTATATTTTATTATATATAAAATACAGAAATCTTGTGATAACTTCCTATATTCTCTGTCTCTTGACTGTTATCACTGAGCATTGTTCTCGGGTTATATCTATGGACTACTAAACACCTACCCTTGTTATGGAGAAAAGAGGGAGGTGTTATGTATTCCTGAGGCCACGTACACACGATCGAATTTATCTGCTGAAACTGGTCCGACCGACCGTTTCAGCAGACATCTACGATCGCGTGTACGGGCTAGCGGACATGTTTTCCCAGCGGACAAATTTCAAAGCATGCTTTGAAATTTGTCCGCTGGAGACATGTCCGTCGGATATGTCCGCTGGTTAGTACACTAACCAGCGGACAGAAATCTCTGCGCATGCGTCGAATTAATTCGACGCATGCGTGGAAGTATTTTACTTCCCGGAGTGGTGACGATTTTCGTCCGATGGCGTGTACACGCCATCGGACCAAAATCCGATAAAACATGTCCGCTGGAAACGGTCCATCGGACATGTTTGAGCGGACATGTCTCATCGTGTGTACACGGCCTGACACTTTCTGTCCCAGGGACACAACACTGCTCAGTAAGGTTGGTACCCTAGGACAGGCAATGTGTCCTAAAGGGCGGGGCGATTACCGTGTATACTTGAGTATAAGCCGACCCGAATATAAGCCGAGGCACCTAATTTTACCACAAAAAAAATGGTAAAACGTATTGGATCGAGTATTAAACCGAGGGTGTCCATCTGCATGCCTCACTGTGTCAATGCCTCACTGTGCCCATGCCTCACTGTGCCCATGCCTCACTGTGCCCATGCCTCACTGTGTCCATGACTAGACTAACATTTAACATGGGAGTCCAGGGGACCTATGGCCGGTACCGTGTCCCCAAAGTCAGCGGAGAAATTACATTGGACATGTTTAACATGGAGGAAGGGTGCCCGGCTTTGAAAAATCGGTGCTCCCCGGCCCTAGGTCCCCGAGACAACAAACTTTGCACACTTGTAGAGTTGGGCTACCTGTGTGCCAAGTTTGGGGTCCAGAGAACCTATGGCCTGCCCGTACCGGGTCCCCAAATTCTAGGAAATAAGGCACAAAAAGATGACTCGAGTATAAGCCAAGGGGGGCATTTTCAGCACAAAAAAATGTGCTGAAAAACTTGTCTTATACTCGAGTATGTACGGTAGGTTAAATAAAGGAACATTTTGTCAGGTTAAAATAAAGGAAAAACGAAAGTAGCCACCACATTTAGGACCCAGTTAGCTGGAATACCATAAGTTTTGACCTTGGGTTTAGAAATACTTTAATGTGATTGTTGCCTTTTAAAAGAAAAAAAATAATCAAGCAAAAGAACACTGTTTGTAGTCACCTGTCCCACCATCTATTTCTGGAATCTTCAGTCTCTTGTAGAGCCAACCTGCCCACAGAATGTTCAGATTCAACATACTTCTTAAATAAGCAGTGGTGGGAGCTGTGGTGGCTCAACGTGATTGGCACTGCGCTGACAAGCCGTTCACCTCTGCAGCCAAGGGTTCGGATCCTGGTCTCGGCTACATGTGAATTGAGTTTGGTGGTCTCAGCCCGGCTCCCGGTGGGTGTGCTATGCAAGGTACCCATGTGCTTAGTATGCCCAACCCCCCCCCCCCAAAAAAAAAACACCACACTTGCACGCACACGAAATTGGTTTAACACACACGCACTTTGGCCATGAGGTCTCCTAAAATAAAGAGAGGCGAAGGACCTACGGGCTGGCTGGGTGGGCTAGACTCCCTCATAAGGGGAGTCCCTCTGCCCCATTGGGGTCCTGTTGGGCCCCAGTCGGGCTCCCAAGTGGAGCAGGTAGGGTGGGGTGAGTGGGAGGCCCACCCTCACACCCGCCATTGCCACCGGGGGCATGGAGAAGGATGGCGATTGCCTCTGGGTGGAGGGTCTGCCTACTCCCAACTCCTGCAGTCCGGCTCCTCTCTCTCGAGTTCACGCACAAAATACACTTTAAAAAAAATAAAAAAATAAATAAAAAAAAATAAAAAAAAATAAGCAGTGCACGCTTGTTGCAGTCATGTCTACTTTTCTATGCACACCACACCCCTATAGTCCATAATCAATCTCGGGAGTAAGCAAAAGAGAGTGGCTATGTTCCTACAGTGGGCCATGAAAAATAAACGTAATCCCCTTTCAATAGAAAGTTGGATCACAGCAACAAAAAATAAAAATCATTTGGATATTTGGTGAAGGCTGAGAGCAATAGAAAGTATGTTTTTGAGACACTGTACTACTACAAAAAGGTGATCGGGACTTTTTTTTAACTGTGATTGCTTTTTACAGTGATGATCACTGTATCAGTATTCATTTTAACTGTCATGAATGGCTTTCATTCACGATAGCTTGCTTACTATTGTGATTGCTGTGATCGGCTACATGTACCACATGGTACAGGGCCATGTAAATGGCCCTGTACTAGGTGATCACTATCACTAATCATAGAGATCACAATAGTAAGCAAGCTGTCCATAAAGAAAGCCAATTATGACAGTTGTGTTTATGTCAAAAAATAAATGAAGCATTGTAGGGAAGTCTGTCAGGTGAAGGATCCTCCTTGAGGGGATGACAGATATGCCTATGATGCCTTCATTTCTGTAAGTGCAAAATAACTTTATAATATTACACTTAGGTGCGCCTCCCTACCTCTCTCTTTTACTTTGCTCACAGAGTAACTTGGATAAGCTCCTCTTGGGATGGCTTGCACCTAAATTCTTCCTAAAGCATGTATGGACAAATTCCAATAAAAAAAAAAAAAGACAATATCAAGCTGAACTATATCACAGGCATTCTCATTGTCATGCGCTGGGTAAACCCTTTCTTCTTAAAGTGTTTAAATGTCATCATGTGATCACTGTGATTGGTCACATGCAATCACAAAATACCTGGGCTGCTTACAGTGCCCAAGTGGGAGAACGTTCCTGGACAGCCTCCCGAAACGGGAAAGCTCCCGCCTGGCTGTAATAATATAATAGGCTGAACGGAAAGTGGTTAAAGCGGAGGTTCCGCCAATTTTTTTTTAAAGCCAGCAGCTAGAAATACTGACTTTCAAAAAATGGACACTTACCTGTCCAGTGTGCCCGCGATGACGTCAGCCGAGGACGAGCAATCGCTGGGAAACCGAGTGATCCGCCTGTGTTCAGTGTTTCCGCTTATCACGATCGCCCTCTCATTCGCGATAGACGAGAGGACGAGAGGGCGATCGTGATAGGCGGAACACTGGACACAGTGTTTGCTGGGAAACCGAGTGTTCCACCTATCACGGAACAGCACAAGGAGGAGCGCAAGTCTTTAAAACTGCACGGCCGCGTCTATGTCACAGACTCGGGTACACAGATCGGATTCTGCAATGGGCACAGTAAGGTCAGGCTGCAATGGGCATGGTGAGGTCAGGCTGCAATGGGCACAGTGAGGTCTGGCTGCAATGGGCATGGTGAGGTCTGGCTGCAATGGGCATGGTGAGGTCAGGCTGCAATGGACACAGTAAGGTCAGGCTGCAATGGGCACAGTGAGGTCAGGCTGCAATGGGCACAGTGAGGTCTGGCTGCAATGGGCACAGTGAGGTCTGGCTGCAATGGGCACAGTGAGGTCTGGCTGCAATGGGCACAGTGAGGTCTGGCTGCAATGGGCACCGTGAGGTCTGGCTGCAATGGGCACCGTGAGGTCTGGCTGCAATGGGAACAGTAAGGTCAGGCTGCAATGGGCACAGTGAGGTCAGGCTGCAATGGGAACAGTAAGGTCAGGCTGCAATGGGCACAGTAAGGTCAGGCTGCAAATAGGCACAGTGATGTCAGGCTGCAAATGGGAACAGTAAGGTCAGGCTGCAATGGGCACAGTGAGGTCAGGCTGCAAATAGGCACAGTGATGTCAGGCTGCAAATGGGCACAGTAAAGTTGCAAATAGGCATTGTTGACTCATTCTCACCCTTGGCTTATACTCGAGTCAATACGTTTTCCCAGTTTTTTTGTGGTAAAAATGGGTCCTCGGCTTATACTCGAGTATATACTGTATATTTATATATATACACAGAAAATAACTTTATACACAATTTAAATCCCCTTTAATAATTTCCGAAAACATTCACAGAAGATAACAAAAAAGAATTGAATGCTGAAAAGACTGATTTGATGGTGTAGTTTGGATTGTAGAATTTTAAAAAGCAGGAAGATTTCAGGGCAGCGGGGCGACTGCATCACTTGTGTATATGTGGAGCAGCAAGTCTTTGTAGGTAGAGAAAGCAGCCCTTACACACAGCTGTCTTCTACAAGTAATGTGCTTCAAAATTACATTAGAAAACTATAATTGTGCACAAGACTCCTGCAGAGGCAACATAAAAGAATTTGTTTCAAGCACAGCAAGGGCGATCGCAGGCTACAAACACAGTTTTACTTTGATGCGCTCTCCACGTAAGGATAATTCTAATTCTAAGTCAAGCTTTGAAATGACTTTATATTACGTGACAAAATGATGAAGGATCGAAATTCCACTGCAGTGTCTCTAGGATCGCGTAATCAAGCTGTGAAAGAATTATGCTGCGGGCTTTCCTCGGGCTACAAGGCAACAGATAGATAACGCTTATCAGCCAGCTCATCTGTGTCATTGTCACATTAATATCGTATGACAGGGTGAATTGTTTAAGGGATAAAATAAGCTACAAGGCTAAAAATGTTATGCTACATAATCCCAGGGAATTTAGAGCTTGATAAGGAAGATCTTAAGAGATGTGCAGCTTTTACTCTGCCTCTAATTTGTGGGATTGTAGAAATTAAGGTGCCTGCTCATTAATATTTCAAACCAAAGAAAGGTAACCTTATAATATCAACCCATCACAGGATTTTGTAACAAATTGAATCATCTTAAACTAAAACTGTAATATATTTTATGGTTATTATAAATTGTCAAGGTCCATTCAGTCCTTAAGTGATATTTTAATTATAGGTTGGGCCTGTAGTGCTGAATTAGCCACTTATTGGTCTCCAAATTGAGGCCTGTGGGCCGGATTTAACCTTTTTGTTGTCTTTATCTAGCTCTTGATAAGAGACATTATTTATCCTACTAATACCAATGACGAGGAACTATTCCTCCCGCCGACACCAATAATGGGGCACTATTCCTCCCATGTATATCAATGACGGGGCACTATTCCTCCCACTGACAACAATGATGAGGCACCATTCCTCCAACAGAGACCAATCATGAGGCACTATTCCTCCCTCTGACACCATGATGAGGAACTATTCCTCCCGCTGATACCAATGATGAGGAACTATTCTTCCCACTGACACCAATAATGAGGAACTATTCTTCCCACTGACACCAATTAGGAGAAACTACTCCTCCAACAGACACCAATGATGGGGCAGCATTCCTCCAACAGAGACCAATCATGGGGCACTATTCCTCCCACTGCCACCAATGATGAGGAACTATTCCTCCCACTGATACCAATGATGAGGAACTATTCTTCCCACTGACACCAATAAAGAGGAACTATTCTTCCCACTGACACCAATTAGGAGAAACTACTCCTCCAACAGACACCAATGATGGGCCCCTATTCCTCCCATTTATATGAAATTCCTTACATTTATATCAATGTTGTGGCACTATTCCTTATATTTATATCAATGATGGGGCACTATTCCTCCCACTGACACCAAAGATGTGGCACCATTCCTCCCACTGACACCAATGATAAGTAGAGTTGGGCGAACAGTTTGAGTTGAGCAAAAGTCCAACCCGAACATTGGCTGTTTGCCCCGTTTTTGCAGAACGCTCGGCAGGATGTTTGCCCGCCGAATGCCCCACAATGCACTGCACACTGCACAGTGCATTCTAAGCCCTGATTGGGATAAGCTTTGCCTAATCAGAGCACAGTGAATAGCTTCTTGTTAAGGAGTGAGTCGGGCCGCAGCGTCCTTAACAATGGATGAGTCATCAGCTGTCAACGGGCTTTCCTGCTGTCAGCTGAATGAAGGAAAATTTCCGGCAATAGAAAAATGTTTAAAAAAACGGCATGGGTCCCCCCCCACCCAAAAATCCATACTAGACCCCCCCCTTCCCTCCTGAACCATACCAGTCCACATGCCCTCTTCATGGGGGGGGGGGGGGGTGCTTTGGGGCACATTAGATTATCGTTTCCACAAAAATGAAAATTTGGTTAACATACAAATGTATGAACTTTGTTTACACTATACATATATATATATATATATATATATATATATATATATATATATATATATATATATATATATATATATATATATTTATTACAGGTACTTATATAGTGCAATCAATTAACCCAGTACTTATACATGTATTGAACATTCCACATTGGTCCCTGCCCTCAAGGAGCTTAAAATCTAAGGCCCTTACTCACATTCAGTCATACACATACTAGGGCTAATTTAGACAGGATCTAATTAACCAACCAGCATGTCTTTGGAGTGTGGGAGGAAACTGGAGTACCTGGAGGAAAGCCACGCAGGCACCGGGCAAGCAGTGCTGTAGTTGGGATTTGAGTTGACGACCCTCGTGCTACTTACCAAACCAAAACAAAGAATGTTTTTCGGTTATTTTTATACATCTCTTAAAAAACACCTGAATTTAATGCTTTTTCATTTCACACAAAAAAATAAAAATACAATATTAGTTATTTCTTTAATAAAGGGACACATTCAGAGCAAGCAAGCAGCAAGAACAAAATATTTTTACACATTTTCTGGGATTTCTAAAAACCACTAGATGTCCTCAGCACACCTGCAGAAATGCGATAACAAACAATGAAAGCAAGTTGATACAAAAAAAAATACAATAAAGGATATTACTTGTTGCTATGTTAAAGTAACCCTGATATTATTTTTTAAGATGAAAATAAGCAATCCCTGCAAACGATTCACCTGTCCCTCTGTGTCACTGAATTTTGCTGGAGTCCAAAAAAAGTAAGAAAGTGACCTCACAAATGGGTCTAGGTCTCTGTAGAGGCCAAAATGAACCAGTTTGGTGAAGGGTCCAATCTAGAACTGCATATGCGTATATATTATATGTATGTGTATAAATATTGCGCAAAGCCCTATTCTAAAGAGTAGGCAGCCAACACAACAAAGAAAGTTGTAAATAGTGTAAAAAAGCAAGTGTAGCGCCAGAAGTGAAATCACTCCACGTATAAGGTGAGTGTTGGGGGCAGGGACAAAAATGTCCAACTTTCCACTGAAAGTGTCCCTTATTCAAAAAGGAAAAAAAAAATGTGTATATATATATATGTATCACTACGGGTGATGATCATCCTAACCACACAAAAATGTGAACATATACGTGATCATAAATATGCATAAAGTGTGAAGCAGGGCCACAAGTTTGTTCAAGCTTGGGCCAGAAAAAAGTGTTACTCTGTAATCACAATAATAACATTCCAAATAAATAAAATATATAAAACAAATATAAAAAAATAACCCAATGTGCAGGGTTGCGAGCAAAGATAAGTCCTCTGAACACACAGCACTTGTAAAAGTCCTAAAGGCCACAGAGATTAAATATGGGTCAAAGAGATGGCAATCATAGGAAGAAGAAGATGTAAGTCCTCACAATCTGTGGATCGTGTTGATGTCAGTTTCTCTCTCAGTGAACACAGTTGAATTCATATACTTCTGAGAATAAAAACCAAAATCTCGGTAATAGGAAAATGATAAAATACCCTTACCAGATTCTGTGGACCCGTGACTCACCGTACGGTGGAGGGTCTCAAAGGCATGGACAGATTGAAGGCTGTCTTCCCTTTATTCTCTGTGTGGTGTCATCAGCGGACTTTCCAGATCTGAGAGGCTTCCAAAGGTTCCAAGTAGTGCTCGCAATCCAGGGTGTAAAATAATAACTCCGTGGACCCAAAGAGTGATGTGACCAATCAATGGGTTAACATGCCCAAAAAAGGAGAGAAAAAACTCTCATAGTGTAAAAAAGTAACAAACTTTAATTGAAAAATATTAAATAGGCATTCCCACTGCAATATATCTCACTCCAATCCAAAAATTAAAAAGAACAGGTCACAATAAAGTTCTACAACACAGAAAGGTAAATGCACAATCGCTCTACTATCCCAATGAAATGGGTAGGAGTGTATAAACAAGGAGTGTGCAAGAAATTGGGGGTGAACCCAGCGTACCCGACCGGTTTCGTCTCCTTTAGACTTCTACTGGGGTGATAGCTTGGCCCACCTTAACTCTTGCACCTATATTTACTAAAAATAAGAAGAAACCCACCTGTTCAGAATAATCGCTCCCCCCTCTGAGAGGCGGCGGCGTGCGTTCCAATTACACCTATTTGGCCATAGTATGCGCTCCATAGCCCCAAAGGGAGGGGCGAGGCGTTAGCAGCCTATAATAGGACTCGTATGGTGTAAGGAATCAAAAATTATGTAAAAACAATAACTGTGGAGGGGTATTGAAGGTCGGACTGTCGAGGCCAGAGAAGTAATGTAAAAATATAATTTTAATATAATTCATAAAAAATAGAACAATTGTACATATACATAGAGATAGAATTGATACATGAATAAACCACTAGATATACAAAAACCAAAGTTGCCGACGCGCGTTTCGCCGTGAGGCTTCTTCAGGGCAAAGTTTTTGAAGATTTTCGTATAGAGATGTATAACATTAGTTATATGACAGATGACTCTGTAGTCAATGCAGGATAGAACACATATCTCAATCGAGTATTGGATATTGTGCACTGTAGTGAATTCCAACAAGATCATCAAGGCATCATGTGGACCTGTAGGTTGACGGTGAGGTCAAGGATAAGAGCTTTTCCAGCATAAAAAAATATATAATTATAGAATAGTGCTGCTACCAGCCATCGTTCCTTAATCAGGAACCATACATCAAACTGGGACACAGGACCAGCCGTTTGATGTCTTATGTTTCAGATACACTGAGGGTATAAAATTACCAATCAGTGTTAGTAGTCTAGGCCTCTAGAAACGAGCCCACCGATCAGGGGGATGAATCGTACGGGCGTCCGTGTCCCAGGGTGTACATCTATGTGACACACGAATGGTGTAAGGTCCCCGGTTCCTGTGTTGAAAGGTCTCCTCCTGTTGGTCAACTGTCCCTCCAATAGGGGGACAGTACCCAGCGCTGTTCCGTCGCAACTTCCGGGTGTGATGACGTCACACGCACACGCACAATGTTCACATTGTGCGTCGTGTGCGCCTCACGAAGCGTTCCACGCCTCGTGATGGCGCAGGTATAGTGTACCAAAACGGTAGTGTCGATAACTAGTGACGTCACCCCCTTCAGTAAGGTCAGGACGCGCTGACCGGGATTCATAGGGCACCTTCATCCACAAGGGGCACGCAACCAAAACAAAAGTCAAGATAATTCTAAGTGCCCCCTCTTGTGGACGTCTTAGGTGGAAACACCTTAGATTAGTCTCCAAATCATTGGGGAGTGAAGATGTCATATTTAGTCTGAACAAATGGGTATCAAATCTGAAAAACCCTATATTTAAAAAATATATTAATGGAACTTAATATCGAATGTATATACAGTAGGCATAGTGAAATGACTCAAGCCATCATAAAATATAAACAATACAATATTAAAATATTAGAATGAATGAACAGTAGACATGAAAAATCATAATCAAAACTATGGAAGACCATGAAATATAATCATAATCAGATCCATAGAATGATTGTATGAGAACATAAGTAAAAGTACATACAGTATAGCCATAGTGAAGCATCTTTGTATGAAGTACCAATTGATGTCAAATGTATATACAGTAGGCATATGAAATATCTCAAGCCATCTTATAATGTAAACAATGCAATATTGGAAAAAATCGGCAGTAAACATGGAAAATCATAATCAGAACCACGGAAGACCATGAAACATAGTCTGAGCCATGGAATGATTATATAAGAACCTAAATGTACATATAATATAGCCATAATGAAACATCTCAGGCCGGCATGTAGGATGAAGCAAAATAAACATTGTTGGTCCCCACAATTCCATATGTAGAAGGCTAAGGACCTTTGGTAAGGGGCCTAATATCTATAATATGGTCCTGGTAGGACACCTCAAAATTCAACAGATATAACAAAAGTGTGTGACACCCTAAAAAAACTCCATGGGACAAATGGATGGGATGCCTATGCCTGATTAATGAAGGCATTAATATCCCATTCTGCATTTAAACCATGTGGAAAATAACTTTTTAATTGATAAATCCAATAAACTTCTAGTTTGGATACTCCTCTTTGTTTGGGGTCACCTCTCCAGTGAGGCACAAACTTATCGATAATTTGAAAACTGGTGCCTTCTATCTTTTTATTGTGTCGTTCTAAAAAGTGCCTCGGGACTGTGTGGTTATCGTGGCCCTTAGTGTTCTTGGTTACGTGTTCACCTACCCTTGTGGAAAAACTACGTATTGTGCGCCCTACATACTGCTTCCCACAAGGGCAGGTGATCAAGTACACGATATGTGTTGTGGCACACGTGAAGAAATGCTTCATGGGGTATTCAATCCCGTTTGCGTGGACCTGAAACAAGTAGTCTTCTATCTCCCACATGTGTTGTTAATGCAGACAGAACATTTTCTGCAAGGGTGATAACCTTTAGAGAGGGGAAAGAAAGAAGGCTTAATAGGGGGATCTGGGATGTTAGGAGCAATTTGGTTTTTAAGAGAGGTAGCGCCCCTATAGGTTATTCCGGCGCGATCTGGAAGTGAGGGTCCCAGAATATTATCTCCTTTCAATATCCTCCAGTGTCTTTCAATGATCGCCCTAATTTGTTTATATTGTGCAGAGAAGGTGGTGAAAAAGGAATTCTTGAATTTGGGATCCTGTGTGGTCTTAGGTTTCTCTCTAGTCAGGGTGGCTCGATCAATTTGTGAGATTCTAATGATCTCTTTATCCACCGCACAACTTGAATAGCCTTTATCGAGAAATCTTTGTTTTAAAGTTTGTGTCTGTAGTTGGAAGTCCTCAGTGTTTGAGCAGTTGCGCCTGATCCAAAGGTGCTCTTAAAGAAGGTTTTGGTGACTAATTTGTTATCCTGGACGAAGATCTCCAAATCTAAAAAATGGATACTGGAGAAACTGGCTTCGTAACTCAGACTGATGCCCACCTCATTTTGATTTAGAGTGGACATGAATTCATCCAGAGATGTACGGTCACCCTTCCATAGGAGGAGGATGTCGTCTATGTATCGAACCCAGAGAGCTATCTTGGGTCGATTAAAAGCATAGACGACATCCTCCTCCCACTGGGCCATAAAGATATTTGCCAGGCTTGGGGCAAACTTGGCCCCCATCGCCACTCCCTTACGTTGAATATAAAACTCACCATTGTACCAAAAATAATTATGAGCAGTGGCAAAAGGCAAAAGGTCTAAAATAAATCTTTTCTGCATTATAGGGAGATGACCATCCCTATCAAGAAAATGTTCCACTGCTTGGTAACCCAAATCATGGGCAATACTCGTATACGACGAGGCGACATCCGCCGTAACTAAGAGGATGTCGTCTGTGTATGGTATATCTTGGAGACGTTCAATGGTATGTCTAGTGTCTTTAAGATAAGAGGGAATATCTTTAACTACAGGCTGTAAATGGAAATCAATGTATTTGCCCAGGCGGGCGGTGACCGAATTGATCCCACTTATAATGGGTCGTCCTGGGGGATGTACACTGTCTTTATGTATTTTTGGTAGAAAATACATTACTGGGATACGTGGAACCTTAGGGACCAAATATGCCCTTTCCTTTTTATCCTAAATTCCTTTTTTCGCCCCAGCCTCAATAAGTGTAATTAAAGAGGTTTTAAAGGCATGGGTGGGATTTGATGGTAATTTGGTGTATGTCTCTGTGTCCCCAAGGATTCTGGACATTTCATTGTGATAAGAGGATTTATCCAGAATCACAATCCCCCCCCCTTTATCCGCGGGGCGGACAATGAGGTCTTTTCGTTCGCACAGGCTTTTTAAGCCCTTTCTGATGTTGGGATCAGTATATGTCTTTTTAATGGGAAGATCTTCCAAGTCTTTCAGGACTAGATCTCTAAATATTTTGACACTCGGTGCCATAGGGCATGGAGGGTTGAATAAAGACGGATCGGATAATCCTGTATGAACAACATCTGATGAAATTTCCGGGAGGTTGGACCTTCCCGGTTGATTCAAAAAATACCTTTGGATATTAAGTTTGCGAATGTATTTCTGAACATCTATGAATGTATTGAATTTATTTAAAGTTTTGGGGGGAACAAATTTTAGACCTTTGTCTAAAACCACCTTCTCTGCTACTGTGAGAGCAGAACTGCTTAAATTGAAAATACCAGCTCCTATTACACTTTGTCTTCTTCGACCGGGCGCGCCGCCCCCCTCTCGTGCCACGTTTTGTTCGTCGCCCCTGGGGTAGTTGCTTTGGTCCCTGTGAAAATCCCCAGTGTAATTCGACCTTGGTTGATCTTGGTTGTAATAATAAGGGGACCTATCAAAATAGTCGTCCTCCCTATCCATATATCCATATTGGTGGTCCTGTGATCTCTGTGGGTGGTCCCTGGTAGTGGGATGACCACCACCTCCACGTTTAGGAGTGGTATGGGGATTTCTTGGGCGATGATTATGATTCCCATTGTTATAAGGAGAATGATCATAGGGCCTTCCATCATATGAACGGTCCCTATGATTATTCGGTTTACCACGGAAACCTCTCCCTTTGCCTCTATTATTGGGTGGGTGGCTCCCATGTGGAGCATTTGGAGTCCGGGGTGCCACCATTCTATAATTAGGCTCTTGTTGTCTTCCAGGGGGTGGTACCGGAGGTATGGTTTGGGAAAATGAGAGAGTTTTGGCATCACTAGTTGAAGGTTGGGAAATTTCCATGTCATTGTTTTGTTGGGCTATATGTGTTTTTAAACTGTCGTTGTTCTGCCAGCTAAAAACTAACCCTGCAATGTCTCTACTGTATTTTTTCTGTTTCTTCACTTTTTGTTCTCGTTCCTCTTTTTCTAAGTGGTTTTTCAAGTTGGTAGATAATGTGCTATATTCTGGTGTAGATTTGGACGGAATGAGTTTTTCTTTGATGTCCTTAATTTCCTTATCCAACAAGGACATCCTAGATTTTTTTCTATCAATAAGAAAATTTAAAAGGCAAATGCCCTGTTCATTAAAAAAGGAATACCAAGATCCGAGATCTGGGTCACCCTGTTGGGGGTGTACCTCCCATCTGAGCCCTCTTGGGACCATGCGTTCCTTTGTGTATTGCTCAAGGAACGCTATGTCCCATTGTAGATGTAACTCTGTAGTCATTATATTTTTCAATCTAATGAATAGACCTTCTAGTTCGGAGTCTGTATTCAAAACCGAAAAAACTCCTTCGGTGTTAAATGACCGGCTACTTCGATAGTCGAAGATATCCATGAGTGTAGTTTGGGAATGCTGCAATACCAATGTTTCAAGTATCCTAAAAAATGTATGTGTATAAATATTGCGCAAAGCCCTATTCTAAAGAGTAGGCAGCCAACACAACAAAGAAAGTTGTAAATAGTGTAAAAAAGCAAGTGTAGCGCCAGAAGTGAAATCACTCCACGTGTAAGGTGAGTGTTGGGGTGAGTGTTCACACTTTATGCATATTTATGATCACGTATATGTTCACATTTTTGTGTGGTTAGGATGATCATCACCCGTAGTGATACATATATATACACATTTTTTATTTTATTTTTTCCTTTTTGAATAAGGGACACTTTCAGTGGAAAGTTGGACATTTTTGTCCCTGCCCCCAACACTCACCTTACACGTGGAGTGATTTCACTTCTGGCGCTACACTTGCTTTTTTACACTATTTACAACTTTCTTTGTTGTGTTGGCTGCCTACTCTTTAGAATAGGGCTTTGCGCAATATTTATACACATACATTTTTTAGGATATTTGAAACATTGGTATTGCAGCATTCCCAAACTACACTCATGGATATCTTCGACTATCGAAGTAGCCGGTCATTTAACACCGAAGGAGTTTTTTCGGTTTTGAATACAGACTCCGAACTAGGAGATCTATTCATTAGATTGAAAAATATAATGACTACAGAGTTACATCTACAATGGGACATAGCGTTCCTTGAGCAATACACAAAGGAACGCATGGTCCCAAGAGGACTCAGATGGGAGGTACACCCCCAACAGGGTGACCCAGATCTCGGATCTTGGTATTCCTTTTTTAATGAACAGGGCATTTGCCTTTTAAATTTTCTTATTGATAGAAAAAAATCTAGGATGTCCTTGTTGGATAAGGAAATTAAGGACATCAAAGAAAAACTCATTCCGTCCAAATCTACACCAGAATATAGCACATTATCTACCAACTTGAAAAACCACTTAGAAAAAGAGGAACGAGAACAAAAAGTGAAGAAACAGAAAAAATACAGTAGAGACACTGCAGATTATAAAGCAGGGTTAGTTTTTAGCTGGCAGAACAACGACAGTTTAAAAACACATATAGCCCAACAAAACAATGACATGGAAATTTCCCAACCTTCAACTAGTGATGCCAAAACTCTCTCATTTTCCCAAACCATACCTCCGGTACCACCCCCTGGAAGACAACAAGAGCCTAATTATAGAATGGTGGCACCCCGGACTCCAAATGCTCCACATGGGAGCCACCCACCCAATAATAGAGGCAAAGGGAGAGGTTTCCGTGGTAAACCGAATAATCATAGGGACCGTTCATATGATGGAAGGCCCTATGATCATTCTCCTTATAACAATGGGAATCATAATCATCGCCCAAGAAATCCCCATACCACTCCTAAACGTGGAGGTGGTGGTCATCCCACTACCAGGGACCACCCACAGAGATCACAGGACCACCAATATGGATATATGGATAGGGAGGACGACTATTTTGATAGGTCCCCTTATTATTACAACCAAGATCAACCAAGGTCGAATTACACTGGGGATTTTCACAGGGACCAAAACAACTACCCCAGGGGCGACGAACAAAACGTGGCACGAGAGGGGGGAGGCGCGCCCGGTCAAAAAAGACAAAGAGTGTAATAGGAGCTGGTATTTTCAATTTAAGCAGTTCTGCTCTCACAGTAGCAGAGAAGGTGGTTTTAGACAAAGGTCTAAAATTTGTTCCCCCCTAAAACTTTAAATAAATTCAATACATTCATAGATGTTCAGAAATACATTCGCAAACTTAATATCCAAAGGTATTTTTTGAATCAACCGGGAAGGTCCAACCTCCCGGAAATGTCATCAGATGTTGTTCATACAGGATTATCCAATCCGTCTTTATTCAACCCTCCATGCCCTATGGCACCGAGTGTCAAAATATTTAGAGATCTAGTCCTGAAAGACTTGGAAGATCTTCCCATTAAAAAGACATATACTGATCCCAATATCAGAAAGGGCTTAAAAAGCCTGTGCGAACGAAAAGACCTCATTGTCCGCCCCGCGGATAAAGGGGGGGGATTGTGATTCTGGATAAATCCTCTTATCACGATGAAATGTCCAGAATCCTTGGGGACACAGAGACATACACCAAATTACCATCAAATCCCACCCATGCCTTTAAAACCTCTTTAATTACACTTATTGAGGCTGGGGTGAAAAAAGGAATTTTGGATAAAAAGGAAAGGGCATATTTGGTCCCTAGGGTTCCACGTATCCCAGTAATGTATTTTCTACCAAAAATACATAAAGACAGTGTACATCCCCCAGGACGACCCATTATAAGTGAGATCAATTCGGTCACCGCCCGCCTGGGCAAATACATTGATTTCCATTTACAACCTGTAGTTAAAGATATTCCCTCTTATCTTAAAGACACTAGACATACCATTGAACGTCTCCAAGATATACCATACACAGACGACATCCTCTTAGTTACGGCGGATGTCGCCTCGTTGTATACGAGTATTGCCCATGATTTGGGTTACCAAGCAGTGGAACATTTTCTTGATAGGGCTGGCCATCTCCCTATAATGCAGAGAAGATTTATTTTAGACCTTTCGCGTTTTGCCACTGCTAATAATTAGTTTTGGTACAATGGTGAGTTTTATATTCAACGTAAGGGAGTGGCGATGGGGGCCAAGTTTTCCCCAAGCCTGGCAAATATCTTTATGGCCCAGTGGGAGGAGGATGTCGTCTATGCTTTTAATCGACCCGAGATAGCTCTCTGGGTTCGATACATAGACGACATCCTCCTCCTATAGAAGGGTGACCGTACATCTCTGGATGAATTCATGTCCACTCTAAATCAAAATGAGGTGGGCATCAGTCAGTTACGAAGCCAGTTTCTCCAGTATCCATTTTTTAGATTTGGAGATCTTCGTCCAGGATAACAAATTAGTCACCAAAACCTTCTTTAAGAGCACCGACCGGAATGGATACATTCCGGTCGACAGTTGCCACCATCCCGCTTGGCTCTCATCGGTACCCAAAAGCCAACTCCTTCGGATCAGGCGCAACTGCTCAAACACTGAGGACTTCCAACTACAGGCACAAACTTTAAAACAAAGATTTCTCGATAAAGGCTATTCAAGTTGTGCGGTGGATAAAGAGATCATTAGAATCTCACAAATTGATCGAGCCACCCTGACTAGAGAGAAACCTAAGACCACACAGGATCCCAAATTCAAGAATTCCTTTTTCACCACCTTCTCTGCACAATATAAACAAATTAGGGCGATCATTGAAAGACACTGGAGGATATTGAAAGGAGATAATATTCTGGGCCCCTCAATTCCAGATCGCGCCGGAATTACCTATAGGGGCACTACCTCTCTTAAAAACCAAATTGCTCCTAACATCCCAGATCCCCCTATTAAGCCTTCTTTCTTTCCCCTCTCTAAAGGTTATCACCCTTGCAGAAAATGTTCTGTCTGCATTAACAACACATGTGGGAGAAAGAAGACTACTTGTTCCAGGTCCACGCAAACGGGATTGAATACCCCATGAAGCATTTCTTCACGTGTGCCACAACACATATCGTGTACTTGATCACCTGCCCTTGTGGGAAGCAGTATGTAGGGCGCACAATATGTAGTTTTTCCACAAGGGTAGGTGAACACGTGACCAAGATCACTAAGGGCCACGATAACCACACAGTCCCGAGGCACTTTTTAGAACGACACAATAAAAAGATAGAAGGCACCAGTTTTCAAATTATCGATAAGTTTGTGCCTCACTGGAGAGGTGACCCCAAACAAAGAGGAGTATCCAAACTAGAAGTTTATTGGATTTATCAATTAAAAAGTTATTTTCCACATGGTTTAAATGTAGAATGGGATATTAATGCCTTCATTAATCAGGCATAGGCATCCCATCCATTTGTCCCGTGGAGTTTTTTTAGGGTGTCACACACTTTTGTTATATCTGTTGAATTTTGAGGTGTCCTACCAGGACCATATTATAGATATTAGGCCCCTTACCAAAGGTCCTTAGCCTTCTACATATGGAATTGTGGGGACCAACAATGTTTATTTTGCTTCATCCTACATGCCGGCCTGAGATGTTTCATTATGGCTATATTATATGTACATTTAGGTTCTTATATAATCATTCCATGGCTCAGACTATGTTTCATGGCCTTCCGTGGTTCTGATTATGATTTTCCATGTTTACTGCCGATTTTTTCCAATATTGCATTGTTTACATTATAAGATGGCTTGAGATATTTCATATGCCTACTGTATATACATTTGACATCAATTGGTACTTCATACAAAGATGCTTCACTATGGCTATACTGTATGTACTTTTACTTATGTTCTCATACAATCATTCTATGGATCTGATTATGATTATATTTCATGGTCTTCCATAGTTTTGATTATGATTTTCCATGTCTACTGTTCATTCATTCTAATATTTTAATATTGTATTGTTTATATTTTATGATGGCTTGAGTCATTTCACTATGCCTACTGTATATACATTCGATATTAAGTTCCATTAATATATTTTTTAAATATAGGGTTTTTCAGATTGGATAACCATTTGTTCAGACTAAATATGACATCTTCACTCCCCAATGATTTGGAGTCTAATCTAAGGTGTTTCCACCTAAGACGTCCACAAGAGGGGGCACTTAGAATTATCTTGACTTTTGTTTTGGTTGCGTGCCCCTTGTGGATGAAGGTGCCCTATGAATCCCGGTCAGCGCATCCTGACCTTACTGAAGGGGGTGACGTCACGGGTTATCGACACTACCGTTTTGGTACACTATACCTGCGCCATCACGAGGCGTGGAACGCTTCGTGAGGCGCACACGACGCACAATGTGAACATTGTGCGCGTGCGTGTGACGTCATCACACCCGGAAGTTGCGACGGAACAGTGCTGGGTACTGTCCCCCTATTGGAGGGACAGTTGACCAACAGGAGGAGACCTTTCAACACAGGAACCGGGGACCTTACACCATAGGAGTCCTATTATAGGCTGCTAACGCCTCGCCCCTCCCTTTGGGGCTACGGAGCGCATACTATGGCCAAATAGGTGTAATTGGAACACACGCCGCCGCCTCTCAGAGCGATTATTCTGAACAGGTGGGTTTCTTCTTATTTTTAGTATATATAGGTGCAAGAGTTAAGGTGGGCCAAGCTATCACCCCAGTAGAAGTCTAAAGGAGACGAAATTGGTCGGGTACGCTGGGTTCACCCCCAATTTCTTGCACACTCCTTGTTTATACACTCCTACCCATTCCATTGGGATAGTAGAGCGATTGTGCATTTACCTTTCTGTGTTGTAGAACTTTATTGTGACCTGTTCTTTTTAATTTTTGGATTGGAGTGAGATATATTGCAGTGGGAATGCCTATTTAATATTTTTTAATTAAAGTTTTTACCTTTTTACACTATGAGAGTTTTTTCTCTCCTTTTTTGGGCATGTTAACCCATTGATTGGTCACATCACTCTTTAGGTCCACGGAGTTATTATTTTACACCCTGGATTGCGAGCACTACTTGGAACCTTTGGAAGCCTCTCAGATCTGGAAAGTCCGCTGATGCCACCACACAGAGAATAAAGGGAAGACAGCCTTCAATCTGTCCATGCCTTTGAGACCCTCCACCGTACGGTGAGTCATGGGTCCACAGAATCTGTGGACCCATGACTCACATTTATTTTTCGGACGAAAACGAAAATCCAAAACAAAATATTTCACATGTGTGCACATGTCTATAATTCAGTCATACGCTCAAAGGGAAAGAAATCTGAAGATAGCGTGATACAGTCTTATAAATTTATTAAAAAAATAGTTTTGCACTTACATGTTAGACAGAAAAGAATCACATTAAAAACAAATGCCAGCCGGGAAAAAAACAGGAGCCCATCCTCCTCTAAAACAACGTGGTGATGTCAGTACATGCCCTCCCAGACACGTTTCATCACAGATGATGTTTTCAATGGGGAAAATGTCATCTGAAAACGTTCCCCATTGAAAACATAATTTGTGACAGAACACGTCTGGGAGGGCACGTACTGACGTCACCACATCATTTTAGAGAAGGACGGGCTCCTGTATTCGCCGGCCGGCATTTGTTTTTATGCGATTTTCTTCTATTTAAGATTGTATCAAACTATGATCAGCTTTCTTTCCCTTTGAACGTATGACTGAATTACGGACACACATTATACAAGACACCTAGGGGAGACTTCTAGCCATCCAGTCTGTTTTCTGTGTGCTCGAATGGTCAGCATTGCAAGCTAAAGGCCTGGCTGGGTTATAGCCAAATATCCTTTGCTTGCCATTTGGTAAGCAGGTCTATGTTTCGGTGGTTGGGCACTTTTCTTCATGTGGAGTCACTGTGGTGCCATTTAAGGAGGACTGGTTCTTTATATGGACGATTAACGTGCTCAATTTTTCATTATCATATACTGTATTTAATCTTAATCTTTCATTTACTTGGCGCAGCTTTTCCCCATTTCCTTCAATTTATTTATGGGTGTATCCCACATTGAGCTGCTGCCTTTTTGTTGTTTATTAGTCATAGCACAGTTTCTTTTATATGAACTTAAAATATGCCTGTAAATGGCCTAATGTGCATGGACACATGAAGCTGCCTCTACAGGCAGGAGATAATAAAAAAAAAGCAAAACTCCTGCAGAAGCAGCATTTAAGCCTAGTGTGCAAGGACCCTTACTGTGATAATTCAAAGCATTCTTTCCCTACAGAATTCAGAGGCATTTTAGTAAAAACATACCAGGATGCTATTCCTTTAAGGGACCCTTTGGGGAAACATTTAAAAGGCTCTGTGAGTGGAGAAAATGTTAGATTTTCTATTGGGATTGTTTGACCACAGTGGGCTAAATAAAGAATTAAAGGACCATACAGTACTATAACAATAATTTGGTAAATTTCTCTCGCACTGACATTTTTTTTTTAACACCGTAACACATGCATTTGTATTTTGCTTGTAATGACTTTGCTTTGTTTGAGTGTTATGCTCTTCAGTTTACTAGGTATGCAGAGGCCATCTAGTGGCTTTTTGCTTTTACTGAAAAATTGTAATTCCCTCTTGCTTTGCCACTATTAAATCAATGAAGACATCCATTTTAATTATATAAACATATATCTAATAATATGTTTTGAGAAAAAAAAAATGTGAAACAGTGGAGCACTGAATCCAACTGATTTTAAGACATATAGAGATACACACAATATATATATATATATATATATATATATATATATACACACACACTATATTTATAAAAGTATTGGAATGTCTGCTTTTACACATAAATGAACTTTAGCCTTTGGGACATCTGCCTTTACACGTACAAGGACCTTTACACATTTGGGATGAATTAGAGCGGAAACTGGGAGCCAGGTTTTCTCGTCCACATCAGTGCCAGACCTCACAAATGTGCTTCTGGAAGAATGGTTAAACTTTCCCATATACACACCTAAACCTTGCTGAAAGCATTCCCAGAACAGTTGAAAGGGTGGGCCAACTCATTATTGAACCCTACAGACTAAGACCTAAGACTGACATGCCATTAAAGTTCATGTAAGTGTAAAGGCAGGAGTCCCAATACTTTTGGTAATATAGTGTGTATTATCGAGACTGGCAGGATTGTGGATAGCATATTTGCTTGCCTAGATTTCTCACCTACATATTGTGAGGAGGTCCAGGGTGTATGAATGTTGTGAATGAAACAAATCTTTTTGTTTTCCCAAAATGTTATTGAGTTCCACTCAAAGTTGGAATTTCCACTTATCTGTCCCCCCCCCTCTACATTTAGCATCTTTCAGGGGGGGGGGATGATTCCTGTTTTTTACACACTTCCGGGAGACCGGGCCACCGCAGTAAGGGAACCGGTTGTGAAGCCGAAAGGCTTCACTGCTGGGTTTCCTTACCAGGAATGGCGGCGGCTGCACCTGACAGCCAATCTGAAGATCGGCTGGGGTGCCGACATTGTGGGCTCCCTGAACAGGTAAATGTACATATATTAAAAGTCAGCAGCTGCAGTATTTGTAGCTGCTGACTTTTAATTTTTGATGGTGGGGGCTGGACCTCCTCTTTAACATCTGAAATGGGTTCTGGAGCCTGGAAGCTTTGTAGAGCTTTGGGTGTGATAAAGCTGTCCACATGCCCTTATAAGTGTGAGCTGACTGAGGCTCAGGACTCTCTCGCTCTCTCACACTGCTGTAGGAGCCTACTGCTGGGTGAAAAAGATGAGTGCTGACAGAAAACTGAAAAGTTAAAAGTGCTGCTTGTGTATTTTGAGTAACTCATAAGGTGGCACCATGATAGTTAATAACTGACCTGGGTATAGTTAGAGACTCGGATGAGCAGATGTTTTATACCTGCTGTACAAAGCCCTCCCGCATGTGCAAGTGAAGAACAAACCCACTTGGGGTACACACTAAAAGGCAATCATCTGGTTTTCCTCGATGTTTCACAGAAAGTCGGAACCAAGGATAGAAATAATGTATGGAAGGATGCTCACACGTGCCCCCTTGCTAGCTAGCGAATGTTTTATAGGAGACAAACTTAGAGACTGGACAGCTCTTAAATCTGAACACAACTTCCCCAACATGAGACTATGGACCTATTTTCAGCTTCGTAGTTACCTGGGCAAACTTGGGAGACCGCAGGACCTCATCAGACCACTGACCGATTTAGAGACCGTTTGTAGCTCACAATCCCCTTTGGATAAAGCCACTTCAGTAGTGTACACTTGGTTACAACACGCTGGCGACTCGGAGAAGACCGGACATAAGGAGAGGTGGTCGGAGGACCTTGGGATGGAGATCTCTGAGGAACAATGGAGGTATGCCTGCACTCTTGCACATAAATGCTCAATTAGCACCAAACTGCAGGAAACGAGTTACAAGCTCCTAACACGCTGGTACCACACCCCTGACAGGCTCCATAAATGGAACCCCCAGAGACCAGATACATGCTGGAGGTGCCAGACGGAAAGGCGCACTTTGCTCCACATTTGGTGGAGCTGCCCCTTGATCTCTGCCTTCTGGGAGAAAATACTTTGTCTGATTAAGCAAATAACGGAGACCAAACTAGTGTTAAATGCTGCCTGCTGCCTATTGCACCTGCCCTCCTTCCCACTGGCGCGCTATAAGAGGTCCTTGACTATGCATCTCTTAAACGCTGCCAAATCTCTCATACCCTTGAACTGGAACTCCACTAGGGTCCCGTCCATCTCCGATTGGCTCCATAGAGTCCTCGAGGTCTGCGAGATGGAAGACACCTTGGCTCAAGATAGAGGCTCAGCCGAGATCTTCCATGACACCTGGCAACCCTGGTTCTCTTTTAGATACTCACAGGACTATGAAGTGGCGAAGTCCGGGTAGCCACCGGAAAGACTCTTTCAGCAAGGTGGCCGCGCACCAGGTATTATATGTCATGCTACCTAGGAGCACCCCCATCCCCCCCCTTCTATTTTTTCCCTCCCCCTCTGCCCTTTTAAGTACTATCTATAACTTTTAACCTTTCTCTTGACTGCCTGAATGTGGCGTCTACAGCCAGCTACAACCTTACACATCCGATTTACAATAGTTTCGGCTGATGCAATCGTAGTTGCAATAGTAAACGGAAATTAGTTGCTATTCTTAATACGCAATACTATGAACCTTGATTACTCTCTCGAGAACCCACAGCAACATGGGGGCCCATTGGCTACCCATGTGCTGACTCGGTCAGAAAACGTATTGTTAGCAAGTTATTGTTTAATCTGTTTTTTGGCAACCTTTTGATTATTTCTATCCGGCTGCGCCTGCGATGGAATTTTCATCATTTGTTTGACTCTTTTTATATATGTTTATCTTTCAATAAAAGACTTTGAATGTAAAAAAAAAAAAAAAAAGAAATAATGTATGAAAATTCTCATACGACAAAGGCGCTTTTTTTTATTTGCTGTTTCTGATCGTGTCCAGTAGTTCGTATCGGTTATTTCTTATATCAATATGGTACAAAAACAGTGCATATTAAAAGGAAAATCATCCACTCTGTTCACTTACGTGAACATTTTTGGAGTTTGTTCCTTCAGAAAGTTTTGTTTGTAAAGTCGGAATCAGATGTCATAAGTTGTATACACATTATATGAAAATCGAACGATTGTGCCTTGTACAGAATTTTCTTCAGATTTTCTCATAGTGCGTATGGAGTTAGACTGTGTCTGAGTGACCCTGTCTCATGCATGGGTTTCTGGGATGATATATCACTGTTCTGTGGAATGGTTTTGCACAGAACATCCCGATCTTCCTCTTCCACCGGCACTCCTAGCCCCTCCCAGTTGCCAAGTGCCCCCAGTAGCTTTCTCTAGGGGCACCGAAGCAGGCTCACTCCAGAACACCTGCTCTGTGTGTCCATTCACACACATAGCCGCAACTCGGCTCGCCCAATTCTCTGTCCTCATTAGCTCACTGGCTGTGACTGACCTGGCTCCTGCTGCTATCTTAGCCAATGAGGAGGGGAACTCCCTGGAAAGCCGAGGCTTTCATGCACATCGCTGGATCACGACGGGGCACAGGTAGGTATTGGGGGGCTGCTGCACAGTGAAGGTTTCTTACCTTCATGAATAGAATGCATGAAGGTTAAAAACTTTTAACCTTTAGAACCACTTTAAGCCTGTCCTCCTTACAACATATACTTTGTGTGTATATATGTACAGTGCCTTGAAAAAGTATTCATTAGACATGTGCAGACTGAAATATTTTGTTTTGTTTTTTCGTTTTCGTACGGAAAATCATTTTGATTTATTTTGTTTTTCTTTGGGGAATAGCTTTCGTCTGAAAATCCAGATATTATACTTGGTTTCTGTCGAATGGTCAAAGAATATTCGACGGAACATCGAAACTTTACGCCGAATTTCCGGTCGAATATTCCGCCTACAAGAATTCTAATGTTGTATGACTAGTAATAATAATAATAAATAATTATATTATTATTACTAGTCATAGTCAACCAACATTAGAATTTTCTATAGCCTATGGGCGGAACATTAAAATGTACGAGTGCAGTATATCTTCTCCGTCTAATCTGCTTAGCACTTTCGATATACACCATAAGCCTTCAATGACAGATCAGATTCGGCGATTTTCGATGCTTTGTCGAATTTTTGTCGTTCAATTCCTAACCTAGCCGACTTAGTTTCACATTTGTTTCTCCATCTCCGGCTCCAATATGGCGTCATCCGACGGCAACGATAGCCATTTCGACTATTCAGTCAGCGCCATGTCGAATCTCTCTATATCGAATTGTTATAGCAACGAAAACGAAAATAACACATTATTTATGTCGGATCTTTCGGTTTTTGTTTTCTGCGCTTTCGTTATCGTTTGTTAAAACGATAACGAAAATACCCGATTTTCGGACGAAAATGCATTCGAACGAAAACAAATGCACATGTCTAGTATTCATATCCTTTGATATTTTTCACATTTTATCATGTTACAAACAAAATGTATCTTATTGGCATTTTATTTGAGAGGCCAACACAAAGTGGCACATAATTGTGAAGTGGAAGGAAAATGATAAATGGTTTTTAAAACTTTTTTACAAATAATTGTGAAATGTTTGGCATGCATTTGTATTCATCCCCCCTGAGTCAACACTTTGTAGAACCATCTTCATACACATACAAGGATGGATCCAGCAATTTAACAGTTTAATTCTAATGAGGTACAGTGTAGGTGGCTGAATGGAGATTCTGTAATACACATCTACAGATAAATATGATGGACACAAGCTAAACCAAATTGAACTATCCAGTGACATACAAGGGTGAAATTGGTGGCTTTATGAGCAGATTTCCTATGTCACCTGTTTGGTGTCCATACAAGCCAATTACTGCCGGACTAAATCACTTTAGCCCTAATCTGACAAATGTCTGGTCTGCATTTGTGCACCTTTACATATGTCGTATTACACACATTCATTGTACCATATAGCAATAATGGATAAGAAATGTCAAACTTTAGAAAAAGAATGAGGTAATTAAAATACTTTCATTTCACCAGGTTCTTCTGCATTTGGACATAAACCAATTTTTATGTGTCAGTCTGATCCTACAATGGAGATTTGTTCAGGGTGAAACATGTCAGACTAAGCTCCATTCACTGAAGGCCGATGGTTACTAATGAGACAGGTTAGCATGAAGTCATATCACCACTTTGTCACTTTTTCAGTCTAGCAGTAGAAGTATACCGACACTAAGGCTTGCATGATGACCTTTGATTTCTCCTTATTACATCAACTCAATTCTCATTTCACCTTTTCAGATAAATTATAGATAAGTGCAAGTCCCAAATGATAAACTAGTCAAGGACCTATTCAACATTTTTCCCACAAGTGACCTGTAAGCATATTTGTGCGATATGTTATGAAGGAAAGTTGGTTTTTTAAAAATGGCAAAAATAATATTCATTATTAGTGAGGGGGAAGAACACAAGCTTTGTGTCTATCATCTGCTGTGTACTTTATCAGCAACCTTGCGTCAATTTGGGGTCTTAGAAGAGGTCTTCTTTTTTTTTTTTTTTTACCTTTTGCATTTGCATGTTCTATGTCTGGAAAGTAAGAATATTAGAATAAAGAATATTTTAAAAATGGCTTTTGTTGAAAGATCTTAGGTCTGCTTCAGAAGAACCCAATTCTTTCTGGGGATTCAATTAACCGAATTATCATTATTCATTCAGAGTGCAGCTAAGATAAGTTTTCTTGCCTGATAATCAGCCTGATTATGGGGCACATTAATACTGTCACTGAATGGATAAAGTAAGAAATCAACAGGCTGTAGCTATACTGGCTATGGCTATGGCTAGGCCACTATATGTGACAACCAGTCTTTAATATTTGTACCATGCTTCTGCTCCTGAGGGTATTTTTTGTTACTATAGTATAATGCCGCGTACACACGATCATTTTTTGTGATGAAAAAAAACGAAGTTTTCTGTGAAGTAAAAAACGACGTTTTTGAAACGTCACTTTTCAAAGACGATGTTGCATACACACCATCGTTTTTTTCACAAAAAGCGAGGTTACGTTCACCACTCTTTTCCATTGAAGCTCGCTTCATAACTAGCTTCTGGGCATGCGCGGGTTGAAAAACGTCGTTTTAAACGACGTTTTTGCTACACAAGGTGACTTTTTGTGAAACAAAAAACGACATTTTGAAAAACGACACAAAAAATTCAAGCATGTTGGAATTTTTTTTTGGTCGTTTTTTTGAAGACAAAAAACGACGTTTTGCCCACACACGATAAATTTAAATGACGTTTTAAAAACGACATTTTTTTTCATCGCAAAAAACGACCGTGTGTACGCGGCATTAGTCATCACTTTTGATTGTTTAAGGCCTCGTACACACCACCGGTTCCATTGGCAGAATCCATCAAGAAACTTGGTGGGAGAGCTTTTTTGCCGAGGAAACCGGTCGTGTGTACGTTTTTTATTGAGGAAACTGTCGAGGAACTCGACCAGCAAAAAAGAGAGCAAGTTCTCTTTTTCCTCGACAGGAAAAATTGGCTTGTTGTGTTCCTCATCGGGCTGCTTTTCGACGAGAAACTCGAGCGTGTGTATGCTAAGAAACCCGCTCACCTTCGTTAAAAGTAGCGTTTGTAATGGAGATAGCATAGCATTTGTCACGCTGTAACAGACTGAAAAGTGCAAATGACTCTTACCAAACTTTTTCCTAACACGCAGTAACATGAGATCAGCAAACGCAGCCCCTGCCGTAGTATGTGTTG
Source organism: Rana kukunoris (assembly GCA_029574335.1). Classification (NCBI taxonomy): domain Eukaryota; kingdom Metazoa; phylum Chordata; class Amphibia; order Anura; family Ranidae; genus Rana; species Rana kukunoris. Next base: position 79,346,294 of record CM056058.1, on the reverse strand, counting down.
AAGTCACCGCGTTTGAGAACGAGGAGATTGGTCTTTAATGTGTGTACAAAGCAAGCTTGTCGAGTTCCTCGACAAGCCTAACAAGGAACTCGATGAGGAAAACGATGTGTTTCGCCCGACGAGTTCCTCTGTCGTGTGTACGAGGCCGAAATCACATTGCTTTGTTATAATGCATTTTTACAACTGCTCTGGGGTTGTTTTTACCCTATTTGATTGTACTATGAAAATCCAAATAAATATTTAAAAAAAAAAAAAAACAGTGCGGATCCTGACCTCCCTGGGGCCCTAAGCAAAATTCTGCTAAGGGGCCCTCTATCTGACCCGTGATGCCGTGAGCTATGTAAACCATTAGCCTTGTGCCCAGTGCACACCATGCAGCCTTGTACCCAGTGCCCACCAAATGCAGCCTTGTGCCCAGTGCCCACCAAGCAGCTTTGTAACTAGTGCCCACCATGCAGCCTTGTGCCAAGTTCTCACCAAATGCAGTCTTGTGCCCACCAAATGCAGCCTTGTACCCAGTGCCCACCATGTAGACTTGTGCCCACAAATGCAGCCTTGTGCCCAGTGCCCACCATGCAGCCTTGTGCCGACCATGCAGCATTGTGCCCAGGGCCCACCATGCAGCCCTGTGCCCACTAAATGCAGCCTTGTGCCCACAATGATGCAGCCTTGTGCCCGGGGCCCACCAAATACAGCCTTGTGCCCACCATGATGCAGCCTTGTGCCCAGTGCCCACCAAATGCAGCCTTGTGCCCACCAAATGCAGTCTTGTGCCCACCATTTAGCCTACCTGTGCAGGGGAGGAAAAGAGAGGAACAGGAGAGCCGCCCAGATGATCAGCACATAGCGCAGGGAACACAGCGATAACAGCATTAATTTCAATTGCTGTGTTCCAGCCGCTCAACGTCATATACAGCCCCGCCCCCTGGCCAGGGAACTTTGATTGACAGATCACCTGTCACTAGGATTGGGCGGGTGATCTGTCTATCAAAGTCCCGGGACCAGGAGATAGGGCTGTATCTGACAGCTAGCAGTGGGGAACACGGCAATTGAAATGAAAACGGTTATTACTGTGTTCCCTGTGTGCGCTGCGCTCTAAACATCCAGGCAGGTCTTTCTCTCTTCCCCTCCACGATTGCTGGGAGAAGGACTCCCATTCCACGGGCACCGCCCCTGCACCCATGAGGGGGAGGCGGGGCCGCGAGTAATTTGCGGGGGCCCTACGCAGCTTGCGTAGTGAGCGAATAGGGCAGATTGGCTCAGACTAAAACAGCCTACAATCTCTTTGAATGTTTGTGGCCATTGATACAAGTGCTTCAATCCCAACTAGGCCAATGCTATGAAAGATAACTAACACTGCATAAGCATGCTTTCAGCGAAGGGCATTAAAACTAAACTCCAGGCAAACAGCTTAATACACAGTTTAAATAAATATATGGAGACTGTTTTATCTGCCAAATGATTTCTATTACTTTGTGATAGATATCTGCGAAACTGAGATCTTGTATGAGCAGGTGATATAGCATTGCCCAGGGGCATGGAGTCTAAGCACCAGCCACTTTTTACCAGAGCTCTTAATGGCAGAGATGGGTTTCGCTGTGTTCTGGTGCCAGGTCACCACTCCCTGTTTTACCCCCTTACAGGTATGGAGACAAAGCCGTGTTAGTGGATTCAGGAGCACAGGCAGGCAGAGACCTACAGAAGAGCCAGGAAGCAGGTCAAAGGTTAGGGCCAATGGCAGATGAATCTAAGAGATGAAGCTTGGATTGGCAGGTAGAAGATTAATCCAAAGATACAACAGATAGGATGAGGAGTATCAAGAGGGCGCACAGAGGCAAACTAGAACAGTACTCCGTTAAAGTGTTACTAAACCCACAGCAGTAAAATCAGTCTGTATATGCAGTAAAGCATGCATTTTATACTCACTGAAGAATCTAAGGGATTCATTCTGCACAGTGTAAAAAAGGCTTGATCCTGCCTTTTTGATCCTCCCTTTCTTGTTAGGTCCCCAATCCATCAGCTGATAAAACAGAGCGCTAGGAGGCACTCTGCACATCCTCAGTTTTGTGTGTATTGTTAGAGAGTCCTTTTTTTTGGTAGGGTGCATGTGATCAACACAGGGCCAATCAGCACTCTCCAGACAGAGGATCAGGGGTCCTGCAGCCCCATAGGACAGTCAGAGGGGAATAGGAACTCCTCCTACAAGGAGGAAGTGCTCTGCTGACTCCCATCATCCAATCACGTGCAAGCAAAAATGCTGTTTTTTTTCTCTTGCATGTGATTGGGTATTCTTTGCAAAGTGAAGCTTTACCTCATTTACTAAGCTCTGGAGCAACTGCCCTTGCAGAGTGCAACTCCACTTTGAAAAGTGCACAGTCTGTTTGCCTTTAGTACTGTAAATCAACACCTCTGTGTTCTCTCGGCAAGGGGGAGCTATCCAGGCCAGGAGAACACACAGTAATTATGGCTAGTGGCGATAGCTGCTGCCAATAATCTTGTGAAAAATCTGACAGGCTGGTTGTACAATCAACAACGAAGCCTGGGGAATCCCCAGGAAAAACCCAAGCCTACTTACCAACCAGCTTGCAGACAACCAAATGAACCTGTCTAACAGTATGCGTTAAAAACAGTGGTTTATTCCGCACACATTTGCAAATGCATGCGTAAGCCACAGAGCCTCATCATGGCACCCTGGTATCTGTGGTCCTAACGCTAAACTATGAGTGTCCCCACATAGAAGGCACATGCATGCTGATGGATAGATGAGAAAAGGTGAACTGAAGGGGAGCCCACCCCTTCTTAAAGGTACAGGAGCACACCAAACACCCAGCATATAGCTCAATGGCTGCAAAGGTGTTGATGCGTTGCTGGACCAATACAAACACCAATGTGGTATGAAAAAACAAAAACTTGCTCCGCCCTAATCTTTTGCTAAATATCGCAGTAAGCAGCATCGGAAGGCTGAAACAGGTAACAAACTGGTATCTGTGGTCCTAACGCTAAACTATGAGTGTCCCCACAATGGAGGAAATTCATTCATTCAGTCCATTGTGGGGACACCCATAGTTTAGTGTTAGGACCACAGATACCAGGGTTTCCCATGACGAGGCTCTGTGGCTCACGCATGCGTTTGCAAATGTGTGCCGACTAAACCCCTGTTTTTAACGCATACTGTTAGACAGGTTCAGCTGGTTGGTAAGTAGGCTTGGGTTTTTCCTGGGCATTCCCCAGGCTTTGTTACCTGTTTCAGGCTTCCAATGCTGCTTACTGCGATAGCCAGCTATAGATCGGGCGGTGGCAAGTTTTTGTTTTTTCATATCTCATTGGTTTTACAATCAGCCTGCCCATACATGGTTCATATCTCTGCCGGTCGCTGCTGAATTGGCCTAGACTCGAACCGTATTTTTCTGGTTTCTGTAAAGCATCAGTAATTGGAGATTCTGGTGAGTTGCTGTTTTGACACCACATCGGAAAGCAATACACACCGGTAGACGAAGAGCTTGCTGTTTTGATAGAACAGCGGATAGGGACTAAAAAGTTTTTGGCACCATGGAGGCTGCCATTTTGTTGGTTGGTTAGTATCGGAGCAGACTGATAATGTCCGCTCATAATACCGCGTACTGGAGTGTACGCGCTTTTTCGGCATTGTGTCAAAACAGCAACTCATTGAAATCTTCAATTACTGATGCTTTACAGAAACTGGAAGTAATGTAATTGGAGATCTCGATGAATTGGCTGTTTTGACAGAACACCGGCTTAGGCCGCATACACACGACCGAGAAACTCGACGGGCGAAACACATTGTTTTCCCAGTCGAGTTCCTTGTTCGGCTGTCAAAAAACTCGCCGAGCCAAATTTTCCCATTGCCCGTCGAGGAAATAGAGAACATGCTCTCTTTTTGGCTTGACGAGTTCCTCGACAGTTTTCTTGGCAAAAAGTGTACACACGACCGGTTTTCTCGGCAGAATACGTCTCCCATCGAGTTTCTTGCTGAATTCTGCCGAGAAAACCGGTCGTGTGTAGTGCCTCCGAGATGAAACAGGAAAGAATGGCATTTCCTGCTGGCTATACAGTGTGATGTGTGCATCCCAAGACTGGCTAGACAAAATATGGAACAATAAATGTACATCACATATATTTCAGGTTGTATTTACCCCATCGCCTGATATTCTGCTGGCTTAGATGGTTTTAAAGCTACAAACCTTTTTGGCTCTAAAGCCTCATACACCCTATTAGATTTTCTGCAGAATTTTGTCTTCAGATTTACCAAAACCATATAATATGAGGTCAAACCTTAAGCGTTTAAATTTGTATGCAATCAGACGGGCCCTTCCACTACATGGTTTTGGTAAATCTGAAGACAAAAATCTGCAGAAAATGTAATAGTGTGTATGGAGTCTAAAGCCTCATACACACGATCGGACTTCAATCGGACAAATCCCTGGATTTTTGTCCGAAGGGTGTTGGCCGTGATCTCGTTTTGCATACAGACGGCAGAACGTTTTCAGCCAACATACACAAAACTACATTGTTTTTCAGCTCTTTATTGCCACCCTTTGGGCAACTTCTGCTAATGTTGTCTAATAGTTTGCATTGGTTTGGGGCATGCATGTTTGTACTTTGGATTTTAGTCAGACGGATTTGTGTACACACGATCGGATAATCCGGCTGACCACATTTGTTGTCGGACAATTTGAGAGCATGCACAGCCAACATTTGTTGTCGGAAATTGTGACAACAATTGCTCCATGGAGAATACAGACGGTCAGATTATGCGACAAAACACGTCCGTCGGACAATTGTTGTCGGAATATCCGATCGTGTGTACGGCCTTTAGTCCCACTCTGCCTTAGCAGCCGATGGGCCATGCTGGGCTTTGCTTTTTGGACAAACACAGGTTATAAAAGCCTGTCCTAACCTTAGCAAATCAGTCTGCCAATCATATTGAAACCTGTTTGCTGTATTCTTTACTACCAATATAACACGTCTGCCTGAAATCTGCTAATAAATTTTACATGAATGCAAGTAGGACAGCCCTGCGGCTTCCTAAACAGCCTGAGGCTAATGTGAGTTGTAGGAGGGCTGATTTGTTTTACTTGATAAGTTTCCAAGTCCTTTCCTGTTTCCATGGGATATTCAGGACAACGTGCCCCTAAGAAATCGAAACAAAAAGGTCAAGAAGACACACAAAGGACCTTCTTACAGGAGATGACAGCAGCGTACAGAGCCCTAGGCTCTCACTTTTGGGATTGTAATAAGCCGTCACTTCGAGATAGACTTGATGCTCTGCGCCTTTTAATGTGCACAGGTTACTATATTTACACCATATTTATATCTTTGTGCCACAAAATGTTAAAGAATCCTTTCAAGTGCCTGTAATATAGTTCTGTATCAAAGATTGACATATTCAGATGACTAGAAAGGTTATTAAAGATCCCCATATACAATGTTGTTGTTTCAGTTGAAAGGCAGTCGTTAAGAGCGCAGAGGTGCTAATACAGTTACCTCTGGTGGAAATAAATAATGCACTGAGGACATGTTGGCATAAACGGCACAGATTTACCACCACTCTGAACACATAGACGGGCAGTAAGATTTGTGCTCTATAATACAGAATTCTTGCGTTAGGGTTTTTTTCGGAGTATAATGTTTTTGGCTTGGTTTATAAAAAAGTAACAACCAAAATGCTCTGAGTGGTTGTTTGTTAATACAATAAATCCCAAATTACAGATTTAGTGAAACGCTGGCCATAAACGTTTAGTGTTCTCTCTTCAGCCAGCGGGTGAGAGAAAAGCACTCAATTTGTCCAACCCCTCTAAACGGCATAGATGGACAAATGTCCTGATGACGGCTATTGCAGGAGCCAGCTGTCAGAATACACAAAAGGTGACTGCAGCCAATCTCTTTTCAGTCTACAATTTTCTGCTGAGTAAATTCGATCTTTCAGTCGATGGTGTTGACAGGGCCCTCCATGGTTAGAATTTCAGCTGATTCACAGGAATCATCCAAAATTCTAACAGTGTTTGGTCAGCTTAGGGTACATTGGTAATTTTATCTCTTGCTACCCAACCATAGGGGCAGTTTTCATCTAAAGGCTAACTCCACCTTTTGCAACATTGTTGCACTTATATTTAGGGTTTAAGGCCCCTTTCACACACGCGGACCGTATGTCCGCTTTTTCATCCATCCGTTTACGGATGAAAAAGGGACATACATTAATCCCTATGAACATCCGTTGACACCCAATCTCATCAGTGTCCGCTATGCTCCGATTCTGCAGACGGAGGAAAATCCTATTTTTCCATCCGTCTGCAGAGCGGATCGGGTGAACACGGACAGATGGAGGAGAGCGGAGATCTGACAGGGCGGTTCCTGCACAGTGTGCAGGGACTGCTCGTGTCATCTGCTGGCTCAGCGGGGGATCAACGGAGCGATCCCCGCCGAGCAAGCGGATGAGACACTTATGGATCCATACATGTGAAAGGGGCCTAAAGGAGATGTAAAGGCAGACGTTTTTTTTACCTTAATGCATTCTATGCATTATGATAAAACAAAAACTTCTGTGTGTAGCAGCCTCCCCAGCACCCCCTAATTACTTACCTATCTTAGCTTAGCTATCCGAGACTCTCCTCCTGATTGGCTGAGACACAGCAGCGGCACCACTGACTCCTGTGGCTGTCAATCAAAGTTGGTTAGCCAATTAGGGGAGAGAGGGGCACATGGAGCTGTGACTCGGCTTGGGTGCCCCCATAGCAAGAAGCTGTCACTCGACAGGAGTGAGGGGCCAGGATCAGTGAAGAGGGACTCGAGAAGAGAAGTATCTGGGCTGCTCTGTGCAAAACCAATTGCACAGAGGAGGTTTTTTTTTTTTTTTTTTACTTTACAGTCAATTTAACATGTTACGTGTTGCATAGCAACCCCCCCCCCCCCCCCAACACAAACCACACATACATACCCCATGTGATAGTGTGCAGAGGTTTCTTTCCCCCACGGCCGCTATCACTTTTGAAATGACCAATTTCCAAATGACTACTAGCATAGGATGATGGTTACGTTGGTAGTGAAGGGGTGTTGTGCTTTTCCCCTTCACTATCTGCTGGCTCCTGGTATTTTGGGACCACACCAGTGGTGCAGACTACCTAGGGACCTAGCCTGGGAGTCACAGGAGAAATGGAGGGGCCCCTGAGAGAGAGCAAGCACATAGTTACAGAGTGAGATGACAGGTATTGCTGGGTTGGTGGATGTCAGTTGAGGCAGTACTGGTTTCTAAGTGCTCTAACTGTGGTAGTGTTTGTAGTGCTTAGTGTAACAGTACAGTCAGTTAGTCTGGGGTTGCTAGAGGGCTACCTGTGTGTTATGGTTCACTTCAAGGTCTGGAGTTACGCCTTAAAGCGGAGTTCCACCCAAAAGTGGAACTTCCGCTTAATCCACTCCTCGCCCCCTTACATGCCACATTTTGCATGTCATTTTTTTTGGGGGGGGGGAGTGGGGAGTTCAGGAGGAGTGGGACTTCCTGTCCCACTTCTTCCTTCCACTGAGGGGCTGCTAAGGCGAATATCGCCTTTTGCAGCCCCTCCCTGTAGGTGATCACCTGGGACACGTGACAGGTCCCAGGCGATCGCCTGTCAAATCGAATGGCGCAGCACCGCTCGCGCATTTGCAGTGGGTGCCTGGCCGTGAAGCCGAAAGCTGTCACGGCCGGGTGCTCCTCCCCCCCCCTCTCATGCCGGCGTGTCGCTGGAACGTGGAGCAGGTGAGTGTATGTTTATAAAAAGCCAGCAGCTACATTTTTTGTAGCTGCTGACTTATAATAAACATAAAAAATGACTGGAACACCCCTTTAATGCTGATTTTCGCATAAAAGCAAACTCCTGCCCAGATGCTAAGCATCTAGGAAATGTAGTTCTCTTGTCCCCTACATGGTCACCTAAGTGCTGTCCACACAAGGATCCCATCGAGTGTGTTTCATGCACATATGTCGGCAAGGAACACAATGACAGGAGACAAAAGGAGTGATAAACCCAATATTCTCCACCCTGCCCCTTCACTGTCCAATCATAGCCTGGGGGCAAGGAGGTGACTTAGCTGTGTTGCTTAAATGCAGCAGAATAAAATCAGGTCACCAACCTTGCCACTTGCTGGCAATTGGTTAATCTGCAGTGCATTGAAAATAAAAGAAATACAGCATGTTGTCATGTAAACATGGAAACTAGACAGTGACTGCGTGATTTTCAGCGCACTCTGCTCTAAAACGTTACAGCTTCTGTGTTCGCCTTGAGACATTTTCACTTTGATTTGTTGCCAATTAGAGTTTACTTTGCCCAGTAACTGCCTGTACTGTCAGAGCTTCAAATGGTGACATCTAGTCTGGTTCTTCCCCAATCTGATGAGCAGAATCAACAATTGGGCATTTACAGTAACCACAAGGTGAGAGCGAGCACTTCTGAGGGCTGGGAGCACTAGAAGACACACACACGAGACTTTCCAATTGATGAAGAATCTTTATACTGCCTTTTATTTTCAGAGAGACATCTACTTGTATAAAGGCAAAGCTACAGGGGGATTTTAATATTTTGCTATCAAGAGCTTTAACCAGTTGCTGGCAGTCACCTTGGGATAGAGACACACAAGACATTTTGATTTGCTCAGTCGTGGTAATTAAATCACTAATGATTAAAATGGTTGTAAAGGTTTTTTACCTTAATACATTCTCTGCATTGGGGTAAAAAAAATAAAAAACTGTGTGCAGCTACCCCAATCCCCCTATACTAACCCAAGTTAAACTTAATCTAGCGCTGTTCCTGAGAGCAGTAGCTCTCTCCACCCTCTCCCTCTTCACAGGACAGAGAGGCAACAGCAGGAGTCATTGGCTCATGCTGCTGTCAATCACAGCCTGTGAAGAGAGAGCAAGGGGTGAGGCTGAGCTGCCCTGTGTGTGTCAATGGAGCGCAGATCGGGATTGAGCCAGAACGAGTGCCTCTATTGGAAGCAGCTTGTTGTGGGGGCATTCAGAAGGGGGGAGAAGCCAGGAGCATCAGTGAGGGACCACAAAAGAGAAGGATTGCACCCAATCAGAATGTTTAGGTATTGTGAGAGCCAATGGGGCTGACTAGCAAGATATGGAAGCTTGGGCCAGTGGGAGATTCTTCCATCCACAAAGTTCAGCGTAGATGGAGGAATCTGTTCCACTTTTTCCATCTAACCATAGAAAATCTGCAGATAATCTATAGGTGTATGGCCAGCATTAGTAACATGTAACAGCAACTTGCAGTGATCAATGACAGGTGAATAGAGCATTGCATCAACATGTCGGACTGATTACTACTACATACAATTGGTGTAATTTGTTTCAAAGAAAAAACATTTGTTTGGTATTTTTAGCAATCAATTGCCACTTCTAGTAATTATTTAGAAATTTGAATATGAGAATAAATCCCTCAGTAGCTTAGAGTGATTGAAAACTTTTTTTTCTTTTTTTTTTAAACCTGTTATACTTACCTGCAGCGTGGAATGGTTTTGCACAGAGCAGCCCCGATTCTCCTATTCTTAGGTCCCCTGCCAGTGATTCTGGCTCCTCTCCCTGTCAAGTGACCAGCATAGCAAGCCACTTGCTATGGGGGCACTCATGCGGGCTTGCTCCCTAGCCGGCTGTGTGTGTCCATGGACACAAAAATAATGGCTCGGCCATGCCCTCCTCCCTCCTCACTGGCTCTGATTGACAGCAGAGGGAATCAATGGCTCTGGCTGCTGTGTCTGAGCCTATAAGGAGGGAGAGAGCAGAGAGAGGGGCTGCTCTTGAGCACAGGGCTGGATGGAGATTGAGCTCAGGTAAGTAAAATGGGGGGGGGGGGCTAGAGGGGGGAGACTGCATTCAGAAAAAACCTTCAGCCTTTAGAATCACTTTAAGATTAAAATTGAGTGTGTGGCTTGGGGCGGCTATGCATGGATCGAGATGGCAGCACTGCTCAGTGTACTATGGTGTACAAACAAATGGCCACTGCCCCCCACCTATATCCATTAAGCCATCCAGTAAGCCACAGGCCCCATCAAGGCACCCCATTTTCTGTAGTCCTACTTCTAAATTTTGAGAGCCTCCACAGTGGAAGCACATGTATTATAATGGATAGGTAGAGGGCAGGTGAGCCTGGAGGGAGGCCACCTCTCCTTAAAGACACGGGGACACACTGAACACCCAGCACACGGCACTATGGCAGCAAAGGTGTCAGTGCATTGCCTCACTATATTAACAGTACAAACAAATGACCACTGCCTCCACCTATAACTGGCCTTTACAGCAAGGGGCACCGGAAGGGGCGATGCATGTCAAACAAAACTAAAGACATTTCCAAGCTCAATTTACTGACCAGCCTACAACCAACCAAATTATCCTATCTAACAATATGCATTAAAAACATGGGTTTAGTCTGCACACATTTGCAAATACATGCATAAGCTACATGCCCCATTAAGGCACCCCATTTTCTGTAGTCCTAACTCTAAAATCTGAGAGCTTCCAAAATGGAAGCACATGCATTATAATGGATAGGTAGAGGGAAGGTGAGCCTGGAAGGAGCTGCGTAAGCTACAGGCCCCGTCAAGGCACCCCATTTCCATTATAATTCATTTGCTTCCATTGTGGAGATTCTCAAAATTTTGAGTTAGGACTACAGAAAATGGGGTGCCTTGACAGGGCCTGCAGCCTACTCATGTATTTGGAAATGTGTGCAGGCTAAACCTCTGTTTTTAGCGCATATTGTTAGACAGGATAATTCGGTTGGTCGCAGGCTGGTCAGTAAGTTGAGCTTGGAAATTTCTTTGGTTGTGTTTGTCAGTATATTCTGATGCCAGGGAAAGCTCCATGCTGTGAGATTACAATAGCACAGCGAGAGTGTTTCCCACATCCACCTGCTGGTTGAACAACAAAAAAATGATTAATGTATTGCCAGCTTTAGCCTTATAGGGCCAGATTCAGGTAGATGAGAGTATCTTTCCTCTGGAGTAACGCTTCTCATTTACGTTACTCTGAAGACCCTTTCAGCGCAAGTCCTGTAATTCACATAGCAGTTGCGCGTAAACTTGCGCCAGAGTAACGATAATGCGCTGGCGTAACCCGACGCAAGTGGAAGTGGGTGTGATCATATGTAAATGATGGGCGTAGCCCAGCGCAGAGGCTTACGTTCAGCGCATCATCCACGGAGCATGCGCAGTGAGTGCGGCTCCACTCGCCCCCCTTGTGCGCATGCTCACAACTTCCGTCGGCACCACTTCCTGGGAAACGTCAGCGCAATGCGTTCCGCTGGGCGCTTAAAAGCGCTGGCGGAAACGCCATTCCGGCGCAAAAGTAGTTCCGCTTCCCCCACCCCAGGGAAGATACTTTTGTGCTGTGATGGCTGCTCCCGCTACCCCCAGAGAGAGGAGGAACCTTAATTTTAATGCCCAGGAGGTCTCAGTGATCATTTCGGCAATGGAGAGGGATAATGATTTTCTCCATGGCAAAAAAAAGCCGGAAGACCAGCCGGGAAAGGAAGCAGGGCATCCTGGAGTCGATTGCTGCCAGGGTCAATGTCCTGGGCTACTCCACCCGGACTGCTGGGGACATACAAAAAAAAATAAATGACCTGCGGCGCAAGGTGAGGGACAAGGTGGCCTCCATCAGGAGGTATGAGAGGGGCACAGGTGGTGGTCCCCCATGTCCTGTCACCCTGACCGCAGAGGAGGAGGTGGTTGCTCGCTGCCTGGAGAGGGAGCAGGTGGAGGGGGTCGCAGGCTATGACTCCGTGGAGGAAGGCACAAGGACAGGTAAGTGTTTTATAATCCCCTATTTGTTGTTTTGCATTTGGGGGGGGGGGGGGTACATGTGCCAAGTGTGTGGGACCACCAACATGTGTCTGCTTTGTGTCATCCACAGATGACGGAGCTGGGCCATCATCTGTCAGCGTGCATTCCACCCCATCCCCCCCACGCCATCGTGTGCCTGAGCCACTGGGTGGTGAAGAGGTTGTGGAGGAGGAGAGTGGCCACACCACACCTGCCGAGGTGGTTGTGGAGGATCCTGCTGTGGCAGAGCAGGACTTTTCATTAGTGTTGTCAGTCTCCTCCCCTTCTCCTGGGCCGTCTGTCGTCCCCTCCCCCATCCTTGGAAGCCCCTCAAGGGCGACTCCTTCCACCCGAGGACATCCATCTTCTGGCCCCAGGAAGGCGACCCAGAAGACCAGGGGGGTGTCTGATGGTATACAGGACCAGTTGGCGAGGGATCACGCCAGGCAGACGGAACAGATGGGGGCCATAGCGGTGCACTTGGAGAAAGTGTCTGACAGCCTGGGCTCCGTTGCCAACCTCAGCAACGCAGTGCAGGATGTCAGCTGTAATTGCGCTGCAGTGGTCACCACTTTGGGGGAGGTGCAGGGGGATATTCGGCACCTTACTGCAGCCGTCCAGGCCAACAGTGCTGCCATCCGGGACCAGGGGAGGCTGAGTCGGCGGGCCCAGCACTACCAGGTCACCCGTCAGCTCCGGATGCAGGCACAGACCAACTCCTACCTTGGACGGATAGCCAGGGCCTTGGAGGGCACGCAGGCCACACCTGCCAGGAGTGGCCCACCTGGGGATCAGCCACCTCCAGATGCCCCCCCACCCCCACCCACTCCATCCAGGCAGCTGAGGAGCCAGAGAGGGGCCCCCAGAAGAAGCCCCCGGCATCCCCGATGAGGCCTTTTTTTTTTGTTGTTTTATATTTTTGATTTGGACATACTCAGGTCATGAGTTTATTTTTTCTTTTTCTCAGGTTATGAGATTTTGTTTCTTTTTATTATCAGGATATGATATTATTAATTTCTTTTTGTACTGCACACGGTCAGGAGTGCAGGGGACAGTGTGAATGGTGTGTGAATGTGAGAGGGTGGCACTCCTGAAAGTAAGGGGTGTCACCCTCGGCCGTGGTGGTGAAGTTAACCCCACGGCTGAATGAATGACGTGTGAAAGGTGTGTGAATGGACAGTGACATCATTGGGGCCTTGACGCTGGCGTTACTGCTCCCAACTCCTACATGCTGGACTTGGGCTAATCCAATGCGATGTGCCTGTGGTGTGTGTGATCCAGTGGTGTACACGCGTGCACTGTCTGTGTGATTAATGTTTTGGTTTAGTGTCCAAAGATGCCTACGGCGAGGACCCTCCTGACTGCTCTTCCATCAGCAGACTGGGTGTCCTCTGGCAGGGGGGGGCTGTGTGGGTCGGGGGTCAGGTCATCACGTATGTCAATATGCAGGCCTTTTTTCATAGCAAAGTTATGTAGTATGCAACATGCAGCGATGATCTGACACACAAAGGTAGGGGAATACAATAGGGTCCCCCCGGACTTATCCAGGCAGCGGAAACGGGACTTCAGGAGCCCAAATGTTTGCTCCACCACTGCACGGGTTTTGATGTGTGCTTCATTGTATTTTCTCTCTCCTCTGGTTTGGGGGTTCCGGAAAGGAGTCATTAGATGGGGTCCCAGTGCATATGCAGAGTCACCTGTAAGGTAAAAGACAGGAGAATGTTAGTCATGCATGTGCGATTTCTGTTGTGCATCACGGGAGGGGATAGTCATGCCTGCCACCCATGTCACTCACCAACCAGCCAGCTGTCCCCATACATGTTCTGGTTAAATTCCGTTGGGATGGGGCTCTGATTGTATATGTAGCTGTCATGGCTGGATCCGGGGTGTTTGGCACGGACGTGCCATATGAGGCGTTGGGCATCGGCTATCACCTGTACGTTGATGGAATGCCAATGCTTCCGATTGCGGTATATGTGCTCTGTGGCACTGGGGGGCTGTAGGGCCACATGTGTGCAATCAATGGCCCCCACAGTGCGTGGGAATCTGGCAATGTTGTAGAAATCTGTCATTGCCTTCTGCCGCAGCTCCTCATTGGTGGGTCTGATGAACTGGTTGGACATGCGTCTGAGGATTGCAGGGACAACCTGGTGCACACATCTGCTCATGGAGGACTGTGACATCCCAGCCACCACTCCACTTGTACGCTGGAATGATCCACTGGCAAGGAAATGAAGTGTTGCCAGGACCTTCACCAGTGGCTGCACTGCTTGTGAGCGGTATGTCTTGCTGGTGATGTCACCCTGCAGGGTTGTGGTTAGTTCAAGTATTGCAACAGGGCTGAATCTGAAGAGGCGATACACCTCCTCCTCCCCCATGCCAAAGAGGTTCATACGAGTGCGGTATATCCTCTCACGTGGCCGCCTTCTTGGTTCCGGGGGACCCATCAGTAGTTCTAGGACCACAATTGCCCCTGGCATGTTGGCACACAGAGGTGTTGTCCTTGCAAGTGGGGGTGCTCAGAAAGCTCCTATCGTCGGTAACGCTGCTGTAGCTGCTCTCCTGCTGACCTGTGACCGTCTGGAGTAAAGATAAAGCAGCCTTTTGTAGAAATAACTTTGCGCCGGACGGACCAGATACGCGCGGCGCATGTAGCCAGCATATGGTGCTAATCCGTTCGTGAATTGGGAAAAATACCTCATTTGCATATTTGCAGGGGAAATCAATGGGCGCGACTGATGCGCCCAGCGAAAATAAGCGCTGACGATACTCTGGCGTCGGAACGTTCCGCCGGTCGCAAATGACCCGTTATTGGGCGCATCTAGTTTGCTGGGTACGGGCACATAGAAACGACGGCGCATCATCACAGTTACGCGGCGCATATCCAAATACTCCAGCGCAAGTGTTCGTGAATCTGGCCCATAGTCTGTGTTAAGCTGGCTATACACTGTTAGCACACAAACGAGTGGATAGAGGAAAATCACCCACACTGGAACACTATATTCTGCAAGCAGGACCCGTCGCTGTCAGAATACACCGATCAGTCACACACTGATTGAAATTCGGCCAGTCTCTGTTGAACCAGACACATTTCGGCTAGTATATAACCAGCTTTAGCCTGGGGGTACTACTAGATTTAAAAAATGTAATAGCAATTAAAATAACCCCTCCTTTCCTTTACCTGTCTGAGTAAAAATCAATATATTGCATAACAAAGCAAATATCAGCAAGGCATTGGGACAGCACGATGGCTTAGTGGTTAGCATTTAAAGCGGAGTTCCGACTTAATTATTTATATTTTTTTTAAAGTCAGAAGCTACATATACTGCAGCTGCTGACTTTTAATAATTGGACACTTACCTGTCCCAGGGTCCAGCGATGGGAGGGAACGAAGCCCAGCTGGGCACGCACTGTGCATGCGGGAGCCGCACTGCGCACTGTGACTGGCCAGGCAATCATCTAGGACCTGTGATGTGTCCCAGATGATTACCGAGAGGAAGGGGGAGAGGTGAACTTCCTTCCGGTGCCGCGGTGGCCCGGGAGGAAGTGGGAGCGGAAACCTTCCAAAATGTGGAAAGAAAATTACATGCCAAATGTGGCATGTCAGGGGGTCACCTTCCCTTAAAGTAGAAGTTCCATAGGCACTGGTGGACACTGATGGGCAACACTGGGCACTGAAAGACTGCAGTGATTGGTACTTATGGGTGGCATTGATAAGCGGCACTGCTGGGCACTGATAGATGGCACTTATAGGCATCACTGATGGCACTGGCAAGAATTGCTGATGGGCACTAATTGCCATCTGCCTGGGCACTGATTGCCATCTCTCTGGTGGTCCAGGGTGGCATATCTTTTGGGGTGCCTTTTGTGGGAATCCCTGGTGGTCTGGTGGCATCCCTGATGGTTCTTGGCGGGCATCCGTGGGGGGCTGCACTGATAAACAATCAGCACAGATCCCCCCTGTCAGGAGAGCAGCCGATCGACTCTCCTCTATTCGCGTCCGACATCGTGATCAGCCGTGATTGGACACAGCTGATCAAGTGGTAAAGAGTCTCTGTTAGAGACTTTTTACCTAGATCAGAGTTGCCGTGTGTCAGACTGATTTAGCTATTATAATATATTAGCATCTTTATAAATAAAACCAAGTTTCAGAAACAAACAAAAATATTGCTTTTTGACTAACAAAAGTGCAACTTTAAAATATATAAAACAAAATGCAAACTCTATTGGTTGTAATGCCAGGTTGCTAGTTGGGATGGGGAAGTAAATAGGAGTGAGGGCGTGCACAGGGCAGGGTGCATTATACTTTGGGGGTGAAGAGGTGACCTGCAAGTGGAGATGGGGAAGTAAATTGGAGTGAGGGAGTGCACAGGCCAGAGAACAGGACATTTTATATAGTCGATAAGCACTGCTACATCACATCCAGACAGACACAAATCTGACAGAGGAGTTCCTCTACTGTGGTTTGCAGCGCATTGTTCCAGAACTCCTAGGCAGCTGGTTTTAGTGGACTAAAATATGACTCAAACCTAAACAATTCAGATGACTAAAATATAGGGTTGTCCCGATACCACTTTTTTAGGACCGAGTACAAGTACGGATACTTTTTTTCAAGTAGTCGCCGATACCAAATACCGATACTTTTTTTAAATGTGTCCCTAAATGCAGCCGTGTCCCCCCACAAATGCAGCCATGTCCCCCACATATTGCAGCCATGTCATGTCCCCCACATGCAGTCATGTATGTCCCCCCCACATATGCAGTCATGTATGTCCCCCCACATATGCAGCCATGTATGTCCCCCATATGCAGTCATGTATGTCCCCCATATGCAGCCATGTATGTCCCCCATATGCAGCCATGTATGTCCCCCATATGCAGTCATGTATGTCCCCCATATGCAGTCATGTATGTCCCCCATATGCAGCCATGTATGTCCCCCATATGCAGCCATGTATGCAGCCATGTATGTCCCCCATATTGCAGCGATGCGTCCCTCATACCTTTTAGATATGCTGATGCTACCTCTGCCGCATACCGCCGTATCCCCTGCACAATCGCGTAGCGCATTACAAGCTTTCATTCTAAAAACTTGTAAATGGCCGCGCTCCGTGTATTAAAACTCCCCTTCTCCGAATGGAGGGATCCGTCCAATCCCACGCAAGGGGGAGTGTCTATACGCGGATTCGTGCATAGACACTCCCCCTTGCTCGGGATTGGAGGGATCCCTCCAATCCGGAGAAGGGGAGTGTCAATACACGGCCATTTACAAGTATTCAGAATGAATGCTTGTAATGTAAGCTATGCGATTGTGCAGGGGGATACGGCGGTATGCGGCAGAGAGAGGCGGCGTCAGCATATCTAAAAAGGTATGAGGGACGCATCGCTGCAATATGGGGGGGGAGTATTCTATTTCAGTATCGGGGGTATTTGCGGGAGTACAAGTACTCCCGCAAATACTCGGTATCGGTCCCGATACCGATACTAGTATCGGTATCGGGACAACCCTACTAAAATACTACTAAAACCAAAATCAAAAGACTATGACTGCACCTAAATCTAAATTTGACGTAAACAATAACAGTGGTTTACATTAGTGATTGTGGGGGCACTAAAACCATGTGGTTTAGCCATGTTTTTACTGCCCTCCATTGTTCCCCCTTTCGTTGAAAAGGCAGAGGCACAGGGGAAAGACCTCATGTAGAGAGGCAAAAATACTGCTTGTAAATTTTTTATGTCTCTGAACTTATTATAGAGCAGTGTTCAGGGGAATAAAAAAATGCCCCAAACCTGTTTTTGGACAGACACTTAGTGGCATACAGTGCCTTGAAAAAGTGTTCATACCCATAGAAATTTTTCACACTTTGTCATGTTACAAACAAAAACGTAAATGTATTTTTATTGGGATTTTATGTGACAGTCTAAAGCATCATACACACGATCGGACTTCCAACTGACTTTTCCGTGGATTTTGCTCTGTAGGGTGTTGTCCGTGAACTTGGTATGCATACACACATTAGGACTTTTTCAGCCAGCAAAAACAAATGTAGTGACGTAATAGACGTACTACGTGGTTTTTCTGCTCTTTACCGCCACCCTTTGGGCAACTTCTGCTATTGTTGTCTAAACTTTAGCATTGGTTCTGAGGATGCGCGTTTGTACTTTAGTCCGATGGACTTGTGTACACGTGATCGGATTTTCTTCATCAGACATTTGTTGCCGGAAAGTTTGCCTGTTCTCACAGCGAACATTTGTCTAATGAACAAGCAAACAAGTTTGTCCGAAGGAGCGTACACACGGTCGGATTGTCTGCAAAAACAGGTCCGTCTGAGGTTTGTTGTCAAAAAGTCAGATCGTGTGTACGGGCCTTAACACAAAGTGGCACATAATTGTGAAGTGGAAAGAAAATGATAAATGGTTTTCAATACTTTATAGAACCACCTTTGGCTGCAATTACAGCTGCAAGTCTTTTTGGGCATGTCTCTACCAGTTATGCACATCTAGAGAGTGACATTTTTTTCCCATTCTTCTTTGCAAAATAGTTCAAAACTTGGTCAGATTGGATGGAGAATGTCTGTGAACAGCAATTTTCAAGTCTTGCCGCAGATTCTCGATTGGATTTAAGTCTGGACTTTGACTGGGCCATTCTAACACATGAATTTGCTTTGATCTAAACCATTCCATTTTAGCTGCAGATTTTCAGGTACCGTAGTTTGGCGCCATTCCACGAGTGTGCACAATTTCAAAGCGTAACATGTTAGGTATCTATTTACTTGGCGTAACATCATCTTTCACATTATACAAAAAAATTGGGCTAACTTTACTGTTTATTATTTTTTTTAATTCAGGGTTTGACAAATTTGCTTGGAATCTAGGAGCCAGCTAAAAAAGTTAGGAGCCAGAAAACGCACCCCGTCCCTTTAAGCTCGCTCGCAGAAGCGAACGCATACGCGAGTAGTGCCCGCATATGTAAACGGTATTCAAACCACACATGTGAAGTATCGCCACAATCGTTAGAGCAAGAGCAATAATTCTAGCTCTAGACCTCCCCTGTAACTCAAAACATGCAACTTGTAGAATTTTTTAAACATCGCCTATGGAGATTTTAAAGGGTAAAAGTTTGTCGGCATTCCACGAGCGGACGCAATTTTGAAGCGTGACATGTTGGGTATCAATTTACTTTACATTATCTTTCACAGTATTAAAAAAAATTGGGATAACTTTACTGTTTTCTGATTTTTTTATTAAAAAAAGTGTATTTTTTCCCCAAAAAAGTGCGCTTGTAAGACCGCTGCGCAAATATGGTGCGACAGAAAGTATTGCAACGATCACCATTTTATTCTCTAGGGTGTTAGAATTAAACAAAATTTACATAATGTTTGGGGGTTCTAATTAGAGGGAAGGAGATGGCAGTGAAAACAGTAAAAAAAAAACACATTAGAAGTGCTGTTTTACTTGTAATGCCAACGGCCACCACCAGGCTGCAAAGCTGCGGCCTAAATTACTGGCCGTCGCGGGCCCGCGCGAAAGGAGCCGAGCCTGCCCGACTATACGCGAGTGTACTGCAGGCGCAGTACACTCGTGAATAGTCGGGCAGACTCGGCTCCTCTCGCGCTGTCGTCCTGTACATCCAGGACATCAGCGAGAGAGGAGCCGAGTCTGCCCAACTATACCCGAGTGTACTGCGCTCGGTATATGCCGGTGCAGTATTCAAAATCGGCGCGGGAAAGCGTGGATCGAGCAGGGAGGACGCCGCAGAAGGACGCCGGACCACGACGAAGAGGACACCCGAAGCCGCCAATGGACGTCGCGCAAGACACCAAAACTGTAAGTACAAAAAAATTTTTCCACAGGAATGGGGGCCACTTTAGGGGTGCGCGCTATACGCGGGAGCGCGCTATACCCCGATAAATACGGTATGTAATGTTTGGGGGTTCTAAGTAATTTTCTAGCAAAAAATATGGATTTTACCTTGTAAGCAACAAATATCAGAAATAGGTTTAGGCATGAAAGGGATAAAGGCCATATTTGTGGAGTAAACGACTAATAGTTGTCCTGTGGACAGATTCTTCCATCTGACCTGTGGATCACTGCAGCTCCTCCAGAGCTACCACGAGCCTCTTGGCTGATTCTCTGATTAATGCTCTCCTGTTAGTTTAGGTGCACGGCCAGGTCTTGGTAGGTTTGCAGTTGTGCCATACTCTTTCCATTTTCATATGATGGATTGAACATTGCTCCGTGAGATGGGATATTTTATTATAACCTAACCCTGCTTTAAACTTCTCCACAACTTTATTCCTGACCTGTCTGGTGTGTTCCTTTGCCTTTGTGATGCTGTTTGTTCACCAAGGTTCTCTAACAAACCTCTGAGGGCTTCACAGAACAGCTGTATTAATACTTAGATTAAATCACACAGGTGCACTCTATTTACTAATTAGGTGACTTCTGAAGGCAATTGGTTCCACTAGATTTTATAAAGATAAATAGTGATGAATAAATATATGATAATCACATGAATAAAGTAACAAGAAAAGAACAAGTGTGATTATGTGAAATAAAAATCAGGAGTGATCCAGTAGATAAAGTCCATAATCAGTGAAACAAATCAACACACCAAAATCTTCTTCCACCAAAGAGCCACCCAGTGAATAGGTTGTCTCCTTACCACATAGATTGACCATATAAATAGCGGTCAGATAAGCCTAGGGATGTTTATAGTCGTCCCAGACAGACTTCTCCAAAGTAACAGGCAAAGCATGTAATGGCTCCAAAACAACAGGCAAAGCATATGATGGCTCCACAGCATATGTTGAATGGGATGTAGTGGGTTACTTTGTGGGTTACTTTGGTTTAAGTAATTGGTACTGGCAGCTTCTTTTGATGATTTAATCATTCATTTATTCATTTATATCACTTTAGCGCAGTGTTTTTCCCCCCTAGATTTTAGTTAGGGGTATCAGAGTAAAGGGCGATAAATACAAATGCACACCACACTTTTCAGATATTTGTAAAAAAAAATTGAAAACCATTTATTATTTTCCTTTCACTTTACAATTATGTGCCACTTTGTGTTGGTCTATCACATACAATTCCAATAAATTACATTTACGTTTTTGGTTATAACATGACAAAATGTGGAAAATGTCATGAATAATTTCTCAAGGCACTGTAATTTACATGCTTACATGCATAAATATGTATACATGCATTTGAGTGGCTAGAATAAATGAATATTCACGTACATCGGCGCATTATCGGTCCGGCGTAGCGCACCGCCATTACGTTAGACTTGCGCCATCTAGCCGCGTAATCCCCCGATTCACGTAGCTTTTGCGCAGGAAATTGCGCAAGCGTAAGGTTTTTTCCTGAGGCGTAAGGAGGAGTAATACAAATTGGGAGGGACATGGGCGTGTTACATTGAAATGAGCCGTGACCCCATGCAAATGAAGGGCCGGCCGGCTCGCGCATGCGCGCGTGAAGGAGACCATGTCAGCTCCGCTGTGCGCATGCTCACAACTCGGGAGCGGCGCAATCAGTGAAATTGGAAATGGACTAGGGCAACGTTGTGAACTACGCAGACAGCATAAATAGACACACACAAACGCACTTGCATTGCAAAAGTACATTCCTTTGTGTCCCTTCCCATTTAACCAAGTGCTTTTGTTCCTGTTGTTCGTTGCAGTGTGTCTTGTAGTTGTCAGATTAGTGTTCTGTGTGATCAAGTTCTTGTTGGTATATTTGTGAAAGTGTTTTTTGATAAGTGTTTGAGAGACTGTTTGTTTGATTGATATATTTCTGAGCGTTTGTTTTCTTGCTTTATTTTTTATTTTTTATTTTTTTGTGACTGTTTCTTGCTGAGTGCTAGTGTGATTTTTGAGTGTTCGTTTTCTCTTTGTGTGTGTTCTTGCCTGATTGGTTGTGCTTGTATTTGTGACTGATTTTTGGTGACTGGTATTGAGTTTGTTTGGAAGTATGACAGAGAGAAAAAGAAAGCTGAATTTTACTGTGGGGGAAAAAATAATTCTTGCCCGGGCCATTAGCGAGTATGGGCGTTTTCTCCACGGCCCGCAGAGTGCCACCACCACCCCGGCCAGGAGGAGGGAGATTTTGGATAGGATCACGGAGCAGGTGAATTCATCGGGGGAGGGGGAGACACGGACCCGGTCTGGGATTGACAAAAAAATAAATGATCTCCGGCGTCAGGTGAAAAAAAAACTGGCCGCAATGCATGCCCATGCCAGGGGCACAGGAGGGGGCCCACCATGCCGTATTAGGCTTACAGCATGTGGTGGCCCTGACCTTTCACCGGCATGAAGTGGAGGGCCTGCCAGGCTTTGACACAAGTCCGGTCCCCGTGGTGCCAGGTAAGGTTTTTTTTTCTATCAGGTGTGTAGCATGTGTGGGGGAGGGGGTGAAAGGGAATATGTGCCAAGTGTGTGGATCCTCCAACCTGTGAATGGTTTGTGTCATCCACAGATGTGCAGGAGGGTGCAGGGCCATCTGGCCTGACCGCTCCAACCCCAGGACAGCAGCCTAATGAGGCCCCCCCAACAAGGCCACAGTCCGCGGAGGAGGTTCAAGAGGAGGAGGACGATCATGAGGAGGAGGACGATCATGAGGAGGAGGATAATCATGAGGAGGACGATCATGAGGAGGAGGAGTCAGGCACTGGACGAGTGGTTTGTGCGGACTCTTCCCCTCTGGCTGGCAGAAGCCTGCCCTCCCTAAGGGGAAGCCCCCCCCCTCCTCCCCCAACATGGCTCCCCTCACAAGGGCCTCCCCTTCTCCCCGCCCACAACCATCAGCTGGAGGCAGGATGTCATCCCAGAGCACCAGGGGGGCGCCCAATCTCCTGCCCGCCAGTCTGCGAAGGGACCAGGCCCTCCAGACCCGCCATCTGGGACAGCTCTGCCAGACTTTTGGGCGGGTGGAGGAGAGCCTGTCCTCCATGAAGGATACGCTGGGTAACCTGGACTCCCACTCCCGGGCTTTCACAACCTGCCTAAATGAACTGCAGACTACAGCAGCAGGCGTTGGGCAGGATGTGAGGGCCCTTACCCAGGCTATCCAGGCCAACACGGCAACACTTGGTGCTTCCCTGGACAGAATTGCCGTGGCCTTGGAGGGCAGGCCGCCAGGTGGGCAGATATCAGGGGCTGCTCCTCCTTCCCCGGGTTTGCCCCTCCCCCATGAGTCTCCCCTGAGGGGCCGGGGCCGTGGCCGGGGGCGCCCCAGGCGTGGCTCACGCAGAGGGCAATAATTTTTTTTTCCCCCTTTTTTTTTTTTGGCTGACATTTTTGGCATTTTTTTTTTTGCTGACATTTTTTTTAAATTTTGGGTTGTGCATGCTGTTTGAATGTGGGGGTGACATTCCTGCTGGAAAAGGGGTGTCATCCTCAATTTTGGTGGAGAAGGGTTCCCCAGGACCAGGGAGAAGTGATTCCCAGGTCCGTGTGAATGGTCTATGAATGTACAGTGACATAATTGGAGCCTTGACGTGGCGTTACTGCTCACCAGTCGTGCATGGTGGACTGGTGCCAATCCAATTTGATGAAGATGTGGAGTGTGTGTGATAGGGACCACAGTGGTGTGCATGCATGCATGCATTCTCATTGTGCCATGATTAATGTGTGTGTTTAACGTGCAAAGATGCCCAATATGAGCTGTCTCCTGACTGCTCTTCCCTCAGAAGACGGGGTATCCTCGGTTAGGGGTTGATTGTCTGGTTGGGGGGTCAGGTCATCACGTAGCTCAACCTGCAGGCCCTTCCTCACTGCGAGATTGTGCAGCATGCAACATGCAACGATGATATGGCACACGAAGTTTGGGGAATACAACAGTGTACCCCCAGACTTATCCAGGCATCGGAAACGTGACTTCAGGAGGCCAAAGGTGCGCTCCACCACTGCTCGGGTTTTGATGTGTGCTTGATTGTATCTTTCCTCCCCTGGGGTTTGGGGGTTCCGGATAGGAGTCATGAGATGGGGTCCCAGTGCATATGCAGAGTCACCTGGAAGGGAAAAGACAGGAGAATGTTAGTCATGCATGTGCCACTTGTGAGGTGTGCATCACGGGAGGGGATAGTCATGCCTGACTCCCATGTCACTCACCAACCAGCCAGGTGTTCCCATACACGTTCTGATAGAATTCCATTCGGATGTGGCATTGATTGTAGATGTAGCTGTCATGGGTGGATCCGGGGTGTTTGGCACGGACGTGCCATATGAGTCCTTGGGCATCAACTATCACCTGTACGTTGATGGAGTGCCAATTCTTCCGATTGCGGTACATGTGCTCTGTCTCATGGGGGGGCTGGAGTGCCACATGTGTGCAATCAATGGCCCCGATGGTGCGTGGGAATCTGCCAATTCTGTAGAAATCTGTCATTGCCTTCAGCCGCAGGTCCTCAGTGGTGGGTTTGATGATTAGGTTGGCCAAGCGTGTGAGGATTGCTGGGACAACCTGGTGCACACATCTGCTCATGGAGGATTGTGACATCCCAGCCACCACTCCACTTGTACGCTGAAAAGAGCCACTGGCAAGGAAATGGAGTGTTGCCAGTACCTTGACCAGTGGCTGCACTGGATGTGAGCGTTGTGTTGGGCTGGTGATGTCCTCCTGCAGGGTTGTGGTTAATTCCAGGATGGCATGAGGGGGGAATCTGAAGATGCGATACACCTCAGAATCACTCATGCCAAACAGGTCTATGCGGGTGCGGTATACCCTCTCCCGTGCCATCCTCTGTGCCCTCCTCCTTCTTTGGTCATCTAAATTCACTAGTGCAGCTATGAGCGACGATGCCCCTGGCATGTTGGCAGTCAAATTGTAGTGCAACACGTGTGTGTGGTCTGCTCCTTAGTAACGGTGTTGCTTTCTGTGAGATGTAGACGTTTTTTCAAAATTTAGACCAGCTTTTAGGTGCTCTAACTTTAGACAGGACATTTTGCTGTTGCGCACATCGCGTAGCCTGCGCAGCAACTGCGTTTTTTTGTGGATCCCCGCAACTCCCTCATTAGCATATTTGACTAGCAAATCAATGGTGTGTCTAGCGCATTTTTGCGCGGACGGATGCGTCTGTCTAACGAAATTACGCCGGACAAAAAAAAGTAGATTTCTGGCGTAAATCGTTTTCTGAATCGCGCGCATCTAAACGCACGCGCACATTTAGACTTACGCACGCGCAACACCAGTTGCGCAGGCGTAATCGCTCTGTGAATCTGGGCCCATATTCCTATACACACGCATAATTACATGCCAAAACTAGCATTTTTCAGCTGGATTATTCTGCCAGTTCCTGACAGGCAGATCCACAGCGTACATACTGTAGGAGTGATGTGATACACCCATGAGCATGAGGCCTATGAAAGAGAAATTCAGCAAATTGGACCAAGCTTGATTAAATATATGTGTTGCACCTGTTTTAATCTATACTCATCATGGTAACTTATGAATTTCACTGAAGTCATGCAGTCTGTTTCCATCCAACCACCCCATAGAGAACAGCAGGCTTTTTGTATTTCCCCTCTGCATAGCGGAGCGAACACGGACCTGTCATCCGCCTGCTCAGCAGGGATCAGCGGAGAGATCCCCTGCTGAGCAGGCGGATCCGCTTGGATGGATTCCAGTGTTAAAGGGTCCTTAGCTATTGCCTCTTGCTTGTCCTATTTTTTTTTTACTTGACTCGTGAATGAAGGGCATAAAATGAACCTGCGGGAAGCTTTGAAAAATGTAAGTGACACAAGCTGTGAGCACTGCATATTGTTTTATGATCTGTCACTCACCTGCAGACTACTGAAATTCGACTGGTGGCTATGAGTGACATATACTGTATAGTTTAATGTAATGTTGTTTATGGCACAGTATTTGTTCAAATTCTTCTTTCAGTGATCTGTACCAGCTATTATGGGTTAACTACTATATTGCAATTTAACTCCTCATTTTTGCTTTTTGTGTATTTTACTGAGAATATGCCCATCTGATTATTCGCTAGGGCTTATTTGTATAATTGGAGCCAATTGAAATTACAGTCTAGCACAGAGAAACACTTACAGAAACAGATTTATCCCCAACCTCACTAGAATTACAACACATGGGTTTGTTACCGGAAACGCTTAGTGTTCATACAGCCATCAAATGCACATAAAAAAATCTCATCCCCTAAAAATACATGGAAATTGCTGGGTATCAGTTTGTAATTTTCATCTAAAAATTAGAGCTTACAGGCCATGCAGAGGATTCTCTTCTCAGGCATTTTCTAAAAGCACAGCCCAACTCCAGCCAAGACATATCAATAGGTTTGAACAGACTAAAGAAGAGTTAGAATCGGTGTCAGGTTTTTGTGGCCATCTACTGGGGAGAGTTACCCTAATTTCCAAACAGGATGTTTAGGAAAATCTCTTAAAAAAAAACAAACACTTTTTTGTGGGGTTTGAAAAATTAATGAAGTGGGGTTTGAGAAATGAAATCTCTCCAGAGACAGAATAGTTCCAAGAGGAGTTTCAATTTCTCTCTTAAATTAGGTGTAGCCAGGTGATGGGCTACAGCAATATGAATAAGACATTGAAATTGATTTACAAAACAGTACAAAATCCGATGCAGCTCTGCATAGAAACCAGATTCCCCTTTTTTTTTGTTAAGGTTTAATTAAACTGAAGTTAGAAGCTAAATGACTACCATGTCAAGCTGCACCAGATTTTGCACACTCCAGTTTTAGTAGATCAACTCAATTTCCTTTGATTCTTCTCTCCCTTCTACTGAGATATTGATGTTATGCTGCACCATTCTCCTCTGGCCAGCAGGGGAGTACTAAAGACAACTTTGAGTTGTAGTTTGAGATGGCAGCCATATTATGGGCACAATTTACACCTTACAATACAGATCCCACTAGTCACTGTGCAGTAGAAGGAGTGAAAGATGATTTAAATAAAACTGCCAGGGAAGGTTCTCCCTCTTGGAACTGAGTGAGTTAGAGAAAGAGAACCTTTGTCTGTCTGCCAGTGGGAGACTATATCAGCGAAGATCCAAGGATGAGACTGGTAATGAGGACACCTGGGGGCAGCACAGCACTGCCCACATCACAGCACCTGCACCGGTGCCACAGGGGAACAGAGATATTCACTAACCCTTTGCTTCCCACTGCTGATCACTGGAGGCCTTCAGGGAGAGAACAAATGGGGGCCCCCCTTCTACAGTGAGAGGTCACTCTAGCATCCCGGGGACTGCTGATAGGGCTATTTGCCCATTGCTGATACTGCTAGCAGGGACTAAGCAACTGAGAGTGACTATACTGTACCTATAACTCATACAGGTTAGCTGGAACTGTCGTTAAGTGCACCAACACTCTTAAAGGGCCCCAATAAAAGCTGTCAGGAGAACATCTCAAAGAACTGCCGTTCCCATAATAATTATTCTGCAAGTCCCTTTGTTCCTCTGCCTCGCCCAATCTTTTGTACAGTGCTTACCCAGTTGGTCTAGGACTAGTATCACCTCCATACATGCACTCTGGCAGTTTAGTTCTAGCACATGGTAGATTAAACTTTACAACTTCTTACTGCTGCACTTGAGATGGCCTTGCTACTGTTTATGCTGATCTGAAGGCCAAATGTCACCTTATGCCTAGTCCATACTGTAAATCATTTTGTTCGCAAAATTGTGTTATGATTCCTTTTTTTGCTTGCCTATTTATCAACCATATTGTGTGACAATATATTAAGTTTGCCTTTATTACCTGGATTGGTGCCTGTTTTCTTTGATATAGTGCAAATGAAATAACTATCCAGCTACTACTGGGTACTTATAAGGGTCATACCTACTGGGCTAACACCTAGCTGTGTGTGTAGCAGCCATCTTGTCATGTCTTGGCTCATCTTAGCCATGTTGTCATGTGAAGGGCATACCACAGTGACCTTGTCCTCCCCCCACCTTTTTTTCTTCAGTTATACAATACACAAACTGTTAACTGAGGCCAGGACCTCATCAATCTATTGATCAGACACACAGACCTTTCCATTACCCAAACCACAATTTAAGTCTGGAAACCCTAATAAAACAGTCACCCTCTTGCAAGCTGACCAATCCACAGAACGAACAGATACCGGTCATAAATAGCTCAATCCACATAAGTGCAGACAGTTTAGCAGTTATAAATCTGAAACTTCAGCAAGTTTTTATAACTCCTGAAATAATAATAGCACAGCCATAATATGGACATTTTTATCTTCCTCAGATAATTTGCAAAGTTACGAGTCCAGACACCCCTATATCAGACTATATAGGGAACCGCTGGCACGTCGTATTCCTCCTAGGTAAAGTAGACATCGGAAAACTGTCATATTTATATTTGTTTTAAACAAATTTAACACTGGATAATAATCTGCTGATTCGCAAGCTGAAAACTGGAGATATTCAGAGGTATGAATACTTATCGAAAATTGTATCTCAAACATGGTCATGAACGTAGAGACCTCCCAGCAATCACCCCTCAGACATTTAATTGGTCAGATCGCCTCTGTCAACACCCTTTCGATTCCAAATAAAAAAGGAAAGCCAGAACAGTTTGACAGTTCTCATGTACCATCAAATCAGGAACATCTGTCAAGTTTGAGAACTTATAACATCTGGCTCATCGACTGAACTCTGCTAAACCCAAGGACATTACAAGTATTGTCCTTCTCAACTCTGCTTATTCTAAAATCATACTTAAAATTACGGGTTTCCTCCTGTATGATCCAAAGGTGGTGGTAGCTTAAAGGGTTATTTTCTTGATTAATTTAAACCAGTGAAAATCACCCTCAGTGACCTAAAAAAAAGTGTGTGGGCCGCTCAGGTTCGATAGGGAGGGGGTATGTGGACAGTGCAGCCACAGCTGCTGCTAGAGTGCTGACAGGGGATGCATCTTGGCTCCTGCAAATTTTTGAGAAAGGAAGGGTAACCCCTGGGAGTCGCACATCTATGGTGTCCTACTGCACTGATTGGAGTGGCAACCTCAGCCTAAACTCCAACCAGGCCACACCTCCAGCCTGGTCGAAGTCCAGGCTGGGAGTCCAGACTGAAGTTGCCTCTACATTCATTGCAGTAGGACACCATAGATGTGCGACTTCCAGGGGTTACCCTTCCCTTCTTGACAATCACTCTCAGGCTTCTGGCACCTACTAACTTTGCTGCAGCAAATTGAATCATGCTTTGCTGGGTTTTTTGCCTTCCTCTGGATCAACTATGGTTGTAGGATTGTTTATATGGGATTGTATAATATTTTTTTTATTTTTCCCTTTTATAGGTTGAACTAGATGGACCTTTTTTTCAACCTGACTAACTAAGTGACCTAGATTGGGCCCCGCTGTCACTATCGGTGATTTCCTGTGATATTGTGTGTTTGTGCACTTAATCTGGCGTGTTAGAGGGGTTGAGGCTTTTGGAAAATGTTGAGGCAAAGAACAGAGGACCCATCCTAATCAGTGGCTCCTATGAGGGTAGCCCATGATAAGAAAAAAAAAATATTGTTTGCAGTTGGGCTTTATAATATTAGTTCTATGGGTTTCGTCCCAGACTCCAGGGACCCCTCTATATACTAAAGCTGACTGTAATTGCTGCAAGAAGATGGATATAAATATAGCTGCTGGTTGCTCCTACGGGACATTCTATATACAAACATTTGATTTTGAATGCAGCTAAGTGCTTAGTAGTCTTGTGTTGCTGCTCTAAAGTCCAGGGTTAAAATCCCACCAGAGACAACATCCACGTGCAGTTTTTATGCTCTCTTTGTGTTTGTTTCCTCCTGCTACTTTGGATTTTTTCCAGCAAGCTTAGGGGGTTGGTTATTTGGCATCCACTCAATTTGCTGAGAGCCTGGATATATGTCTGTATGACTGTAGTAAGAATGCTAGTACAATATAAACTAGTATAAATAGAAGAAAGAACTGATACAGTTGGACAGTTTGGCATTCTCAGTAAAGCCCTATAAATTATGTTGATGATATAGAAATTAACAAAAAAAAAAAAAAAAACAGTAAATTCAGTGATAAACCAAAACGTGCATTACATCAATAAAATCCAAAGTCAAGTAGAATGACTGTCCCTCACTGTTTTTCTACTAATCTCTTTTCTGACAACTTGTAATGGCAGGTGCTAAATTACCAATTACTGATCTCATAACCTCCTGCAACCAGGGCATTCCAGACATTTCCTTCATTTTTCTCAGAACATATTTTTGTCTAGGAGCAGCGACAGAAAGATACGACTTCCAGACTTATTTGTCAACTCTATTAGGCCGTCTACACACGATCGAACATGTCTGCTGAAACCGGTCCACAGACCGGTTTCATCGGACGTGTTCGATCGGGTGTACGACCTATGGGACTGTTTTCCATCGGACAAAAGTTTTCAATCATGCTTTGAAACCTGTCCGTCGGACAGGTTCGATGGTTAGTACACAAAAGCATCGGACCAAAAACCAGCGCATCCTCAGAATCAAGTCGACGCATGCTTGGAAGCATTGAACTTCGTTTTTTCATCACGTCGTTGTGTTCTACGTCACCGCGTTCTGGACCGATGGGATTTTGGTCCGATGGTAAGTACGCACATCAGACCAACAGACCACTTCAGCGTGGTCCGATGAAAACGGTCCGTCGGACAAGTTTCATCGGAGATGTCTGATCGTGTGTACAGGGCCTAAGAAGTCTAGAGATACTAGGCTGGTCACCAATCGGAGGGGAAGCACTACTGGTGCCAGCTTGTCGAAAGAGAAGGCAAAGTGACTGTCCAGGAAAATCAACTCCATGTGATTCCATATTTTCCCTTGAACAAGCTCAGCAATCAGTCAGCAGGGAAGGCCAAACCTACCTACACACCTTGATTCAACTGTAAATAGATTGGGTTATTTTTTTATTTTTTTATTGTCTGTATGTACCATTTGTGAAAAATATTTGATCTGTTGCAGGGAGAATGGGAATGATAAATAAAGTGTGCTTCAGAAGGTCTGGCCAACAGCTCAAGGTCCATAAAACTCAAAATGAACAAACAGACTTCAAACCAAGGAAAATGAATTGCAGTTCTAGATCTTATACTGTATACTTTCAGAGGTTTAGGTTAGAAGCAGAAAAAACAGCATCTGTGATGGCAAGTGCCTTGATCCCTATGGGTAACACTGATACCTATGTACTTGTTACTACTCCTTTGTATCTGTATATGTTATGTATCCATAACTGTAGAACATAAGAACATAGTGCAGCACACTACGGTTTGCAGAAAGTATGAAAGCACTGTTATTAAAAAAAACATGACATGTCCAGTTCATGATGCTAAAGTGTTGTCTGTAGTGTACCGTAAAATTAAAAGATTCTGCATGATGATATGTGGGACAAGTGTTTTACTATAGACCAACACTATGGCAGATCTACAAGTCCCAGGACGCTTCACCAGGCTGATAAATAGAAGCATGACTCTCAAAGGCAAAGATGTGATAGGACTTGTAGTTCTGCAACAGCTGGATGGTCACAGGTTGAGCATCCAAGCTGTAGAGGATATTATTATCCACTACACCTTCCTTCTTTATAGAACAACTCCCCATATTTCCTAATCCTGGCTACTCAGATATAATGTGCCTTTGAATAGTGAGGCCGCGTACACACGATCAGACATGTCTGATGAAACAGGTCCGACGGACCGTTTTCATCGGACATGTCTGAAGGGATCTTTTGGTCTGATGTGTGTACACACCATCGGACCAAAATCCCCTCGGACCAGAACGCGGTGACGTAGAACACACCGAAGTGCTGAAAAAAGGAAGTTCAATGCTTCCAGGCATGCGTCGAATCAATTTGACACATGCGCAGGATTTTGGTCCGATGGTTGGGCGTACTAACCATCGAACATGTCCGACGGACAGGTTTCCAGCGGACATGTTCCTAAGCATGTTTAGAAACTTTGTCCGCTGGAAAACTGTCCGATAGGCCGTACACACGATCGAACATGTCCGCTGAAACTGGTCTGCGGACCAGTTTCAGCGGACATGTTCGATCGTGTGTACGCGGCCTGAGAGGCATGTTTCTTACATAAGCATTGATTCCTCATTCATATACTGTAGCCTGGAAATACTTTTATACATTAAAACAAATATGACACTAAAAGTCAAGGTCCACATATTACATCAGGAAACCCCCTTGCTCAATCACCGCATGATACAAGTAAGAAAACACACCAGAGGAATAAAAGTTAGAAAATATACAGTACTTAGTTTATGTGCACCCACAGTGCACAGATGAAGGTGATATCATTCATATCACAATCCTTTCAGTGAACGCCTGGTAATGCTGAGAATCCCAAATCATGAGAAGATTCTTCTGCGTTGTGCTGGAGCATCTTCCTGCAAAAATCTGGGACACTTATGCCTCGTACACACGTACAGGATTTCTGATGGGAAAAGTTCCCGTCGGAAATCCAGAGGTGAAAACCAAGAACCTGCTCGGTCAGTCTTTCCCCCTGCACACGAGAAGCTTTCCTGACAGGAAAATCCCGGCTGTGTGTATGCTCCGTCGCAGTTTTTCCCATAGGAAAACTGGCAAAAACCGCTGGGCAAAAGTCTGCTGGTTTTCCTGGCGGGAAAAAAGAGAGCTGGTTCTCTTGTTTTGCCTGGAGGTTTTTGGACAGTTTTCCCGTTGCAGATTCCCAGGATCTCACCAGACGATAGAGTCAGCCTCTTCAGTGTGGTAGTAAGGCCAAGATAAGCATATCAGGTGCCATTTCTAAAGAGAATGGGAGACCTGATGAAATTAGTGGAACTTGATTTTATGGAAAGGTCTGCTTTAAAACCAATGTACCAAAGTTAAAACTAAGATACTTGCTTATCCTCCTTACATTATTATTTATTACACTTTCTATATGTTTAGCACATTGCAAGCAATATAGGATCATTTCCTTTTGTTCCAAAACCCGTGGGGATCACTATAAAATGTACATTCATAAATGACATAAAACAGTGTGATCTTGTTATGAACCTTACATTCTCAAAGCTATTTTATTTTTAATTGTGGGTAACCTGTGGGAAATGTGATGTTTACATAATGCATCTTACCCCCCTCATGATTTTCTCTCGCAGTTCTACCACCGTCAGAGGTCTCTCTTCTTCATCTGCGGTTGGGGACTCGCTGTCACTGTCATATTCATCTCTGGATAGACAAGGCAGAAAGGGACAAGCATCAGCTGCATCCATTGTAAACAGCAGTGCACAGAAAGTGCAGCTCAATTAACATCACTGACAATTAAATCATTTTTGCACCTTTCTCACCACCTGGTGCAAAAAGTCCACTTTCTAATAATTTAATAATATCTTGAGACCTATTAGCAAAATTCACACTTTATGTGAATCGGTAGGGGATATGTCAGCATAACCAAATCATATTATTCACTGAAAGAAAATGTACCTCTTTCTTCCCATTAATAATAACCACTGCTAGCAAGGAACTTCCAACCTGCCATGGTTTGTGGCTATCAAGAGCACTAGGGGTGTTAAATGTAATTAGAGACTGCAGAAAGCTTATGGTTTTGGATAAGAGGATCAGCAAGACACAACCATTACAGCTGCCCCATGCACACATATATAATTACAGACTATGCATACAAATAAATGTTTTAAGTTTTAACCCTAGGCAAAAAATATGTAGACAGCTGAAATGTTCCTCAGGGAGCATTGCTTCCACTTTTGAGCAGACTTGCTTAAAGAAGAAGTAAACTCTGATGGGTTTACTTCCTCTTTGTTTCCCTGCAAAGGTAAAGCATAATGGGCTACTATGCATCGCATAGTAGCCCATTATGTGTCCCTTACCTGTAGGAAAAGCCAGCGATGTCTCGGTCTTCCTTGTTAGTAGCGATCGGCCATTCTTCACCCCTCTTCTTCCGGGGTCCGCAAACTCCGGCTCTGTGACTGGTTGGAGTCGTGTGACGGCACGTGACATCACTCCCGCGCATGTTCAGGGAGCCATCACTTACGGCATGACCCCATTCATATAACGGCACGCTCAGTGTGCCTGCGCCGTTGTTTACGCGCGCATACGCCGTAGACAAATCGGTGCAGTCTTTTTTACAAATATCTCCTAAACCGTGTAGGTTAAGGAGATATTGCAAGCACCTACAGGTAAGCCTTAATCTAGGCTTACCTGTATGTGAAAGTTCTACCTGAGGGTTTACAACCACTTTAAAGTATAACTGCAGATAAAACCTTTATTTTAGTTACGGATAGCATGCAGAGTGATTAGAACCTATGTCAGTTTTTATTGCTGTCTGTGTCCCCGTTAAGGAGATTCATCCTCTCTATTTGCCCTGTTTACCATTATCATTGAAAGTTAAAGTAAAACAAAATCCTAAATTTTGAGTTGTCCCCAGAAAACAAATAGAGAGGAAATCTTCCAATGGGGGCACTAGTTCTGTTGACCTGGGGGCCCTCAAAAGATTTCCTCTCACTTGCTGTTTAGATATGGGACAGGAAGTAAAGTGAAATCTCAGCAATGATACAGTTTTGCCTATAGTTCTACTTTAAAGCAGAACTTCACCCAAAAGGGGAAGTTTTGCTTTTCTGGTGGTGGTGGTCAACTTATGATATAGGGGACCTCAAATGAGTCCCTGGCATCAAAGCGCTATACATAATATTTATAGATATTAATGCTACAGAAAGCTGTCAGAAACCGAGGAAATGCAACAGGAGCTGCTCAGAGACTATGGGTATGCTACAAAATATAGTTAGAGACCACAAAACATGATACAGGAATTTCTGAAGATAGGGGATACATTTCACAAGACACTCGAACTGGAGAAAAAAGTTCTGGACTACCCTCCTTAAAGCATTTTGACCGATTTAGCTAAATGGTGCTTATAGTAACTGCAGTAACCAGCAATCTTTATAGCTTCAGATGTATGTATTTGTGCAACATCACATAGGTCAAATACAGTCAATGTTTCAGGGCTGCGCAGGATCAAAGCCAGTCATTGTGAGGAAGAGACCCTGTACAGCCCCAAAATGTTGGCTGTTTTTAACAAATACGTATGAATCTGTAATCTACAATGAGTGCTGGTGACTCATTTCTTTTACTAAAACTGGAGAAAGTTACATTAGACTACTGAAGATCACTGGTTTTACCAGCCTATTACAAACGAATGCTTCCACATGTATGCTGCCTACACCCCCCTAGAAATTAGTTGTACTACATTTGATATTTCTCTCGAATGGTTCCATTATAAAAGATCAGAGATATAAAAGAAAACATAAAAATAGAAAGAAATAGACAACAGAAGTAGAGTGAAAGAAATAAACCAAACCAGCCAGTGTAAAGAATATTTTCTTTAACTACTTGATGCCAAATCACGTACATATACATGATTGGCTTCAAGTGGTTATCACAGTGTTATGGCTGCAGCTGGTTATCTGCTGGATTGCTTTTACAAATGGCAGAAGGGGATGCCCACCCCCTTCTGTTGCCCACTGCCAGTTTTCCAAGCTCTCCAGTGCAATCAAAGAGCCTGGTATCTGATCCGGTGTGCCACAAGCTTATCATCGAGCTGGCCAAGGACTAAAAGGTCCCCAGCCATCAAAAGCGACGTCATGACGAGTGTCGTGAGATGCAGCTGTCCAACACTGGCTCTAAGACTGTGAACAGAGGGATCACATGACCCCTGATCACTCAGTTCTCTGTCTACTGTCAGTCACTGCTCTCTGCTCTGCCCCTCCAGATCTTACTGGAATGTCAGAAAGCCCCTTCACCTGATAATGGCAACAACCCACAGGAGAATGAAAGTAAATGTACTCCTGTGACCCACAAGAGACGTTTGCCCATACTTTTCTTTTAACTGGCTTAAAGAAACACAAAACACAGAGTTTACTGTCAGCACAATTCCTGCCA
Organism: Rana kukunoris; assembly: GCA_029574335.1. Taxonomy (NCBI): domain Eukaryota; kingdom Metazoa; phylum Chordata; class Amphibia; order Anura; family Ranidae; genus Rana; species Rana kukunoris. The sequence goes on along the minus strand of CM056058.1, from coordinate 79,310,592 downwards.
AAGGGCCACATGTTGGAAGTAAACATTTTTTTTTGGGGGGGGGGGGGGGTGTAGCAGCGATTAGAGTGGACAGAGCACAGGCAAGATAAAACTGGTATTTTAAAGTGATTGTAAAGTCTAATTTTTTCCTATACAAATAACAAACAAGTACAGTGGATTTGCACAGAGAAGCCGGATCCTCCTCTTCTGTGGTCCCTCTTCTGTGCCCCTGGCCCCCCCCCTCCTGTTCAGTGCCCCCACAGAAAGCAGCTTGCTATGGAGGCGTCCGAGCCGGGTCACATTCAGACACAGAGCCCCGCACCACCACAGCCCTGCCCCTCTTCCCCCTAATTGGCTAGCTGACTTTGACTGACAGCAGTGGCAGCCAATTGCGCCACTGCTGTGTCTCAGCCAATCAGGATGGAGAATCTCGGATGGCTGAGACATTCACAGACATCACTGGACAGAGAGGGACCTCAGGTGTTAGGGGGGCTGAGGGGGGACTGCTGCACACAGAAGGCTTGTTATCTTAATGCATAAAATGCATTAAGATAAAAAAAATTCTGCCTTTACAACTCCTTTAAGCTCTATGCTATAAAGTTTCTGCATAACTTTCATTACCTTTTTTTTCATATAGTGGAGTCTCTTTAATTAACCCTAAAAGATCCTAATGTAAAAAATTTAAGAGAAGTGTGCATAGCAACCAGTAAGCATTCCCCATAACATTTCATCTCTCAGCAGCAATAATTGAATAACATTGCTAATTGCAACAACATTTTTGAAAGAAGTTGGCCAGTCTTTAGCTGCACCAGTGAGCAAGTGTAAAATACCATAAAAAATGGTGAATACTTACTTTGTGATAACCATGTGCAAATTACTCTCAATATATTTTTACTTACATTATAAAGAGGCAGCGATGTACAAAATTAATGTAATTAATTTCATAGACAGCTACGATCCACAAATGTGCAAGACCTGAACATAAACTATAATTATGTTGTGTCTACACAGCAATAACTTCTAAGCTTCATAAATCATTACTGCCGGCCCATCAAACACTGCAGGATAATGAACTCTTTCAAAGGCTAGCACAATATTTTATCGTTGCTCATGGCAAAGTATCATTTACATAACATATACATGGTATGTGATAAGAAAGAAATAAAACTGCTGTGTCAAGATTAGTTTTATACAGTCCAAATGTAATAATGATCTGGCATTGCTTGCATTGCGATAATTCATCCCTGGACTCTAAATGGGTATTTTTTTTTAGTTTACATTACTTTGTGAATGTGTAATGTATGAGTAGGGTGCGGAGTAAGAGGTAACTGGTAGCCAGAGGTTTTTTGTCTTGCAAGCCTTTATTAAATTGACCCTTGCTATTTCTTTTGCTATCTCACTTAGTATCTGTGCATAGAGGCTGTTCTAAGATCTTTATTGCATCATCTCCCATGTCACAGCTTTCTAGCTATCCCTAGATAGCATGATAAGAAACTGTAAGGCCCCGTACACACGAGCAAATGAATCTGCTCAAATCGGTCGGACAGACTGATTTGATCAGATTTGTCTGCTGGCTGTTTTGGTTTGATCGCTGTACACACGATCAAACCAAAATCCCCGCCGGCAGACAGCGCGGTGACGTGGCGGTGACGTTGACGCCGCCACGTCACCGCACCAGGAAGTAAAACAATTCCGCGCATGCGTCGAATCCATTAGATGCATGTGCGGGCAGATATGTCTGCTGGTTAGCGTACTAACCAGCAAACATATCGGTCCGACGGGTTCCCAGCAGACAGATTTTAAAGCAGGCTTTAAAATCTGTCTGCTGGCCAAATCCGTCGGCTCACCCGTACACACGTTCGAATCTGTCTGCTGAGATGGTCTGTCAGACCGTTTTCAGCAGATAGATTTGATCGTGTGTACGCGGCCTAAGAATTTACTTCAGAAACTGCAGATCAAAAATTCCAATTTTCTTTTCTATTTGCACTCTTTCCCAGAACTGAGACAACCCTTATGCCCCATACACACGAATCGAAAATCGGACGACAGATCTTCCAACTTTTTTGTTTACTAGTCACAAGTAGAAAATTGAATAGGTTACTAAAGTCACGAAAATTCTCGTACGACATGTGTGTGGAATAAAACTACAAGGTGAAATCTAAATAGTCAATGAATAGCGTCAATATGGTAAATTACCAAGATATGATATGATCGAAGAGCTAAAAAAGATATGAATAAACTTTAGTGTGAAAAATATATGTATTTTATACTATTGGGTCAGAAGAAAAAGATAAATCGTTCTCTACAAGAGAATATAATGTAAACAAAGCCTAATGTGGACCCAGTAGAATAATGTATTTTAATTTTGTATATAGAGTAATGTTAACCTTCTGAGGATTAAAACATTGGCTGGCAGCCAAAGATAGATAAAAATATGTGATATACATAATACATCTGTATAAAAAATGATAATAGTTTATTATGATGCTATCTTCTATGGAAAGGATGAAGATAAGAAAGTAAGAAACAAAAATATAAGGATCTACATTAAGCATCTAGAGGAACTCAATTATGCCTTGATAAAAATGGCTAATGAAAGCCAATGTAATATGTCCCATTCAGAGAAGGAGATGCACTTAAAATATATATATATATATATATATATATATATATATATATATATATATATGTTGATAATTAAGCTTCACGTGGAAGGATGCTGGATAAATATTGTTGTACCGCAGTCTCTGATTGGAACCCGGTGTATGTTGACGTATTTATATGTCAAAGGATGTGCATGAATGTGCATCCTTGGCAAGGTTAAATATACAATAATGGGTTTAATTGAGACATGGGTACAAACAGATGGAGGCCTATGGTGTATACCCTTCAACAAGATTGAATGGGAATAATTTTCTACTGAAGGTAACCCAGATCCTCTAATGAACATGCATCCGGGTCCAGGTGTATCTTTGTGAATACACTGAGAATAGCTAATGTGACTCACAGATCTGTTGACCTCGTGAAGAAAAATTAATGTGAAGGCATTCTAAAGGACTTACATATATATATATATATATATATATATATATATATATATATATATATATTTAGTATGAAATATAGCAATGCACCTCGCTTAATGTGATCCGTAACATTATTTCGAACTAAGTGTGTGATACACAGAAAATCGTTGTAAACCAATGCGCATAAAACTATGCATTAGTAAAAATAGTGCATATGTAGAAATTGGTATACACGCATATGGATACAACAAATCTAGATAAAAACAGAAAAAATGCAAGATAAGGTCCAAGGTGTCCGTGTAGTCAAGTTGTATTGTGTACATAATTGTGAATGTATCACATTAGAAGACATGAGTAATTCTAAGGTATATATAGCTTATTAACCCATTAGGTTGCCCCAAGTCCTCAATGTGTGGAAGGTATACCCCGTATATAAACACATAGGGATTGAAAAAAAAGTTAGACAAAGAACTGTTTGTAAACAGGAAAGACAGAGGACTGATGGCATGAGAATGGGTAACAAAGAGCAAATAATGAAAAAGTAGATATAAACATGAATACACAAGTGTATAACCTTAGGACCAAATGGAGCAGGTCCTCCCATAAAGTAAAATGTGTGCACAGCCAAATGTAGAACAACATAAGGCCGACACAATACGTATAAGAAAAGGGAAGAAATGCCAAAGCCACTAGCTATTAAAAAGAGAACAAGAGAAAGGGAACCAAGAGGTCAAGGCTATAGTAGGTGAATCTGTAGATAACACCAGGGAAAAAAGTATCGTTTTCAATTATGTCAATTTTATGCGTCAAGATAGTAGGTATAAGCACTAGAACGAAAAAGAAAGAACATGGACCTATAAGATTGGAGCTGGAGGGGAGATTGACTGGTGGGTAAAATAGCCATGAACACGGGAGAAGATGGTATGTAAAGATGTATCGCGCTGGAAACCAATGTCACAAGTAGTAGAATTACAAATGTCTTCTACTGAAATTGCACAAACAAGACTGACTTGCAACTTTTCTTGAATTCCATTACGTTAGTAGAGCTATCAGAGAGGGAGATGCTGGACCAACCTCTGTCACTAGAGGAACTTCAAATGTCCTCTGCTAATTTCCCTAATAATAAAGCCCCAGGTGCAGATGGGTTACCAGGGGAGGTTTATATGATTGTTACCTGAATTTTTGGAGGTCTTCAATATAGCATTTGAAAGTAGTTATCTCCCATCTTCCATGAATGAGGCAATTATTATAGTGTTGTTAAAACCTGATAAAATACCTAATTATTGTCAAAAGTGTTAGCCACTAGATTGATAAAAGTAATATCTAAGATAGGCATAAGGATCAATTAGGTTTCATCCCAAATAGATCTACGGCAGTGAATATAAGGCCTTTATTTCTTAATTCACAGGTTCCGTCTAAAAACTTGGGCAACAGAGCTATATTGTCGCCTGATGCGGCTAAAGCTTTTGATAGTTAAAATCAAAAACATGTAGCGCTGTTAAACCATGACCTTAATGATCAAAGTACAAAAAAAATCTAATGTAATGCAATAAAGATGAAAACATAAAAAAAATGAAAAAAAGGGAAAAATAAAAATTATTATTAATAGGCCAAATGTCCCAACTCCACATCCATAAAGTGAACTCAAAACGTGTGCTGATCCAATGCTCAATTAGTGAAGACACCCAATGCTCCCCATAGGATAGACAGGGTAAGTATTTCTGCTTACCAGATTTTAAGACCCTCCAAGCTCAATCCGCGCATTAACCACTTAAGCCCCGGACCATATTGCTGGTCAAATACCAGAGCACTTTTTGCGATTCGGCACTGCGTCGCTTTAACTGACAATTGCGCGGTCGTGCGACGTGACTCCCAAATACAATTGGTGTCCTTTTTTTCCCACAAATAGAGCTTTCTTTTGGTGGTATTTGATCACCTCTATGGTTTTTAGTTTTTGCACTATAAACAAAAATAGAGCGACAATTGTGAAAAAAATTCTATATTTTTTACTTTTTCCTGTAATAAATATCCCCCAAAAATATATAAAAAAAAATGTTTTCCTCAGTTTAGGCCGATACGCATTCTTCTACATATTTTTCGTAAAAAAAAACAAAAAAAACGCAATAAGCGTTTATTGATTGGTTTGCGCAAAAGTTATAGCGTTTACAAAATAGGGGGTACTGCGACATTATGGCGGACACTTCGGAACTTTTGACACATTTTTGGGACCATTGCCATTTTTATAGCGATCAGTGCTATAAAAATGCATTGATTACTATAAAAATTCAACTGGCAGTGAAGGGGTTAACACTAGGGGGCGGGGAAGGGGTTAAATGTGTAACCTGGGTGTGTTCTAACTGTATCGGGGGGTGGACTGACTGAGGGAAATGACTGATCAGCATTTCTCTCCCTGACAGGACCGGGAGCTGTGTGTTTACACACACAGCTCCTGTTCCTCGCTCTGTAACGTGCGATCGCGTGTGCCCGGCGGCCATCGCGCCCACCGGGCACGCACACGGGAGTCAGGGGTGAGCAGGGGGCGCACGCGCTGGGCGAGGCGACGTAGAGCTACGGGCTCTACGGGCTGGTCGGCAAGCAGTTAATGGGCTCAACTGCATCCACTACCCAGCCTGCTTAATTGGATTCTGCAGGTGTATATTTCACAGTTATCATCAGTTAAAGCGGAGCTCCACCCGCATTTTTTTTTTTTTTCAAAGTCGGCAGCTACTAACAGTGTAGCTGCTGACTTTGAATAAGGACACTTACCTGTCCTAGGCGCCCGCGCTGACGGCCCCCGCCGATGCCGATCCTCGATCCCGGCACCGCCATCCACAGTCAGGGAAACAGGCAGTGAAGCCGTGCGGCTTCACTGCCCGTTTCCTACTGCGCATGTGCGAGCGACGCGGCGCTTTGTGAATGGTCCGGCTGCTTTCTGGGATACACACAGTTCCCAGAATGCAGCGCGGCCCATTCACAAGAAGACACTGAGAAGAGGAGGAGGAAGAAAACCGCACCGCGGATCATGAGGGCAGATTCGGGACTTCCGCATAGCAACAGCCTATTTAGGGTGAGTATTTTTTTTTTCATTTTTTTTTTTTACTCATTGCGCAACATTCTTTTAAAAGCACACAGGAGTTTATTAAAAGTTGTACTTCCAACAAAAACTAAAAAATTAGGATCAACATGGAAATAATGGTTTGTCCAGCACCCTTAACGAGTGTTTGGACATCACTGCTGCTACGTGCCTAGCCTGGCATACGTTTCGTCCAATGGGACTTCTTCTTACTGCCTCACAGAAGAAGTCCTATTAGACAAAACGTACGGATGTGGAATTGGGACATTTGGACTATTAATAATAATTAGTATTTTTCCCTTTTGATCCAAAAATAGCATTGCTAAGGGTTATACCGGAAGATAATCTCCCAGTTGAAGTGCATGTAATGTGGCTGAGAACTATGTATATGGCACATAAACGTATTCTGCAAAAATGGATATCAAACTGTCCACCAATGATAGATCAAAGGATTAAAGCAATTAATCTTAATTTAAGATGAGAGGAACTGACTTATAAACATAAGAGATGTCCTAAGAAATTTGACAAGATCTGACATCGGTGGTTAGTGTCTAATCTGGTTGAGCAATCAGATGAATATATTAATGATATGAAAAATTAATTAGGAAATATAATACTGGAGCGTAATGAATATATGATAAAATATGTACCATCTTGGAAAAATGTAACAAAGGGAATTGAAACAGGGTGTGATGAACGCAGATAGGCAAGGAAGGTTTTTTTTTTTGCTATTTTTATTGCACTGGTGTTGGGTGGGGTAATGTGATGTAAATGCTATACAGTGCCTTGCAAAAGTATCACCCCCTTGGCATTTTTCGTGAATTGTTGCCTCACAACCTGGAATTAACATGGATTGTTTGAGGATTTGCATCAGTTAATTTACAGAACATGCCCACAACTTTGAAGATTTTTTTTATTGTGAAGCAAACAACAAATAGGACAAAACAGAAAAATTCAATGTGCATTACTATTCACCCCCCTAAAGTCAATACTTTGTATAATCACCTTTCCGGCTATCACATCTCCAAGTCACTATGGATAAGCCTTTATGAGATTGCCACATCTTACCACTGGGATTTTTGCCCATTCCTCCTTGCAAAACTGCTCCAGCTCCTTCAAGTTGGATGATTTGCACTTGTGAACAGCAATCTTTAAGTCTGACCACAGATTTTCTATTGGATTGAGGTCTGAGCTTTGACTAGGCCATTCCAACACATTTACATGTTTCCCCTTAAACCACTCAAGTGTTGCTTTAGCAGTGTGTTTGGGGTAATTGCCTGCTGGAAGGTGAACCTCTGTCCTAGCCTCATATCATACACAGAGTGGTACAGGTTTTGCTTAAGAATATCCCTGTATTTAGCACCATCCATCTTTCCCTCAACTCTGACCAGTTCCCAGCCCCAACTGCTGAAAAACATCCCCACAGCATGATGCTGCCACCACCATGTTTCCCTGTGGGATGATTTGATGTGTAGGGTTTGCACCAGACATAGCGTTTTCTTTGATTGCCAAAAGGTTGAATTCTAGTCTCATCAGACCAGAGCACCTTTCTCCATACATTTTGGAAGCCTCCCATATGCCTTTTTCGCAAATGTGCCATTTTGTTTTTGCTGAAAGTAATGGCATTCTTCTGGCCACTCTGCCATAAAGCCCAACTCTAGGCTTATTGTTGTCCTATGTACAGATACTTCAGTCTTTGCTGTGGAACTCTGCAGCTCCTTCAGGGTTAATTTAGGTCTCTGTGCTGCCTCTCTGATTAATGCCTTCCTTGCCCGGACCCATGAGTTTTGGTGTGCCGCCGTCTCTTGGCAGGTTTGCTGTTGTGCCATGTTCTTTCCATTTGGTTATGATATATTTGATGGTGCTCCTAGGGATCATCAAAGATTTGGATATTTTTTTATAACCTAAACCTTCTAAACAACATTGTCCCTTACTTGTTTGAAGAGTTCCTTGGTCTTCATGGCAGTGTTTGGTTAGTGGTGCCTCTTAGATGTTGCAGCCTCTGGGGCCTTTCAGAAATGTGTGTATGTGTAATGACAGATCATGTGACACTTAGATTGCACACAGATGGACATCATTTTACTAATTATGTGACTTCTGAATGTAATTGGTTACACCAGAGCTTTTTATGGGCTCCATAACAAAGGGGGTAAATACATATGCATATGCCAATTATTATTGTTTTATTTCTGAAAAATTGTTTTCTGTATATATTTTTATAATTTTACTTCACCAACTTAGACTATTGTGTTCTGATTCATCACATATAATTCAGATAAAAACAAAACAAAAAAACATTGAACTAATGGCTGTAATGTAACAAAAAATTGTAAAAAGCCAAGGTGGTGAATACTTTTGCAAGGTACTGTATATTATTTTCCTTTGATTTGTTTGTATAGTGTAAAAAAAAAAAAACAATAAAAACTATTTGGTTAAAAAAAAAATGTTGCATATCATTTCACTTATTTTTGCAATCATACAGGAGCTAGCTTTTTGTCTTTTTGTTAGGGACAATATAAATCTACTTATTAATAACCACTTACTGTTATTATTGATCTAATAACCCCAATAGAGACACACATCACATGTGCTGACAATCAGGTAAATGTTTAGGGTAAAGTCCAGAGATAATGGAGTGTTTAACAATCTCCTCTTTGGTTTTAAGTGAATCATCCTGGAAAACTATTATGTTATATTTGACAGACTTAGGGGGTTATTTACGGAAGGCAAATCCACTTTGCACTACACATGCAAACTACAAGTGCAAAGTGCACTTGAAATTGCACTGAACGTGCACTTGGAAGTGCAGTCGCTGTAAATCTGAGTAGATCTGAAATTAGGGGAAGCTCTGCTGATTTTATTATCCAATCATGTGCAAGTTAAAATGCTGTTTTTTTATTTTCATTGCATGTCCCCCTCGGATCTACAGTGACTGCACTTTCAATTGCACTTTCAGTGCAATTTCAAGTGCACTGTGCACTTGTAGTTTGCATGTGTAGTGCAAAGTGGATTTGCCTTTAGTAAATAACCCCCCTGAGTGAAACCATACAGGGCCTCCAGACAGTCACGACAGCCTTCAGCACCAAGAGGAAGGCCGCAAAACCAAGCTCAGGGCCAGAAAAAATCCTGGGGGCAGAAATCTGCAAAGCAGAGACCCAAGCCCTCCTTTTGAAGGGGTGCTCCCACTCGATCAGGTGAGGGGAAGACTTCGGCAGGTTTGCATAAGTCTGGTGGGAGGAAATCTAGGACAGAGGGGTCATCTCTACGGTATCTCTAGGATACAAGCTGGAAATTTGGAAAATTTCTCTTTTTCTAAGGTCAAGCATGCCCAAGGACCCAATAAAGAAGGGGTTTTTGTTTCAGACACTAGACAGTTTACTATCCCAAGGGGTGAACATAGAAACACCCTTGGAAGAGCAGGGAATTGGGTTTTATTCAAACCTCTTCACAGTACCAAAACCAATTGGAGATGTCAGACCCATTCTAGATCTCAAGGGTCTAAATCGATTTCTAAACATCCGCTCGTTCCAAATAGAATCAATTCGGTCAGTGTAATATTTGGCTTCCATAGACATCAAGGATGCATACCTCCATGTGCCAATTTTTCCTGCTCATCAGCAGTTCCTTCGATTTGCAGTGGAACAGTGGCATTTTCAGTTTGTGGCCCTACCCTTTGGGTTGGTCACCGCACCATGGTTGGTAACAAAGGTTCTGGCATCACTTTTGGCTCGGGGGCCAGGGTATAGCAGTAGCAGTATACCTAGACGACCTGTTACTGATAGATCAGTCCATAGCAGCACTAGACCAGAGTGTCATCAGCACGGTCAGGTATCTAGAACATATAGGGTGGATCCTTAACCTAGAAAAGTCATCCTTAAGACCAGTAAGAGGGCTGGAGTATTGGGTCTGATTACAGACACAACCCACAAAAGGGTGTTCTTACACCAGGCAAAGATCGGTGTGATAACTTTACATTTATCAACATTAAACCTCATTTGCCACTAATCGCCTAATGAAACAGTGCACTGAGGTCAGCTTGTAAGTTGGAGACATCCTGTAAGGACATTATTCCACTGCATAGCTTAGTGTCATCTGCAAAGACTGAAATTGTATTTTTAATCCCAGACCATATATCATTTATAAAGATATTAAAAAGTAAGGGTCCCAACACTGAACCTCAGGGTACACCACTGCTAACCTTAGACCATTCAGAGTAAGAATCATTAACCACTACTCTCTGAATTCTGTCTTTTAGCCAGTTGTCTATCCATTTACAAATTGATCTTTCCAGGCCTGTAGACTTTACCTTATACATTAGTTGTGTGTGGGGAACTGTGTCAAACACTATTGCAAAATCCACAGCCACAATTATTATTATGGCTATTAAAAAGCTATTGCACAAAGTTTCACACTGAATTAGTGCATTGATCTGTAGGAAATACAAAGCACACCAGGGGTACACATGGCTCTTTTATTTAGACTATATTTACTTATCCAGGAATCCAGCTTTAATTGTATTTTTGCTGTATCGTGTCCCTGTAGTAAGCAGGGTCCTGCTCTGTTTAATTATAAAACTATTTTGGCTTACATTTTTGGATGTCTTCCTAAGCCTTATTTTGGCCGGTGAATTATAGACTCTCTTTGTGAAATGTGCGTTGGTTTTAATTTTGATTCCATACTTACTTGACTGCATTGGCCTTCATTTAGAAGTTTAATAGTATATGAGTCTACACATCTGTATTGATGGTTTGGGTCACTGTCTTAGTGGTAGACACATGCTATTCGTTTCGTTACGAATCAAATTTGGACAAAATTTACGTTATTCGGAAATTCATATGTATCCAAATCTCCAAATCACAATAACAATGAATTTAAATGAATCCTAAATAAATTATGAAGAAGCAACAAAATGTATTCATATTCCTTCTTTTTATGCAAACTTTTTGTTAACTACTTCAGCGCCAGAGAGTTTTACCCCCTTCCTGACCAGGCAATTTTTTGTGATAGGGCACTGCCTTGCTTTAACTGACAATTTTGCGGTTGTGCAATTCTGTACCCAAATAAAATTGATGTCCTTTTTTTCCCCACAAATAGAGCTTTCTTTTGTTGGTATTTAATCACCTCTGCGGTTTTTATTTTTTGTAGCTATAAACAAACAAAAAAGGCAGACTTTTTAACTTTTTGCTATAAAACACATCCAATAATTTTTTTAAAAAAAATCGAATTTCTCCAACAATTTAGGTCAATATGCATTATGCTAAATATTTTTGGTAAAAAAAATCCCAATAAGCGTATATTTATTGGTTTGCGCAAAAGTTATAGTGTCTACAAAATAGGGGATAGATCTATGGCATTTTTATTATTATTATTTTTTTACTAGTAATGTCGGTGATCTGCGATTTTTATTGGGACTGCGACATTATGGCGGACACATCGGACACTTTTGGGACCATTGTCATTTATACATTGATCAGTGCTAAAATGAATGGGTTAGGTGTGCTCCTAGGAAGTGCTTTATAACTGTGGAGGGAATGATGTGACTTAAGGAAAACAGAGATCCACAAGGAGGAAAACAGCAGAAACACAAGATCTCCATTTTCCTCCCTCACAGAATGGTGGTCTGTCTTGTTTACATAGGCAGACCGTCATTCTGTCTCTCCTCTAAATGATCAGCTGGTCCTGGCGGCCATTGCGGTGATCTGGACCCGCTGATTGGCTCCCGCTGTGTCCACTCACAGCAGGAGCACGGCTCCAGCGTGGTGAGCATGCGCACCCCAAAGCCGAAAACACCCATAACATACAGCTACACGATTTTGTGCTTAAGGGACGTCCTGCCCTAGTAAATGCTGTGACTTAAAGAAAACAGAGATCCACTAGGAGGAAAACAGCAGAAACACAAGATCTCCATTTTTTCTCCCTCAAAGAATGGCGATCTGTCTTGTTTACATAGGCAGACTGTCGTTCTGTCTCTCCTCTAAACGATCAGCTGGTCCTGGCAGCCATCGCGGTCGCCAGACCCGCTGATTGGCTCTCGCTGTGTCCACTCACAGTGGGAGCACGGCTCCGGCGTCATGCGTGCGCACCCCAAACCTAACAACGGCGATCACATACAGGTGATTTAGTGCTTAACCACTTCCATAGCAGGCACTTATGCACCTTTCTGCCCAAGCCAATTTTCCGCTTTTAGCGCTGTCACAATTTGAATGACATTTGCGTGGTCATGCTACACTGTACCCAAACAATTTTTTTATCATTTTGTTCCCACAAATAGAGCTTTCTTTTTGTGGCATTTGATCACCTCTGCGATTTTTATTTTGTGCGTAAAAAAAATAATTAAGTTTTTATTTTTTTCTGTTCATTTTTTTGTAAATATGTACATTTTAGTCTTCAGTTACAGGAACTGATATGGCTGCACTGATGGGCACTGATAAGGTGGCACTGATGGGCACCAATAAGGTGGCACCAATGAGGTGGCACTGATAAAGGTGGCACTGATGGGCACTGAATGAATGAATGAAAAACTTGTATAGCGCGGCACATGCGAACTGAATCGCCTCTGGGCGCTTGTTGTTCCTGTCTCCTTTGATATCAAAAGAAAAAAGTCTTGACCTTTTTCCTAAATGCTAGGTGGTTCTCCTCCAATCGGATGTTGGTTGGTAAAGCGTTCCATAGTCTGGGACCCTGGATCGCGAATCTTCTTTCTCCTTTGGACTTGAAGTTGGCTTTCGGAACCTGGAGCAGGTTCTGATTCGTGGATCGCAAAACGCGATTGGGATTATGCGCTTTTATTATTTCGCATAAATAAAGGGGGGCATTCCCATAGACACATCTATGCGTAAGACAGAGAGCTTTAAAAGCAATTCTGTCTTTAACTGGCAGCCAATGAAGGGCTCCCAGTGAAGGTGAGATGGATTCCCAGGGTTTTTTCCCAGTCACAAGTCTGGCGGCCGTATTCTGAACGACTTGCAGACGAGCGATTTGGTACTTGGGGAGGCCGAGGTAAAGGGCGTTTGCATAATCCAGCCTGGAGTTTACAATAGCTCCCACCACGACCGCTAAATCTTCTTTGGGGATGAACGGAGTGAGTCTGCGTAGTAGGCGCAGTAGATGGTGAGATCCGCTGACTACTGACCCTATTTGAGCGTCCATTGTCATAAAGGAGTCAAAAATGACCCCTAGGCTTTTGACTTTGGCGCTAGGGGTGATGATTCTGCCCAAAATAGGCGGGGGGGGTCCACGCTGTTGAAAGTTGATTCCTGCGCTTGGCGTGAAACAGAAGAAGTTCTGTTTTTGCTCCATTGAGTTTAAGGTAACTCTTTGTCATCCAGTCCTCTATCAAAGAGAGACATGTCTCTAGATTGAGGTGGTGATCCTGTCTGTTGCAGATACGGAAATACAGTTGCGTATCATCTGCATATGAGTGGTAGAGCAGTTTTTGGCTGCTGATGATCTCAAAAAGAGGACGAAGATAAATGTTAAACAGCACTGGTGACAGAGGCGATCCTTGAGGGACTCCGCATGTTACTGTGCGTTTTTCAGACGTAAAAGGTCCTAACTTCACTGTTTGCGATCGGTTTTCCAAAAAAGAGGAGAACCAAGATAAATCGCTTTCTGCGACTCTGGCTACTTCAGCAAGCCGAGTCAGTAACAGATTGCACTGATGATGGACACTGATAGGCGGCACTGATGGGCACTCACTGATGGGCACTCATAGGCGGCACTGATGGGCACTCATAGGCGGCACTAATGGGTACTTATGGGTGGCACTGATGGGTACTTATGGGTGGCACTGATGGGTGGCACATATGGGCACTGATAGGTGGGCACTGATGGGCATGGATGGTCACTGAGAGGTGGCACTGATGGACACTGAGGGGTGGCACTGATGGTGGCATTGCTAGGCACTTTTTCAAATGTTCCCTATCTTGTGCCCATGTTGCCAGTCAGCAACCATTTGTGGGCACTGATTGGCATCTATTGCAAAAAAAATCAACATGTGGATGGCCATGTGATACATACCTGGCCATCCACGTGGCCCCCTTCCCTGGTGGTCCAGTGTGGGCATCAGCGGGGGGGGGGGGGGCTACGCTGATAATTGATAAACAATCAGCATTATCCTGCTGGACATCAGTAGACGTCCAGTCAGGATTTAAGAACCACTTCCCGGACGTCAATTTTCTATTGACCGGGCGGGAAGTGGTTAAGGGCTACCCTGCCCTACTAAATGTATGTGGGGCTGTCCTTAAGTGGTTAATGTTTGAAGTATCCCAAAAAATGTACTGACATAACGAATAATCCGAATTGATTTGGATCCATTTCATTTTTATGTTGCATTAACACTTTTCATTAATATAAAAAATGCACTACATATGAAATGGAAACATACTGCAATAAATACAGTTATTGTGTTTGGGTTGGATGGAGTCATAACATAATTATGAATCCTAAATTAATTTCATTCCATTTATTATGTTAACAGAAACAGAGTGCATAAATAATCTCCAAAAATATTGAATTAACACATTAAAACAAATATAGGCAATCTTCCAAAATAACTCCCGAAATATGAATTAATTCGGAACAACAAATATATGAAACAAATTCCAAAAACGAATCATTCCAACATAACGTATAATCAGAAAGGAAACAATGTTTTTCCCGTCATGCACATCTCTTAGTGGAGATAGAATAGAATTCTTAATAATATGGAACTCGCTCTACTGATGGCTTTTGACTGTATAGAAGAAAACAACTTCACTTATCTTTACCGCTTTTTATTTGTCATACTAATTATTATTTTGTAACACGAGGAACATACTATAAATATATTTTCCCCTTTTTTTCTTCTTCCCGGTGAATCACATAAATTGTTTTTTATTTGGAGAGTACCGCTCATTTCATGTGTGATGCTTCCAACACACAGTGATAAAATTGTATAAATGGAGCATTCATTAATCTTTTTGATACCAACACTGCCAGCTCATGTGTTTATTAATGCATGTCTGGAGGAGCTTGTAGTCATCTGTCCCACAATGCAGCCAATGCACATAGAAGGAACCTGACATTTCATGTGTGATGCTCCTAATGCACAATGATAAAAATGTAGAACTGGAATATTCATTAATCTTCTTGATGTCAAAAACTTCCAGGCTCATTGTGTATGAATGTATATCTGGAAGAGCTTGAAGCCCCCTTATGTGAAAAGTCCCATAATTCAGCAAATGCACATGCGTGTGTGAGCTCGACATCTTTAATTACTTCTTTAACTGGCAGTCAGTGGTTTGATGACTGTATAAAGGGCCACTGTTGTGCAAAAAAGGGTGCTGGTAAATAGCATTTCTCCACTAAAATAAATGTTGCAGATTGTAGACCAGGGGTGGCCAACCAGTGGCCCGGGGGCCATATGTGGCCCGCAGAGCCCTCTGTTGTGGCCCACGACCTCCTGCTCTGGAATGGTGTGTTGGCAAGCCCAGATCGCAGGTTGCCGACCCGCCATACCACAGAATCAGTGTTGTGAATGAAGCTGGTGGTAGAGCAAGTAAGCGGCTGCGGAGAAGACCCTTATAAGCTGATGCTTCCACTACAGCGCAGTTTTTTGCCACAGGTGGAGTCTATAGCAAAGTTCAGCTAACCCGCAGGATAGACACAGGTGCACTACGCTGCACCCGCGGTATGGGTAAACCGCAGCACATCAGTGTGAAAGGAGTCTTGGACCCTTTTAACATGATCAGCCCAACCAAATGGGACCCTCAATTCGCCTCTATAGAGCGACAGAAGTCTGTTTACACTCACCTACCTCCAATCCGAAAAACAGAAAGGAGTTTGTACCCTTTCATTTAGGTGGTTTAGAGGGCCTATAGAGTAGCCGTGACCTGTCATTCGCCCCCTCCGCTTATTGTGGCCCTCGACTGGTTACCAAGTTGCTTAAGTGGCCCTTGTTCTTCAAAAGTTTGGGCACCCCTGTTGTAGACATTTAAATCCATATAAAAAAATAAAGACCTTAAATGACTATTGTTTGTGAAGGTACTAGTAGTTTATAGTAGAATTTATTCAGTATAGCTACATTCAAGACTAGTTCATTAGAGGTTTCATTTGATTTATACAAATTTTAAGCATGATTATTACTTGATACTCTATACATTCTTTCAAAATACTCCTACGTTATTAATTTTTTTAGAAAAAGCCTTGGCAGAAAATTAATTTAAAGCAGAACTTTTGTTAAAAATAAGGCAATGTCAGTAGCCTAATAAAAGATATAATAACACTGATAATGTTATTTCCTCAATTGTCCTCATCCTATACTTCGATTTTGCTTTAAATATCCTTATTTCTTCTGAAAAATGCTCTCTTCCTGTTCTTCTGTCTGTAACTCAACACCATAATGCAAGGCTTTCTTCCTGGTGTGGAGAAAGCCTCTTGAGGGGGGAGGGGGCGAGAAGGAGTGTCAGGATGCCCACTAACACACAGCTCCTTTCTCTATCTGCAAAGTAGAGAGTGGCCTCGTACACACGACCGAGGAACTCGTCAGACGAAACACATCGTTTTCCTCGTCGAGATCCTTGTTAGGCTTGTCGAGGAACGCGACAAGCTTGCTTTGTGTACACACGTTAAAGACCAAATCTCCTCGTTCTCAAACGCGGTGACTTCAACACATACAACGGCAGGGGCTGCTTTTGCTAATCTCATGTTACTGCGTGTTAGAAAAAAGTTTGGTAAGAGACATTTGCACTTTTCAGTCTGTTACAGCGTGAAAAATGTGCTATTTCCATTACAAATACTACTTTTACCGAAGTTGCACGGGTTTCTTAGCATACACACGCTCGAGTTTCTTGTCGAAAAGCAGCTCGACGTGGAACACGACGAGCCAATTTAGACTCCCGTCGAGGAAAAAGAGAATTTGCTCTCTTTTTTGCTTGTCGAGTTCCTCGACAGTTTCCTCGATGAAAAACGTACACACAACCGGTTTCCTCTGCAAAAAAGCTCTCCCACCGAGTTTCTTGATGGATTCTGCCGAGGAAACCGGTCGTGTGTACGAGGCCTGTCCTGACTTGCCTGCTCCCCCTCCCCCTCAAGAGGCTTTCTCCACACAAGTGAGGATTTCTCAGAAAAAATAAGGACATTTAAAAGCAAAATAGAAGGAGGAGGTAAGTGAAGAAGGACTGCACTAAGGTAAAGGAAGCTATGTGTGGAAAAAAAAATCCTTTACAACCCCATTAATAGTCGAATAATATCAATTTATATATTACTTTACTTATAATTTTGTTTCTTTTTTACTTTATAATTATTTCCCTATTACTTTTCATTATTACTACCCCTAGTCTAATCATGACTCCTTTTCATCATTACTATATCAACCTTGCTTGCTTCTTGAACCCTTGATATAGAAAATCCTGCCATCATATATCATATGCTCTGGACATCTAATCTTTGTCTGTACTTTTTGTACCGTTTTGTATTATGATTTTTTATTTATTTTTCCGGAATAAATAAATAAATTAAGCTTTTGCTGCAATTATTTTATCTTTAATCCAGAGATTTTCCCTATTGTATTTTTTTTAGGCACGTAACTAAATGCAATTGCTCCAGAGTTTAGTAATTGAGGTAAAGTTTCACTTTGCAAAGAATACCCAATCTTATGCAAGGAAAATATAAAAAACAGCATTTTTGCTTGCACATGATTGGATGATGGAACTAGGCAGAGTTTCTGCTCATTTACTAAGCGGTGCTGGAGCAGCTGCACTTGCAGAGAGCAACTGCACTTTACAAAGTGCATAGTCTATTTGTGTTTAGAAAATCAACCCCATAGACTCTTCATTGTGCTTAGCTGTGTTTGCCACAGACTACCTCGGGGTGTGGGGGGGCCACCTACTATGGCTCCCCTTCCCCTGCTTTCTCCCCCCTGCCTCTATCCTGTCTTTCCTCTATCTTTTTCTTAGAAATAGTTTTGACTTTTACAGTGGAACCTTGGATTACGAGCATAATCCGTTCCAGGAGAATGCTCATAATCCAAAGTACTCACATATCAAAGCGAGTTTCCCCATTGAAGTCAATGGAAATGAAAATAATTTGTTCCACATTGACTTTATTGGGATGCAGTACCGCATGCGGCCAGAGGCGAGGGGCGCGGGAGAGCCTCGGAAACTACCGAAAAGGCCCGAGGACACTTTGGCTGACCTCAGCAAGCCTCAGAAAGTCTTCCTACCCGAGATTTGCCAAGGTCAGCCGTGCTGTCCTCTGGCCTTTTCTGTGCATTTCCGAACGGTGCAGATCGGCTGCAATTGGCAAAGTTCGGCTCTGCTTGGCTCCGGCACCCCCCACCTCAGGCCAAAAGAGGTACTTCACAGCGCTTTGGCCTGAAATGTGCTAGTTTTGGGAGACAACACTCGCAAACCGAGTCACGATTTTTTAAAATACAGTCTTAGCCGTGTTACTCGCAATCCGAGGTTCCACTGTTTCCCGCCCACATGTTGGGCTAATTTCTTTTGCCTCTTTCATTATCCCTGATCAGGTTTTGCTGTTGAATATAGTTTTTTTGGCCAGTCCTACTGGCCCACATCATATGTACACTGGTCGACCTCAGGCGTTTGGTATGAATCATGAGGGGGAACTCCACGCCAAAATTTTAAATAAAAATCTGGCATGGGTTTTCCCGCCCGGCCGGTCAGGAAAGGAGTGGGGACGAGCGAGAGCCCCCCACTCCTGAGCCGTACCAGGCCACATGCCCTCAACATGGGGGGGTCAGGTGCTCTGGGGCAGGGGGGCGCACTGTGGCCCCCCCCACCCAGAGCACCCTGTCCCCATGTTGATAAGGACAGGGCCTCTTTCCGGCGGGGGGCTTATCGGAATCTGGGAGCCCCCTTTAATAAGGGGGCCCCCAGATACCGGCCCCCCCACCCCACACAACGCAGGTTTTTTTTAAAGTAATTTATTAGTCAGCTCCGGGGCCCCCCCCTCTTCTTTAGCTTTTTTACCAGGGGGGGGGGCCTTCTTCTTTCGCTCTCCGGGGGTCTTTTTCCGCTCTCCGGTGGTCTTCTCCACGCTGCGGGGGTCTCTTCTTCCGCTCTCCGGGGGTCTTCTTCCGCTCTCCGGGGGTCTTCTTCTGCTCTCCGGGGGTGTTCTCCACTCTGCGGGGGTCTTTTTCCATCTTCTCAGCTCTCCGCTGTTGTCTCGGCGCTCTCCGGTGCCTTCTCCTTCAGGACTGGCCGCCGCTATCTTCGTGTTAGCTCAATTACTAGCGGCGGCCAGTCCGCTCTTCTGTCTTCTTCTCTTCTCCAGATGTTGACACAACGCTTCTTCCCACTGTTATGCCGGGTGCACAGCTCCAAACGATTTATATAGGCCTCTCTTATGATGTCACAGTCCCATCATACTCCGGTACCTACCCACGTGGTACCTACCCATATATAAATCACTGGGAGCCGCGCACCCGGCATAACAGCAGGAAGAAGTGTCGTTTTAACATCTGGATGTACCCCATATTCATTCACCTAGGGTGGGGGGCCGGTATCTGGGGGCCCCCTTATTAAAGGGGGCTCCCAGATTCCGATAAGCCCCCCGCCCGCAGACCCCGACAACCAACGGCCAGGGTTGTCGGGAAGAGGCCCTGTCCTTATCAACATGGGGACAGGGTGCTCTGGGGTGGGGGGGCCACAGTGCACCCCCCTGCCCCAGAGCACCTAACCCCTCCATGTTGAGGGCATGCGGCCTGGTACGGCTCAGGAGGGGGGCTTTGTATTTAACATTTTGGCGTGGAGTTCCCCCTCATGATTCATATCAAACGCAGCGTGTAAATTTGGCGGGAATCCAAGTCGGATCCCCGTCGCTTCTATGACGGCTTTGTCTTCATCGCGGCAAGCCAGCTCGGCGCCGGGTCCCGCGATGGGGCTCGTAGCTGGTCAATCTCGCAGAGAAAGGGAGAGAGATTGACACAATATCGCGGTCACCTACTGTAACTTTGTTACTATTTGCTGGTTTATTGTATATACTGGGCCTACTAGATTGTGGCGCAGACAACCTGTCTTTATGATATTCATCACTACTGAATCTGATGTTAGTCTATTGTGTGTTTTTGTTTATGCTAATCTTTTTCTCAATAAAATTATTGTGAAAGAAAGGAGCAGCACAATGATGAGCTCATCTCTCTGTACATTTGCAAATATGGTTTCAAATACCTCCAGCCTGAAATGCCATATTTCATCAGAAAAAAAGGTTTTGCTGTACTGTTGTTATGGTATTTTAGAGTTCCTTTGTAATAAAAAAAATATCAGTCTAAAAATAAAATGGAACTTTGTGCTTGGATAACGTCCATTACACGCGATAAAGTACATTTTTGAAGTTGATTTTTAAATTGACCAACAAATGGCTCTTTAGAGATATATAACCTTGTCTAGAGCTGAAGTGTAAACACGTTGGAATCACACAGACAATCAATGCTTTCTCTGTTTCTCTGAGAACATTGAAATCCCAATAAAGATGTACCAGGAGAATGTCGTCTTCTGGGAATGCTGTAATCTGAGCAGTTTAGAGGTCACTAACAACCTTTTAGAACAATTTTTTTTCTGTAGTTTAGAGAACATATGGGACTTTTCCAAGAGCTCCGAAAACTGCTTTCCAGCTCTTATAACGATCAGAGAGTAGCTGTAAAATTGTCCGTTTCCTATGCAGCCTGTACTTGGCTCCAGCCATCTCCCCTGCAGTATGACCATTTTTTCCTAAAGTCTCAGCCAGACATCTCACATATGTTTAAACACTCCGACCTCTTCTATGCAGTATAAACACATGCCCCCCATTAGCATCAAGCATGTAACATATTTAGCTAAAGGAGGCTGCATATATGCGTTGTCTCATTCCTGATTCACCAGCTTTCAGTGGTGGCCCGTAATGCAGGGCGCAGGGGCACCACCCCCTATCCATGCGTCCAGCTCCCTAATCTACATGCGGGGTGCCAGACACATAGATTTGATTGCAATGTTTATTTGTTTTTTTAAGCCCATGATTAGAGCCTGATGCTCTAATAGGCTTCAAAAAAGGGTGGGCACGGGGCATATAAATTACAGCAGCAGGTGTGTTTTTCGAAGTGCCTAATTAGAGCCATAGACTCTAATTGGCTTCCTGATTAGAGACTGTGGGCTCTAATAGGCTTCCAAAAGGGTAAACAGCGGGTGCACTGCTGTGCATTCATTGATTACTCAGTGGTGTGTTAGGAAACTGAATACATCACTTCCTTAACACTGACCCAGCAGCCAATTAGGTTGCTCAGGTCTGGTTACCCGTAACCTGATTGGCTAAATCAACAGGCGCCGCTATTGGACGCCTGACGGGAGGAGAGGACGGGAGAAGTGCAGGAGACCCTGTTCATCGCCGTCACCCACTGCCCCACAAAACAGGGTACGTGCCGGGCAGACGGCGAGCGGGGGCACACTCACACTAGCACACTGGCAGCATTTGGCACAGTGGCAGCCTTTGATGGGCACAGATGCAGCATTTGATGGCACAGTGGCTGAAATTGATGGCACAGTGGCAGCATTTGATGGCACAGTGGCAGCGTTTGATGGTAAAGTGGCTGCGTTTCATGTCACAGTGGCTGCGTTTGATGGCACAGTGGCTGCGTTTGATGGGCACAGTCGCAGCGTTTGATGGGCACAGTTGCAGCATTTGATGTTTTTGTTTGTTTGCGTGCCCCTCCAAACTTTTTTAACACCAGCCGCTGGTGGTGTATATGTTTTAAACCCTAAAATTGTTTTCCATTCCAGCTTTAAAAAAGACTCCCCCTCAGTTCCTGCTTTAGTCCCCATTTGGTGTGACTTGTCATGCTATTTAACAGTTT
Organism: Rana kukunoris; assembly: GCA_029574335.1. Classification (NCBI taxonomy): domain Eukaryota; kingdom Metazoa; phylum Chordata; class Amphibia; order Anura; family Ranidae; genus Rana; species Rana kukunoris. The sequence continues at coordinate 79,288,688 of CM056058.1, read as the reverse complement.
CAAATCTCATGACAATTCATACCCCATTGTCGGCAATGAAACCATTCATATCGCCACGACTCATGTTGCAGTGATTATGAAAAAGGTTTCGGCACTGCTTTTACAGATTTCATTGGGACTTACATAGAATTCTGTTAAATGAAGTCACAAGCCACAATTAAATCGGCAGTGCAAATCGCACACATGCCTGTGAAGCAGCCAGCATGGCAGGCGAAAGAAGTCGGGCTTCCAGCTTGGTCCCATGCAGTCAGCCTTTGGGATACCTTCTCCCCTAGCCCCTCCATTCTATTAAGCATCTTTTATCTGGGTATGGACTTATATATATTGCTACAAACACAGCTTGGACTCTTTAAGATCTACATGGATGGCTAAGTACAATTCCTTTACTTGAGTGCTAAATGGCTTTTTGCTTCTCTTCAAATTATACTGATGACTCCCACACTTGGCATTGATATACCCACATGCGCATTTGCGCATGAGCCCTGGGGGGGGTAGGTTGGGTGAAGCTTCTTATTTATTTTTTAACACTGTACCCTTTTTTTTTTCTTATCAATTTTATTTCTATCACAAAGGATAGAAATTAGGGTAGTAGGATAGAAAAGTGATAACATGGCAGGAGATCTCTCCTCTGGCCTCCAAAGCATCAGATCAAACTGAGATTGGTTTGATCTGATGCATACACAAGCTGGTAATGGTTTGAGACCCAAACCGGAAGTGACTAAGGCCCCTTTCATACTGGGACGGGAGGTGCGGTGGTGGTATAGCGCCGTTATTTTTAGCGGCGCTATACCGTCAGAATTGTTATAAAATTGTGGCGGTATTCGGCAGCTATCGGTGTGGTTTTAACTCATGCTAGTGCCCGAAAAAGGGTTAATACCGCCCGCAATGAGCCTCTGCAGAGGCTCATTGTGGGCGGTATAGCCGCGGTGTCCCATTGTTTTCATTGGCAAGGAGTGGTCGAGTAGCGGTAAACACACCGCTCCAAAGATCCCGCCAGCGCATTGCCTCAGTGTGAAAGCACTCGGGTTTTAACTCTGAGACTGCAGGATAAGATTTTTTCAAGCGGTATTTAGGCTCTAGTTTTAGCGCTAAACCGCCTGAAAAACTCCTTAATGTGAAAGGGGTCTAAATCCTACATCAGTTCTTCTCATTGTATGCCTGGAACCAGATGTCACCTGTCATATTCTTACTGGGCTCTCTGATTGGATGAGAGAGCCCAGGAAAGGTGGAGGGGGGTTAGGGGTTAGGGTTCGGGTTAGGGGTTAGGGTTTCCCATTGAAGAATATGGCTAGGACTAGTAATTAGAACAGGGACCTCCCCCAAAGGTCAAAGGTCAGGAGGCGGGTTCCCAGAGGTTAAGGTCACAAAGCGTGGCTGACCCAACCCCACCAAAGTGTACCGCCTACCCCAACTAAGTCAGGGAATGAACAAGTCGGGGAAAGCGTATGGTGTAGAAACGCTAAATTTATCCAAGATCATAGTCAATAATGTAGAGTACTTAGGGATTCCCCCTAACTACAGGGGAACCCAAAGGACGCCTAAAGAAGATTACTATAGAGTAAGAGAAATGAGAGTGCCATACCAATATCAACAGTCCATCATAAAATTCCTTCACATCAATGGTCCGTTTACCGCCCAGTTAAGGATTAAGGATTATATTTTAATAAACATTCAATGTACATTCACCATTTGTCCTACCTAAAAAGCAGCTGGATTTGTCTGCAAAAAAGAGACAAGCTGTAAAATTCACCTGTAAAATCTTTCCATCCGCATTCACCAGCTGTATTTATTATGCATATACAGGTAAGAGTTGTGCATTGTTGCATTTTATAATGGAAATGCAATGATTCACCATGGAGACCTGAACTGGCAGATGTGAGGGGGAGCCCTGAATGGGGGAACTTTGAAATCTTTGCCAACTTTAACCTCTTGCCACCCGCTTAACACTTAAGCTTACAGGGGCTGAATGTTGGGCAGAATGTCAGGCAGCTGACATTCAGCCCATGTGTACTGCAGGGGGCATGACCAAAAAGAGTCTGCTGATTGGCTCCCGATGAGCACTGAGCCATTTAGCACCTCCTGTTAGAACACAATTGCACATCATGGGAGATCGCTGTACCAACATTGCTTAGTTTAGTACTGCGGCTCCTCCTGAGCTGTCAGTTTTATTCGTTCAACTCTGCTGGGTTGAACAAAGAAAAAAAAAAAACTAATGTGTGCCAGGTTTAAGGCCCCTTTCACATGTCCGCCTTCGTTCGTCCGTTTTTACAAGTCCGTTTACGGACTTGTAATGGACGCCTATGGGGTCGCGTCCGTTAGCGGATGATGCATCCGCTAACGTCCGTCTAGATCCGGTTTTTCGGACGGAAGAAAACCCTATTTTTCTTCCGTCCGGCGGAACGGATCGGATGAATACAGACAAACGGTCCGTTTTCATCCGATTCCCCATAGGGGAGAGCGGAGGAGAGACAGGGCGGTCCCTGCACAGCCCTGTTCGCGGACAGCTGAGCGGGGATCCCCGCTGAGGCGATGGACACACACGGAGCGGACCGAAAAACGGACCGCTCCGTGTGAAAGGACCCTAAGAGTATGTGTAGCTTTATCGACCACACACTGCACATATGCATCAATGGGCAGCCAAGGTTTCTTTTTGCTGAGAGCAAGCTCACTGCACGCTCTCAACACAGGGACCAAGCCGCCAAAGACAGCTCTTAATCTGCATTAACTAACGGGAGGCGGTGGAACCAGTTTGCGATCATGTGTTCACTGTGACAGCCAATCACAGTGGTCACATGATCGCCAATCCTTCCCATCGATCAAGGTGTACAGACCCTATTAAAGGGGGAAGAGTTACATATGCTCCTAAAGTTTTGACAGCCTATAGAAAGTTACATTCTCTTACCCAGTGGCAGGTGGCTGTATCTCAAAGACTGGGCGTTGCATGTCTACCGACTGTCCCAGAAGGAGTCTGGCTGTTTCTTGTGGGTCATACGGCTTGTCATAATTCTGGAGAAAGAAAATATATTTAAAAATAGTAACAACATGTAGAAGTGTTATGTTAAAAAATAATTATGATTTGCTGATATTTGGAAACTATGGGCTAGATTCAGAAAGGTTTACGTCGGCGTATCTCGAGGTACGCCGACGTAAGTACAAATGTGCACCGTCGCATCTTTACGCCGATTCAGAAAGCAAGATACTCCGAAAAATGGCTTCAGCCGTCCGACGTAACTTGCCTACGCCGGCGTATCATGGGCGCATTGTTACGCTGGATGCATTCGGCGTTCCCATGTTAAATATGCAAATGAGCAAGATACGCCGATTCACAAACGTATGTACGCCGGTCGCAGTTAGCTACGCCGTTTACGTAAGGCGTTTTTCAGGCGAAAAGATAAACCACCAAAAAGATGGCGCAGCCAATGGTAAGTATGGACGTCGGAACAGCCGTCAAATTTCATGTCATTTACGTTGTTTGCGTAAGCCGATTCAGAATGGGGCTGGGCGTAGGTTACGTTCACGTCGAAAGCATTGACTATTTGCGACGTGATTTTGGAGCATGCGCACTGGGATACGTCCACGGCCGGCGCATGCGCCGTTCGTTCGGCGCGTCATTTACGTGGCGTCACGGTTCATTAACATACAACACGCCCACTACCAGCCTACCAGCCTACTTTGAATTACGCGCGGTTACGCCGGGACATTTACACTACGCCGCCATAACTTAGGGCGCAAGTTCTTTCTGAATACCGTACCTGCCGCTCTAAGTTACGGCGGCGTAGTGTAAATGAGATACGCTAAGCTGCCGTAAGGATACGAAAATGTATCTGAATCTGGCCCTATGTTTCATAATTCTTAAAACTTGGGAGGTCTGTGGCTGATTAACCCCGTATCCAGTAGAAATGGATGTGGCTAACTCATTTCAATGAATCCATTAGACCACTGAAACTATCATTTTTATTGGATTGGGGAACTGGTGATTGATGCATGACAGAGTACATAAAATATGGATATTAAACTATTCCGGTACTTTGTCACTTGTGACATTTCTGTATTCTATAAAACATAGGATGCGGTTTTATGAGTTTTCAGGATGGAAATGCATATATAATGCTGTGTAAATACACATAGAATACAGGAAGTCCTGCAGTAGGTTTTCTATATATCTTTGCCATCCAGCTTTGCTTTAAACACATTTTATTGTTCATTAATGTCAACCTCTTGTATCATGGACGGCTCTAATCAGCGGAATCATTGTGCCCAGATTATTCCTAGAACAAAGCACCGATCCATAATCTGCCAAATCTCCCTCCTGAATGAAAAGGCTCTCAGCCTGCAGAAGTGATCAGGTGTTTAATTCACTCACATCCTCGTTTTGGCAATAATAAGAGAAGCTGGAGGCTTTGGGGAGGATGTGTTTATACACTCTATACTGTTTAAAGTGAACCGGTACTATGACCATGGAGGGCAAAGGAACTGGTTCATTTTATTTCCAGCTCAACCAGCTGCAAATAGCGCCTAAATACTGCCAGAAAAACTCCTGCATGGCTTTCTCAATGTGGGCGGTATTAACCCTTTTTTGGACGTTAGCGGGGGTTAATACCACACAGCTAGTGCCCGAATACCACGGCAATTCCACGGCAATTCAGATGGTATAGTGCCGCTGTTTTTAGCGGCGCTATACCTCCACCGCACGTCATGCCCCAGTGTGAAAGTGGCCTTAAAGTAAACATTTAAATGAGTGCAACCGGTAAAACACTTGGGCCCAGATTCACAGAGAGTTGGGTGCACATTACGCCGCCGTAGGGCAAACGCCGTACGCCACGCTGGCGCAGCGTGGAGAGGCATGCACTGTATTCAGCAAGCTATTGCTCCCAACGCTGCGTCGGCGTGACATATTTTTCGAAGGCGCAGGCTGGCGTAGGTGGAAGTGGGCTTCACCCCATGCAAATCCGAGCATGGTGCAGTGTTTTACGCCCGGCGTATCACGAACTGCGAATGCGCCGTGACGTGGACGCATGAAACTGCACCCTTATGCGCATGATCACAACCACGCCGGCACAACTGTCTAAGCTACTCCGGATCACCACGTACGCCGTGAACGTAACGTACGCCCAATATCCGGCCTGTGTTATCTGGTGCAGACCTTTGCATGTCTGTTGCCGGGTTGCAGCTCATCTATGGGGAATAACTTTACACCGGACGTACAATTTACACGCACCTCGCGCAGCATGCGTCAGGCGCACGTACGTTCGTGAATCGTAAGCTACGTCGGCGTAGGGTGGCCAATTTTTAGGCGTATGTTGGTTTGTGGGTCCGGCGCACTTACGGGCGCACATTTGCACTTAAGTCGGCGTAAGTGCTTTGTGAATCTGGGCCTTGGAGCTTATACAGGGCTATAGACTCTTCCTCATCCTCATGTGACAGCACTGGGTGACTAAGTGAGAAATCTCCAATCACCAGCACTTTTAGACGGGAGGTAAAGGAACCAGTCACATTCTTCCCCATACAAGGTCTTTTTCTTTACTTCAGTATTTGCTGGAAGGCCCATCATCAAATTGAACCTGATGTTTGGCCCCACGCAGGCAATGTGTATGTTCACTTTAAAGCGGTTGTATACCCTCTTGTCATACTTGCACCTACAGGTAAGCCTACATTAAGTCTTACCTGTAGGTGCTTGCAATATCTCTTTAATCGACATGGTTAAGGAGATATTTGCAGAAAAGCGGGCACCGATGTTGACAGCGCATGCACACGGTAGATAACGGCGCAGGCGCATTGAGCGCGGCGGCCCTTGATTGGGAGCCTGCCAGAAATGTGCGAATGTGCAGGGATCATGCTGTTCCATGTGCGTGCACGGGAGTGACGTCATTTCCACTCTGGCCATTCACAGCGCCGGAGCGGCAATACCCGGAAGTCACTCCGGGTATCATGGCGGCGACAGAAGACGTGTCCGAGGACTGCTGCAGGGGCTTCGATCTAAGGCAGTGATGGCCCCCCAGATGTTTTGGAACTACATTTCCCATGGTGCACTCTGCAGTGTAGTTGAGCATTGTGGGAAATGTAGTTCCAAAACATCTGGGGTGCCAAGGTTCGCCATCACTGATCTAAGGTAAGTAATTGATAATGAGCTAGTATGCTAGTCATACTATCACATTATGCCATTGCCTTGCAGGTTTAAAAAAACTAAAAAAACTTGGGGGTATACAACCGCTTTAAGTCTGGTCTACCACTCTGTGTGTTCATATTGTGCTAAGATTGTTTTATGCATATGAATGAACTGAAACTAATCAGCATGAAGGCAATGAAAATAAAGGCATTTTCTTAACCTAGGCAAGGTACAGAAGAGAGGTTTTTTTTTTTAAATATTACTCCTGAAACTGAAGAGGGCTTTCATTCTTACTCACTCTCATCCCGACACCATCTTACATGGGGATATATAAATCCGAGCTCAGGCTGTAGAATACAGTTTGCCCTTGATGCAGGATTATCCATTCTAACCATGCCTTGCAGTTAGTTATGCTCCTACGTGTAGTGATGAAGTTATTCCACCTACCTTGGAGTCGAGGAAGGATTGGACAGCCAGCAGCTCATTCGTTTTCTGCTCGATGAGGCCAAGGTACTGCATTATGTTTGATTCACGAATGCTGGATGAAGAACCCAACATTTCATCCAGGACAGAGCGGTCACAATTTATCTTCTTGAACAAGGAATCAATTCCTAAGGAATGAGAACCATTATTTTATAGAATATGGAAGGAGAAGCACCTAGTTATTTATACATTAGAGCATGTGAATATCATACTGCTGTAAATAGGAACACAACTTTCTGAAAATAACAGAAACCCAACTAACTTTTTTATGGAATAAATATCATGTACACAACACAGATTGTGGTTAATTGTATATACCGTAATTGCTATACATAAAATGTCAGTAAAAAAATCATTAACGTTATTCCTAGGGCACACGAATGCAACATATTACCAATTATTTTAAATAAAATATAAAAGATAAGATCGTGCCAAGTGAAAAGATACCCAAAATATCAAACTTTAAATTTGCAGACAGGATTAACATTTAATTTTTTTTTTTGGGGGGGGGGGGGGTTTAAGCGTTTAAGCGCTTGTGTATAATTCTATGTTTTTACTTTACTTTGTTTCACTAAAACTTTATTTATATTACATAGGGTACAAAACGTCCCCCTATGTATTACAATATTTTTAAGACAGGTTCTCTTTAATGAAGAATGAGGGATCTTTTAGACTTCAAATGTCTCAGCTGCCCTCCATTGAAGCTAATCAAATGCAGATCACACTTCATTCATTTCTCCCCTGGGTCTTGACACCAAAAACAAGATCTTCCTCCACTCCACTCACTAACACCCACCATATAGGTCCCGGCTCGCAGGTGGAACAGCGGAGCACACAGCACAGATCCCAGTGGAGCCCTGGAGGAACACTCTGTGGGTCACGAAAAGTGATCCAGCAGCTTTATACCCACCAGATTGCTGTCATTAGAAAGCTGACAGCTGGCTTGTGCATTGCTGCAGCCACTGGGAGTGGTTGTAAGACCTCCTCACTGCCACCGAGCGGTATAAGATGTAAACCTGTACATGAAGTGGTGCACCTATATGATGTACTCTAGCAAAAGTGACATTAAAAAGAAACAAAGCATTCATGACAGACATTCATCGCAACCCCAGAGAGAGAGAGGCCTTGTACCTGGTCAGATATCTGTAATATACAGAATGGTTCAAGGTAGGTGCAGTAAGCAGAAACGACTAGGACTTGTGATTGGGTTGATACCATGCATGCAATGGTCAGGGCTGGCAACAGGAGACAGAGGGCCAGGTTCAGAAAGAATTAGATTCCCGCAGAGTATCAGAGATACTCTACGCCGCCGTACTTTACCTGGCTCTAGGAGGAATTCAGAGAGATTTTGGCCCGTAAGGTACGGCGGCGTAGTGTATTTCTCCCGGCGGAATCAAAATACGCGAATAGGGGGCGTGAGGCTTTTAAATTAAGCGCGTCCCCGCGGCAATCGAACTGCGCATGCTCCGTTCAGAAATTTCCCGCCGTGCATTGCGCGAAATCACGTCGTTACGTCATTTTTTTTTGAGTAGCGTCGTTTACGGACATTCCTATTCCCGGACGACTTACGCAAAAAATAAAAAAAAATGTGAAAGTCGACGCGGGAACGACGGCCATACTTAACATGGGCCGCGTAACCTTAGACCAGCTAAAAGCTGGTTTAACTTTACGTAGCGAAAAAATGACGTACGCGATTGCGAACGACGCTCGTAACTTCGTGGATCTCCGTAAAAAGCTGATTTGCATACCCCGACGCTGAAAACGACGCGAACTCCACCCAGCGCCCGCAAAAAGATCGCAGCATAGATCCGAAGGCGTACGAAGACGTAAGCCTTTTAGATCGAAGCCCAACGCCGCCGTATCATGGTTTGAGGATTCAAACTAGTGATACGGCGCGCAAAATTTGAAATTACTCCTGTCTAACACCAGTTAGACAGGCATAATCGCTCTGTGAATCTGGGCCAGAATCTCTAATCCAAGCAAGGTTCAGGGAAGGCAGCAATGTATGCCCCCTTGATGCTGATTAGTGGACAAGTGCCCCTCTTGATGCTGATTAGTGGACAAGTGCCTACATCACTGCTGGTCAGTGGACAATTGCCCCTCTTGATGCTGGTCAGTGAACAACTGCCCATCTCCCTGCTGGTCAGTGGACGCGTTGTCAGAGATGCTGGTTGGAAGCTGAACAGTGGAGAGTGTGAACAAGTTTTGCTTTTGATTGCTGGTAAGTTTTGCATTTTTTTTTTTTTTGGGGGGGGGGGGGGGGGGGTTCCTTGCAGTTTTTTTAACGCCCCCTGTCATCACAGGAACAAGTGTGACTGAAAATCTCCTATATGGGGTCACAGACATGTATAAAAACCTGTTTTAACTCATTCCAAAACTGGAAATATATTTTGGCCAGGCTTTCAATCTTCACAATATTCGTGTAGCAGACACATGTTCCATAATGGGGGTGGGGGAATAGGTGTAGTTGCTCTATTAGTAATCAGTAGAGGTAGGAGTATAGTTCCAGTACAAAGCCTAACAAATTACTGAATTCAGGCTTGTGTGTAAAACATTTACAATGCGAGAAGCTGAAGGTCAAAAACGTGGTGTGTGCATTGTATTCCCGGACTGCGTGATTCTATTAATGCAAATTACTGCAACAGAGAAGATCTAAAATACAGTGGCCAGGATTCGCGTAGCACTTACGCTGACCTATCTCGATATACGCCACGTAAGTGTAAATATGCGCCGTCGTATCTATGCGCCGTACCCATAGAACTAAGATACGCCCAAAAACTGACTTCATCCGACCGACGTAACTTGCCTAAGCCGGCGTATAGTGGGCGCATAGTTGTGCTGGATGCATTTGGTACTCCCATTGATTTGTGATGCACATATGCAAATGAGGGAGATACGCTGATTCACGAATGTACTTGCACCCGGCGCATGTTTTAAGCGATTTGCGTTAGGGTTACGTCCGGCATACAGTTATTCCTCATATAGGAAAAAGACAAGGAAAGAGGCGCCTCTAAGTGCAGATGTTGTTAAAACAATTTAATAAGTAAAAGAGTACAGGCAACTCACATTTTAGGAGTTAAAAACTGGCATTGTACATATTCTTTAAAAGTGGTCATCACTTGTGGTCCTTCGGCTGCTGGGCACTAGTGTTGAGCAGAATATGCCATATTCGATTTCGCGATATATCTCGAATATATAGTCGAATATTCGAGATATATTCGCTAAATACGAATATTCGTGATATTTTTTGGAAATGAAATTATTGCGAATTTTCGCTATCACGAATGCGAATTGCGAATTGCGAATGCGAATATTCGAGAAATGCGGAATGGAGCACTCTGATTGGCTCAGAATATTCGTGATATTTTATAATACAAAATAATTGCGAATATTCGAGAAATGCGGAATGGAGCACTCTGATTGGCTCAGAATATTCGTGATATATTACAATACAAAATAATTGCGAATATTCGGCAAATGCGGAAGGAGCACTCTGATTGGCTCAGAATATTCTTGATATATTACAATACAAAATAATTGCGAATATTCGGCAAATGCGGAAGGAGCACTCTGATTGGCTCAGAATATTCGTGATATATTACAATACAAAATAATTGCGAATATTCGGCAAATGCGGAAGGAGCACTCTGATTGGCTCAGAATATTCGTGATATATTACAATACAAAATAATTGCGAATATTCGGCAAATGCGGAAGGAGCACTCTGATTGGCTCAGAATATTCTTGATATATTACAATACAAAATAATTGCGAATATTCGAGAAATGCGGAATGGAGCACTCTGATTGGCTCAGAATATTCTTGATATTTTATCGTAATTTCGCAAAAATGCGAATGAGAAATTTATTGCGGAATTTCGACAGTAACACTCTGAAATCGAATATATGTGTTATTTTAGCTAAAAACAATATTGCGAATTTCTCGAAAATAATCGCGCGATATCGCTATTGCCGAATAATCGCATTGCGATTTATCGGCAATATAAATTGATCGCTGCAGCTACTCGGCCCAAGGTCTCTAATCATACCAGCAATGCTTTTAGACGTCGATGGGGATCTCTAGGATGTGATCTGTTCTAAAAAAAAAAATTAAAAAAATACGAATATTCGAAATAGCGAATATTCACCGCGAAATTCGGAATATATCGCGAATACTCGAATATGCCATATTCGAGCCGAATATTCGCAATACGAATATTCGTGAGCAACACTACTGGGCACTGCGCTGTAGAGCTGTCTTTCACCGCTATAAGGTGATGAAGCCGGCGGCGGTGGTGAAGATGGCTTGTGAGCCAGGCAGGTGGAGTAGGAGTGTTTCAGCAGCAGGATGGCACTGGTGACATTGCTATATTGTGCGACGCGTTTCCTAAGCATTCGAGCTGCGGTGGTGAGGCAGTCGCGCTCCTTTTTCAAGCTCTCATATAGGAGGCGCAACTCATGCAAAGGTATTGACCAGGGAACAGCCGTCGTATTTTACGTTGTTTACGTAGTACTACGTGAATAGGGCTGGGCGTAGGTTACGTTCACGCCGTAGGCAGTGATTCGACGTATCTTAGGCAGTTGTTTTGACGTGGTTGTATGCATGCGCACGGGGATACGTCCAAGTTACAACGCATGCGCCGTTCGTACTTGGATGACGCTCAGCCCATCATTTGCATGGGGTCACGCTTCATTACCATGCATCGCGCCCACGTTCACCTACTTTGACTTACGTCGGCTTACGCCGACGAATATACGCTACGCTATATATACGCTATGCTGGCGCAACGTTTGCCGTATTTTCTTTGTGAATTTCATACTTGCCTCTCAACGTTGCGCCGGCGTAGCATAAAGAAGATACGCTGCGGCGGCATAAAGATGTGCGATGGCTGTGAATCCGGGCCAGTGTGTATAACATGAAATCTGTACAGATCAAACTGTATGAGTCCTATCTTAGTGCTCATTAAGGTCATCCACTCTATTGGGCTGATTTACTAAAGGAAAATACACCATTCAGTTTGCAAAGTGCAGTTCCACTCTGCAAGAACAGTTCCAGAGTAAATGAGCAGAAGCTCTGCTGACTTCCATCATCCAATAACGTGCAAGCAAAAATAATTTTTTTTCCCCCTTGCACGTGATTGGGTACTTTTTGCAAAGTGAAGGTTTACCTCATTTACTAAGCGCAGGAGCAACTGCCCTTGCAGAACGCACAGTCTTTTTGCCTTTAGTAAATCACCCATTACGGCTGTTACACAGTTACATTGTTGCCAAGGTTGAATAAAGACACCAGTCACTCTAGTTCAACCTATGTGGGTGTGTGTATGTGTGTTGTTCTATGAAGTTAGGATGTAATATAACAGCCAAACACACAGATAAAATACCATAGTCACCAACAGTCCCTAATTGCCCAGGACATTCATGGAAGGCCAACTAATGTCCCGACCAGACCTTGTCCTGGGCAGAATCATGAAAACCTAAGCTCTATCACGGACAGTCAGCAATGTAGTTCACTCAGTATTGCAAAACACTGCCGGGGTAACACAGAGATGAATAATAATACAGACTGACTCAGATTCTCCTCCGCTTCAATGAAGTCGATATTCGAGGAGGAGAAGTGGAGCTTGCCTTGCAGGGATCGGGTGGGACTTGGAGAAGGGGTGTGGCCAGCCTTGGAGGGGTAAAGATGAATATTTCAGGCTGCTTTGAGCCTTTAACTGCAACGTGTGGGGCTGGAGTGTACCGGAGCAGAGGTATGCTCAGTGCTGCATTTTGGTCTTTCCCAGCACCTCAGAATGGCTGGGCTCCCTCTCTGCTTTTTTGTGAGGGAAGGGGGAGTGAGAAGCAGCTATTTGGTGTCTGGTGGGGGTGTCTGTCAGTCATCTCCATCCTAAATACACACACACAGTAGGGATGAGCCAAACACCCGCCCGCCCCGGTTCGGTTCGCAGCAGAACATGCGAACAGGCAAAAAATGTACCCCATACCCATTCATATAGGGAGGGTGGAATCTGGGGCCCTCTTGTTAAAGGGAGCTTCCAGAATCTGAGAAGCCCCCCCGCCTGTAGACCCCCACAACCACCGGGCAAGGGTTGTGGGTAGGGTTGTCCCGATACTACTTTTTTAGGACCGAGTACAAGTACCGATACTTTTTTTCATGTACTCGCCGATACCGAATACCGATACTTTTTTTAAATGTGTCCCCAAATGCAGCCATGTCCCCCCACATATATTGCAGCCATGTCCCCCCACATATATTGCAGCCATGTCCCCCCACATATATTGCAGCCATGTCCCCCCACATATATTGCAGCCATTTCCCCCAACATATATTGCAGCCATGTCCCCCCCACAGATGCAGCCATGCATGTCCCCCACATATTGCAGCCATGCATGTCCCCCACATATTGCAGCCATGCATGTCCCCCACAGATGCAGCCATGTATGTCCCCCACATATTGCAGCCATGTCCTGTCCCCCACATTGCAGCCATGTCCTGTCCCCCACATGTTGCAGCCATGTCCTGTCCCCCACATATTGCAGCCATGTCCTGTCCCCCACATATTGCAGCCATGTCCTGTCCCCCACATATTGCAGCCATGTCCTGTCCCCCACATATTGCAGCCATGTCCTGTCCCCCACATATTGCAGCCATGTCCTGTCCCCCATACCTGTAGTAGATGCTGCTGCCAGGTTAATCCCTGTGCAATACAGCGCGCATTACAAGCTTTCGTTTGTATACTTGTAATGCGCGCCTCGCCATGTATAGACACTTCCCTTCTCGGGATTGGACGGATCCGTCCAATCCCGAGCAAGGGGGAGTGTCTATACACGGATCTGTTCATAGACACTCCCCCTTGCTCGGGATTGGACAGATCCGTTCAATCCCGAGAAGGGGAGTGTCTATACATGGCGAGGCGCGCATTACAAGTATACAAACGAAAGCTTGTAATGCGCGCTGTATTGCACAGGGGATTAACACGGCGGTATGCAGTATGCGGCGGTGGCGGCGGCTTTGCATCGGCGGCGGGGGGGAAGTATTCTATTTAGTTATCGGGGGTATTTGCGGGAGTACAAGTACAAGAGATACTCCTGTGCCAGCGGCACTAATAACTCCTGGGTCTAAGTCCACCCTGTGCCCTTTTGGGCGTAGGGTGGCTAATAAAATCATACTTCATGTATTACATGAGATGGGACATTATTGATACTTCATATTGCAAGATAGACTGGAATATCACAAGTGGTTCATGTTGACTCTACCAGTCAAAAGAATGACTCTTCAATGCTTAGCTTCGGCTATTGAAATGTTAAGTGAGGTTGGCTCTTCAATGTGTGGACACATTCTGTTGAAAAGGTGTTAATTGCATCTACTCCTAGACATTACATTGTCTATTGTATAAAGGTGTTAATTCAGGTCTGCTGCTAGACCTTTCAATTGTCTGATAACACGGTTTAAAGCCTATTGACGCCCAGGTGTCAAGACCCTTTTGAGATAGCCGTCTGTCTAAAGATATGGTTTGAAGGGAAATCATTGTGTGACAGTATTTTGTTTTGATGTCATTATCTACAGGAATGTCATTCTCTCTGAGGTAGTAGTAGTCATGCTAAATACAGCGGTGCCGAAATGTCTAGATAATTAGCCCCAGTGTATAAATAGGGGGGTGGAGATTGCATTGTCCTGTGATTAACTTTAACATTCTGTACCAGATATATAAGCAAGCTAAGAAACCAATAAAGTGTTCATTCATTTGGAAACATATACGGAGCTTGTGTTTCGTCTTAATTATGGGAAATGGAATGGATCGTGTATGCAGGATTGTCGCAGTGTGTCGGATAAGCTTGTCGTGGTTGGATGGAAGGTCGTAAACAGTGGTGACCGTTACATTGATAGTGTTTTGGTGGTACCTGCAAAGTCCAGCGCTGGTTATGGATAGAATTGTTTTCAGGTAATGTGGTTGTTTATATGTTATTTAAAAGTTAATATTTAAAGTTAATTTAAAATAAAGGAGGATGCTACGGACAGTTTTTACTCCAAGTTAACGGTGGTGGTTTCATTTTTTATTAAAGTTATAAGAATGGAGTATAAGTTGTGGGGTCTTAGCAGCAATGGGTATATTCTGGGATACCATAGTCATGTCTTTGATTTTATAGCAGCACCATCTTAGATATATAGCATTTTTAGGGTGTGCCCCCCAAGTATGTTTTTGTTTGTTTACCATGGTTGGGCAAGCGCGCGCCGGGATTAGGCAGACGCGGGCCAGAACTAGGCGGCCATGCAGCCCTGTGACCTTCTGGCTTGATCCTAGGTTTGCACCTGACTTCTTCTCTCCGCTTGCCTCCTGCATCTGATCCCGGCCTGGCTACTGAACTCGTTTTATCTTGCTCCCTGAACTTGACTCTAATTCTGGACTGATTTCATGGGTTGATCCCTGGCTTGGCTGCCAACTCCGCTATCTAGTCTGCCCTCCGGTTCCTGCTTCCTGGAACACCCAAACACGCCTGCCTCCGGTTCCAGCTTCCCGGCACCCGTGCTTCTGTGGGCACCACACCTGTTGTGTCACCTTCAGTGGTGTGCTGCGCTCGCCTGCAAGGGGAGCCCTCCTAGCATCTCGGTCTTCTACCAAGTTCCTGACACCTTTTATCTTTGCCAGTATCGCCCAATGTTTTCAGAACCAAATTACATAACACTGTATAGAGCAATTTGACTCCTTCCAGTCCTATCCTGCTTGCAACCTTCTCATTTTTTGGCAGCTGCAATTTTAGAAAACCAGGTCGGGATTGCACTGTCCTATAGCAGACCCAATTCCTGCCAAGGAAAAAAAATCAGAACTTGCTTCACTTCCCTCAAATGGCACCACTGGTTCCTTTCCCATCTCCTCCCATCAGAGGTGTATTTAGGTTTTGTGCTGCCCTAGGCCTGACTAAACTTGCGCACCCCCTAATTTAAATATGACCCACCCCTTCCTGTCAAAGCCACACCCCTTCTTCTTTAAGACCCGCCCTGTCATATTTATGGGAAGAGGACAGAGGGACGCCGTGGGAGACGGACAGAGGGACGCCGTGGGAGACGGACAGAGGGACGCCGTGGGAGACGGACAGAGGGACGCCGTGGGAGACGGACAGAGGGAAGCCGTGTGTGACGTACAGAGGGAAGCCGTGTGTGACGTACAGAGGGACGCCGTGTGTGACGTACAGAGGGACGCCGTGTGTGACGTACAGAGGGACGCCGTGTGTGACGTACAGAGGGACGCCATGTGTGACGTACAGAGGGACGCCGTGTGTGACGGACAGAGGGACGCCGTGTGTGACGTACAGTGGGACGCCGTGGGAGACGGACAGAGGGACGCCGTGGGAGACGGACAGAGGGACGCCATGGGAGACGGACAGAGGGACGCCGTGGAAGACGGACAGAGGGACGCCGTGGGAGATAGACAGAGACAGAGGGATGCTGTGGGAGACGGACAGAGGGAGCCATGGGAGACGGTGGTGCGGGGCACAGTGTGGCTCCCTCTCTGGTTTCTCAAGCACAGTATTCTCTTTTACGCCTCTTCTAACACCCCCTCCCTCCAGCAGAGTGCTTGCTTGCTGGGGGCTGTAGCTTAGTGTCTATGGACACACTGGGGCCAGAGACTTAATTTCCTATGATGCCACCCCCCCCAGAGTCTTGTGATTGGCCCTCTGCCGCCCCCCGCAAAGTGCCGCCTAGGCCTGGGCCTTGTCGGCCTAGGCCAGAATACATCCCTGCCTCCCATTAATGAACATATTAGGCAAGATAATATAAGGATAAAATGGATAATACAAAATATAACACAGATTTACAAGTATACACAGTTTTTAACTGGCAATATCAGAATGTTTGCATTAAAAATATACTTTAGCTTTGCTTTAATGTTTAATTATTTAAGTCTTTCAAAAGCACAATCTCCTTTTTTCCAGCTAATACTTTCCACAACCCCGTACACAATGCCAAGTCAAGCTTTGAAGGGCTTTACTAAGATATGAAAGGATATTACCAATGACACTTCTCATAACCTTGACATGTCAAATGACTTTTTAGTTTAATTCATGTTTATTTACAGATAAGAAAGTTTGATATGGGAAAAGATTTAGTATTAGCAGAAGACAGAAGAACTTGGGGTCAGCTGCTTCTAAAAATAACATTTGGGATGCATCAGAACGCAATATTCCATAGAATCGCCACCTTCCTATTGTGTAAACTTAGACAGTGCCTGTTTTAGGACCGCTGGCAATATAGATTCTTAGGTGGGAACATTTGGTTAGTAAAGCATAATAAACAGAAAATCTTGCTGTGCACCACTAAAGCCTACGAAAACATGTAGCCTAAGCTCAGTGGGCTTTTCAGAAAGGCGACACTGACAATACAGTTTTCCTCTCATGCAAGATCAAAGACCCTTATAATAAAATAGTTAATATTCTTCCAAGGTGACGCAGGGAAAAGCAGTCGGCATTAAGCTGACCTTTTTTCTACCCACTGGCATTAGAAACGAATTCTAATGCTGATGGCATGTGCAGTAAGGGCAAATGGAAGTAAAATCAGTATAGAATAAATTAACCACTTAAGCCCCGGACCAATATGCTGCTAAATGCCCAGAGGCGTTTTTACAATTCGGCACTGCGTCGCTTTAACAGACAATTGCGCAGTCGTGCGACGTGGCTCCCAAACAAAATTTGCGTCCTTTTCTTCCCACAAATAGAGCTTTCTTTTGATGGTATTTGATCACCTCTGCAATTTTAATATTTTGCACTATAAACAAAAATAGAGCGACATTTTTGAAAAAAAATCTATATTTTTTACTTTTTGTTATAAGAAAAATCAATAAACTAAATTTTAGTCAAACATTTAGGCCAAAATATATTCAGCCACATGTCTTTAGTAAAAAGAAAAATCGCAATAAAAAAAGAATTAGCTACCTAGTGGCAACAGTGACACTAATACAGCGATCAGAAAAATTATCGCTTAGTGACACTAGGGGGTGAAAGGGTTAACTAGGGTGGTGATCAAGGGGTTAAAACTTTATTAGGGGGGGTACGGGGCTACCCTGAACCTAACACTAACTGCCTGTCACACTAACTGTCACAATGACACTAAATGCAGTGATCAGTAAATATATGATCACTGCAATCAGTGACAGTGTGACAGGGGGGTGGGGGGGGGGAGTGATCGGAGTGATCGGAAGGGGTTAATGTGCCTATGTGTGTGGTGTCAGTGTAGTGTTGGTGCGACTTACTGTGAGTCTTCTCTCCTCTCGGTGGATTGAAAATATCGCCGAGAGGAGAGCTCACATCACTTCCTCTGCCAGTGTTTACATTACACAGGCAGAGGAAGTGACACCGCGGGGAGGACTCGCATTGGCTGGGAGCGATCCGGAGGGGACGGACAAAAACTAACAGCCGCCCCCTCATCCCAGATCGCTCGCACAGCCACGGGAACCGCCGCATGTACCGGGGGGGGGGGGGGCAGGGACGTACGGGTACGCCAATGTGCCTGTGCGTGCCATTCTGCCGACGTATATGTACATGCCGCGGTCCTTAACCGGTTAATAAGCATTCAATTAAAGTGGTTGTAAACAAAGCACATCCTTCTATACTGTGTACTCAGTATTAAAATCACTACCTGTCACATCTGTCTGCTGCTTTATTCCACTGCTATCAGCATGAATCAATTTTGAAATGTTTCCTGACACCAAGATAAAAGGTGACAAGGGAAGGAGCTCCAGTAGATTGACAGCCTCAGCTCTGTTCTTTTGTGGTATGTGATGGGGGGCGTGTCTCTTACCTCCAATCAGCTCTCAAAGCTCTCCTCACTGAGCTCTGCAGAGTGTAACTTTAGCCCTCTGCCCCTTTTTTCTGACAGCTCAGGCAAGCTTATAAATACTGGACTTTGAACCGTTGAAGAGAAGAGATGACGACAAACAGGTACAACTTATGTAGGAGGATTTATTTCATCTCTATTTATTACCTGAGGATAGTCCCTTCACTGGGTATATGTAATGCCGTGTACACACGATCACTTTTTGTGATGAAAAAAAATGTCATTTTTAAAAATGTAATTTAAAATGATCGTGTGTGGGCTTTACATCATTCTTTGTCGTTTGTGAAAAACGACAAAAAAAAAATTCGAACATGCTTTAATCTTTTATGTCATTTTTTAAAATGTAATTTTTTGCATCATAAAAATGATCGTGTGTGGGCAAAAACAACGTTTTAAACCCGCACATGCCCAGAAGCAAGTTAGGAGACGGGAGGTAAAACTACCATTCGTAATGGAGATCGCACATTCATCACGCTGTAACAGACAAACAAGCGCAAATCGTCTTTTACTAACAAGTAACCAGCTAAAAGCAGCCTCAAGGCGAATAGAACTTCCCCTTTAGAGTGCCTTTGCTTTGTTCATAATTTTTCAAAAACTATAGTGTGTGGGCAACATCATTTTTAATGATGAAGTTGGAAAAATTTCGTTTTTTTTCATGATGAAAAATTACATTTTTTTTCAAGACAAAAGGTGGTCGTGTGTACAGGGCAGAGGGGTTTACAATCACTTTAACCACTTTAGCCCCTGGAAAATTTACCTCCCTTTATGACTAGCCCATTTTTTGCGATATGTCACTGCATTCTATTAAATGACAATTGCGTGGTTGTGCGACATTGTATCCAAATAGAATTTATGTTCTTTTTTCCCACAAATAGTTTTCTTCTTTTTTTTTTTTGTGCTATTTGATCACCTCTGCAGTTTTTAATATTTGCGCTATACGTTTTTGAATTTTTTGAAACAAAAACTATATTATTAACTTTTTGCTGTAACACAAATCCAATAAAAAAAATAAAAATTGAATTTATTCATCAGTTTAGGCCATTTTGTATTCTGCTACATATTTTTGCTAAAAACAAATCCCAATAAGTTTATATTTATTGGTTTGTGCAAGTTATAGGGCCAGATTCACGTATTCCAGAGCATCTTTGCTCTGGAGTAACGCTTCTCATTTGCGTTGCGCTGCCGAATTTTTAGGAGCAAGTGCTGTCATTCACGAAGCACTTGCTCCTAAAGTTGCGGCAGCGCATCGCAAATGAGCCGGCGGAATTCAAATGTCGCGGGTACGGGGCGTGTAGTATGCTAACTACGCGCGATCCCGCCGCCGACGTACTGCGCATGCGTCGAGTGTCAAAATATCCCCGTGCGCATGCTCCAAAATCTGTGAATGAACGTCAATGATGTCACATTCCCATTCATGACCGTTTTACGCAAGCGACGTTTTTTTTTTTTTTCCCGACGCGATGACGACGCCTATACCTAACATAGGATACTCCAGCCCCATGTAGGTATATCTATGCGCCGCGTATCCCGTCCGGAAACGTCGTAACGTCACTGCGTCGCGCCGGATTTCGATCGTGAATTGCCGATTTCCGCTCATTAACATATTTTTTGAGCGTAAATCGGCGGGAACGCCCCCGGCGCCATTTTTAAGTTGAAGTAACGATGCGATGGCGAAACTCAGTTACGCTGCTCGCATCGGAACTTCAACCCGGCGTTTCTTGTTTTCTGGTTACAGAAAACAGAAACGCCGGCTCAAAGCCACTGTTACGCTGGCGGATCACTCGATCCGCCAGCGTAACCTTTCATGAATCTGGCCCTAAGCGTCTACAGACTATGGGATATTTTTATTTATTTATTACTAGTAATGACAACTTATAGCGGAACTGTGATTGCGATTTACAAATTGGACACCATCTGACACTTATGACACTTTTTTGGGACCAGTGACACTGATACATTGATCAGTTCTAAAAAAAAAAGTACTGTCACTGTACTAATGACACTGGCTGGGAAGGGGTTAACATCAGGGGCAATCAAAGGGTTACATGTGTTCCTAGCCAGTGTTAACCACGGTATCAATGTCTTCCCTACTGACAGAACGGTGATCTACCTTGTTTATATAAGCAGATTACCGTTCTGCCTGTGTACAGAACAATCGGCAGGTGCCGGTGGATATTGAGTGTGATCACAGTGGGAGTGGGTAGTGTCTGGGGGGTTGGCAGAAGTGTCAGATCACGTACTAGATACGTGATCTGGCACAGAGCGGCCACCCTGCCGCATTACATCTACGGTGGACAGTTCGCAAGTGGTTAATTATTAAAGTTATAACCACTAGTTACTATTGTATCAGTGTTTTTCATGTCTACAGTAAATGTTACCAATTTACAGTGTACATGTACTTAATAATACATGTACACTGTAAATTGGTAACATTTACAGTGTAAAAAAAAAAAAAAAAAAAACTTTAGTTCTACTTTAATAAGTAGAACTAAAGTTTTTATTTTTATTTTATTTTTACACTGTAAATGTTACCAATTTACAGTGTACATGTACTATTAAGTACATGTACACTGTAAATTGGTAACATTTACTAAAGACATGTGGCTGAATATATTTTGGCCTAAATGTTTGACTAAAATTTCGTTTATTGATTTTTCTTATAACAAAAAGTAAAAAATAGATTTTTTTTCAAAAATGTCGCTCTATTTTTGTTTATAGTGCAAAATATTAAAATTGCAGAGGTGATCAAATACCATCAAAAGAAATCTCTATTTGTGGGAAGAAAAGGACACGAATTATGTTTTACAGAGAAGGAGAGGGTTATAACCCTTCAAATTTTATTTTGGGCATCTGTGAAGAGATTGGGGAGATTTCTCTTTGCCGACCCAAGGCCGGGTCCTTCAATGCCGCCGCCGCTCCCCCCCCCCCGCCAAAAAAAAAAGAAAGTCCCCCAACCCATGCCCATCATTGCCGCCTCACCGTGCCCATCATTGCCACCTCATCATCATTGCAGCCTTACCGTGCCCTTATTGCAGCCTCACCATCACTGCCGCCTTACTGTGCCTTCATTGCAGCCCCCCTCACCATCATTACAGCCCCTCTCACCATCTTTGCAGCCTTACTGTGCCAAACAATGTAGCCTCACCAGTCAGTGTGTGCATTACGCACACCGGGCATCTCCTGCTCCTGCTGTGTCACGGAGCTCACTGTGAAAAGTTTGGGCGTGCTGTGATAAAAAGTCCCACCCTCCTCCTAGATCAGCTTGTGTGATAGACAGAACACTGCCTCTATCACACAAGCTGGTCTAGGAGGAGGGCGGGACTAAACCTCTGAGTATTTCCAAGAAGCCAAGGACTAGTCCAATTTCTTGGGAAACATGCCAGTAAATAAAAGACAGGGGTAAAGCGTGGTTGACATCGTTGTATGCTGTACTGCTGATTGTCGAAACCCCATAAATGCATACACTGCAGGTGATATTTCAAACACTTTACTCTTCAAGTCAGAAATCATAGCGCCTGGAGAGAAAAAGAGACACGATCCGTACCTGCTTTCAGCTGATCTAAAACTTTCATGACTGCCTTAAGCTGCTGTTGGTGGCCATCTGCTTGTTTTACTGCCTCCTCTTCTTTAACCTCAATGTTCTTAAGGATGGACCGGTGTTCCTGCTCCAGACGCACTCCCTGGGCTTTGAATTCTTCGATTTCTTTTTTGATCTGTGGAATACAAACACTTTTCACCCGCCTGTATGTCTAAACCCAGAGGCTTGCTCAAAGATGCAACCAGTGAAAGGTGTCATGTTTTAGTGAAACATGTGTTTTGACACCGACTGTCTTGATAGTTACATTTACTTTAGACAGTCAAGACAAAGGCTACAGAAACCATATCGGAAGTAAAATGGTTATACATTAATTAGGGAAAAGAAGGGAATTTTATATATATATATCTCTATCTTCAAGGTGGAGTGAACCACACACAGCAGTATTCTAGTGCATGCAATCAGGCCTTCCCATTCGGCCATATATAGAAATCAGTAAAGGGATTGCTGCACTTAAAATCATTTTATTTCAAAGATAATCACATACAAGTGAATAGCATATCATACCAGTTCCATATTGGAACTAATATGATATGCTATTCACTTGTATGTGATTATCTTTGAAATAAATGATTTTAAGTGCAGCAATCCCTTGACTGAGATATACAATTACACTATATTACCAAAAGTATTGGGACACCGCCCTTTACACACACACATGAATTTTAATGCCATCTCAGTCGTAGTCCATAAGTTTCAACATTGAGTTGTCCCACCCTATAACATGGCATCTCCAGGCGCTCACGTGACTCCTTGGCTCTCTCTCCTCCCTGGCTGACATTAGCAGAAGTTCTCAGTCCCTTCCACTATATCTGTCAACCAGGGAGAGGAGAGCAGAGTTACATGAGCGCCGAGAGCCGCTCTGATATAAAAAACAAAATACAAAACATACTTGGGGGGCACACCCTAAAAATGCTATACATCTAAGATGGTGCTGCTATAAGACCAAGGACAGTACAAAACAGATTATAGCGCACACATGCAAAAATGACATATATCCCCGCTCTGATATAAGGTACAGATCGGCATCTTTTTTTATACAGCACAGGGACACATCATTTTACATAACAGAGGGGATGGCATGCTTCTATCAATAAAAAAGATCTCTGAATGGAGGATGGGCAGATGTAATACAGCCTCTAAAAATGTGGAGGGGTAGAAGGGGCGGACATACCCAGTGCTCTTGAAAGATGTCTGTGACAGGTCCCTCTAAATTCTAGGGCTGCAGAGATGGAGGGCGAATCAGGGGGTGGAGAATTTCAACCAAATCTGCAGCCTTCCTTGTCCCGATTGAAAAAAAAAAAAGATATATCGTTTTGCCTAAACGTACGCTTTAACGACTTCAGCTCCGGAAGGATTTGTCCTCTTAATGACCAGGCCATTTATTGCGATACGCCACTGTGTTGCTTTAACTGACAGTTGCGCGGTCATGCGACGCTGTACCCAAATAAAATTGACAACCAATAGAACTTTCTTTTGGTGGTATTTGAACACCTCTGGTGTTTTTATTTTTTGTGCTATAAACAAAAAAATAGACAACTCTGGAAATAAAAAAAATGTACTTTCTGCTATAATACATATTCCAAAAAAAAAAAAAAAAAAATATATATATATATATATATATATATATATATATATATATATATATATATATATATATATGTAGCGCCCCATTTCTTTCAGAAAAGGCGCTACGCTAAAGTTAGGGGGAGAGTGGGAGAGTTATTTTGCTAAATTGGGCTGCTGTCAGCCCTGAATTATCCTGTGGGTCATTCTGTACTCCAGAGATGTAGTTCTATCTCTGGGTGGAAGGTGGCGCCAGAGGGATTCAGGCAGAGCCACTTTTCCCCTGCAGCCAATTGGTGGAGTTTTCCCTCGCGGAGCATGCTGGGGAGGGGTATATTTGTGGCAGACGCCATTTTTCGGAGGCCAGGCCGGGGTCGTATGTTACGTGGAGTTCCCTGCTGATGTTGAAAGGGGCCCTAGCGACTTGCTGGGGGCCCATTCCTATTGAAGAGATCCTAAGCTGTATGCTGTTCAATGGGGGATCGGCTTGAGGAGAACCAGGAGGCAGGTGATCCGAAAAGGGCTTGAACGAACCATCGGGGATTTGATGGCCAGGAACTGACAGATAACTACAGACTGTCAGCTGGTGACCACTATCGAAAAGAGAACTTTCTGGGAGGATTCGCTCTACAGTCCAACATTGGGCCTGTGGCAGAGGTCTTCATCTTGAAACGCTAATTTCTACTAGAGCCAAGTCAGTGAGAGAGACTTGTTCCTCCCAGCAACCTTAAGTGACATTCCAGGCTTGTGGCAGAAGTCTGTCCGGAGGCACTTTACCCACTCTGGCTAGAGTGGCGACGAACTGTACCATTGCAGAAAGCAGGACTGCTTTCCTTTCTCATCCAAAGCCTGATACCGCAACGTTATCTCCTTTCATCAACCTTTTCTATGTACCTCATGTTGATGTTGGTCGTGTTGGACCAGGAAATAAAGCATTCAGAAAACTTCAGCGGCAGGTTTGGACATTCTCTTATTGCTCTACTCACTGCAATCACCCCTAGACAACACACAAGGGTAACTCAGTACACTGATCCCAAATCAATCAGCGGCCCTTGAGGGGGTATCGCTACATTATATATATATTTTTTCATCAGTTTAGGCCAATGTATATTCTTCTACATATTTTTAGTTAAAAAAAAAAGTTATCACGTCTACAAACTATGGGATAGAATTAGGGACTTTTTTTAATTATTATTGTTTTTACTGGTAATGGCGGCAATCTGTGATTTTTAGCGGGAAGGCGACATTGGGGTGGACAAATCTGACCCCAAAATGACACTTTTTGGGGACCAGTGAGATTATTTCATTGATCAGCGCTTTAAAAATGCACTGATCAATGTATAAATGACACTGGCAGGGAAGGGGTTAACACTAGAAAGCGATCAAGGGGTTAACTGTGTTCGCTGGTTGTGTTCTAACTTTAGGGGGGGAATAGGCTACCAGGGACATGACAGAGATCGCTGCTCCCGATCACTGGAAACAGAAGATCTCTGACATCTGCCAGAACAGTGAATCACCTTGTTTACATAGGCAGTTCCCCGTTCTGCCTCTGTGCACTGCAATTGCGGGTCACTTGGGGACATCGAGTCCACTAGACCCACGGGCACGCTCCCACAGCGGGTGGCGGGTGTGTTCGCCGCTATCTCCTATGCAAATACACCTACGGCGGTTTGAACACGAGAGCCGACCTAACGCAGTATAATGACGGCGGCTAGTCGGCAATCGGTTAATCAACAGTTTCATTTATAAATTAGACAGTGGTAACATTAGGCACATCTTCAGCAGAAAAACATATTGTGCTAGAATTAGTAAACAGATTTTTTTTTTTTAAGATATTTTTTACATTTCTTCAGTTACTTACTGGTTTCCAGGCCTTGGTAAATGTCATGCATCCCAGGAGTCTTCAATAGTGGAGGAGGGGCTTTCTCAGCTAAACACACCTTCCTGTCTGCATGCCTGAGCTAAGGGCAGATAGATTCCAGGAAGTAAATGCTACCTGAATCATCTGCCCTTACTCAAGATGCCCTTGGCCAGAAATGCTAGAGGGTGTTTTCCAAAGTGATTTCTCAGCAAAATAAAACATGGAAAGATGGATGACTAATGGCCCGTACACACGATCCGAATATCGGACGAAAACGATCATACAATGATGGATCGTACGATTTTTGGATCGTGTGTACACTACTTTCGAGAGCCGATCACGACCGTTCATCCGATATTATTCGATCGGACAAGCGTGAAAATTTTCCTCGTACGATGTCAGATCGTACGATTTTCGTTTAGTCAGTACAGTTGTCGTCCGACAATACAATACAAATACATTACAACACATGACATCACTTCCGATTTTTTTTTTTTGTCGTACGAGAATTTTCGTGACTTTAATAACCGATTTCATTTTACTTGCGACTATTAAGCGAAAAAAGTCGTACGATCCGTCGTACGATATTCGGATCGTGTGTACGGGCCATAAGTTTGATTTGAATATTACAAATTAATTAAACAGCATTTCTAAATTGGGGTGATTAGATGCAGTGTAGTTTTGTGGCGCCGGTAACACACAAAACTTTTTATAGTTCTGCTTTAAGATGGTTGCTTTATTCTAGTTATAAACACATCAAGTTACTGTATATAACTTTGTTTTTCGTATTTCGTTGCTTTGCATTGTGTACATTCATAGTAAGAATTTAGAATATATAGATACATTTCCAGAACTCATGAGTATTTATTAGTATGTATTGTCTCCAGCAAGCTGAGATCAAACACATTTCTTCTTGGCTGGCTGACGGTCATATGTAACAATAATTGACAAATAAATCCATAAGAAACCTGCCTGACCATGGGAAATATACCTTGACAAGACCTGTAGATGCTGACAAACATGCACTGTAAAATTATTCTATTGTTTAGATACATCTCGGGTATATTTTGCTGGAATTGGACCTTATTGTATATCAGAGTTGTCCCCCGCTCAGGAACCCACGCTGCTCAGAGTTTCTCAGTAAAAGCAAATGTAGTCTGGATATCCATTGCTTTTACGTGTATCTGATATCCGGATCACAAATGTAATACACTGCTCAAAAGAACACTTTTGAATCAGAACTCCTGAGATATTGATCTGGTCAGTTAAGTAGCAGAGGGGGAGG
Source organism: Rana kukunoris (assembly GCA_029574335.1). Classification (NCBI taxonomy): domain Eukaryota; kingdom Metazoa; phylum Chordata; class Amphibia; order Anura; family Ranidae; genus Rana; species Rana kukunoris. The sequence continues at coordinate 79,261,963 of CM056058.1, read as the reverse complement.
GGTGTATACAGAGCGGGTTGTTAACCAGTTTCAGCTGCTTTGCTGTTAAATAAAATTAGCAACAGGTGCACTAGATGGGCAACAATGAGACGACCTCAAAAAAAAGGAATGGTTTTTCAGGTAGAGATGTCTGACATTTTTTTCCCTACTCATATTTTTTGACAGTTTTTCACTAGTTTTGCATTTGGCTAGGTTCAGTGTTACTACTGGTAGCACAAGGTGATACTTGGACTCTATAAAGTTGCACAGGCAGTCCAACTCCTCCAGGATGGCACATCAATACGTGTCATTGCCAGAAGGTTTACCGTGTCTCCCAGCATCAAGAGCATGGAGGAGATTCCAAGAGACAGGCAGTTACTCTAGGAGAGCTGGACATAGCCGTAGAAGGTCCATAACCCATCAGCAGGACCGGTATCTGCTCCTTTGTGCAAGGAGGAACAGGATGAGCACTGCCAGAGCCCTACAAAATGACCTCCAGCAGGCCACTGATGTGAATGTCTCTGACCAAACAATCAGAAACAGACTTCAAGGGGGTGGCCTGAGGGCCCGATGTCCTCTAGTGTTCTCTGTGCTCACTGCCGGGCACTGTGGAGCTCGATTGGCATTTTACCCATGCAGAGAGCAGGTTCACCCTGAGCATATGTGACAGACGTGAAAGGGTCTGTAGAAGCCGAGAACTTTATGCTGCCTGGTAACATCGTTCAGCGTGACCGGTTTGGTGGTGGGTCAGTGATGGCATATCCATGGAGGGACGCACAGACCTCTAGAGGCTACACAATGGCACTTTGGCTGCCATTAGGTATTGGAATGAAATCCTAGGACCCATTGCAGACCCTACGCTGGTGCAGTGGGTCCTGGGTTCCTCCTGGTGCACGAAAATGCCCGGCTTAATGTGGCGAGAGCATGCAGCCAGTTCCTGGAAGATGATACCATTGAATGGCCCCCGCGTTCACCTGACCTAAATCCAAAACAACACCTCTAGGACATTATGTTTCGGTCCATCCGGTGCCACCGGGTTGCTCCTCAGTCTGTTCAGGAGCTCAGTGATGCCCTGGTCCAGATCAGGGAGGAAATACCCCAGGACACCATCCGTCGTCTCATTAGGAGCATGCCCTGATGTTGTCCGGCATGCATACAAGCACTTGGGGGGCCATACAAACTACTGAGGACCATTTTGAGTTGTTGCAATGATATTTCAGCAAAATGGACTAGCTTGCTGCATCATTTTTTCACTTTGATTTTCGGGGTGTCTTTGAATTCAGCCCTCTGTAGGTGGACAATTTTAATTCCCATTAAATGATGTGCCATTCTTTCATTCCTAACACATTACCCAGTCCATATCAGTATAGATATCCAGCATGAGATTTTTGCCTGTTGAGATCTGATATGTTTTCAAAGTGTTCCTTTCATTTTTTTGAGCAGTGTATTTTGCAGCCAACCAGCTTTTGTGTCCTTATTTTTCATCAAGTGGTCTGGCTAACACAGTTCCTGTCTTAGGGGGGCATTGCTTACTGTGGATCAGCAGTGTTGTCACCCTAGGCTTCTCACTACCGATTTGGACTACAGAACACATTACATGTGCCACATTTCCATAATATAGAAGGTAGGTGTTTTGTGGTCCAAATAAGAGAACTGGACAGGAGTGGTAATATGTTATAGGATTTTAGGGCAGGACAGAACACACAACAAACTAGAAGCTCATTGGACTTCTGGCAGGACTAACTGGTATATTTTTTGTACTTTAATGAGCATTTTTTATTTTGACACAATTGTGTGGTTTTTTTTTTGTATACACTGATTTTACTTTTGTGGGTTTAGTAATGCAGCAAAGCATGCTTGTTATACCTTCTGTGGAACCTAAGGGGTTAATCCTTTGCATTATGTAAAAAGGCTGTTTTATCTATCCTGTCTTTTCTGATCCTCCTCTTCTTTACCAGTCCTCAATCTATCTTCTGATAGAACAGAGGCTAGGGGACAAGCTGCACATGCTCAGTTTGGTGTGTATTGCTAGGAGTTTTCTTTTCTTCTGAGACTGGCCCTGTGCTGATCACATACAATCAGCATTGTCCAGACAGAGGGTCAGGGGTCTTGCAGCCTGATAGGACAGTCAAAGCAGAAAGAAAACTCCTCCTACAAGCTTTAACTAGACACTGATCGAAGCGACAAGACTGCTATATACTGCTGATGGGAAAAAATATTTTGTTTATATTTACTAAACCTTTTGCATTTCCATGTTCAGTGTACAGTGAGAGACCAACTATAGTGAATGCAGGGTGCTGGTCTGGATTTAGTAACACTTTAAGTGTACAGAACAGCTATTACTCTTAAGAAAACCAAACTCAAGTAGGCCGAAACACCCCCACTGCCAAGATGTGTGTGTCAAAAAGACCTAAGTGATGTAACCCACCCCTGGTAATATCTCCTGGAAGGGGTTAGAGTGACCAAACCAAACCAATTCTCACCTCTGTAATCAGTTCCATCAGTCTCTCTGTTTCGTTATTCTGTTCGTTAACGTAATTAAATAGGGCAAAGTTGCGATCCTCCACTGCAAGTAAAACAGGAAAAAATAATATTGTATGAATTTCATTAGAGGTATTCTTTCTCAAACATGCAATAAATAGGGCACATCAGTCTGAGGTACAAATTTGCTCTGCAACAGCTGGAGGGCCACAGGCTGAGCACCCATGAGTGTATTGCCTCTTCAGGGAATATGACATGTGCGTGTAAATGGTAAGTATCAGGGCTTTCCCAAATATGACCATTTACTACTGTGGTTGTTTGTATGTGCCATGTGTGGCTCCCCAGGTATGGGAAAAATGTAAGGATGTTTACACATACACTATATTACCAAAAGTATTAAGACACCTGCCTTTACACACATATGAACTTTAATGGCATCCCAGTCTTAGTCTATAGGGTTCAGTATTGAGTTGGTCCACCCTTTGCAGCTATAACCGCTTCAACTCTTCTGGGAAGGCTGTCCACAAGGTTTAGGAGTGTGTCTAAGGGAATGTTTGACTATTCTTGCAGAAGCGCATTTGTGAGGCCAGGCACTGATGTGGATGAGAAGGCCTGGCTCGCAGTCTCACTCTAATTCACCCCAAAGGTGTTCTGTCGGGTTGAGGTCAGTACTCTGTTCAGACCAGTCATGTTCCTCCACCCCAAACTCACTCATTCTTTCTTTGTGCATTGGTCTAAATTATTTGGTGGAGAGGTGTGGGGTTGTTTTTCAGGGGTTGGCTTGGCCCCCTAGTTCCAGTGAAGGGAACTCAGCGTACCAAGGCATTTTAGACAATTTCATGCCCCTAACTTTGTAGGAACATTTTGGGGATGACCCCTTCATGTTCCAACATGAATGTGCACAAAGCAAGCTCCATATAGACATGGATGAGCGAGTTTGGGGTGGAGGAACTTGACTGGCCTGCACAGTCCTGACCTCAACCCAACAACCTGTGGCAAGTCTGGTGCTACAGGGCACCAAGCTCCTCCCGAATCTATGGTGCCATCTAAAAGAAAGGATGGAAATTTGAGAGCTTTTCTGTATCTAAATCCTTCCCTAGTAAAGGGAAACGTTAAACCTCTTACCTGTTCACTTAAAGTGATACTAAACACACACTTGGGGTTATTTATGAAAGGAAAATCCACTTTGCACTACAAGTTCAACTTTGTTTGAAGTGCCTTTTTTTTTTTTTTTTAAATATACTGCTGTCACAGGACCCAGATCTTTCCCAGCCAGTCTGCAGGGAAACATAAGCAGGAGGAACCTCTAGCCTCTACTGTTGGTCACAAAAAAAAAATGGCCTTTGGAATACAGAGTAAAAATGAATAAATAATATCAATAAACAATTTTAAATTGGCATACAAATATATATTTGAAATCTTTATTATTTTGTGTAAATAGCATGGTGTGGGCGGTTTTCTGCCAGTCACAGGCTGTGTCACGCTCCTCCAGCCTGTGTCTTAGAATAAGAGGGAGATGAAGCCTCCATCAGTCTACATGTAATATCTCATCCCCATGTGGACATAGAGAAGAGAAGAAGTGAGCTGTAATTTACCACTGTGTATACGTCCACACGTGTCTCTATAGTCAAATGTGCTGCTCAGATGTGATAGGAAATGCTCAGCATAGTTTTTTTATGATGTGGGTTTAGTGACCCTTTAACTGCAAATACAAAATATAAAGAACAACAAAAATTAAACTACTTTATTAGAATGTTTAAAAGCAGCTTGAAGTGCACTTTTTAATTCTTTGTCTGGCACCAGACCCCTTTACATCGAAAAAATACTACCACTAATAATATATGGTGTCTCGAAAGTTAAAACTGGAGGAGCTTCCTACTCTGGAGGTTTGCATCCCCCCAGTATTGGAGTACAGGACTGTCGGAATCTGGAAGATACTATGTTCCAGATGTTTTATACAATGTTACCTATGGATAAATGTTTTTTTTTCATAAAAAAAAAAAAAAAGTAGCAAACCAAAGCCAACAGATCAGCCGATATTTGAAGATGTAGGCAGTCTGCAGATGGATCTCACAATGAACTCCATTGATTTGCTCTTCTGTCTGCTATACATCCCATCCTACTGCACAATAAATTGCTGTAAAACAAGCAGAATACCCATCAAGATATATGACAGGAAGATAAATGACTTCTTCATATGGACTTTGCCTTAACCTGTTCTTACCTATTTTGTCATTTAATTGTATGCTCAGCAACTAGGAGATGTCACTGTCAGGGATTTCTCAGCAATATTAGTCTTTGGATTTAAAGGTTAAGCTAAGCATGAAAAAATCTAAAATAACGGTCATTTTCTCCCATGATCAAATTGTTGCAGGTCAGCAGCAATGTGTCTTTGACTCCCCTTGTATTCATTTGTCGGGAAATTAAATGACAGTCATTGTGTGTGACACTTCACTAATGTCTAAAGAGAAACTCCCAGCACTAATTGACAGCTGGCCTTAAAAAGATATTGACGCTGCAAGTCTTGTGTGTGTGCAGAGATGACATAACATGATAAGACTCGGAGGGCTTCTGTGGCTGGAGCAAAGTCAGCCTGATAGAATTTTTCAGTAAAGCTTTATCAATAGATAGACACATTAAGGCCCGGATTCACGTAGGACTTACGCCGACGTATCTCGAGATACGCCGTCGTAAGTACAAATGTGCGCCATCGTATCTCTGCGCCGATTCCCCAAGCTAGATACGTAGAAAAAATAGGCTTCAGCCACCCGACGTAACTTGCCTACGTGGCGTATCGTGGGCGCATAGTTACGCTGGACGCATTCGGCGTACCCATGTTAAATATGCAAATGAGTAAGATACGCCGATTCATGAACGTACTTGCGCCCGGCGCATGTTTTAAGCGATTTGCATAAGGGTTACGTCCGGCGTAAAGTTATTTCTTATATAGGAGGCGCAACCCATGCAAAGGTATGGACCAGGGAACGGACGCCGTCGATTTTTACGTTGTTTACGTAGTATGTGAATAGGGCTGAGCGTAGGTTACGTTCACGTCGTAGGCAGTGTTTTGACGTATCTTAGGCAGTTATTTCGACATGACTGTGAGAATGTGCACTGGGATGCGTCCAAGATATGACGCATGCGCCGTTGGTTTTTTGAAGCTTAGCCCATCATTTGCACTTCCACCTACTTTGACTTACGTCGGCTTACGCCGACGACTATACCCTACGCCGGCGCAATGTTGGGAACATTTGCTTTGTGAATTCCATGCTTCCCTCTCTGCATTGCGCCAGCGTAGCGTAAAGAAGATACGCTACAAACGGAATAAAGATGCGCCCAGGTATGTGAATCCGGGCCTTAGTATTTAGAGGTAAACTTCCATATTATGGATTGAACTACGTCATATGTAATTCATGATGTAGATGGGTGTAGTAAGATGACTGCTGCCGCTTTCTGTCTGCAGGTTTTTTGTCAGATTAACAAACCTGGTAGCGGTGAAACGCATGTGCAGCAGACAGAACCTCACTTTTATTACCTAATCTGATGGGTGGCCTATTCTGACGGAACACCAGCTCAACAGAAACCGACTGACATTCAGCCCATGTGTATGGCAGCTGCTCTGACAGAAGTCGGGTGTTCGGCCAGCTTATGCCGAGGGCTTAAGACCGGAAAAGTTCTGCCGACCGGCTCCTGATAAACGACAATGGCTGAGAGCGCTGACATAAGTGTTGCAGCAGGGGGGGCCGTCCCCCTGTCAGAACACAATAGCACAGCAGGGGAGATCGCTGTACTAACATTGGATTGTTAGTACAGTGGCTCCGACCTGAGCAGTCTGTTTTTTTCTGTTCAACCCACTGGGTTTAACAAAAAGAAAAATAAAGAGTGGTGTGTACGATACTTTAGGCCCCATGTACACGGGACGCTGCTAAACTTACGTTTAGAGGAGGTTGGACGCTTTTTTCTGCCCCTGCCCCTGAACTCATTCAATGTTATCTTATGTGACCATGTACACAGTCCCGTTTATTGTCGTTTTTAGGCACTTGCGCTTAACAGTGTTTTCTTTGAAAGCAAAAAAATTGGTTCAGATGCAGATTTCCACATTTAGCAGTGTTTGTGGCCCTCTGATGTGGCCCTCGACTTCCTGCTCTGGGATGGAATAGAATACTGTTATTAAAGGTCAGTTTATTACTGAAATCACAGTGTATATATGGGCATATCTGTTCTGCAGTGGATACTGGGCTGCTTTCAAACTGATCCGCAGGTGCAGAGCAGTTTACCTCCGGGTTACCCGCACTGAGCCATAGACTTCTGTTATTGCCTGCGCGTTTGGAGAGCTTTCTGAAAGTGTACCAAACATGCAGATACTGTATATAATAGAAGTCTATTGCAAAGTGCAGGAAAGCCAAAGGTACACTGCGGTGCGGGTAAACCGCAGTGCATCAGTGTGAAAGCAGCCTTGGGGTCCCTTTCATACGGACCAATTGCATAGCAGACACGGACCTGCCATCCACCCACTCCGCTTATTGTGGCCCGCGACCAGTTACCAAGTCGCCTAAGTGGCCCTCGCTCTTCAAAAGGTTAGGCACCCCTGATTTAGGAACAGTTGTAAAAACGTCCCGTGTACATGGAGCCTTAGAGGAAATGAAGTAGTTACGTATTTTAGTGCTACAATACATTTTCTTCAGTACTGGTGACATAACCACTTGCTTTGCCCTTTGTTCATATGATTTCTACAAAAAATGGAGGATGGGCAACTGCGAGCTGCAATCAATTCATCCCAGCAGGACGCTTAACATAGCCTTTGTTACCATTTTGTATTGATTCACTTTAACAGGTATAGAAGGCAATATATTTGCTAAATAAACAATGCCCTTTGTTTTGCAATGTAAACCTGTCAGTGTTACTGAACACAAACACCGTGTTCCTATTATTTAACTTATTTCATCTGCAGTCTGCAAAACACCAAAGAGGTCATTACAGTAGAGCACGTTATTTATAACCGTGTATTTTCCCCCAAAGTGTGATAATCTAAATCTTAAAAGACAGTTTGCTTTTCCTTCCCAGGGTGCTACCTTTAAAAGAGAGAAAGAAAATAAAACATCGCAATAAGCCTGGGGCAAGGCAACACAGGAAGAGGAAACTGCCACTTTAAATTATCAAGACAAGTAAACATTTTTTAACCTTGTTTTCTGCTTGGATGTGTAGCGCTCGCCAATACTTAACTTAGAAAAGGCAGTTTATCAATATAAAATTGGCTATAATTTATCTTATACTGAAAAAAATATTGCCAGACTTTGAAAAAGAATCACGATAAAGGTTCTGCAACATATCTCGACACTTACAGGTGAAACTCAAAAAATTTGAATATCGTGCAAAAGTTTATTTATTTCACTAATGTAACTTAAAAGGTAAAACTGATATGAGATTGACTCATTACATGCAAAGCAAGATAGTTCAAGCCGTGATTTATCATAATTGTGATAATTATGGCTTACAGCTCATAAATACCCCAAATCCACAATCTCAGAAAATTAGAATATTGTGAAAAGGTGCAATATTCTAGGCTCAAAGTGTCCCACTCTAATCAGCTAAATAAGCCATAACATCTGCAAGGGGTTCCTGAGACTTTAAACGGTATCTCAGTCTGGTTCAGTAGGAATCACAATCATGGGAAAGACTGCTGACCTGACAGTTGTGCAGAAAACCTTCATTGACACCCTCCATAAGGAGGGAAAACCTCAAAAGGTAATTGCAAAAGAAGTTGGATGTTCCCAAAGTGCTGGATCAAAGCACATTACTAGACGGAAGGGAAAAGTGTGGAAGAAAAAAGGTGCACAAGCAGCAGGGTTGACCGCAGCTTGGACAGGATTGTCAGGAAAAGGTCATTTAAAAGTGTTGGGGACTTTCACAAGGAGTGGACGGAGGCTGGCGTCAGTGCATCAAGAGCCACCACACACAGACGGATCCTGGACATGGGCTTTAAATGTCGTATTCCTCTTGTCAAGCCTCCTGAACAACAAACAGCATCAGAAGCGTCTTACCTGGGCTAAAGAAAAACACACCTGGTCTGTTGCTCGGTGATCCAAAGTCCTCTTTCCTGATGAAAGCTAATTTTACATCTCATTTGGAAACCAAGGACCCAGAGTATGGAGGAAGAATGGAGAGGCACACATTGCAAGATGCTTGAAGACCAGTGTGAAGTTTCCACAGTCTGTGTTGACTTGGGGAGGCATTTCATCTGCTGGTGTTGGTCCACTGTGCTTCATTAAGTCAAGGGTCAACACAGCTGTCTACCAGGAGATTGTGGATCACTTCATGCTTCCTTCCACAGACTAGCTCTATGGGGATGCTGACTTCATTTTCCAGCAGGACTTGGCACCTGCCCACACTGCCAAAAGCACCACAACCCGGTTCATTGACCGTGAGATTACTGTTCTTGATTGGCCAGAACTCAGACTCGCCTGACCTGAACCCCATAGAGAATCTATGGGGCATTACCAAGAGAAAGATGAGGCATGAGACCGAACAATGCAGAAGAGCTGAAGGCCACTATTGAAGCATCCTGATCTTCCATAACACCTGAGAAATGCCATAGGCTGATGGCTTCCATGCCACGCCGCATTGAGGCAGTAATTGCTGCAAAAGGGGCCCAAACCAAGTACTGAATACATATGCATGCTTCTACTTTTCAGAGGTCAAATATTGTTCTATGTACAATTCATTTTTTATTGATTGAATGTAATATTCTGATTTTCTGAGATTGTGGATTTGGGGTTTTCATGAGCTGTAAGCCATAATCATCACAATTATGACGAATCACAACTTGAACTATCCTGCTTTGCATGTAATGAGTCGATCTCATATATTAGTTTCACCTTTTAAGTTGCATTAGTGAAATAAATGAACTTTTACAGGGGAGCTGTGGTGGCTCAACGTGATTGGCACTGCGCTGATAAGCCATTCACCTCTGCAGCCAAGGGTTCGGATCCCGGTCTCGGCTACATGTGAATTGAGTTTGGTGGTCTCAGCCCGGCTCCCGGTGGGTGTGCTATGCAAGGTACGCCTGTGCTTAGTACGCCCACCCCCCCCCCCACAAAAACCACCACACTTGCACGCACACGAAATTGGTTTAAAAAACACATGCACTTTGGCCATGCGGTCTCTTAAAATAAAGAGAGGCGAAGGACCTACGGGGCTGGCTGGGTGGGCTAGGCCCCCTCACTCCCTCATAGGGGGAGTCCCTCTGCCCCATTGGGGTCCCGTTGGGCCCCAGTTGGGCTCCCAAGAGGAGCAGGTAGGGCGGGGTGAGTGGGAGGCCCCCCTTCACACCCGCCATTGCCACCAGGGGCATGGAGAAGGATGGCGATTGCCTCCGGGGGGAGGGTCTGCCTACTCCCAACTCCTGCAGTCCGGCTCCTCTCTCTCGAGTTCACGCACAAAAATACACTTTAAAAAAAAAAAAAAAAAAAAAAAAAAAAAATAAATGAACTTTTGCACGGTATTCAAATTTTTCGAGTTTCACCTGTAATATAACCGAAAAAGGGGTAGTTGGGTATTTAGGTGTCTCTATGGAACCACCTCCCAAAAAAAACGTAACACAATCCTTTTCTAGCCAAAGGACTTTTAGTAGTAAATATATATCGGAAAGAGCAAGAAGTGAATCCAGCAGACTATCTTCTGCTTCATTACCTGAACAGTCAGTACCAGTTTAACATACATGGATCAGTCATTTGATAGGGAATTATTTCTACATTCATATGAAGGTTTCCCTGTACAAATACCCTTTGTAATGTAGACATAAGTGTAGTGTCTCTTGTACTGTAATGTTGAGCAGTACATGTCATTGAATTGTTCCAAGGGCTGAAGGGATGCACAATATCAAATTAAAAGCAGCCAAACCTTAATTTTAAAAGATAGTAGTAAAAGAGGCACTGGACTTGGATTTCAAAGGTTACCAATATGTGGACAAAGTCAATACCTTAGCCAAATTGGCCTGTATGTGGCAGGATCCCCCAGTAGAGGACATTCAGAAGAGGACATTTACCCAAGTTGAGAAATTCAAATGTAATAGGTCAAAAAGCATGTCAAATGAAAATTCATTGGGAGTCCAAGATCTTTATTGATGAGGTGGTAACAGCCAGGCTGTCCTTTGCCCTGCTTGTCATGACCAGTTGAACAATAAAGACTTTTAACTCCAATGTATTTTTCATTTGGTGATCTCTTTGACTTATTAAACCTGGATATCTAAACATAGATTTTAGGCCAAAATATACAGTATAAAACAGATTCTGTTGATCAAAGCCATTTTAGTAAGCTTGCGGCATGTTACAATCAGCATGGAAGAATACTGTATAAGCTGTAAGTATTTAACATTCAATAATCACTAAATTGATTATTGAACATCACTATTGGTATGAACATCACTATTGGGTTACTCGTTGTCTGTAAAAACAGACATGACATTGCTACCGGACCTGATCTCTTTTTCATTAGCGTTGTAAGATGAGGGGAAACTCTCCAATCATGCTTCTTGAAAACCAAATGACAGTTTTGAACAGGATCAAGTGCTATATGCACTATATATGTGGGCAGTTAATATACTGACATCAACATTTTTTGTCTGATTGATTTTATTTACACATACTACAAGGGAGAGAGAGTTAGGGCACAGAATGTCCAAAAATGTGACAGAATGACTCCAGACTTCTAATTACAGTCAGAACAGAGGTAATGAGCCTTTACGCCAAGACCAGAAACTGTTATATCTTGAAAATTAGAAACTCTGACTTCTTGTTGGTCTCCTGGCAGCAGCTTGAACTCATCTCTCCAGCACTGGCTATAAACCTCATTAATATCCGTAACTCAGGTTATTGTAGCCCTACACATCATTGCCAGGGACACTGCCCAAACAGCAAGCAGAAGGAAACGATCCCCTTGAGCTTAGGATAAGGTGACCAGATTTTTTAAATGAAATCCGGGGACATATTTTTTCTTTACTAGTAATGGCAACAATCAGAGACTCTCTGCCCGTCACCGCCTGCTTCACAGCCTCTCAAGTCTTACTTTTCGGGCCCCGGCTACTACTGGGTGGGGAGCGGAGGAAGATCACTCTGCCAGGGAAGCCAAGGAGATAGGCAGGTGGCTGGCCATGATTTGAGCCAAGGCAGAAGAACATGCGAGCGAAGCTGAATGGGCATGCGCCCGAAACTGAAGAAATATTCCCTCCGCTCCGACCAGCACATGATCATCAGAAAGGGGCACAGATAAAGGGAAAAATACAACCCCCCTATGCTAGTAGGCACGGTGGAGCGGGGGTGTGTAATTATTATTTTTTTATTTTAATTCTGCACTGACTGTCTTTGAAATTACCCCTGCCCTCTATTAAATCCAATCTGGGGACAAAACCAGGGACAGACTTGGTCCGGGGACAGTGTCCTTAATCAGGGGACTGTCCCCTGAAACTGGGGATGTCTGGTCACCCTAGCTTAGGAGAAGCTTACATACTTGACGTGATTGTAGCCGTTTTAGTGCAATTGAGAGAAAATTGAGTACTGTCCGTGATACTTTTTTTATTTGCACTAACATACAATTTTTCAGGACAAGCTTTCGGGGTGTTACCCCTTCTTCAAGGTCCAAGCAGTACTGGGAAGCTTACAGAAAGAGAACTATTAATTAAAGCTCAGGTTGACTACAACCCAGCAGCACTAAGTTTAGACTAGGGACACTACTGCATAAGGCAAGGCCCCAACATACAGTATCTCACAAAAGTCAGTACACCCCTTACATTTTTGTAAATATGGTATTATATATTTTCATGTGATAACACTGAAGAAAGTACACTTTGCTAGAATGTAAAGTAGTGAGTGTACAGCTATAACAGCGTAAATTTGCTGTCCCATCAAAATAACGCAACACACAGCCATTAATGTCTACACCGCTGGCAACAAAAGTGAGTACACCCCTAAGTGAAAATGTCCAAATTGGGCCCAAAGTTTTGTGTGGCCACCTTTAAGTTCACTAGAGCTTCACAGGTTGCCACTGGAGTCCTCTTTCACTCCTCCATGATGACATCACAGAGCTGGTGGATGTTGGAGACCTCCACCTTCCATTTGAGGATGCCCCACAGATTCTTAATAGGGTTTAGGTCTGGAGAAATGCTTGGCCAGTCCATCACCTTTACCCTCGGCTTCTTTAGCAAGTCAGTGGTCATCCTGAAGGTATCATGTTGGAATACTGCCCTACAACCCGGTCTCCAAAGGGAGGGGATCATGCTCTGCTTCTGTATCACAGTACATGTTGGAATTCAGACCATGATACTCCCACCACCATGCTTGACTGTAGGCAAGACACACTTATCTTTGTACTACTCACTGGTTATCGCCACACACGCTTGACACCATCTGAACCAAATAAGTTTATCTTGCACTCAACCTCTTTGGTTGACCATAGTAAAGCCTATTCTGAGCGTTATCTGTCCTGTTAAACCGCTGTATGGTCTTGGCCACCGTGCTGCAGCTCAGTTTTAGGGTCTTGGCAATCTTTTTATAGCCTAGACCATTTTTATGTAGAGCAACAATAATTTTTTTCCGATCCTCCGAGTTCTTTGCCATGAGGTGCCTTGTTAAACTTACAGTGACCAGTATGAGAGAGTGAGAGGGACAACACCAAATTTAACACACCTGCTCCCTATTCACATCGAGTCACGTGACACCGGGGAGAGAAAATGGCTAATTGAGCCCAATTTGGACATTTTCACTTAGGGGTGTACTTACTTTTGATGGCAACGGTTTAGACATTACTGGCTGTGTGAGTTAAGTTAAGGGGACAGCAAAGTTACACTGTTATACAAGCCATACACTCACTATTTTACATTGTAGCATTGTAGCAAAGTGTCATTTTTTCAATGTTGTCACATGAAAAGATGTAATAAAATACTTACAAAAATGTGAGATGTGTACTCACTTTTTTGAGATACTGTATAAATAATTTTGTACTTTTTAAGTTCCCAGCACAATAAGTTTCACGGGAATTAAGCCTCAAACACACGTACGAGTTTCCTGGCTGACATTTTACAGCCGGGAAACCCGAGAACCTGCTTGGTCAGTCTTTCCTCCGTTCCCGTCAGGAAAACTGTGATGTAGCTTTGGTCGGGAATCCCGGCCGTATGTATGCTCCATCACAGTTTTTCCCATAGGAAAACTGCCAAAAACCACCGGGCAAAAGCCCGCCGGTTCTCCCAGCGGGAAAAAAAAAAGAGAGCTGATTCTCTTTTTTTTTTGTCCGGCGGTTTTGGGGAAATTTTCCCATCAGAAAATCTGCGAGAAGCATACACATGGCCAGTATTCCCAGCCAAAAGCTCTCCTCGCAGTTTTCCCGTCAGGAAAACCAGACGTGTGTACGAGGCTTTAGACACTACTGAATTCCAATTGTTGCCTGCCGCAGCTGCTACTGCTCTTTCATACCCACTTCTCATGCTACTACAACATAAGGGCCTCCTACCCCCCTCCTTACCCCTTGAATTTTGTCAGGTAAGCCTGTAAGAGAATTTCCATCAATTCCCCCAGCCATGCTAACCTATCTGATAGGAGGCAGTCACTGCTTGGCCATTCATTTTCCAACTGGCTCAGTAAATTTTTAAATCACATTTTTTGGAGCCTCATAGTGTTTGTAGAGCCACCTATGGCCCTGTTTTGGCTGAATTGGAAGTAATAGGCTGAAATTCAAGCAATCTATGGGGGCCCAAATTCTGGTGTTTGCATTGGGTTCGCCATACCGCCTTATCATTCATGTCATAGAGCATCCTCAGAATGAAACGGGAAGCCTCACAGAGGAGAGCCTGAAGCAGTAACAAAGATACTGGTATTTGGATTAGAAATGTCAAAGGAATCTACAGCTCTGTTGTGTCTGCTGTCAGAAAAAGCCGAACGCAGGGAGAGCCAGTATCAATTGCAAATATGCTGGGATTTCTAGTAAATGAAGTATTACCTGTTAGTGATGTGCAGATTCCTTTGACAATGCCGAGCCAAATTCTGACTCTCCTCTGTGCGGCTCAATTTGTCATCCTCAGGGTGATATATGACATAAGTGATAAGGCAGTGTGGGGAACCCAATTTAAAAAAACAGAATATGTTGCAGAAGTGAGATGAGTGGGGAGGGAAGAAAAGCTGCAAATGTGACATTTTCTAATTCCAGCGAAACGTATGGTGCTTGTAACTTAAAAAGTACAAAATGATTTATAGAAAAATATGCTATCCTGCAAATAATACTAAAGTTTAACTTTTCCAGACCTTAAAAGCAAAAAAAAAAAAGCCAGGGTATCTTTAAATGAACACAAAGCTGCTCAGATAGTTTTGAGTTGAATTTGATTAGGGTAATGGGTCTGAGGTTCTATGTAATTTTGGAGCTTATGTCAAGATCTGCTGCTGTGAAGTTCTTCTACTTATCTATTTTCCTGACTTCTTGCACTGCCTTTACGATCAGAATTGTCAACGCTATTGATTACAATGGGGAATCTTCCATCAGTCTGACAGGTCTGGCAGCATAAGCAGTAAGATAAAGCTTAAAATCTTTCCAGCATGGCTGTGTAAGCAACTATTATGTGAACTCACTAGGGATCTTTTTAACCTTCCACTCAATATAAAAAGTACTCTAAATAATTTTTTGAGTGAGCTGGTTGTTAGTTAAATGCATGACATATGATGTTCTCTGCGATAGTTAGCCCTTTGACTTTACAAGCCTACACTATGACACCTTGATAGGTTATGGAAACCATACTGTTAAAGAATAATGGTAATATTTATTCAGTAAATCATATTTATATTGTTTTTTCATGAGAGCGAGTGACTGTGAACTATCCTATCTACCACTATAACATCAAAAATTACTTATAATTCATTTTGAACTAGATAACTATGTGAGAGTAGGGCTGTCTTAATGAGAGGGCACACATGGGCACTGCCCAGGGGCCCCAGCTGCATGAGGGGCCCTGCACTTTCCCCAAAGCAGCTGGTCCTTGAGCCCACACTGCCCTGAAATTGGGAGCCCCATGATGGCACTGAGAGTGATAGATGCAAAGGGAAGGCAGTCTGCCTCCTACCTACTTAATGTCTGTTTACCTGCACTGTCATCATTGTAGGGGCCCCAGAGCATTACTTTTCCCAGGGGCCCATGATGTTAATAAGATGGCCCTGTGCGAGACTGCAGATAATTCAAACATAACGGTTAAGCAGCACATATAAGCAAATGCCAATCGACTCACCTTCAATAAACCTGTTGACCAGTATGTCCAAGTTGTCTTCTCCAGTGATAGATCGTATCTGCTGAAAAGCTTGTTCATAGGTCTCTACTGTTTCTTCCGTTGGGTCACGTTTTTTTCTTTCTAGTGCTTCTTTTTCTATTACCGATGCAATAAACAAATTCCAGATATTACATATATTTAATATAAACCAACCAAACAAATCTATCCAGTCTCAAATAATTTAAAGGCAAAATCAAGCAAAAACATTTATTTTTTTCTTGGTTGGAACTGCAGGACTTAATCATAGGTATGCTCAACTCCAGCCAAGGTTTATTGCAGTAATAAGACACTGCTCACTCCCACCCAAATGAATGCCCTGACATGTTTCACCCACAACAGGGCTTATTCATGGGGATCACTATGATTAGGCTCTGCAGTGGGTGAAATATGTTGGGGGCATGGCTTCGGGTGGGAGTGAGCATGTGCTGTCAATAAACCTAGGCTGGAGTTGAAAATCTTCACTGTGCAGCCCATTACTTGGATAGTGAACTTAAGTGGAACAGCAGACTCCAGAGCCTTGGCACCCAACTGATTGCAGGGAATGGAGGAGGCTACAGGCTAAAGGGTTAGATTCGTCTAACAATATGTATGGTAGTCACCTCTCCTGCGCCGAGCATCAAGCACTTCCTCACTGATAGAGCGCTCTTGAGTTTTGGTTCCCATAAACTCTTTCAGTCTGCGGTCATGGTCAATCACCCGTTGTAGCTCTTTTATCTCTGCCGAGTGCTGGTTCAAATCTTTCTCTGCTTTTTCCTTCATTTGCTGCATTTTTGTTTGGGCTTCATCCCTTAATTTATCAAAAAGAAAACATTATTTTCAGTAAGATTTTAACATCTACAAAAACTTGTTTTGAGTGTCATGTACAAGTGCCCAATGTCAATTTTTTATGTCTGTGTAGGTGTACAACCAATCAGTGGCCATCTATACGTTATCTAATCATAGAATACAGGATTAGAATGTATGCAATGGCAAGGGGTGCTGGGGTGTGTTGGAGGGTCTATTGTTACTGGCTGCTGGGATATCTATTATCTTTGGAGGGGATCTAATGTTGCAGGGTGAAAGTGAGGGATCTACCATTGAGGAAGGAGTCTATTGTTACTGGGGGCATGTATTATTTTTAGGGGGGTCTATTTTTTTCTGGGGAATCCAGTGTTGCTGGGAGATTTATTGTTTGTGGGATTTATTGCTGCCGGCTGCAGGGAATCTACTATTTTACTGCTTTCCTTGTTTTTTAACAAGTTCCATACAAATTACGTAGCACCAGAAAATGATACTTGGTTGTGTTTTCCAAAAGGGGTAATACAGGGAGGTGGGTAGGGGGTGGAACTAAGGGACAATGCTCAGAGGTGGGAAGGGGTGGAGAAAAGGTGTGACTCAGAAGGAGGGGATACCTGCCCTTTTTTCTCTGAGGAAAAAAAGCCTTGATGTTATAAATGATGTTCAAAATAGTACCATAGAAGGGCATATGTGATCATATATGCACATCATAAAGAAAGATATAATGGGGGTTATTTACAAAAGGCAAATCCACTTTGCACTACAAGTGCTAA
The DNA here is from genome assembly GCA_029574335.1 of Rana kukunoris. NCBI lineage: Eukaryota > Metazoa > Chordata > Amphibia > Anura > Ranidae > Rana > Rana kukunoris. Next base: position 79,244,656 of record CM056058.1, on the reverse strand, counting down.
GTGCACTTGAAATTGCACTGAAAGTGCACTTGGAAGTGCAGTCGCTGTAGATCAGAGGGGGACATGCAAGAAAAATAAAAAACAGCATTTTAGCTTGCACATGATTGGATAATAAAATTAGCAGAGCTTCCCCTCATTTCAGATATACCCCTCAGATCTATGGTGACTGCACTTCCAAGCACTTTGCCTTTCATAAATAACCCCCCACTGTAAACCTAACATGCACAATTCCAGTTTTCTTTCAATAGCATAGTGTATATAAAGATCAGGAAGAGGAGCTAGACACACCAACAGTTAAAAACAAGACAACTAGCACAAAGCACATGACAGGGTCATGTGATATAACTGCATGTAAAACATAATATAAAATTACACGTTTAAATAAAACACGTACATTATGCATGATTCTCAGAGATCAAAGCCTTCAATTTGCAAACACAGCAGCAATTATAATAGATAAAGTAGTGAAGTATATAGTGAAGATGTACAGAAAGAGACTATTGCTGGAAAGCAATGACACACAGATTCATGGCAATAATATATCAAAACAAGTCATCACATAAAGAATCGGCTTACAAAAGAAAGGAAGCAAAGGCATAAGGCTTAAACTTTTTTTGATTTTATGCTTTTGTAAGTAGATTTTGAGCACTGCGAGCAGCTTTAATCTCTAATTATTATATGTCACTTTGAGAAATTTGTATCAAGTTAAAAAACCAGTTACAGTGCAATGTGCTGTTTTAAGTGCATTGACAAAGTTGCTGACAAAACGAATCCTCTTTAATGCAGCTATTGGCATGAAAGTGGTGCAAAAAAAAAAACACAAAAAAAAAACAATCAAGCTTGTATGATTCACTCAAGCATCAAAGTGCTACTATGTAACAAGTAAAGTGCTAAAATGCAATTTTAGCACTTTATTTGGTTCGTAGTAACACTTTGATGTATGACTGTATACTACACTATTGATTTTTATTTTGCATCACTTTCAGCGTAGCACTTATTTACCATTTTGTTTACTATACAACTTATGTCAATTGTGGTGCTAGCAGATTTTCTTTTAGGCTATTAGCGCAGTATTTCCTATATAGCTATTGACATGAATCTGCCTTCACTTTGATTATCAGTGATGACATGCATTTATAAGTTCACCAGCGGCCAGAGGCGATTCAGTTCGCAAGTGTTGCGCTTTATACGTTTTTCACTCACTCACTCACCATCATATTAAGCGATCATTTTTTTTTTTATTATATTCTGCATGATTCTGTACACTGTACCACATTTATATCACCTATTGACGTTAATGTTCATATGTTTTATATCTTATTTGTAGCACTGATGAATGGGAATTCGTAAAGCCCTTGAAATGTGTTGGCTATCTTTTTTACAACTCTGATGACTAAAAATTGAACTGGACTGTCAATTACACATCTTTAACCTACTATTCTTATTACTGTGCTTCCGGGGACCTCTTCGGATCTGCCGGATCTTAGATTACAGCCTCCTAATTTAAGATTTATATCAACATACCAAAATACCTACCAGAATTCTGATCCAGCTCTCTACCAATATATCTTCACTTTGAAAATCATTGACGTGCTGATCAGTGGATTTACTAAAGGCAAATAGTCTGCGAGTGAGTGAGTGAGTGAAAAAACGTATAGAGCGCAAACACTTGCGAACTGAATCGCCTCTGGACACTGTTTTCATTCCTTCGATAAAGGAAAGGCTTTGCCTCAGAAGAGATGAGTTTTAATCATTCTCCTGAAGGCCAAGTGGTCCGACTCCAGTCGGATGGTGGTAGGTAGTGCATTCCACAGTCACGGTCCTTGGACAGCAAATATATATAAAAATTTTGGAAAAAATAGAAAAAGAAGAAATGTAATAAAAATTATTTGACATGATCCGAGGTCGACACAGAACATTGACAAGTGTAGATTCAAAATTGTAGCATTACACATCTTTCTTGTTATACAATTTGTTTATTACAAGTGCCTTAAAAGTCCAGTCAGGGGCTGTCTACTGGTCCAGGTCTGTTGGCATGGTTAATGGCAAGCAAAGTAGGTGTGGGAAGTATCTGGTAAATAACTAGGTTGTTCCCCCGGATAGAAGTGCTGCTGGAACCAAAGTGTTCCCTGGGCCCCACTTAATTTTTGATTGGCGAAGTAGATTCTATTGGGCTTGAGCAGGTTCGTAAGGAGGAGCAGTCATGTTGTCCAGCTGGCCGTTGGACCAACAGACCTGAACCAGTAGACAGCCCATGCTTTTAATTACATAATCTGATTGACCTGTTCACCACACAGCTTGTGTAGCTATAATTGTGTGAATCCTCGACTTACCCCTGAAGAAAGGGAGACATCTCCCAGAAATGTCGGGACAATACAGAGAATCACACTACATAGTGCAATACTACAATCTTGAATCCACACATATCAATGTTCTGTGTCGACCTCGGATCATGTCAAATAATTTTTATTAAATTTCTTCTTTTTCTATTTTTTCCAATAAATATTATATATAGACACATCTTTCTTGTTATACACTTTGGCCCAGATTCAGAGAGAATTGGATTCTCGTAGCGTATCAGAAATACACTACGCCGCCGTTTCTTACCTGGCTCTACGTGGAATCCAGGTAGATTTTGTCCAGTAAACGATGGCGGCGTAGTGTATTTCTCCCGTCGCAATCCATATAGACGAGTAGGGGGCGTGAAGGATTTAAAATAGGCACGTTCCCGCGGCGATCGAACTGCGCATGCTCCGTTCGCAAATTTCCCGCCGTGCATTGCGCGAAATCACGTCGTTACGTCATTCGTTGTTTGAGTAGCGTCGTTTACGGACATTTCTATTCCCGAACGAGTTACGTAAAAAAAAAAAAAATTTAAATTAAAATCGACGCGGGAACGACGGCCATACTTAACATGGGTTACGCACCGTTAGACCAGCAAAAAGCTGGTCTAACAGTACGTAAAAAAAAACAGACGTAAGCGATTGCGAAGACCGCTCGTATCTTCGTGGATCGCCATAAAAACACATTTGCAAATCCCGACGCATCAAAACGACGCGAACTCCTCCCAGTGGCCGCAAATATATCGCAGCGTAGATCCGTAGGTTTACGAAGACGTAAGCCTCTCGGATCGAAGCCCGAAGCCGCCGTATCATGGTTTGAGGATTCAAACTAGTGATACGGCGCGCGAAATTTGAAATTACTCCTGTCTAACACCAGTTAGACAGGCGTAATTGCTTTATGAATCTGGGCCTTTGTTTATTACAAGTGCCTTAAAAGTCCAGTCAGGGGGCCCAGCCTTTCCTCTTTTTCTGACCTTTAGGGATAAAAGGGGTGAGTCGGCGTAGTACGCGCAGCAGATGATGGGATCCGCTGACTACCGACCCTATTTGTGCATCCATTGTCATGTAGGAGTCGAAAATCACTCCGAGACTTTTGACTTTGGCGCTCGGGGCGATAATTTTTCTCAGAATGGGTGGTGGGGTCCAAGTTGAGGTGCAGTGACTTTTCCTGTGTGCAGTTGCTCTCATTTTCCCCAGAGCTTAACAAATGTGGTAATGCTCTGCTGATTTCAATCATCCAATCATGTTCAAGCAAACATACACATACACACATTTAATTATTATTATTTTTTTTTTTTTTGGGTGTTCTTTACAAAGTAAAGCTTGACCACATTACAGTTACTAAGGAAGATTAGTGCAACTGTACTTGCAAAGTGCACAGCCTATTTGTCTTTAATAAATCACCCCACTGAGAGCTTTGCATTCAAACTAAAAATATACATTTTAGAATATAGCCAGAAGCAGCCTAAGCATGGCAAAATCATATTAGGTGCACTGTACAGTAACTTTACTGAAGATTAGTGTGCATATTCCATATGTGTTTTAGAACACTGTCTTTTCTGAAGTACAAACATCTTTCGTAACAAAGTCCAAGTAACTTCAATGGGGGTTATTTACTAAAGGCAAATGCACTTTGCACTACAAGTGCAAAGTGCACTTGAAATTGCACTTAAAGTGCACTTGGAAGTGCAGTCTCTGTAAATCTGAGGGGTAGATCTGAAATGAGGTAAGCTCTGCTGATTTTATTATCCAATCATGTGCAAGATAAAATGCTGTTTTTTTATTTTCCTTGCATGTCCCCCTCAGGTCTACAGCAACTGCACTTCCAAGTGTTCTTTGAGTGCAATTTCAAGCGCATGTTGCACTTGTAGTTTGCACTTGTAGTTTGCACTTGTAGTGCAAAGTGGATTTGCCTTTTCGTAAATAACCTCCAATGTGTAGTTATTAACCAATCAGACATTTTTTGGTATAGATTAGCTAAACTAGACAATGTAATAATCAAATTCTTTGCACTTCATTGTTCTTTGTACAAAATCGTGGTTTTACACATTAGGGTTGATCTACTAAAAATGGAGAGTGCAAAATCTAGTGCAACTCTGCATATAATCCAATCAATAGTAAAAAATAAATAAATCCTGCGCTTAAGACCCAAATGTACGCCAAAGGCTGCTGCCCCCCCTAAAAACAATCCCCCCAGGACAGTGGTTCTCAACCTGGGGTCGGGACCCCCTCGGGGGTCAAATTATGATTTGCCAGGGGTCACCAAATCCTGGGCTGTTCCTGAAGCTCGCACTGTTCTCCCAGTAAGGGAGATAAGAGGGGAGGAACAAAAAATAGGGGAGAAAAAACGGAAAAAAGAGAGAGCAAGAAAGACAGTCAGAGGGAAGGATGGGGAAAAAAACAAGGAATTAGGATTGAGAGAGATGAAATGGAAAGAAAGGAGAGCAAAGAGAAAGAGTGGTACATCCTTAAATGTACTATAAGGGGTTTTAATACTGTACGAGTGGAAGGCAATCAGGGAACGCTAAATGTCCATGGGTTAGGGGCGCAAATTACTTGTCTTGCCTTGGGTGATTTCAACCCACTCTATGAAAATAATTTTACTGTTAGGGGTCCCACAACTTGGGAAAGTTTATCAAGGGGTCACGGCACTAGAAGGTTAAGAACCACTGCCCTAGGAGGAAAGTATAAAGTGAAAAATGTGTAAGATGGGGGTAATGGCGCTGCCTACCCCTCTGTACCTCTATAACTAGGTAAGAGAATGGGACTCCTAACCAAGGGTCCTACAGTGTAAAATGCTAGTGTGTGAACTAATAAATGGTTGCTGTTTATTTATTGCCACCTGGTTATTAATATTTTCAATTATTTTTATATAGGGTATATTTAACACGGCACAGTTTGTGGCACATTCTACCTTATGTTTATTAAGGTTCTTTGTCACTTAATTTTGGTGATTGAATTTGTGTTGCCATAAAATTACACATACCTATATTAGGGTTGGTATAGGTATACACATAAGTCACATTATTGTATTATCCATATCTTTTTTATTAATGTTTATTTATGGAAGTTTCTGAACACTTTTATTAGTTCACAGACTTTTACACTGTAGGACCCTTGGTTAGGAGTCCCATTCCCTTACCTAGTTATAGAGGTACAGAGGGGTAGGCAGCGCCATCACCCCCATCTTACACATTTTTCATAGAAACCAATCAGCTTCAAGGTTTTCTTGTCAAAGATTAATTGAACAAGCTGAAGTTACAAGCTGATTGGCTACCATGCACAGCTGTACCTTTGCACTTTAGTAAATCAACCCCATTATGTTGCTTTATTAGAAATTGAGTTTACAGTTGTGTTCTGCAGCTTGGAACTGCACGCACTCTAGTATACTGTCCAAGGGTGTTCCCCAGAGAGTAGGTAGATCTATCAGAATGACAGTTTATTAGTGCTGAATGCAGTCCTAAAGCATCTGAAGCCTATTTTGGGTTGAATACTGAATCAATAGGTATTGATACTTGTCCCCATCAGAAATGTCTACTGTCTTTCAAGGCTGCTCAGGTGGCTCTGAGAGCTAAAGAGATTTACAATAAATATGGACCTTCAGGATGCCTAATCTGTATTCAGCAGAGACCACTCTAAAATAACCAGTTTAAGAAGCTGTTCATTGCATGGCCACTATTTTTGTGTGCTAAGTCAACCATTTGCTTGTGAATGTAAAATAAAAGTAAATGTGTATCCGTCTATATTTCTGGATCAATTCCTAGATAAATTTAGGTTTCTGGTCTACCCAAAATATATCAATAAAATATTAATCAACTGCAGAAGTTAGAGTATACAAATCAAGAGAATAAAATGGAGGTGACATTGCTGACCTCTCCTAAATAAATGTTGCCTCACTGTTATGCAGATTTTCTGGCTTCCATACTTTGAGTCATATCTCAGAATAAGTGTGCAACTAAGGACTTCTTGTTTTTCGTTGACTGTCAATATCTGCCTACTTGTCCAAGGTCAGTAATTTTAGAAAGTTCTCAAAGGATCAGCACAGTAGCATGACAACTAAAAGCCCCGTACACACTACCGGTTTTCCTGCCAGGAAAACTGGCAAGAAAGCTTTTGGCCCGGGAAAAACGGACGTGTGTATGCTTCCTAGCAGTTTTCCCATCAGGAAAACAGACGGGAATCCCGACAGGAAAATAGAGAACCTGCTCTCTATTTTCCCAACGGGATTCCTGGAGGCTTTTTTGCCACCAGATTTACTAATACTCTATGGGAAACACTGCGAGGCAGTGCCCATGGACCATACACACAGCGGGCATTCCCGGCCAAAGCTCCATAGCAGTTTTCCTGCCGGGTTCTCGGCTTTCACTGCAGACTTTTTATGTGTAGAGGGCTTAAAAGTTTCAGAAAGAGACCGGCAGTGGCAGCCCCCAATGTTTTTTTTTTTTTTACTTAGTAAAAAGTTCACATTCTGGAGAACTAAATATCTCTTAAATGCACTAGAAAAAAAAATACAATATGGTTGGTATGGACACATTTTTTTTTCCTTCACCCACCAAGGCCCATATGGACACCATCCAACAATGTCACATAAAGCTCTTGAAACAGCATGGAGGATATACTGATTCGTGTGAATATTTACTTCAATTATGCAACCATGTAAAAAGCAAATACCTGTTTACTTAGAATACCCAATCATGTGTAGATTAAATAAGTAGTAAACAAAGCTCTCAAATCCACAAAGGCATCCTAAACGTAGCCCTGATTGAGGCAAGCTACAAAGTGTATGCCAGATGGTACTTTGTACAGAGTGCCTCCCTAAAATATATTCAGGCACCTAGGCCTCTTGCTTCAGGGGTTGTGGACAGATAGGTTCACCACTGGACATGCTCCAAGGTTCATCGCTTCTAGAAAGGGGTTTATTTATTCATATTCTCGTATTTATTCATATTCTGGTAATATTGTTAAAGACGCTAGTTTCGCCCTATTGAATAAACCAATGGACAATACTTCCAGATACACTCAGACATTAATATATTTTATATTCTTAGCGGCCAAAATTACCATTGCGTCAGCCTGGAAGAGTCCAATTATAGACCTAGCTATGATGAAACATAAATTAACTTGGATCATTAACTTGAGTCACACTCCAGCTATGACTAAGCACAGTTTCTGGTGCGAAACATGTCAGCGGCAGTGCAGTTAGTTTGTACTGATTTTTGATGCTTTGATTTTACTTTACAATAAAAGGTAAACATTTGGAGTGTGGATATCCAGCTATTTCCTTTCCAATTATCCTTTCCAAATATGCCCCCCCCCCCCCCTGGCTTATGTGCTTACAGATCCTAGACTCATGAAGTTGTTCACTTGGTTGACTGACCTACTCACCCTTCTCTCTATCTTTCCTTTCTTCCATTTCCTTATTGTATGCTTACCTTGGTACTATGGTAGTTTTTTGTTTCTTTTTCGCCTTCCTCCATTATGATGAACTCCGACACCCCTGGGTATAGTATTGGGAATAATGGGGAGACCACATGACCGACCTGACCTTTGTGTCTGGTTCTTGTTAGTCGGTGCTCAGCCTCACATATGTTTATATGTGTATTTGTTAATTTGTTACAATCGGAGTAAGCGAGGAATGTTTGCTGCTTTACCAACTGCTCTTTACTGTTTTACGAAAACATTTATTAAAACCTTTGAACAGATTTAATAAGTAAATGGAAATTACCTTGTTACATGTTTGGATAACTGAATTGAAGTTTCTCAACTTAAATCTCAATGATCAGTCTTTCATCACTGGGACCCTGAGTTTTATCCTAATCTAGTAGGACTTTAAATGATGTCCTTGGTTCTGTGAGTGTACGTTGAGAATGAGCTACAGGTTATATCCTGATTCGATTGTTAATCTGTGTGATAGCTGTCAATGTCACACTAAACCAGGATACAGCTTAACCGAGTGACAACACTAAGAGTGAATTGGTGATACCCAGATCACCTGCTAATTTTCTGATTAGTGCCAGAGGTATACACATCAATTGCTGCTTACTTTTGGTACTAGGGAAAACTTACAGAGAACTGACTTGTCCTCTTGTCATGGATTAGGCTAAAATTCCTATTTTATTTTAGGCTATTCATTTATTAGAATCACTGAAATGTTTCTCTCTTCTTATATTCTTTAATTGGTATTTATATATATATATGCATGTATGAAAATATGTATCGCAATAAGTGTATATTCTCCTTGAAAAGATTTGTCAGATATTAAGTTGTAAAAGTTACCATTTGAAATGGAGATACAAAGGATTAAGTGAAAACAGATGTGTCCATTCCCCCATCACTCCTGATTCCCAAGCCCCTCCTTTCTACTGCACTCATAGACTTCTCATTCCAAAGAACAATAGGAAGTCACCCCTCCCCCTACTGCATTCTAAAGTGGACTTCAACCTTCCCTCCCCCTTCTCTTCATCTCACCAAAAGGAATTTTTATGCAAGATGGCGAATGAGTCTGGACGAAAGACACAAGGGGACTTTTATGCCACATGACAAAAAGGGTGTGTGCAGCATGCCCAGGAAATGGACTTGTGGGAGGAAACATCCCTATATGAACTGACCAATGAGGGCTCCATGCCAAGTACAGACGTCACAGGGGGCGTGTAGTGAGTGGGTGGATAAATGGGAGTGAATGCATAATGTGAACCAATTGAATGCATATGTTTTGTGATGTCATTTTGCCAATAAAATAAATGGGCAGGCCCAGTCACATCCTGTTGGGCTGAGAAGCTGGAAAGGTGAGATGTACATCTTTTGTCTGGATTGCACATGTCACCTTATAATTTAAAATCAACCGGCAGAATGGTTTTATTCTCTGGAATTGGGCCAGAGTATCGCTATTACACTCTATACAGTACTGGGCTCCCAGTGGCCATCCAGTTGAGGAGTTAGTGCCAGCCAAAGGGACCTGTTTAAAGCAGAGCTCCACCCAAAAGAGAAGCTCTGCTTGTTTGCCTTCTCCTCCCCTCCGCTGCAACATTTGGCACCTTTTCAGGGGGGACCGGGTACCTGGTTTTGACTGGTATCCGCTCTCACTTTTGGCTGAGCTCGCCACAGTAAACTGAGCTGGACGTTTGGCCCCCTTCTCCCCCCCCCCCAGCACCCGGGCCATTCACAAAGCACAGCCCACTTCGTACATGTGCAGTAGGGAACCGAGTAGGAGCCAATTGAAAAATAAGCGCAGGTGAGGACACTGCTAGATTTGTGGACAGGTTAGTGTCCTAGTATTAAAAGTCAACAACTACAGTATTTGTAGCTGCAGACTTTTTTTTTAGAAGGAGCCTGGAGCTCCGCTTTAAGGAACACTCCGTAACCGCTTGCCAACCGTCTCACAAACATTTACATCGGCAGAATGGCGTGGCTGCGCAAAGGGACGTACCTCTACGTCCCATTGAATTTGCCGCCTGTGTGGGTGCACGCCGCCGCTGCGAGCTGCAGCTGTGTAAACAAGGCATTTCCCTGTTCTGCCTTGTGACAGGACAGTGATCTACTGCTCCCTGCCCCCTAGTAGTTAACACCTTCCCTACCAGTGTCATTTACACAGTAATCAATGCATTTTTATAGCACTGATTGCTGTATAAATGACAATGGTCTCAAAATGGCTTCAAAAGTGTCCGATGTGTCCACCATAATGTGGCAGTCACCATAAAAATCGCTGATCGCCGCCATTACTAATAAAAAAATAATAAAAATACCATAAAACTATAATTTGTAGACGCTATAACTTTTGCGCAAACCAATCAATATATGGCAAGGAACTGAGAAAAAAATGTTTTTTTATATATATATTTTTAGGGGATATTTATTATAGCAAAAAGTAAAAAAATATTGCTTTTTTTTTTTTTTTTTAATTGACGCTCTTTTTTTGCTTATAGCTCAAAAAATAAAAACCACAGAGGTTATCAAATACCACCAAAAGAAAGCTCTATTGTGGGGAAAAAAAGGACTTCAATTTTGTTTGGGAGCCACGCCACACGACCGCGCAATTGCTAGTTAAAGCGATGCAGTGCCAAATCGCAAAAAATGGCCCGGTCATTGGGCAGCCAAATCCTCCGGGGCTGAAGTGGTTAAACTACCCCCTTTTAAGTTCTGCATACTGACTGCTTTTTTAGAACTGTAAGATCCTTTATTTTATTTTTTTATTTTTTAAAGTGTATTTTGTGCGTGAACTCGAGAGAGAGGAGCCGGACTGCAGGAGTTGGGAGTAGGCAGACCCTCCCCCCGGAGGCAATCGCCATCCTTCTCCATGCCCCCGGTGGCAATGGCAGGTGTGAGGGAGGGTAACCTCCCACTCACCCCGCTCTACCTGCTCCACTTGGGAGCCCAACTGGGGCCCAACGGGACCCCAACAGGGCAGAGGGACTACCCCTATGAGGGAGTGAGGGGGTCTAGCCCACTCAGCCAGCCCCGCAGGTCCTTCTCCTCTCTTTATTTTAGGAGACCGCATGGCCAAATTGTGTGCGTGTTAAACCAATTTTGTGTGCGTGCAAGTGTGGTGTTTTTTTTTTTGTGGGGGGGGGGTGGGCGTACTAAGCACAGGCGTACCTTGCATAGCACACCCACCGGGAGCCGTAAGGTGAACGGCTTGTCAGCGCATTTCCCCATTCTTCCTATTGACAGGACACTGATCAACGCTCCCTGTAATTAGGAGCAGTGATCAGTGTCGTGTCAGACATAGCCCATCCCCCCTACAGTTATAACACATCCCTAGGACACACTTAACCCCTTCAGGGCCCCTTCCTGGTTAACCCCTTAACTGCCAGTCACATTTACACAGTAATAAGTTCATATTTATAGCACTGATTGCTGTGTAAATGTGAATGGTCCCAAAATAGTGCCAAAAGTGTCCGATGTGTGCCCCATAATGTCGCAGTCACGATAAAAATCACTGATCACCACCATTACTAGTAAAAAAAATTATTTTTAATAAAAATGCCATATAACTATCCCCTATGTTGTAAACCAGTCAAAGGCTTTATGAGATTTTTTTTTTGTATTTTTTATATTTTATATTTTTTTGCGGATGTTTATAATAGCAAAAAGTAAAACATAATGCTTTTTTTTTTTTTAATTGACGCTCCTTTTTTGTTTATAGCGCAAAAAATAAGAACCGCAGAGGTGTTCAAATACCACCAAATGAAAGCACGACCGTGAAATTGTGAGTTAAAGCGACGCAGTACCAAAGCGCAAAAAGTGCTCTGGTCTTTGTCCAGCCAAATGGTCCGGGGCTGAAGTGGATAGAAACCAATCAGCTTCCAGTTTTATTTTTGTCAAAGCTTAATTGAACACTCTTCAATATTAGTAAATCAATCCCATTGTCTCATCTGATCCCTTTAAATCGTTGCCACCCAGTTCCCCACCTACATGTGTTTGATGGTTGCTCATACATTGCGCTGGCTTAAACCAACAGGAGATGAGCTTATGGCCGCGTACACACGTACGAGAACCTCGTCGGGCTAAACCCATCATTCTGCCCGACGAGGTTCCCGATGAGCGGTCGGAAAAGCTTGTCGAGCCAAAGTCCTCATTGAACAACGAGGAAAAAGAGAGCGGGAAGCTCACACGACCGAGAACCTTGGCAGAATATGTCTCCCAGCGAGCTTCTCGCTGGATTCTGCCGAGAAGCTTGGTCGTGTGTACGCGGCCTAACACTCACCCATATAAGATGTTCACCGTTAATAAGTTTCTCATTCTGACCTATATGGCCTATGCCTAAACATAATAAAAAAAAAAATTCTTGTTACAGCAAACCTGGCATCATAAGCAGCAGACGACTCCTCAATTGTTGTGGCAATTTCTTTTCTTGTTTGAAGCAATTCCTGAAAAAAAAATACAAAATATAAAATTGTTATATAAAATACTATTTTAATCTACTTTCTATTTCTTTTCTAATACTGTCAATAAATCATAAGAGAGACTGACAGTTCTGCAAGGCCAGAAAATAGATTTTTGTATAGAGTAAAGGTTCTAATTGTTATCCTATTTCTCACCTTTTCAAGCTTTCTATAGAGTTGATCAAAGCGAGAGCGCTCGATTCTCAGGATGTCAATCTCTTCCCTCATCTTGGCATTTTTTGCCAGCTGAAGATTGAATTTGGTCAGAGCCTAAAAATCACATCAGGAATGGAGAAAAATGTTAGCAGGTTTTGCATGAATTGCCAACACAATCACAAAACCATAATTCCTGGCAGACACTGCAATAGCTGGGCACCATAAAGAACATTACAGTGTTAATAAAGAGAAAGTGCCACTGGCCATCAGATAACTTGTAGGATAGTTTTTTGTTTCACTTTCACTAACACTTTTAGAGCTTTTAGGGCTAGATGGTGGTCTTCCTCCAAATGATCACTCCCACTAGCATGCTTGTAACCTACCAACTGAAGGGTGCAATGAAGATAGAATTAACATGACCAGTCTAATTTCCAAGTAAATACTAATTACCGTATATACTTGAGTATAAGCCTAATTTTTCAGCACATTTTTTGTGCTAAAACAGGCCCCCCTCGGCTTATACTTGAGTCACCTTTTTGAGCCTGATCTTCCGGATTTGGGGACCCGGTACCGGCAGGCCGTAGATACCCTGGACCCCAAACTGCACACATATAGCCCCACTCTTCCTCTACAAGTGAGCAAAGTTTGTTGTCTGGGGGACCTACAGCCGGGAAGCACCAATTTTTCAAAGCCCGGCACCCCTTCTATAGACTCCCATGTTAAACGGTAATTTCTCCGGTGACTTTGGGGACCCAGTACCGGCCGGTCGTAAGTCCCCTGGACCCCAAATAGCACACATGTAGCCCCACTCTTGCTCTACAAGTGTGCAAAGTTTGTTGTCCAGGGGACCTACGGCCGGGGAGCACCAATTTTTCAAAGCCGGCCACCCCTTCCATAGACTCCCATGTTAAACGGTAATTTCTCCGGTGACTTTGGGGACCCAGTACCGGCCGGTCTTAAGTCCCCTGGACCCCAAATAGCACACATGTAGCTCTACTCTTCCTCTACAAGTGAGCAACGTTTGTTGTCCGGGACTTATGGCTGGGAAGCACCAATTTTTCAAAGCCGGCCACCCCTTCCATAGACTCCCATGTTAAACGGTAAGTTCTCCGGTGACTTTGGGGACCCAGTACCGGCCGGTCGTAAGTCCCCTTGACCCGAAATAGCACACATGTAGCCCCACTCTTCCTCTAGAAGTGTGCAAAGTTTATTGTCCAGGCGACCTACGGCCGGGGAGCACCGATTTTTCATAGACTCCCCTTCCATAGACTCCCATGTTAAACATCAGTCTAGTCATGGACACAGTGAGGCATGGGCACAGTGAGGCATTCACATGGATATAGTGAGGCAAATTGAGGCACAGTAAGGCATGCAGATGGACACCCTAGGCTTATACTTGAGTCAAGGGGTTTTCCCAGTTTTTTGTGGTAAAATTAGGTGCCTCGGTTTATATTCAGATCGGCTTATACTTAAGTATATATATGGTAGTAGTTTCCTGAGGTCTTCTGAGCCCTCTAAACAGCAAAATAGTAATATTATACTGAGATCACTGGTATAGGACCTCTGCCCATATACCCACAGATCAAGCCATTCCAAACCTGGGAGAGGCGATCACGTACAGGTACGTGATTTAACCTGTAGGAGCCGCCGCCCTGCAGTACATATACATGGGGCAGTCGGCAACCAATTAAAAAATTGGCCAGCAATTGTGCTTTAATATTTTCTAAGACCTGAACAAGAAAGTACAATGTAAAGTCAAACTACAGACTTTTCCTGTGTCAATGGTTCAGAACAGGGTTGTCAAATTCAATTTTATTGAGGGCCACATCAGCAGTATGCTATGGTTGCTCTCAAAGGGCCGGTTGTGTTTGGGGTGCGCTACATACAGAGTGCTGGGTTTAGGAGTGTGTTACATACAAATTGCATTTTGTACAGAGTGCAGGGTTCTAGATTTCGGTACGTACAGAGTGCGGGGTTTAGGGGTGCGCTATGTACAGAGAGCTGGGTTCAGAAATGCGTTATATACGATGTTCAGGGATGCAATTTTTTAAAGAGTGCAGGGTTCAGAAGTACAGAGTGTAGCGCTCAGGAGTGTGTTAAGTACAGAGTACAGGGGTGTGCTATGTACAGAATGCAGGACTTACGGGTGTGTTGTGTTCAGGGTTTGGAACCCTCTATCCCCTAAAAAGCTTCCTTGTGTCTTTCTCTCCTACCTGTCCCAGCTCTAGCACCTCCCTGTGTAGGTGGTGTGCCTTGCAGGGGGATCTTTCTCCCTCTCTCTTTCTGGAGATCTTGCCTACCGTGACTGTGTGCAGGGATCTGTTAGTCCTGGGAGCCACAAGTTGTCCCTTGTAAAAACAGAAGAGTTCTGTGTTTGCAAGTGACAGCGGGGAACTGGAGCCAAGGGTGAGAGCCAGAGGTGGCAGAATGGAGTTCTGCTACATTTTGGCTACAAAACTTGGTGCGAGGGCCACTTAAAAATACCTGCCGGGCCAGATTCGGCCGCAGGCCATGTGCTTGACATATGTGGTTTAGAAAGTTTTGAAGCCACCAAATTAGAATGACAGCCCGGCAACTAACATTTTCATTGAAAAGTCAGGAATAGCAGTGTTGATTTCAAGTACAGTATGTTAAAAACACATAAAATGCCCAGCTAACAGGCATCATTCCAGTGTATCTTCTACACATCACTAAAATATTTTATGTTGTAAGATACAAAACTGAGAATCATTTGGTTCCAAGAAACACGCACACGCATGGTGCTAATTATCTTATTTTTAGCTGTGATCAAATCTATGTGCAATAGAAAATAATTATCTTTTAAATAATTAAACATCAAGTGAAACACATGGCATGCTCCAGTCCTGAGGACATATTCATGTTGTCAGATTGCTGTTACAGCACATCTAATGTGATATGTAAATGCCAAACTTGCATGCTTGCCTTCTTATACTGTATGTACCACAAATTAGTTTTAATTTATTGTATATGATAAAGAAAGGAACTCCAATTTACATACAATCCTGCTAGATAACTGACACTCTTAAAGTAATACTCAAACTGAATGACATCTTGCATCTCCTCTTTTGCAGCCACTTCCAAATTAATCTACCGTATATACTCGAGTATAAGCCGACCCGAATATAACCCAAGGCACCTAATTTTTACCACAACAAAATGGGAAAACGTATTGACTTGAGTATAAGCCTAGGGTGTCCATCTGCATGCCTCACTGTGCCCATGCCTCACTGTGCCCATGCCTAGACTGACATTTAATATGGGAGTCTATGGAAGGGGTGCCCGGCTTTGAAAAGTCAGTGCTCCCCAGCCGTAGGTCCTCCCAGACAACAAACTTTGCACACTTGTAGAGGAGAAATGGGGCTACATGTGTGCCGAATTTCGGGTCAAGAGGACTAACGACCGGCTGGTACCGGGTCCCTAAAATCACCAGTCTATGGAAGGGGTGCCCGGCTTTAAAAAAAAATCGGTGCTCCCTGGCCGTAGGTCCCTTGGACAACAAACTGTGCACACTTTTAGAGTAAGAGTGTGGCTACATTTGTACCATGTTTGGGGTACCATGTTCCCAAAATCCAAGAGATCAGGTGAAAAAAGATGACTCAAGTATAAGCTGAGAGGGGCATTTTCAGCACAAAAAAATGTGCTGAAAAACTCGGCTTATACGCGAGTATAAATAGTATGTTTAATTTCTCTAGCAATGTCTGCATGCCATTTCCCAGACACCCTTTCCTGATGGTGACAACAGTGGACTATACCTGTGTAATGTCTTTAGAAAACACCACTTG
The DNA here is from genome assembly GCA_029574335.1 of Rana kukunoris. NCBI lineage: Eukaryota > Metazoa > Chordata > Amphibia > Anura > Ranidae > Rana > Rana kukunoris. The sequence continues at coordinate 79,228,474 of CM056058.1, read as the reverse complement.
TAATCTCCAAAGGCGTGCAGGGTGCAAACGCGGGAGAATAATGGGCAGAAATGGACAGAGTGTTGTTGCCCTATAACAGTGTGGCAAACCTTGGCACTCCAGATGTTTTGGAACTACATTTCCCTTGATGCTCATGCACTCTGCAGTGTAGTGGAGCATCATGGGAAATGTAGTTCCAAAACATCTGGGGTGCCAAGGTTCGCCATTACTGCCCTATAACATTAAGCACTGAGTAAGTGCCTTGGGGCTCGCTTAAATTATAAATGTCTGCTGATGAGTGATCCGATGTGGATTGTTCTTCAGAAAACGTAATGTTGCCACCACCAGGTTCACAGGGGCCTCATGACAATCTTGCTTTACATCATGATTGCCAGCTGCCCCGGATTTGCTGTTTTTTTTTTTTTTTTAATGTGTCAGAATGGCCGTTTCCCAAGAAGTGTCCAAGAACCTGTACTGTGCTCTCCTGTTCCAGAATTGTGCCCTTCTGATCCCCCACCCCTGAACTGTGTCTTTGTGACCCACCCACCCCCGCTAGTGTGCCCTTCTGCTTCCTCCCTGTACTGTGCCCTTTGTGTTAATTAGTCTTTGATTCGTGGCCCTTTTTTATTTATTTATTTTTGTCTAAAAAACTATTTTATTTAAAGTACTAATACAAATATGTTTACAGGTGGCAGCACCAAGAGTCGATACAAAAATTGGCTGGGGTGTTGACATCATGGAAACCCTGGACAGGTAAGTGTCCTAATATTAAAAGTCAGCAGCTACAGTATTTGTAGCTGCTGACTTCATTTTTTTTTGTGGGGGGCGCAACTCCTCTTTAAGGAGTTGCAGCTGTGGGGGGGGGGGGGATAAAAATGTGGCTTGACCAGGGTTAAAAGAACTGAGGGAGCTGTGACAGGCACTAATCAAAATGCCCTACCTATGCCCATCTTCTGCATTGGGGGAAGATGACGGCAGCAGGGGTGGCTTGTGGGGTTGGAGGATGAAGATTTCAAGAAAAGCCAGCGGCACAAGGGACATATTGGATTGTGCTGATTTTTTTTTATTTTTCTTATTAGAGTTATATTTTAAGTTTTAAAATGAGATCTAGCTCTGTTTTGAAGGCAGATATGGGGGAATGGATCTGGCATATGGCATAGAGTATCTTATGTCATAGGATTGATAGCTAAACTAGAAAACTGAAAATGCTGTTGATTAAGGAGAAAAAAAGTCTACCACATAGATCTGTGTCATATGCATCCTAAAATATCATCCAACGTTATTTCCATAGCCTTGCTACAAGAACATGTAAGTGCTCACCCGGTCCAGTCGGTTCTCCATAACCTTCACATTCTTCTGTGCCTGGGCATTTTGTGTGGCAGACCCTGAAGAGCCTCTCACTTGTTTTCTCTGATCTGAAAGTTTTCTCTCCCAAGATTTTATCTGCAAACAAAGCATTTTGTATTTAAAGGGAATCTATAGTAGTTTTAGGTGCGGTTTCCTTAAAATAAATTAAAGTGATTGGGAACGATCACCTTGTAAAAGAACCCACTTAGTTTATAATAGTCATAAAAAATAAACATTTGTATATACTGTAGATTATATATATATATATATATATATATATATATATATATATATATATATATATATATATAAAATCTACACACATAGATACATACATACATACATACATAAATATACACACACACACATATTACAAATACCTTTTTTTAGAAGTGATCACATATCCTCTATTCTCAGATGCATAAGTGTTGGAGGAGGAGAAACAGCAGAACACTGAGCTTCCCAGTGAAAGGCTGGCCAGGGGGGAATTATGTTGTGCCTCGTACAAACAACCGGGATTCCCAATGGGAAAAGATCCATTGGAAATCGGGGGGGGGGGGGGACGAGAACCTGCTTGGTAACTTTTCCCACGTACACAGAAAACTCAGATGAGAGCTTTGGTCGGGAATCCCGACCGTGTGTACAAGGCTTCAGGATAAGTATGATCATTGGAGTTCCCAACACAGCTAGAGAACTGACCATGGTGTGCTCTCCTGCTTAGTGCAAAAGTACTAAATGTACTAGCAAAAAACAAACAAAAAAACAGTGTGATGTGCCAGGATTGGTGCGTCTGTATTTTTTACTTCCAACGCAAAACAGCCATACAAATCAGCATGGCTCGCTGGTGTAAAAAAGCCCTTAAAGCGGAGTTCCAGTCATATTTTTGTTTATTAAAAGTCAGCAGCTACAAAAAGTAGCCATAAACAGCCATTCACCTACCCAACGATCCAGCGGTGCACGCCCCTGCGCTGTGTTCTCCCAGTGTCTCCCTTGGTGGTGCCGGAACCTCTACTATGGGCATCTGGCTGTGAAAGCTGAGCTTTGTGACTGGTTCCAAAGTCTTGTAGGACCTGTCATGTGTCCCAGAAGACTTCAGGAGGGAGAGCTTCCGCTTATGATCGCCTAAGGCATTTGAAGCGGAAGTGGGAGTAGATACCTGTCAAAATCGGATTCCTGCTCTTCCTCCAAAGCTCAGTTTCACAAACAGGAGGCGAACAGGAGGAGGCCTTAAAGTAGAAATTCCACTTTTGGGTGGAACTCCGCTTTAAGTTAGGTTCACATATATGTGGGTGTACGTAAATCACAAGCATTGCAGAAACCCGCAGGCAAACTACACAGCTATTTATATGATTGGTACGGGAGCCATTAATTCATAATTCACAATTGCACCCCACCCTGAAACTGTAGCATATTTTCATGTGCGGGAAATCACATGGTGCAAGAGCAGCCATTTTTCAAAGATGCAGGGATCTTTTTCCTGTGTTTTCCTGAGCCTACGCTAAAGCGAGTTGCACCAATCGCATAGGTGTGAACCTAGTCCTAAATAAAAAAAAATTACGTTTAGACAGGTAAATATTAAATATTGTATATGACCATTTTCTATCTTTATTTATACACCGCCTGTTAAAAGAAAAGCCAGCGGTAATGCATACCTCCCAACTTTCTGAGATAGGAATGAAGGACGCCTATTAGCAAAAGTATGTAGGTAAAGGACACACCCCCTGCCACGCCCCCTTAACCACTTAAGACCCGGACCTTTAGGCAGCTAAAGGACCCGGCCAGGTTTTGCGATTCGGCACTGCGTCGCTTTAACAGACAATTGCGCAGTCGTGCGACGTGGCTCCCAAACATAATTGGCGTCCTTTTTTTCCCACAAATAGAGCTTTCTTTTGGTGGTATTCGATCACCTCTGCAATATTTTTTACTTTTTGCTATAATAAATATCCCCCAAAAATATATATAAAAAAAAAAATGTCCTCAGTTTAGGCCAATATGTATTCTTCTACCTAGTTTTGGTAAAAAAAAAAAATCGCAATAAGCATTTATCGGTTGGTTTGTGCTAAATTTATAGCGTTTACAAAATAGGGGATAGTTTTATTGCATTTTTATTATTTATTTATTTTTTACTACTAATGGCGGCGATCAGCGTTTTTTTTCATGACATGCAACATTATGGCGGACACTTCTGACAATTTTGACACATTTTTGGGACAATTGTCATTTTCACAGCAAAAAATGCATTTAAAATGCATTGTTTATTGTGAAAATTACATTTGCAGTTTGGGAGTTAATCACAAGGGGGCGCTGAAGGGGTTATGTGTGACCTAATGTGTGTTTACAACTGTAGGGGGGTGTGGCTGTAGGTGTGACGTCATCGATTGTGTATCCCTATAAAAGGGATCAGACGATGGATGACACCGCCACAGTGAAGAACGGGGAAGTCGTGTTTACACGCGGCTCTTCCCGTTCTTCAGCTCCGGGGACCGATTGCCGGACTCCAGCGGCGATCAGGTCCGCAAGCCCCGCGGTCCCAGAGCTTCGGACCGGGTCACGGGAGTGCCCCACGGGCGCGTGCCGGCGACCCACGGCTGGGCACTAGCACAGGACGTACCTGCCCAGCCGTGCCATTCTGCCGACGTATATGTGCAGGAGGCGGTCCTTAAGTGGTTAAAGGAGAATTGTACAAAGAAACATGATTAGTTAAACCCACAAGTGCTTTACTTTACCTCTACTATTTATATTGGCTTTTGACATTTACAAATGCAGAAACTTAAAAATTGGATAAAAGGTTTCGTACTGGGAAACTATTTTTAATAGATAAGTAGTGCATTTTATATACAACTATATAGATCAGACCAAAATGAGGGACGAATGAGGAGGAAGGAGGGACAGATGGACTTTGTTCCAAGTTAGGAGCTATGAACTATAATTAAGTTTTGAACACGTCACCATTTTTCTAGGTAAATATATATCTAAAGGTGCTGTTGGCATGAAATTTTCGCAACATGTCTGTAACAACCTATGAAATCTATACATACAAAGTAACCAAAACAAATATGATCAGAAATTAAGTTATGTGTAATAAAATGGAAGGATACAGGGAAAAAGTATTGAACACATGAAAGAAAGGTGCAAAAAGGTATGGAACGCTAAGTTGAAATCTATTAGTAATTAGAAAGCAATCCTGCCCCTTTTTCAGTGCAAATTAATGTCGGCTGATTCAGTCTCAAATGATGGCCTATAAAAGGGTGTCTTCTCACCAAGTGTCACACAAGAAACATCTCATGATTAATAAAAGCAAAGAGCTCTCTCAAGACCTTTGCAACCTTAGTGTTGCAAAACCTACTGATGGCTTTGGTTATAGAAAGATTTTTAAACTTCTGAATGTCCCAGTGAGCACTGTTGGGGCCATAATCCGGAAATGGAAAGAACATAATTTCACCATAAAGCAGCCACAACCAGGTGCTCCTCATAAGATTTCTGACAGAGTAAAAAATAATTTATCAGAAGTTTTTCAAAAAGCCAAGGACCATTTGTAGAGAGCTTCAGAAAGACCTGGAATTAGCAGGTATAATAAAAAATTTTTTTTGAAATATGTTTATTACATTTTCAAGTTATAAGGTTACAAACATTCTCATTAAAACAACATATACAATATATGTGTCAAGTAAATGTTGGCAAAGTACAGTGTATTAAATTCAAATAGACAGGTATAAAATACTCCACAACCTGCGTTATCAAACAGAGATAACAAATAAGTATCAGAAAGGGGAGAGGACAGGAGAGGGTCAGGAAGGGGTGTGCCAGTAAAATAATTATGCTATAGCTGGCATTATCTTCCTAACCTAGGTTAGTTCATCAAAAGGTTAGAAACATACATATAACTTCAATACATCAAGGAATTCGGAATTCTAAGAACAATCCTTTAGGGTCCTAACAATAGAATATACTCGGCTGATTTCGTGAAGTGTGACCAACATGCCCATTTATCAAGGTGAATTCCAGTCGAGTCTCTAGATTGGTGTATTAATTCTTCCATGCTGGCAATGTGATTAACTCTGCGAATCCAATCTATAATGGTCGGTGGGAGTGATTGCTTCCATTTGATTGGGACACATAATCTCGCTGCATTAATTAAATGAATGAGTATGGTGTTCTTATAGGTGGAGTGGGAGAGGCTAGAAAGGTGTAATAAGTATTGTCCGGGAGTGAAATCTGGAGCGAAAGTGGTAATTTGGGTAATCAGTCTATGAACTTCTTTCCAGAAATGTGTTATTGCAGAGCATTCCCACCATATATGTAAGAGAGTACCAGGTGTCTTATTACATCTCCAACACAAGGGAGAGGTGTCTGGATTGAACTTATGGATAATTGAGGGGGTTCTGTACCATCTTGAGTAAATTTTGTAGCCGTTTTCCTGAGTTAGGACATTTAACGAGCCTTTATGTATTCTTCTGAATATGGTTGCCCATTGGTCAGACGATATAGAAACCTGAAGCTCCAATTCCCATTTGAGATTATTACTATCCACTTGAGGGTCAATGTTCGAGTTTAGAAGGGCGTACATAAGGGAGATCAGGTGCTTCTGAGGGAAATCCCTGAGACAAATAGTTTCAAACCGCGTCTTGGGCCTATCCCATCCACCCATGGGATTCCTATTTGTAAGAAACCCAGTGATTTTGTGAAAACTAAAATCTGAAATACTGCAGTCAGGGTCCGTTGACCTAAAAGATTCAAGAGGAATGGGGGAATGATTTTTGAAGAAGTCTGCAGCCCTGAGAGTTAATGCTGGAGGGTTGTCTGCGTAAATCGTGTTATATTCTGGGAGAGGTACCTCAAGACTGAGGGTGATTGGAGTTATTGGTCCATAAATAGAGGATAAATTAATTGATTTGCACAAAAATCTGAAGATTTTCAGGGATGATCCTGTCACTGGGTGCGATTTAGCACTGCGTGGGATCTTTTTTGGTATGGTCCACGTTAGGTGTCTTATGGGTACTGATAAGAGGCAAGAATTCTCCTCCAATCCTATCCAATCTTTGGAGTGGATATGTACATGCCAATCCACTATCCTGGATAAGTGACTTGCCCAATAATATTTGCATAAGTCCGGGACCCCAATGCCTCCCATGAGTTTTGGTGCTACTAATTTATCCCATTTAATTCTTGATTGTTTACCTCCCCATATAAAACTCAAGCAGATGCGTCTAAATGATTTGAAAAAAGATCCCGGAATGGAAATAGGAAGGGTCTGGAACAGGTACAAGAATCTAGGTAGAACATTCATTTTTAGAATATTCGCACGACTGAACCATGAAAACATTCCCTTATCCCATCTCTGTAAGTCCGATCGGATTGTATTTAATAAGGGTAAGAAATTGTTATTGTACAAGTCCTTAATGTTGGATGATAAATTAACTCCTAAATAGGATAACGTTTTGTCCACCCAAATAAAAGGGAAGTTCTGTTTACATAGTGCCACCGTATCTGTGGGTAATGAGACATTAAGTGCTCTGGATTTTGCTAAATTTATTTTTAAATTAGATATATCACCAAACATTGAAAAATCTTTCAACAGATTGGGAAGCGTAGGTATAATATTTTTTAAATAAAACAATAAGTCATGCACTCAACTGCCATGGCCTGTATGCACGCTCACCACGCAAGACTACATTGCTGAAGAAAAAGCATGTTGAAGCTTGTTTAAAGTTTTCTGCACAACATTTAGAAATACTGAGAAATACTGGGAGAATATGAGATGAGACCAAAATTGAACTCTTTGGATGCCATAACCATTCCATGGCGGTCAAATAGCATTGCACATTACCCCAAAAACACTCCCATACCAACAGTGAAGTTTGGAGGTGGAAACATCATGGGTGTTGTTTTTAGCATACAGTATTGGAAAACTTCATATCATTGAAGGAAGGATGAATAAAAGAAATTTACATTCTTGATAAAAAATCTGCTGCCATCTACCAGGATGATGAAGATGAAACGATGGTGGACATTTAAGCAAGACAATGATCCCAAACACAAAGCCAAGGAAACTCTCAATTGGTTTCAAAGAAATAAAATAAAGCTGCTAGAATGGCCCAGCCAATCACCTAACTTGAATCCAATAAAAAATCAATGAAAATAACTTAAGATTAGAGTTCATAGAAGAAGCCCACGGAACCTTCAATATTTGAAAAATGTGCCAAAATCCCACCTGAGCAATGCATGCAAATAGTTTCTCCATACAGGAGCCATCTTGAAGCTGTCATTACCAACAAAGGATTTTGATAATTAAATACATATAAGTTAAAGGGGTGTTCCAGCCGCAATTTTTTTTTTCTTAAAGTCAGCAGCTACTAACAGTGTAGCTGCTGACTTTAAATAAGGACACTTACCTTGTCCTACTTGCCCGCGCTGATGGGCCCCCCGATGCTGGTCCCACGATCGCTCCGGGTCCCGCCCCGCCATTCACACTATGGGAAACAGGCAGTGAAGCCGTACGGCTTCACTGCCCATTTCCTACTGCGCCTGCGTGAGTCTCACACTGGCTTGTGAATGGGCGCGCTGCTCTCTGAGAACACACACAGTTCCCAGAAAGCAGCGCGCCCCATTCACAAGGAGAATGACAAAAAGAAAAGGCACCGCGGAGTGGAAGAGGCAGATTACGGACTTCCGCATAGAAACAGGTATTTCGGGTATTTTTTATTTATTTTTTTCAGGTTTTTTTTTTTTTTCTTAAATATGGGAAAATGTTGTTTTCCTGGGTGGAGCTCCGCTTTAACGTGTTCAATACTTTTTCCCTGTGTCATTCCATTTTATTACACATGACCTAATTTCTGAATTTATTTGTTTCGGTTTCTTTGTATGTATGGAATATACCGTATATACTCGAGTATAAGCCACATTTTTCAGTTCTTTTTTTAGGGCTGAAAATGCTCCCCTCGGCTTACACTGGAGTCAGTGTACCTGAAGGGCTGCGAGCGTCTATTGATTAAAAGTCACGGCTTCCCCCTGGTCCCTTCCATGATGCGCGTTTCCCAGCAGACACTGTGTTCAGTGTTCTGACTATCAGGGATGTCCTCTCATCCTCGGACTCGGTTTCCCCACATACACTGTGTTTAGTGTCCCGGCAATCACGGTCGTCTTTTCGTCTGTGATAGGCGGAACACTGAACACAGTGTCTTCTGGGAAACCGAGTCCAAGGATAAGAAGACATCTGTGATAGGCTGCTGGGAAACGCGACCAGGAGGAGACCGTGACTTTTAAGCAATGAATGGACACCCGCAGCCTGTAAAAATTTCAGGTACACTGACTCGAGCACAGGGAGACTGTAATGGGCACAGGGAGGTGGCAATGGGCACAGTGGCAATTGGCACAGTAAGGTGGAAATAGGCACAGTGAGGTGGCCATGGGCACAGTGACGTTGGGCACAGTGAGGTTGCAATTGGCACAGTGAGGCATGCAAATTGGCATTGTTGACCCCCTTTTCCGCTTACAGTGGCTCTGGCATTCTGACCCTAGGCTTATACTCAAGTCAATACGTTTTCCCAATTTTTTGGGGCAAAATTAGGTACCTCGGCTTATACTCGGGTCGGCTTATACTCGAGAATATACAGTAGATTGCATGGGTTGTCACAAACGTGGTGAAAATTTCATGTTAACAGAACCTTTAGAAATATATTATTTACCTAGAAAAATGGTGATGTGTGCAATACTTATATTACCCGCTGTATATCAGGCCAAATGAGGGACAATTGAGGAGGAAAGAGGGACTTTGTTATGAATGAGGGACATTCCCTTGAAATCAGGGACCATTGAGAGCTATGGCTTACAGACTCTGCAGAGCCTTTTACAAACCCAAACCATGCGATAAAAGAAACTCGGGCTGTATGACTCTTTAGTATCTAACAAAAAAAAAAATGAATATCAGTTCTGGGTGGCCTGATCCTTTAATTATGCCCCACTGTACAATACATAAGCATTGTTGCTTTCACAAGCAGCTTTTCATACAAATGCTTTACTTTGTGACAAATGACATTTGGTCTTATTTTTTACTCATATAATTTACCTCTTTCTCTAGCTCAGCAATGATTTGCTTCTCGGTTCCAATTTCGTTATCTAGTTCTTCCTTTTGTTCCAGCAAGGCCTGGAGTTTTTCCTGGCTGTCCTGATCACGATACTGATTGCTACGACTTTCTGATATTTTTAGGTCCTTCAGCAGCTCCTCCTGTTCTTTCTTCAGAGCACGCATCTCTGCCCTGATCAAAGACAACAGCCATGAGCATATACACACAATACAAAGATTCCTGTGCGCACCTGAAATCCCTATCGCTCTATTAAATAAAAGGTTGCTAGTACTAACATGTTATATATCATTAACTAAACAATTTTAAATGCAAAGTGCATTACTGTAGTAAAATTATACCCACTAAACCCCTAAAAATATACACACATTTTTTCTTAAAGCAAATAACCAATATATATATATATATATATATATATATATATATATATATACACACACACACACTGTCTATACTGTATATCTACTAGTGTTTTCAATAGTTTACAGTACAACAATACAAGCCTCCAATACAAAATAGACAGAGACAATATAAAAAGGTACAAAAAACAAAACAAATAAAGTAATAAAAAATGTATTTTGTACATAAATGAATACATTTTTAAGCCCATACACATTTGCTGGATATTATTATTTCATACCCAAAGTTCACGTCCAAAAACAAAACTTCAAATTTCCAACACAGTGGGGTTGATTTACCAAAACTGGAAAGTGCAAAATCTGGTGCAGCTCTGCATAGAAACCGATCGGCTTTAAGGTTCCATTGTCAAAGCTTGTTTTTTTTAACCACTTCAATACAGGGCATTTTCACCCCCTTCCTGCCCAGACCAATTTTTTGTTTTCAGCGCTTTCAGTCGCACTTTGAATGACAAGTTTGTGGTTGCGCAACAAAATTGACGTGCGTTTGGTGGTATTTGATCACCTCTGCAGTTTTTTATTTTTTGTGCTATAAACCAAAGAGAAGCAAAAATTTTGAAGAAAAACACAATGGGCCGAATTAACAGAGCGATTACGCCTGCGCAACTGCTGTTGCGCGTGCGTAAGTCTAAATGTGCGCGTGCGTATAGTTGGACGCGATTCACAAAACAATATACGCCAGAAATCTACGTTTTTTGGTCCGGCGTAATTTAATTAGACATTCGCTTCCCTTCGCGCAAAACTGCGCTAGACACACCATTGATTTGCTAGTCAAATATGCTAATGAGGGAGTTACGGGGATTCACAAAAAAACGCAGTTGCTGCGCAGGCTACGCGATGTGCGCAACTGCAAAATGTTCTGTCTAAAGTTAGAGGACCTAAAAGCTGGTCTAAATTTTGAAAAAAAGTCTAATTGTCAGATAAAGCAACACTGTTAGTGAGGAGTTCAGCAGTCACACGTGTTGCCCAACAATCTGTATGCCAACATGCCAGGGGCATCGTCGCGCATAGCTATACTACTGACTTTAGATGAACAAAGAAGGATGAGGGCACGGAGGATGGCACTAAGGAGGGCACGGGAGATGTTTTTTTTTTTTTTGCTTATATAAAATTTACCATTTAATCTAATCTAATACAATATTCTTATCTGATACAAGCCCCTCACTCTTCACTTGATATATCACACACGCATAGACATCTTTGGCATGAGAGATTCTGAGGTGTCTCGCATCTTCAGATTCACCCCTCATGTCATCCTGGAATTACCACAACCTTGCAGGAGGACATCAGCAGCCCAACACATGGCACCACCCATGACACCCATGACAGCTACATATACAATCAGAGCCCCATCCCCACAGATTTCAAACAGAACATGTATGGGGACAGCTGGCTGGTTGGTGAGTGACATGGGAGTCAGGCATGACTATCCCCTCCCGTGATGCACACCTCACAAGTGGCACATGCATGACTAACATCCTCCTGTCTTTTCCCTTCAAGGTGACTCTGCATATGCACTGGGACCCCATCTCATGACCCCATCTCATGCCAGCTCACATTATGCATCTTTGCACGTTAAACACACACATTAATCATGGCACAATGAGAATGCATGCATGCACACCACTGTGGTCCCTAGCACACAAAGAGAAAAAGAACACCCAAAAATCACACTAGCACTCAGCAAGAAACAGACACAAAAAAAATCAGATGAAAAAATAAAGCCAGAAAACAAACGCTCAGAAATATATCAATCAAACAAACAGTCTCAAACACTTATCAAAATACACTTTCACAAAACTACCAACAAGCACTAGATCACACAGAACACTAATCTGACAACTACAAAACACACTCTAACGAACAACAGAGCAAAAGCACTTGATTCAATGGGAAGGGACACAAAGGGATGTACTTTTGCAATGGAAGGGCGTTTGTGTGTGTCTATTTATGCTGTCTGCGTAGTTCACAACGTTGCCCTAGTCCATTTCCAATTTCAATGATTGCGCCGCTCCCGAGTTGTGAGCATGCGCACAACGGAGCTGACATGGTTTCCTTCACGCGCGCATGCGCGAGTCGGCCGGCCCTTCATTTGCATGGGGTCACGGCTCATTTCAATGTAACACGCCCACGTCCCTCCCAATTTGTATTACTCCTCCTTACGCCTCCGGAAAAAACCTTACGTTTGCGCAAGCTCTTGCGTAAAAGCTACGTGAATCGCCGGATTACGCAGCTAGATTGCGCAAGTCTAACGGAAAAGTGGTGCGCTACGCCGGAATGATAATGCGCCGATCTACGTGAATCTGCCCCAATATTCTTTACTTTTTGATTTAATAAATATCACAATTTTTTTTGTTGTCAGTTTAGGCCGACATGTATTCTTCTACATATTTTTGGTACAAAAAAAAAATCGCAATAAGCGTATATCAAATGGTTTGCGCAAAAGTTATAGCGTCTACAAAATAGGAGATAGATTTATTGCATTTTTATTTGTTAACTAGTAACGGTGGCGATCTGCATTTTTTTATTGTGACCATGAGATTGCGACGGACAAATCGGACACTTTTTGACACATTTTTGGGACCATTCAAATTTATACAGCGATTAGTGTTATAAAACTGCACTGATTACTGTGTAAATGTGACTGGCAGGGATGAGGTTGACATATGGGGGTGCTGAATGGGTTAAAAAGTTTTTCCTTTGTCCGATTATTGTTTCGAATTAATCGGTTAATAACCTTAAAAAATAGTGTGGCCATACGTCTTCCTTCAAAATAAATTCTAATTAAAAAAAAAAAAAAAGTTTTTCCTAGGGAGTGATTCTAACTGTAGAAGGAGGGGACTCACAAGTGGAGGAGACCGATCTGTGTTCCTCTGTACTGGGAACACACATCCGTCTCCTCACCTCTGACAGGACGTGGATCTGTGTTTACACGCACAGATCCACGGTCCTGCTGTGATCACGGGCAATCGCGGGTGCCCGGTGGACATCGCGGCCACCGGCACGCTCACCGGGTCCCAATCGATGCCGTGAGCACGCCCCCTAGACGGCCGGGAAGCCCAGGACGTCATAAAGGTGTCGCCATTGCTCCTGCATTTGTCGCCATTTATCCTGCATAAATTGGTGTTTTTTAGTTTATTGGTGCTTAAAGCCTCATCTCTTTTCAAAGATCCTAATAGATAAGGTCAACTTATCAGATTGCATAGCTCAAAAAAGAACATAAAATCTAACTATAGTGATTTCTGTATACAGAATGCCTGTATTAAGAATGTGCAAAAATCACTTACACATACTGGTGCACTAAAGCATTTTAAATGTAAAATCGCTCACAGAAAAGATAATCCCGGGCTTACACATGGCTATTGATGCTGGAATTCCGAAGCACATAACTATGTTTCAACTACCTCGCTGATGTCACCCTCTGCCCTATGCATTATGTCCAATAAATAGACTTTATTAGAGACAACAGTATACATCAAACCATATTTTTCCTTAATTCCCTTAAGGAAGTCACGTGACCAGTGACGCAACGCATTGGGAGGAGACAGTGACGTCACTTCCGGTGTCTCATATACTCTGAAGCAACTATGAGGAGGCAAGCTCTCCAATGTTTTTTAATGTTACAAAAGTGATTTTACAAGTTGATCTATATGTGAGTGGGCACTTTTTATAAGTCTAAAATGCACAACATCTAGGGTTCCCAGGGTGTTCAAAGAGGAGTACATAGGATCCAGGATATAGCTGATGTTCCCATTTGGGATTATCCAATATCCGTATTCTCAAGATTAAATCTGACCCGTGGGTGTCATTTGCTGAGGTGAGCAGACATTGCACTCACAGGTGGCGGTGGCAATTTTTTAAAACACCTATTTTTTGATCAATGTGTGGCACGGCTTTGGGGTGAAATCTTTTCATAGAAGTGAATTTAACTTCATTATATACATTTATTTTTTTTGGACTTTATTTGGACTGTTATTATCATTGAGAAATATTAAATTGCTTTTCTGCAATGGTAAATAGGAGAGGAGAAACACTTTTACTCACCTGATCCTCCACTCCCTCATGCTCCAGACTGTCACTCTGCATCATCACCTCCAATGCAGGGCTATGGACCCCTCTTTGGTCTTTATGACCCTAGACTGCTGGAGCATGAGGTAGAAAATGGTGTGGGGATTCGTTCCTTTTTATTGTTCCCCCAAATCTGAATGAGAAATGAACCTCCCCTCTGCAAGGAATATGTTTTTAGTTGCCTTTTGCACAAAGAGTTCAATCAGTTTCCCCTGTCAGTTTTTCAGGTGGATCCCCAACATGAACTACAATGATAATCCATAAGTGTGATGGGCCAAATAGGAAAAAATGAGATAATTCTTTTGAAGCCTTGCTGCCCTCTAGGACTGGAGTTGTCCTTTAGAACACTGTAGAATATAGATAAATGCTGGTGCATTATCCAATAGACATGTGCATTCGCTTTTGTCCGAATGCATTTTCGTCCGAATTTCAGGGATTTTCTCGTTTTTACAAACGATAACGAATGTGCAGAATCTGAAATCCAAAAGATCCGACATAAAAAATGCTGTATTTTCGTTTCGTTGTAACAACAGTTTGATATAGATAGAAGATTCAGCATGACAGTGACAATAGCAATCTGTGTCTATCGAATCTGCGGTTAAATGTACCTAACCTTAAAGGGGTTTTAAAGGTTTGTTTTTTATTTTTGAAATAGGTTTCCTTCGATTTCCTTCTAAATGTTTTTTTTTCTTTGTTTTCTTTATCTGAATTTCTCACTTCCTGTTCCTCCTCAGTAAGCTGTTCTGGCTGACTAACCCCCAGCCAGAACAGCTCGGATGATGGGGGCAAGCTTACTGAGGAGAAACAGGAAGTGAGAAATTCAGACAAAAAAAAAACATTTAGAAGGGAAATCGAAGGAAAAGGTAAGTGAACCAACAATGCACTAGCTTAAAGGAACCTATTTAGAAACCTTTGCAGACCCTTTAACTCTATTAGTCCAAGATTATTCTACATAGAGAGGAAAGATTCGACAATTTAGAGACAGTGTTGGGGTAGACCATTCGACATGAACGACGAAGATTCGACGAAGCAGCGAAAAACATACAAACGCCGAATCTGTCATTGAAGGCTTATGGTGTCTGTCGAAAGTTCTAAGAAGATTTGACAAGCAGCTAAACTGTACGACGCCGCAATCATACATTTCCGGTCAAATGCTCGGCCAATAGGCTATAGAAGAATTCAAATGTTGGTTGACTAGTAATAATAATTTATAAATATAATTATGTAACGGTCAGGGGTTAATGCCCTCCACAATATTCCATTCCACCAACCCATGACAGCTTATCGACACTCCACAATCCAGCAGACGAACACGACCCATCGGATTCCCCAGAAAAGAGACACACACAGCTCTGTTCTCTGGTTCAAAATGAATAGATACTTTAATGGTAAACTCAGGCTTCTTATATACAGTTTAGAAACCCCAATGAACAATGACTGAACTCCACCCACAACATGACACAAGGAGCCCAATACACATCTTTAGTCAGATTTTTCTGTCACCGAGATAATCTACATGGGCTAATTAGCTATAGCTGACAAGTCAGACATCAAGACTCCGGCTTCTCTCACCTGCTATACAATACACATTCCCTTAGTAAACATAAGTCAGACATCTGACTTTTAGACTGTGCTACCTCACAACACACATTATCATCAATAGAACTTCACACAATACAGTGTCAATTAGCATCACACAATGAAAAGGTATTTAGAATCCAGCCTAAGGTTAGTTTACATGACAGTAGCACACTTAATTACCACCTTAACAGTCTGTGTTCCCACATGAATGAATCACTCTATTGACCGGTTGTGTTTAGAATCAACAACCTGTAATATTTCAAGATATCCTGGAATACATTGTGAATTATCATTACTGTCCCATCTCCTGTAATCCACAATATAATTTCTCAGTCATCCTATGCCCCTAGTGGACATATGATGACTTTAGACACAAGAGTCATCGGTGAAGCTGAAACAGGAGTACCCCACACCCTGCAAGAGCCTCTGGGTCCCACGAGCCCTCCCGTTACAAATTATTACTAGTGTCATACAATATTAGAATTCTTCTATAGCTTGTAGGAGGAACATTCGACCGGAAATGTACAATTGCAACGTCATACAGTTTAGCTGCTCCTTCGAATCTTCTTAGAATATTCGATAGACACCATAAGCCTTCAATGACAGATTTGACTTTAATTAATTAAGATTTTCCGATGAATAGATTTTTTTAACGAAACAAAATAAATAAAACGAATTTCGGGAGTAACTAAATAAATGTATTTTTCAGACGAAAAATGAAATTTCGAAACAAAATATTTCAGTGTGCACATGTCTAGCGGACATGGCTGGTTCATGCTCTGATCTGCAGGAGATCAGCGGGCAGATCCAATGCTGGTCTCAACAGCGTCCGCCCCGTGTGAAAGGCGCCTAAGAGGGCCCTGCTTGCAAGCGCTTACAATCAAATATATACTTCCATTAGCCTTGATCTGTTAAAATAAATGCTCACTGTAGAACATATGCATTTGCAGCAACAATATCTAACTTACTGCTCCAAATAATACAAATTTAGCACCCAAAAAAGTGACTACAAGGTCATTTTCTCTCAGTTTTTCTAAAAGGTTGTTTGAAAGTGGAGGCCCATCATTTTCTCCAACAAGGGCTTCTCCTGACATGGTTTTCAAAAACATCTCAGTAAATTAGCTAAGGAGCTCCAACAAATCTTCTCTCAGTACAAACATCAATTGCTTGCTTAGTACATAAAACTTAATAGCATCTCCCTGCAGCTCCTACTGTCACTCTTCAAAGAGCTGGCAGCAGGAGAGGAGTGAATTTGATGTGCTACTTAATTGGTGCTAGCGTTGTCTTTAATTTAAACTTTCCCATTTTCCGCTGTGCAGACAATGCTTGTGTGGAATGGTAATGCACACACTCTTTTAGATCACAGTTCTTTATATAGAGAAGGAGAAATGTATCTGTGAAAATGTATCTATGATATGAACCGTTAATGTAAAATGGTTGAAGTACAGGGTTACTTTTGTAATATAAACTTTATTTTCTTCTCTTTGTATGCACAATATACACCAGGGGTGCCCAACCAGTGGCCCGGGGGCACATGTGGCCTGCGGAGCACTGTGATGTGGCTGAGACCTCCTGCTCTGGGATGGAATACAATAGAATAGAATACTCTTATAAACCACTTAACCCCCGGACCATATTGCTGGTCAAAGACCAGGCCACTTTTCATGATTCGGCACTGCGTCGCTTTAACTGACAATTGCGCGGTCGTGCGACGTGGCTCCCAAACAAAATTTGCGTCATTTTTTTCCCACAAATAGAGCTTTCTTTTTGTGCTATAAATAAAAATAGAGCGATAATTTTGAAAAAATTAATATTTTTAACTTTTTGCTATAATAAATATCCCCCAAAAATATATAAAAAAAATAGTTTTCCTCAGTTTAGACTGATACGCATTTATCCACATATTTTTCGTAAAAAAAACCCGCAATAAGCGTTTATTGATTGGTTTACGCAAAAGTTATAGCTTTTACAAAATAGGGGATAGTTTTATGGCATTTAGTAATGGCGGCGATCAGCAATTTTTATCGGTACTGCGACATTATGGCGGACACTTCGGACAGTTTTGGGACCATTGGCTGCTTGGCGAGGTGACGTATAGCTTCGTGCTCTCACCCAGCAGAGCGGACCTGCTGCCGTATAACTGCGGCAGCTGGTCGGCAAGCAGTTAAAGGTCAGTTTATTACCGTATTTTCCGGCGTATATAACACAACCTCTTATACTTAAAAATATGCCTCAAAAATGGGGGTAGTCTTTTACGCCGGATGCAGAGTCAGTCAGACTGCAGGCGTCCATTGTTCAAAAGCTGCGCCCCCTCCTCGTCCTGTTCCGTGATAGGTGGAACACTCAGTTTCCCAGCAGAGCCTTTGTTCAGTGTTCCGCCTATCACAGATGTCCTCTCGTCCGAGACCGAGGACGAGACAACGTCCGTCTTAGACGAGTATATCACAAAACCAACATTTTAGCTGGAAAATTAGGGGTACGTCTTATACGCCCAGTCGCCTTATCCGCCGGCAAATACGGTACTAAAAACAGTGTATATATGGGCATATCTGTTCTGCAGGGGTTACTGGGCTGCTTTTAAAATGATTACCTGCACTGAGCCATAGACTTCTATTACCTGTGAGTTTGGTGTGCTTTCTGAAAGTACACAACACCTACAGGATATAATAGAAGACGGCGATATCTGAATGATGCCTGCAGCTGCAGGCATCATTCAGATATCACCGCACAAACCCGAGGACGTCCAGGGACGTCCTCGGGTCTCAAGTGGCTATAAGAAAAGATTAGTATTGTTTGATAAACTGTTATAGTGAGATTTGAATATATATTAAAAATATGTGGGGTCTTAGTAGCAACTTAACCATGTATGTGGGTGGATCGTCGCCCTATTGTTGGGATCCCTGCAGAGCCTGGACCGGCTCTGTGGCTTTGACCTTCTGATTGCTGAATCTAGGGCCGCGTACACACGATCAAATTTATCTGCTGAAACTGGTCCGACGGACCGTTTCAGCAGACATCTCTGATCGTGTGTACGGGCTAGCGGACAGGTTTGTCCATCGGACAAATTTCAAAGCATGCTTTGAAATTTGTCCGCTACAAACCTGTCCGTCGGATCTGTCCGCTGGTTAGTACACTAACCAGCGCACAGAACTGCCGGCGCATGCGTCAAATGGATTTGACGCATGCGCGGAAGGATTTCACTTCCTCGTTTGGTGATGTGGCGGTGTCAAGGTCACCGCCACGTCACTGCGTTCCCTGGCCGAGGGGATTTTTATCTGATGGTGTGTACACACCGGACGAAAATCCGGAGGAGACATGTCCGCTGGAAACTGTCCGTCGGACATGTTTCAGCGGACATGTCCCTGCGTGTGTACGCGGCCTGAGCCACAGATTCTCGATGGACTGAGATCTGGAGAATGTGGAGTTTTGCAAACCTTTCTCAAATCATTTTTCCAATGTTGCAATGTACATTATCCTGAAAGAGACCACTGCCATTAAGGAATACATTTCCACAAAGAGGTGTACTTGGTCAATAACAATATTTGGGTAGGTGGTACTTGTCAAGGTAACATCTAAATGAATGATGGCACCCAAGTCTTCCAAGCAGAACATTGCCATTGGCATCACACTGCTTTTGCCAGCTTGCCTTCTTCCCATACTGCATCTTGGTTCTATCTCTTTCCCAGGTAAGCTCTCCTTTGACCCACAGAAGAAATATGGCCAAAAAAAATGTATTTATATTTTTCAAAATTTTGTTAGACACATGCAACAAAGTACCAAATTTATCTCTAGCTAAAATGTTGTATTTTGTTTTGGATGGAGTGGAATGGTTGAAACCTTCATAATTTTTTTTTCTCTTGCCCCATTGCATAGATTTCCCTTTAATTCACATTGTAGGGACAAAAAAGCAACGGAGGGGAAATTTCTCCAAAATGAGAGGAAATGTTGTCACTGGAACAGGCGTCCCCATTGGAAGATTTGCCCTTATCAGATTTGGGTGCACAAAAAAAAAAATCACATCATTTCACATTTCTCACCTCCTTGTCCCGAGAACTGTGGTCACCAGGACAAATAATCTCTTCAGAGGAGACCCGGACAGCAACAAAAATCCGACAGGGCTTCAAATCCTTCCCAACTTTATCCAAATCCCCCCCAAAAAACAAGTTTTGAGTATGATCACATTTAACGCTAATGCAGACGGTACAGCTGAAACATAGTGCAGATCAAACCAAAGGAAATGGATAATTGTGTATGTGGATACGCTGAGTCCTCGCGCACAAGGTTATGAAGAACAAGCCTATGTTTCATATTCATGAGTGCTTTGCAATGCAAACATCTGTTCTTTACATTAATAGAAAATGATCTTGTACACACGGCACATTTGCGCAGCTTTGCATTATTTCTGATCTTGACTGCAGCATTTGGCAGGCATTACAACTTGCAAAGCTTGCCAATCGCCTCTATTCAAGCCAACTGAGGTGCGTCGCAAACGAAATGCTCCTAAGACGTTTGGCACATGTTTGTCTAGCACTATGGGTAAATCTTTTTTTCCTGATTTCCTTCCCCCCCCCCCCCCCCAAAAAAAAACACCAGGCATTCAGAAAGCTTTAAAAATCGCCTTTGAAGCTCATCTAAAATGCATCTGAAACACAAACTAACTCTAAAGACACTAAAACACAACACTATAGGAGTTTTAGTCTTACATCCACATGAACTTAGACTGAAAAAGGTTCATTGATTAGATAACTGATTAATTGATAATTAATTGAATCGTTAGTTCATATGTTTTGAAAAGCCATGCACCCACTTTTGTGAGGCTGTAAAAATTACACAAAACTCCAAAAAAAAAAAAAAACTACAAACATATTAATTAATATACAATGATCAGCCATAACACTATGATGACCCACCTGAGTAGGTCCCCTTTTGCCACCAAAACAGCCATGAATGCCACATGACCTCTAAAGGTTTCAGTAGCCAGATACAAGTCCAAAGGAGAAAGAAGATTTGCGGTCCAAGGACCAAGACTATGGAACGCTCTACCAACCAGCATCCGGTTGGAGGTGAACCACTTGGCCTTCAAAAGAAAAGATCAAAACCCATCTCTTCTGAGAAAAAAAAAAAAAGGAATGGATACCAAGCGCCCAGAGGTGATTCAGTTTGCATGTGTTGCGCTATATAAGTTTCTCACTCACTCACTCACTCACTCAGTAGAAGATCTGTTAAGTCCTGTAAGTTACAAGGTGGAGTCTCCACAGATAGGACCCGTTTTTCTAGCACATCCCACAGATGCTCGGTGGACTGAGATCTGGAGAATTTGAAGTTTTACAAACCTTTCTCAAATCATTTTTCCAATTTTGGCAATGTACATTATCCTGAAAGAGACCACTGCCATTAAGGAATACATTTCCACAAAGAGGTGTACTTGGTCAATAACAATATTTGGGTAGGTGGTACTTGTCAAGGTAACATCTAAATGAATGATGGCACCCAAGTCTTCCAAGCAGAACATTGCCTTTGGCATCACACTGCTTTTGCCAGCTTGCCTTCTTCCCATACTGCATCTTGGTTCTATCTCTTTCCCAGGTAAGCGATGCACAGGCACCCAGTTATCCAATGATTTAAAAGAAAACATAATTCAGCAGACCAGACCAGCTTCTTCCACTGCTCTGTGGTCCACTTCTGATGCCCATGTGCACATTGTAGGTGCTTTTGGCTGTGAGCACGGGTCAGCATGGGCCCCATAACTGGCCTGCAGCTACTCAACCCCATACACAACAAACTGCAATGCCTATTTTTTCTGATTTCATCACATCAGTTTCAGAACAACATGTTTACTTGCTGCCTCATATATCCCACTGGACAGGGGCGGACTGACTATTCGGGCACTTGGGCACTGCTCTATGGCCCCATGCCACTAGGGGGCCTCATTAGGGTTGCCAGCCTCAGTAAAACCAGGGACAGTATGTGAAAATCTGTGTTTTAAAAAAAAATCACAAGATTATAGCTGCCCCTCCTCTCCAGTACCTTTTCAGTGTGTGTATGTGTATTTTGTGTGTGTGTATACTGTGTGTCTGTGTCTACTGTGTGGCCCCATAATCTATTGCCTGGGGCCCCAAAATCTCCTATTGCCCGGGAGCCCCATGATTTGTCAGTCCGCCCCTGCCACTGACTTTCAGATGCTATTGTAATAGGATAATCAATGTTATTCACTGTACCCGTCAGTGAGCATAATGTTATGGCTGATCAGTGAGTGTGTGTGTGTATCTATCTATATATACATATATATATATATGTAGCACCCTGCTCCCAAATGACTGGGCACTATGTTAAATTTAGTGGGTGTCTGAGCCGATAATGTGGCTCAGACTGTACGATTTATTCTAAATTGACCTCTGTCCTGGCAGTGGCTGTGCCTGATAGCATTTTCCCACTGTTGCCTGAAGGTGGCGATACCCCCACAGGCCAGTGTTGGAACAAAGGCAAGCCATAGGTCATTGAGTATCTTTCCTCTGGAACAGCTCAGTGGGAGTGGTGCCCCGCTGTGCATGCCGGGAAGGGATACTTAAGGGACAGACTTCATATTTTGGTCTCCTTCGCCTCGTGGCCCTCCTGGCACGAGGTATGTGTTGTGCGATTTCCAGCCCCGAGACCACGTTGGCCCGAGGCTGCATCTCTATTAGGAGGCCCAGTTATTCAGACTGGGGCCTATGAATCCAGAGGAATCCCAAGCTGTTCATCTAAGTGAAGGAAGCTACACTTAATGAAGGAAACCGGAAGAGGACCTGCCCTGGAGGAGACCAAGCGGAAGGCTTATGTCTCGGGATAGGCCTGGTGACCTTATTAAGGAAGGATCCACAACTCAAGTTGTCCTACAGTTCGCTGGGTCGGCTTAAAGGCTCTTTAACTGTACGGCTGGAAGTTTGGGTGTTACATCCTGTGGCAGAGGATTTCGGACTGTTTAATTTGTTCTCAATCAGTCTGTGGCAGAGACTGTTATCGAACTGGTTTGTGCATCATCCCGGCTGCTAGGCCAGGTGAGAGGGGTCTATCCAAGTGAGCAATACCAACTCAAGAGTGGAGTGGTGAATGACTTTGGAGTTTAAGGGTTTTTTCCCCAGTGATCTGTACCGTGTACCTGAACCTTCCCTTCCCCTTCAACCTTCTACCTTCTTCACAAGTTTTGAGCAAAAGAATAAAACCTGAAGGCCTCGCACACACGACCGTTTTCCTCGACAGAATCCATCAAGAAACTTGGTGGCAGAGCTTTTTGCCGAGGAAAACGGTCGTGTGTATGTTTTTCATCGAGAAAACTGATGTGGAACTCGACGAGAAAAAACAAGAACAAGTTCTCTTTTTCGCTTGTCAAGTACGAGGCCTTAGGCCGTGTACACACAGCAGAGAACCTCGACGGGCAGAACACATCGTTCCGCCCGTCGAGGTTCTCTGCCGGCCGTCGAAATCGGCGACCCGCCCGTCGGGAATGGCAACCAGCCATTCATCCAGGCGGGCCGTCGAGCAAAAAGAGAGCGTGCTCTCTTTTCGCTCGACGGGATTCCCGACGGGCGGGGCGAGCGCTCTGTGTACACACGGCCGAGGTCTTCGCTGGAATGCAGCTTCCAGCGAGGTTCTCGCTGGTTTCCAGCGAGAACCTCGGTCGTGTGTACGCCGCTTCAGAGGTTTTACATCTTGTGTGGACATTGGAGTTCTTTCAGACTTTCTTCCCCTAGACGACGAATGTTGAGGTAACGTGCAAGGCCCAAAAACAAACCAGCAGCTCCTACAGGGGTAGTGCTACACATATAAATATATTTACACACACAGTATCATCTATAACTTTCAGAATGCAAACTGAATTAGAATAAAAAAACATGCGAAATGTATAAAAGATAAATGGATTTTTACTTTGGCATAAATACGATCAATATGAATATAAGCAAAGACAACGATATGTGCCATTGACACTAAGAATAAGAATGTCTTGTGAGAAATATGACAGTGTATTAGTCCTTTGTCTTGCCATTTTTTATATAGGTCAAAGATTTTTTAAGGCTAAATTGCACAAAGGCATTCTTATACAACGATACATCACAGGGAAGTACCGTAAGAGGGAATGTACCACTTGAAAAGAGCAAAGTGTTAATCCGACAGCAGCTCCCACCCCGCACAAATGGACCCGTTTTCAGTCACAAGCTCAGATGCGAAATACCTGGATGAAATCTCACCAGTGTTGGCAATCCAATTTGGAAGACTTAAAAATGAGTGATTTATTTCTTTTTGAGATAGATCCTCATTGTGTTTGGCTCTATCCAGTGCCAAATTCTGTAACTAAACGGCAGGACAGCTGTACCACCTGAGCGTTGTACAGGAGATGAAAAATACACTGAAAAATCATTCAAACATGAAATCAGGACTTTATAGACTGTTCTAAAAGGAAATTGCTGAAATTGCTAAATACAGACAATTAAACACTTTCACCTTACCAACAGTTAAGGAGCAGCTAATGAGCAGTCAGCTACACTGTACCCCACCACTTTTTATCACACTTCTTTTTGTGTGTCTGGCACAGGAAGCAAAGTGAAATCTCCCCGTCCCTAAAAACACAAAAAAAAAAACTTGACAGTGGTTTTACCTTATCCAAAGCTAAATGAAAATGTTTGAGCTACTAGTTGCTAGTAAAAGTGACCCTGTCGTTAAATAATAAAAAAAATAAAAATTTGAAACAGGCATATCTGTAAAAGAAAACTGTGAACACTTACCTTTTTTGTTGTTTTGTTTACAAAAAAATCTTTAGGTAAAATCTCCTGTGTCCCCAACAGGGCTCAATGCATTACAAGCCGCAGTGGGCTTTATTTACTAAGGGCAAATAGACTGTCCACTTTTCAAGAGAAGTTGCTCCAGAGCTTAGTAAATTAGGGAAAGCTCTGCTGACTTCCATCATCCAATCATTACTTTCCTTGCATGATTGGGTATTCTTTGCAAAGTGAAGTTCACCTCATTCCAGTTGCCCTTAGTAAATCAACCCCAGTGTTAATGTGGGGATCAGCAGGAGGAACCACTGCAGGCTACAGGAGAAACTTGGAAGGGATGCTTTCCTTGTGGACTTCACACAAAGATTTCTGATCAATAGAGCCACATCAAATCTTATTTTACATGCATGCCTGTTTGGAGATTTTGGCCCCTTAAAGGGGTTGTAAAGGTTTGTCTTTTTTGACCTTAATGCATCCTATGCATTAAGGTGAAAAAACACCTTAACTAACTGCTAAAACCAACGGCCAGTACTCCATACTCCTTCTAATTGACCTCTCTGCAGCCTTTGATACCGTTGACCACCCGCTCCTTCTCAATAAACTATATTTCCTCGGCCTCTAAGATTCTGCTCTACACTGGTTCTGCTCTACCCTGGTTCTCTGCCTATCAATCACAGCGCTCCTTCAGGCCACGTACACACGATCAGACCGGTCTGATGAAACTTGTCCGACGGACCGTTTTCATCAGAGAACTCTGAACTTGTGTGATGGTCTGATGTGTGTACACACCATCGGACCAAAATCCGATCAGACCAGAACGCGGTGACGTAGAACACAACGACGTGATGAAAAAACGAAGTTCAATGCTTCCAAGCATGCGTCGACTTGATTCTGAGCATGCGCAGGTTTTTGGTCCGATGCTTTTGTGTACTAACTATCAAACCTGTCCGACGGACAGGTGTCCATCAGACAGGTTTTAAAGCATGTTTTAAAACTTTGGTCCGACGGACAACGGTCTGATGGGCCATAGACACCATCGAACTGGTCCGATGAAACTGGACTGCAGACCAGTTTCATCGGACCTGTCTGATCTTGTGTACGTGGCCTCAGTGTTGCCCCTTTCTGTGGGGGTCCCTCAAGGCTCTTGGACCACTTCTCTTCTACACTTCTACACTTCCTCCCTTGGTCACTTGATAACCGCCCATGGCTTCCAATACCACTTATACGCTGATGACACCCAAATCTATCTGTTTACTCCTCACCTCACTCCTTCAGGCTCCTCTCGCATTACTAACTGACATCTCAGCATGGATGTCGCACCACTTCCTTAAACTAAATCTCTCAAAAACAGAGTTACTAATATTCCCCCCTGCCCGTGCCCCCCTCCATGACTTTCCATCAAAATCAACAATGCAACCATCAGTCCCTCCCTTCATGCCAGGGTACTATATGTAATCCTAGACTCTGACTTGTCATTTCAGCCTCAAGTCCAATCGTTGTCAAAATTTTGTAGAATTCACCTCCGTAACATCTCTAAAATTCGCCCCTTTTTAACAAATGAAACCACCAAGCTCCTCATTATTTACCTTGTTATCTGCTGTCTTGACTATTGCAACTCCCTTCTCATTGGCCTGCCACTCGATAGGCTATCCATTCTTCAGTCTATCATGAATGCTGCTGCCAGACTTATCCACCTTACCAACCGCTCAGTGTCTGCCATATGAGATATATGGTGCCATACTTATGCACCTTACCAACCGCTCAATGTCTGCCAACCCTCTCCTCCAATCCCTACATTAATCGCCCAGCAAATTAAATAAAAAGAAAATAACCACAACTTACAAAGCCATCCACAACTCTGCCCCAAGCTACATCACCAATCTTGTCTCCAAACATCACCCAAACCGTCCTCTCCACTCTTCTCCATGACCTCCTACTCTCAAGCCCTCTCATCTTCTCCTCCTCCCATGCTCGTCTCCAGGATTTCTCCAGAGCCTCTCCCATCCTCTGGAACTCGCTACCTCAACCTGTCCGGCTATCCCCTACTCGTGCTACCTTCAGGCAATCCCTGAAAACTCATCTCTTCAGGGAAGCCTATCAGGTTCCAACTAATCTTTTAACACTTCCATCAGCTCATTCCCCATAGTTATAACCTTTTGTACCACCTGCCCCACCCAATTATATTGTAAGCACTTCTGAGCAGGGCCCTCTTAAACCTCTCGTATTTTATTGTATTATAACTGTTATTGTCTCCCTTTTATATTGCATAAACTGTTGGCGCTATATAAATCTGGTATGATAATAATAATAAACAACAACAACAAGTTTGAAAAATAGGCCTTGTCCTTAAAGCGGGGGTTCACCCTAAAAACAATTTTCTAACATGCCATTGAGCTCACTCTCGACACTCACAGTATGCCGATTTTTTATTTTTTTGCTCCTTTCGGCAACTCGTGACGCTCCTTATGTGACGGGGGGGGGGGTAGTTACTGTCATCACGTCAATCCCTAACTGCTGCAAAGGAACGCCCACTCTCGCGGGAGGCACTACCCGGAAGCCGGGGGAGAAAATAGCTATACAAGATATGTACAGCAAAAAAAAAAAAAAAAAATCGGCATACTGTCAATGTCGAGAGTGAGCTCAATGTACTGTTAGAAAATTGTTTTTAGGGTGAACCCCCGCTTTAAGTGGTTAATACAAAAAAACAAACAAACAAACTAGAAATTTAGCAATAATGTAACAACAAAGCCTCAAGTATCCAACCCTTTGGTCAGAATAAGGAAAACAAGTAAATTATTTTTTTGACCACTAGAGGGGGGGAAGTGACAAAACAAGAATCTGCCAACATCTTTCTCCTACGGCCTCTCCACGATCTTGGCTTCATAAATTCCCCCATGTGTGTTTTTGTTTTAATAATAAAGCAGTACATGCGTCACATAAGCTTGTCAAATTCCACTATGTGCTGTATTACATTTGCACATACTTAGAGTTATTTGCACAGCTTCTCTTCAAACAAGACATACAGTATGACAGGAATGGCAGGTGTCTTGCTTTGCCACATGTTTTCAATCGGCACATCCCCGAATCCCATGCTGCACTAATGACATGACATTAAGGGAAAATTCCCAGAGGCTGCATTCTGCCTATTAAAGAGAGATGTCAGTCTGCGGCAGATTAGCTGAACAAATCTTGGTTAAGGAATACATACTGCTGTCTCCTTATTTGTTCCTTTTTTCCAATAGAGGTTGCTTGACGCTGTCCCTCCTTCAGGCGAAAAATGCGCTGTAGCTTGGCCAACTCACTATCCGCTAGAAAAAATAATATGAAGAAAAAGGAGAATCGTATGTTATATCCATCTGTTCAATGTGTATTGTTCAAAACATAATACATCTCTATAAGAAGAATTTTATACCTCTCAGGGACCGTGGTGGCAGGATATTACTAGTGACGTTCCCTGTTTCATCCCTAATACAGTGGAACCTTGGATTACGAGCATAATCCGTTCCAGGAAAATGTGTGTAATACAAAGCACTCGTATATCAAAGCGAGTTTCCTCATAGAAGTCAATGGAAACGAAGATAATTAGTTCCACATTGACTTCCATGGCATGCAATACCGCATGTGACCAGAGGGGGGGGGCGCCGGAGAGACTTGGAGTGCTAAATACAGCTGAACATCCCGCAAGCACACCGCCCAAGTGTGAAAAGTCACACTGGAATGATTGGGAGGCAGTTTTCAGGCACTTATCGGAGGCTATTTCCAGCGCTAAAACACCTGAAAACTGCCCCGGTGTGAAAGGGGTCTTATAGACTCTACAAGCTTTGGTACTAATCATTGAAAATGTATCACCTGATGTACTGATCACATTTCTTGAGACACTAACAAGCCAGAAAAGTACAAATACCCCCCAAATTACCCCTTTTCGGAAAGTAGACATTCCAAGGTTTGTAAGTTGTATTTTTTTTTTTCGACAATTCTTTGCAAAATTAAGATTAAGAATTAAGGGTTATTTCTCACATACAGCATATGCATACCACAAATTACACCCCAAAACATATTCTGCCATTACTCCTGAGTGTGGCGATACCATGTGTATGAGACTTTTACACAGCGTGGCCACATACAGAGGCCCAACATGCAAGGAGCACAGTCAGGTGTTCTAGAAATGCCCATTTACCCCATTTTGTAAGGCAAACACCCAAACGTATAATCTAGGAGGCATAATGAGTCTTTTGAACATGTCATTCCCCCCCCCCCCCAACACGTTTTTGGAAAATGTGAGAAGAAAATGAAAAAGCATTTTTTTTTTTTTACACAAAGTTGCCAATTTATAAGACATTTCTAATATACTGTATAGCATGCACATACCAAAAATTACACTTCAAAACACATTCTGCTACTCCTCCTGAGTATGGCGATACCACGTGTGAGAATTTTACACCGCCTGGTCACATGCAGAGGCCCAACATGCAGGGAGCACCATCGGGTGTTCTAGGGACATAAATTACACATCTAATTTCCTGACTATTACACTTTTGTAAGGCACTGTAGTGGCACTGATGTGGCATGGGTGAGCACTGATGTGGCACAATGTGCACTGATGTGGCATGGATGGGGCACAGATGAGCACTGATGTGGCAAGGATGAGGCACAGGTGAGCACTGATGTGGCACAGATCAGGCATGGGTGAGCACCGATGAGGCATTGGTGAGCACCGATGTGGCATGGATGAGCACTGATGTGGCATGGATGAGTCATGGATGAGCATTGATGTAGCATGGATGAGGAACTGATGAGCACTGATGTAGTATGGATGTGGCACGGATGAGCACTGATGTGGCATGAATGAGCACTGATGTGGCATGAATGTGGCATGGATGAGCACTGACGTGGCATGGATAAGCACTGATGTGGCATGAATGTGGCATGGATGAGCACTGATGTGGCATGGATGAGCACTGACGTGGCATGGATGAGCACTGATGTGGCATGAATGTGGCATGGATGAGCACTGACGTGGCATGGATGAGCACTGATGTGGCATGAATGTGGCATGGATGAGCACTGATGTGGCATTGATGTGACATGGATGATCACTAATGTGGCACGGATGATTACTGATGTGGCATTGATGTGGCACGGATGAGGCATGAATGGGCAATGATCAGCGCTGTGGACACTTTAGATCCAGCCAGCCCACTCACACTGCTGCACTGGCTCCCTCATCTCCTCACACGCTTTACCGACCACTGTGAGGAGAGGACAGAGCTGACCCGGATATGCGCCGGTTTGTTAACAATTGGTCGCTCCGTCATTGGAAGGAGCAATCACGTGGTAAAGGGCCGCTGTCATCGGTCCTTTACCCCAATCCGTGATGTGCCAGGATAACGGACACTCCCAGGTGCATACCCCAGGGGGGCATAGTCATAGTACGCCCTCCCAGTAACACTTGCCCGGACGGCAAGTTTTACTAAACCAACAACAGTGAAATCAGTCTGTAAAAGCAAGTAAAGCATGCTTGTTGTACTCACTGTGAAACCTAAGGGGTTAATCTTCTGCATTGTGTAAAAAGGCTGGTTGATCCTATCTTCTCTGATCCTCGCCTTCTTTCACTGTCCCCAATCCATCTCCTGTTAGTACAGGGCCTTTGGAGTCACTCTGCATATGCTCTGTTTTATGTGTATTGCTAGACGTTTTTTTTTTTTTCTTGGGAGAGTGCATGTGAACGGACAGAGGGTCAGGGGTCCTGCAGCCTCATAGGACAGACAGAGGAGAATGCAAATTCCTCCTACAAGCTCTAAGCAATGCTCAGCCAGACACTGATAGAAGTAACAAGACTGCTATATACTGCTGATAAGAAAGGATATTTAGCATATTTACTAAATTGCATTTCCATGTTCTGTGTACTGTGGGAGACCAGATATAGTGAATGCAAGGTCCTGTGTTTAGTAGCCCTTTAAGAGAAAGCCATCACTAAAAACATTGCACCCTCCAGCTTATCAGATCACAGGGACGCTACATGGTGGTGCTCTGGAGATTAGCATATATTTGGGGTTTATCTCCTTATGCTGGAACACCTGAAATTACTACAGAGACATCATTGTTCTTTTGTTTGAATAACATCACCATGTAAATGTATTATGCTCAGAAAGTCCCGTGTGATATTGCCCATAGGCACTGCTTTATCTGTGCACAGCAGAACCAATTAGGAGCATTATGGTGGAAACTGATGTATGCGTCACGTGGGATTCACCTCGCTGTGGTGGAGCATTTCCATTTTCCTTGGATTACATATGATACAGGTGTTTGCTGAACCTTGGCATATAAACATCCTGCAGTCCCTGGATTACAAGTATATTCTCTACAGTGGAGTACTAGAGATGGCTGGAATATACTAAAAATCGATGGGGTTGATTTAGTAAAACTGGGGAGTGCAAAATCCGGGGCAGATGTGCATACAAGCCAATCAGCTCCTAACTTCAGCTTGTTCAATTAAGCTTTGTCAAAAAAAAAAAAAAAAATTGGAAGCTGATTGGTCTCTATGCAGTGCTGTGCCAGATTTTGCACTCTCCAGTTTTACTAAATCAACTCCTTTACGTGTATTTGTGTACCTGGTTGGGTTTCAACCTCAACTGAATGCTATTCTTAGATCAAAAGCCCATTCATGTGCCTACTTACCAATTGCCGACTGCCCCATAGCAGGTTTACTGCTACAAGTGTGTGATTTTGCACTTCAGGGCGTAAGCGGGGGCGCCGCTAGTGGCTCGCTCCCGCTGTAATTTTACACAGCAGGAGCTGATCAGCGGGTCCTGCAAACTCGATGTCTACCGGCACCTGCTGATCGTTCAGTACACTGAGGCCGCGTACACACGATCGAATTTATCTGCTGAAACTGGTCCGACAGGCCGTTTCAGCAGACATCTCCGATCGTGTGTACGGGCTAGCGGACATGTTTTCCCAGCGGACAAATTTCAAAGCATGCTTTGAAATTTGGCCGCCGGAGACATGTCCGTCGGATATGTCCGCTGGTTAGTACACTAACCAGCGGACAGAAATCTCCGCGCATGCGTCGAATTGGATTTGACGCATGCGTGGAAGTATTTTACTTCCTGGAGTGGTGACGTGGCGGCGTCAACGTCACCGCCACGTCACCGCATCATCAGCCCGAGGGGATTTTCGTCCGTGTGTACACGCCATCGGACCAAAATCCGATCAGACATGTCCGCTGCAAACGGTCCATTGGACATGTTTGAGCGGACATGTCTCATCGTGTGTACGCGGCCTGACAGATTGGCAATCTGTCTATGTAAACAAGGCAGATTGTTTTTCTGGCAGCACAGAAGGCTTGGATCCTGTGTTTCTGTAAAGTAGAAACACAACCTATGCCTTTCACTAGTAAAAGCACCTCCCCACTACACGGAAACATTAGCTAGGCACACAGTTAACCCTTTGATCGCCCCTGATGTTAACCCCGTCCCTGCCAGTGTCATTAGTACAGTGACAATGCTTATTTTTAACACTGATAATTGTAATAATGTGACTGGTCCCCAAAAAAGTGTCAATTAGGTGTCCAGTTTGTCCACCGCAATATTACAGTCCCACTATAGAGTCGCTGATCGCCGCCATTAATAGTAAAATAGGGAAAAAAAATCCAATAGTTTGTAGATGCTATAACTTTTGCACAAACCAATTAATATATGCTTAGTGCGAGAGCGCTGAAAGCTGAAAATTGGTCTGGGAAGAAAGGGGGTGACAGTGCCCAGTATTGATGTGGTTAAATTGGCAGTAAATAACTTCATTGCTGATTAATTTTTAGAAAGAAAAAATAAACAAACACGCAAACCCCTCCATTGGTCCCCCACAATACATAACAGATCCTTGGGTGTCTGCTATGTATTTTGGGAGGCCTTTAGAATCTGTAAGTAGTTTTTTTTTTTTTTTCTTTAGAAAAAAGAAGCCAGTAGGGGGATGTAATTTGCCAGTAAGTTACTCCTTTTTTCTTTTCAAATGTCAATGCGTTAAAAAATCCCTGATCACAGCCACATGGAATCAAATTTTTTTTTTCCATTGATACATGACCCCCAATAACAATGATTTTATATACTGTAAGGCCTCTTTCACATGTCCGCCTCCGTTCGTCCGTTTTTACAAGTCCGTTTACGGACTTGTAATGGATGCCTATGGGGTCGCGTCCGTTAGCGGATGATGCATCCGCTAACGTCCGCAAAGATCCGCGTCCGTCTGGATCCGGTTTTTCGGACGGAAGAAAACCCTATTTTTCTTCCGTCCGGCGGAACGGATCGGATGAAGACGGACAAACGCCCCTTTAAGACCCTTCTACTGTTTGTGAAATCTGAACGGGGTCGTGGTTGAGTTCCTGCACCTATTTTCTGAGAAAAAGAAGCTCTGTACCCAAGTATATTCACCAAAGGTTCCAGTACCATCAATCTACTTCTGGAACTCATATCATTTGTTCTGTGCTTTAAAAATCTTTTTTTCTTTTTATTTCTTTTCACTTGAAATAAAGTGTGCAATCACCGGCAAGTGTTGTAGCATCCTGTACAAAATTGCATTTCACTCGCCTCTACAAAGCTCTTCCTGTGTTTATTTGGGTTAAAGGTTCATTTGTGCCACTATAATAAGAGTGGGATGTTTGCAATGAACCATTATCTGAAATTGCAAGCTGGCTTTCTTGGACTCTCTTTATGTACTTTTTATTTATTTTAACAGGCACGTACAGTTGCTAACCTGGGACAAGCGCCAAGTTTACTGATGGAAAGTCCATTTTAAGGCTTGTTTATCATTACTGTTTTTTTTTTTTTTTTACTCCAAAAATTCTTTGATTCCTTTTAGGTAATGAAAACATTTTAAAGTAGAACTAATGCCTTGTACACACGGTCAGACTTTTGCTCTTGCAAAAGTCCGCCGTGAGCCAGTTGGAAGTCCGACGTACAGAAGGTCCGTCGGACTCCCGACAAAAAAAGTCAGATGGAGGCTACACACGGCCAGACTTTCCAACCAAAAAAACCCATCTGACTTTTTTTCCTCAGAAAGTCCGGCCGTATGTACGAGGCATAAAGGCAATGATTTTTTTTTTTTTTTTGGGTAGAGCAAGGTAGGGTAGCCAGATTTTTCATCCTATTTCCAAGAATTTCCTTTAATTCCTGTCCCATAGCCAAACAGGAAGTGAGAGGAAATCCCTACAAATGAAGGGAGACCCTTGGGCCCCCCCAGGTCACCAGAACTACTGTCCCCATTGGAGGATTTCCCTCTATTACTTTTCTGGGGACATCCCAAAATTTAGAATTTTCTTTAGTTTAGCTTTCAGCGATATTGGTAAACAGGACAAATAGGGTGAATCTCCTTAATGGGAGCACAGACTGCTGACAAGCTTTTCTAATCCCTCTCCACTCCATCCAAAAATAAACGTTTTGCCGTTAAGCCCCGTACACACGGTCGGCCAACCAACTTCAAAATCGGCAACTTTTCAAATTTGTCCGATCGTGTGTACGTTCCATCGGACCAACTTTTTTGGGTTTCATCGGACAAAAAGTTGGGTCTGCGAACGGACCAACTTTCTGGCAACAAAAGTCCGATGGTGCCTTGTCCGACCGTGTGTACAGCAAACCGTCGGACTTTTGGACAAAGTACAAATACGCATGCTCAAAACCAATGTTAAAATCAACCAACAATAGCACAAGTTAACCAAAAGGTGGTGGTAAAGAGCAGAAAAGAGCAGAAAAACGATGAGATGATGGAAAGGTTTTAGAAAAGTTTGCAGAAAAGTCTGAGTGTGTGTATGCTATGGGTGTGATCGGACAAATCAATAACGACAAAAATCCAAGGGAAATTTTGTTGAATGTCCGACCGTGTGTACGGGCCTTTAGTTATACTTTACCCTAAAACTAACTCTATGAATAGAGCAGAGGTTGAGTTAAATTTCTCTCTGAATTTTATTTCTGCAGATTTTCCCTCAGATTTTGACCATACTGGTCATAAGTTCTAACCCTTCCCCTTGTACTAAAAATGTGCATTCTTGTATTTCTTTTTTATACAAGTACTGTCTTTATGAACTTATATGCACTTTTTATACTTTTGTACAATAGTTCAGTAAAAAGAGTTTAAAAAAAAGAAAAAGTGTGTTCCTGACATCTCCATTGTATCACACCAATGGGTTGAATCCTTCCTCATTAACTTGCCCTGGAGAGTCAAAAAAGGAAATTATGGAATATATATATATATATATATATATATATATATATATATATATATATATATATATATATATATATATATATATATATATATATATCCAGGGCTTTTTTTCTCAGAGAATAGGTGCAGGAACTCCCTCCTCACTCCCTCCTCACCTCTTGTGTCCACCTCCGAGCACAATTCATTTTGAGCACCATTCTTTGGTTCCACCCCCTCTCCACCTCCGAGCACCATTCATTTTCTCCACCCCTTACCAACCTCCGAGCACCATTCATTTTCTCCACCCCTTACCAACCTCCAAGCACCATTCATTGGTTTCATCCCCTACCCACCTCTGAGCACCATTCCTTGTGCCACCCTCTACCCACCTCAGAGCACCATTACATTCATTCAGAGCTGGAGGTGCCGGAATTGCATTCCCCCACGTTCCTATATGTTGGAGATGTAACAAACAAATAGGTAACCTTTACCATACCTTATGGTCGAGTAAAAATCGACTTTGTTTTTGGAAGTCCATAGCCGCCGTCTGTATCACTCGGCCCCACCCCCCGGCACGCCACATTATCCTCTGTGATTGACAGCAGTGCCAGCCAATGGCTGCGCTGCTATCAATTCATCCAGCCTAGCCAATCAATGGCCAGGCTGGGAATCGAGGAGGATCAGACGGACACGCGCGGGACTTTCAAGGGGTTCGGTAAGTAAAACGGGGGTTCGGGGGGGGGGGGGGCGCAACAGTCGGATGTTTTTTGCATAGGATGCATTAAGGTGAAAAAACATTTACCTTTACAACCCCTTTAAGGTTTTTTACCTCAATGCATTCTATGCATTATGGTAAAAAATATTCTGTTGCAGAGGATCCCCCAGCCCCCCTTCTACTTACCTGAGCCTGATATTGATCCAGCGCTCTACACAAGAGCAGAGGGCAGCTCTCCCCACTATCTGTGTCAGACCTGGGACTCCTTTGGACACTCCAACCCAGATAACAAGCAATTGAGCTGCAAGTTTGAAAATGACTTGCTAAGCTATTGCCAGGCTTTACAGGTTTGTTGCACAATTACAGCAAGTCCACATTGCACAACTCCAGATTAACTTTCTTTGCAAAAATTCTGCAAGTCTGCTGCAAGTTCTGGTTCAGTTATGTTGTCATCCCACCACAGGGGTCACTGTGACTGAATTTTCTTGCTGTAGACTCGCAAAGCTCTTGCTGTAGACTCACCATGCAAATTTGCTACAAATTGGAAAGTGTCAACTAGAACTTGTGTACAGTTTGGACTGTCTCCCAGGGGCCCACCTGAACTTGCCAGTGAAAATGTGCAGCAAGTTAACAGACTTACAATTTAACACTTCCACAAATTTGTGGCAAGTTATCCTTGCTATCTGGGAAAGAGAATAGTAACATAGTAAGGAGGCACATAGTGCCCCCTCACCCTCCTGTCAAGCCTTGTTCCAAGCAAAATTCCTGTCTGAATAATATGTCCGGGTTTCAGGAGGACTGAAACCCGGACACATGATTCAAAACCTGGACTATCCAGGTGAATCCTGAACTGGTAGCAAGCCTAACTGGAAAACTTGTGAAGGGAAGCACTCACATTGCCACATCCGTATATACAGGAAACTGAAAAAGATTGGTGCTACAAGAGACACTGTGTACAGTTTGGACTGTCTCCCAGGGGCACACCTGAACGTTGCATGTGCAATATCTCTTTTTTGGACACTGCGTCCTTTGTGGGCTCTTTTGCATAAATAATTTGGACAGGTAAGGACTCCCCTACAGCTGGTTAACCCGCTGACTTCTGCAGTACTTTATATATGCTGTCACTTGTGACGCCCATATGCCCCTGTCTTTTGAAGCATTTCACTTCTATACAAATAGAGTCCTTCTGTGGTCTGTTATTTTGAAATATCTAAGAACCCTCTGTACACTAGACCCCCCTCATACATGAGCACAAGTTCACTTTGAGATAGTAAGACTTTGTTTTCTTCTTTTAACCTTGCTCATATCCTTGAAGAAGCCCAACGGTGAAACGTGTCGATATGCAAGGGCTCACTATGTATATTTTATCATCCTATATGATTTTTAACCATATTGTACATCTATGTGACCATACTATATATTTTTTCTAATAAATTGTAATATATTTTTCCAAAAAATCTACACATTGTTGTCTATGCCTTCAAAGTCCAACCCTAACTGGAGCGCCAGGCTGAGAAAGAGAGAAGAGCAGATGTCTCAGGCTCTCAGTGGTATGCTGAGCCTGAACCTGCTGCTGGTCAGGCATAAGATCCTGACATTATTATCGGGATGCATTTAGAGACCGGAGTGGCTCTGTGACATCAGCTGACAGCAGGCTTTATCCTGGGTCACAAGAAAGCACAGGTAAGTACACTCCTGTGATCCAGAAGATAAGTAGGACCAAATAAGCTCTGGCCATGCTTCTCTTTTAACCACTTGCTTACTGGGCACATACACCCCCTTCCTGCCCAGACGAAATTTCAGCTTTCGGCACTGTTACGCTTTAAGTGAAAATTGCGCACTCATGCGACGTGGCTCCCAAACAAAATTGACGTCCTTTTTTCCCAACAAATAGAGCTTTTTTTGGTGGTATTTGATCACCCCTGCAGTTTTTATTTTTTGCGCTATAAACAAAAATAGAGCGACAATTAAAAAAAAAAAAAAAACACAATATTTTTAACTTTTTTCTATAATAAAATATCCCAATTAAAAAAAAATATATCTCAGTTTAGGCTGATACATATTCTTCTACATATTTTTGGTAAAATCGCAATAATCAAATAGTGATTGGTTTGCGCAAAAGTTATAGCGGCTACAAAATAGGGGATAGAGTTCTGACATTTTTTTTTTTTTAGTAATGGCGGCGATCTGCGATTTTTGTCAAGACTGCGATAATGTGGCGGACACATCGGACACTTTTGACACATTTTTGGGACCATTCACATTTAGACAGCGATCCCTGCTATAAATATGCACTGATTACTGTATAAATTTGACTGTCAGGGAAGGGGTTAACACTAGGGAGCCATGAAAGGGGTTAAATGTGTACCCTGTGAGTGATTCTTACTGTGGGGGGAGGGGACTGACTGGGGGAGGTGACCGATCTGTGTCCCTATGTACAAGGGACACAGCATCAGTCTCCTCTTCCTGACAGGACGTGGATCTCTGTGACATCCCTGCTCTGTCACTGCCGATCGCGGGTACCCGGCAGACATTGTGACCGCCAGGCACGCGCATCGGCATCTGAGTGACGTGCCAGGCACGCGCCGCTGGCGGCGTGCAAGCCCCCCAGTTCCTGGAGGACCTGAGGCCGTAAAAAGATGGCCTCCCGGCATTGTAGAGCAACCTTGTGACCGTCTTTTTACTATGGCCCGGGTCTGAAGAAGTTAAAGCAAAAAGTGTCATTTAAAAATCCACTAAGGTATACCCATCTGAAGTTTTAGAATCAAATACCAAGTAATGACAAGGAAATGTCAAGCTGTCGGTCACCCAACTCATGTTAAACAGCAGCATATAAAATGGACCTGTTTGTGTCGGAGAGAGGCGTGAAATCTTTTGATTTTCTGTTGCTGAATACTGTAATGACAGCATGGAGTTAAAGAGTACAAGTGATCGTGACATTGTTTCAAACTGCTCTACATCAATTACCCTGGAACAACCTTCAGTAACAAAGGAACCCAAGCCCCCCATAGCTTGCTACATCTCAATCTGTTGTCAGCGGCACTATAGGGGACAGAATGGCAGAAGCCCCATTATTATAAGCCTTGCAGTATATATAAAAAATAAAACCTACCCATTCCTTCCATGTCCACATCACTGCTATCAGAGCGGATGCTGGAAGCTGATCTTCTCAGGGGCATTCTTCAATCACATTTATAAAGGAAAAGAAACAATTAATATGGACGGTAATTGTGAAGGTAATACGACTGATTATAGCAACACATCAATCATCAAAGAGGACCTGTCACCGATCCGCATCTAATAGACATTTAATATCACAATAAATATGTAAAAATTAGGGCTGTGCAAATTAACTTTTAATTAGTCGATTAATCTTTAATTTTTTTGATCGATTAAAATCTTTTTGATCGATTAAAATTCTTTTGATTTGTACTCACCTCTCTGCCGGCTTCTGGGCCTTCAGGGAGTTCGGTCGGGGGATCCGGTAACATCACGGACACCGGCGGGGCTTGCCGTGTCCATCTGAAGGGCTCCTTTGCTGTGCCTTCATATCTGCATGCCGGCGGGACCTTACTATCTGCCACACCCAAGGGCTGTTACACTTCCCTCTATCACTTCCCTCTATCAACCTGGGATTCTACAGCCATCCACTGGGGGTTGTGACAGTTCCCTTCACGTGACATCTAAATGCCGACGGACTGATGTTAACCCCTCCTCATCTGGATTCAGCAGTGGTATCGTTGTACACATTTGTATACCAGTATCATACTTGGCAACATGTTTTTATGACTGCTTTTGCTACCGTTTGGTATTACTCGCACCATTTTTACAGTTTATGTAGCTACATCGATTTTATCTCCAGTGCAATATTTATTTTGTTACCTACTTGAAGACTATGAAAGTTTTAATGCTATTCCTATCGAGCGCTGCCTTTGTGTGTTTTTTGTATCCTGCTATCCATTTTCCCAGTGGTTGGTAGCTGCACTGGGAATCGGCCTGCAAGGAGGTCAGCTAAAAGTAGTTGGATCTGTATGTGCGTTATAATTAATCAAAATTAGTCGATTAATCGATTAAAAAAAAAAAAACGATTAATCGAACACAAACATTTTGATCGGTAACAGCCCTAGTAAAAATACAGTTATATTGCTACGTCCTGATGCCAAACACAGCTACCAGCTCACATTTATATTTCTATAAGGGTCCATTCACAACAGACAGGTTTCCCCGCACAGTTCAAAGCAAGAACAAAACATTTTGCCTTATGTCTTATAGTTTTAGTTCACATGAATGTGCTGCATGTTTTATTTTTTTGATAAATTAACTTGAAAAACACCCTCTATCAGTTCTGGTCGTGGATATTTGAGTAAGGACAGATGATTAACGTAGCATTTACTTCCTGGAATCCATCTGCCCTTAGCTCAGGCACGCAGGCAGGAGGGTGGGTGTGCTTAACTGAGAAAAACCCTCCTCCTCTCCTGAAGACTCATTGGATGTATGATATCATTTGCCTAGGCCAGAAACCAGGAAGCAACAGAAGAAATAAAAAATAAAAAAAAGGTTAAAATGAGTAAATATAATATACTTTCACTACCATTAGTAAATACATCTATTTACTAATAAAAGCTAGTGACACATGCTCAAACATATGTAATATTTGTGGCATACAATGTACTAGTACCAATGTTTGTGGTACACTGAAGCAAACTGAAGAGCTTACAGTGGAAAATATTTTGGTTACTGGTTGAAGTCACTGTAAGAAAAAAATGTCCCTCCATCATTGGTGTCACTGGAAGAAAAAAAAATGTCTCTACATCATTGGTGTCTCTGGAAGAAAAAAAATGTCCCTACATCATTGGTGTCACTGACTTCCAACAAAAGAAGACCCCAGCTGACACTGCAGTCACCTCTTGTCAGTGGGGTGCAGAGGGAAGGCAGCTGCTGAAGCTCCACATACTGCTCATACATAGAGACGGTGCCCCGGGGTACGTGTCCTTTTTGCCCACCCTTGTCCCAGCCCTGGTTACAATGTGCATGCACGTGTGTTATGCACCGTAACACGAGTCTGTGGGTGTGAATGAGCCCTTTAGGTGGAATGTAAAGCTGTAAGTTCTGCAGGGGTCTCCAAACTTTTCAAGCAGTTTATTGTCCTTCAGACTTTAGGAAGGCCGGGTTGTGGCTAGCGGGGCTTCACTAAGAATAAATATGGCCTCAGGGTTGGTGGTCAATAGGAGGAGTAGTGCCCCTTTTAGTAGGAGGAATAATATCCCATCATTGATTTCAGGGGAAGAAATAGTGCCTCATTGTTGAAAAAGGGGGAAACTAACCTAATTTAAATAAGACTATAGCAGCAGCCACCAAATATTTGTGCTCACACACAGATAGGATATGAAAACGGGGGGGGGGGGGGGGGGTGTGGTGGCTTTTGCTAAACAAGCAAGCGACACCACCCCCCCCCCCCCCGTTTTCGGTGCCTCATTGTTGCTGTCAGTGGGAGTAATAGTGTCCAAGGGCCGGATAAAGGCTAGCAAAGGGCCACATCTGGCCCTCGGGCCACAGTTTGGAGACCCCTGTTCTATTGCATACATTCATACATGCAAGTGCCTCTACTGGAACTGTAGACTAATTATAGCAGTGCAAAATTCAATGCCTGGATGACATGTACACTAATTCAGAGCAACCAATCAGATCTCACGGAAACCCAACCTAAAATACAAAGGCTGTAATTTCTGAACTCTTTCTGAAAATGCTAGTTCCCTGGCTGCCTTACTCATCCTCCGACTTCCATATTTTGTGGTTTTATCCCAGAACAAGCATATTTGTTCTGAGTCAAGACCCTAGAAGGTGATCCTTGTCCTGGGTCAGGGCCTCAAAATGCACATTTCGTTAAAAGCCTCAATTACGTGGGGTCACGATTAATTTACATAAAACACGCCCACCTCTTCGGGACATTTACGCGACACCGCCGTAACTTAGGACGCAAGTGATTTGAGAATACTGCACTTGCGTTCTAAGTTGCAGTGGCGTAGCGTAAATACGATACGCTACGCCCACTCAGAGTAACGTCGCCCTATGTGAATCTAGGCCTCTGTGTTTACATGACAATCTTGTTTAGGGCAATGAAGAAGAAAGAAAGA
This sequence comes from Rana kukunoris, assembly GCA_029574335.1. Taxonomy (NCBI): domain Eukaryota; kingdom Metazoa; phylum Chordata; class Amphibia; order Anura; family Ranidae; genus Rana; species Rana kukunoris. The sequence goes on along the minus strand of CM056058.1, from coordinate 79,187,209 downwards.
ACAATGCATTGACCTTCTAGGCATCTAGAATAATAATAGAGATCATATGATGGCCTCTGTTTAATTCCCTGAAAACTCCAATCTGAGACTATTGTGTATTGGACACACTGTATATACAACACATGAGCACAGGACAAGGGGCATTGTGATACCCAGAAGACCTGAGCAGAATCTCCGATCTGATAGAGGTTACAGCACTTTGTCATTTCAGATTTCAATACAGTTCTTCTGGTAGACGTTTGACAAACATCGCGGATGTGATTAGTTGGGACAGGCAATGTTGTTTGTTTTTCTCGGTCACATAGGCAGCATGTTTTTTGACACCTCTAAAAAGCAATCTGCGGTGGATTGCTTTTTAGAGTTGTTGGACAGGGCTCAGGGGTGATATGCTGCTTCCTCAACACCTATTTTTGGGTTGAGATCCCTCCATGCTATGCTGCAATCACATTATTAGATGTAGTAGCATTGGAGAGGGGAGAGGGGTCCCATTCATTGAATACAGTAAATATATATATATATATATATATATATATATATATATATATATATATATATATATATACCTAATGCCTATTTTCCCATTTGCAAAAAATTCTGACACTAATGCGAACCAATGCACCTATAGGGTTAATGTGCATTTTTATGCGTTTAATGTGCGTTAAAACCACAACCCAGAAGCCCTCCTTTATAAGGTAGAAGTGTTTTTTTCCACCTCACAGATATTTAATAAACGCTGCTCAAATACACCAAAAATGTGCTGTAAACACTACAGGCGCGTTTATGGCGCTTTCCCGTATATTTGAATGTAGTTCTGTTTTTGTTGCACATCGACGCAAAGTAACACAATCGCTACGTGTTTTTCAGATGTATACAGCTCTGTCTGCTGTCTGTATTATCCATCGTACGCTACTTTGCTGGGCATGGAGAGCGGCGATAACGCGCCCCTAATGCCAGTGTGAACAGGGTCTAAGGAGCGCTGGGAGTGGACTTTAAGGGGTTACTGATTGCAATAATGTACACTTTTCTTAGAACTAAGTAACATATGTAGAGTTCTATGTGGAGAATGATATAAAGTCACTGCAGAGAAGCATCTTTATATATGTATATGTGTGTGTGTGTGTGACTGATCTCCCCCTGTGACAATACCTGATTCTCGGAGAGGTGATGAGCTTTGGGATATCTGTGCTCCTCTATAGTACACTCCTGCCTGAGCTTGGCTCAGTGTTGTCAGTGACGTTTGCTTGGAGACTGTATCCAGGAAGTAGCAGGTCAGTGAAATCCTCCACCAATCACAGCCAGGCTTTGTGTCACCTTCTGGTTACTAAGAAACCCCAACACACAAAGGAAGGGAGGGGTTGTGGTTGTAGAAAGTAACTTGAGACTCTTCTCCTTCCTCTTTACATTCATTGGAATGGAGAACACAGATTAGTGAAGAACTATCCCTCCCTATGGAGGACAGAAATCATTATTATTGTATTTGTCCGTGTAAAGTGTAAACCTTCAATATTTGTGTATAGAGGTGTAAATATCATAACACACAAAGGCTTTTCTATTCAAACACAACGCAACTTAATTGCATCAGTACAAAATGTGACGTTTGGCAAGAAATTCGCTGCAATTCAACTTTTTTTTCCCTGCAATTTGAGAATAGATTACTGTCACATTTGTGCGTTGCCGGAGCGCTTGCAGAATCGTGCGTTTTCCCACAATGCACAGGAATGCGTTTTCCTTTTTGGAGATGGCGCCATCTTAGGTCTTGTTCACAGAATGTTCAGAAGCGTACGCCTGTGCAGGGCCATGTTTAGGCTCCATTCACACCTAGGCGTTTTGTCGCCTGTAGCGCGACGCTCACAAACGCCAGAGGGAGAAAAATACATGAAAGCCTATGGAGATGGTTCACATCTGAACGCTGTTGCGCCTGACGCCCATCGCCTGTAGTTAAAAAAAGTTCCGGACCCTTTTTTGTCGCGCGTATCGGGCGGTTTGGGCGTATTTGAGCGTTTCCATTTCCCATAGAAAGTAATGGAAACGCTCGATTCAAGCGACTAGCGCGACAACGAGCGTTTGCTACAGGCGTTTTGTCGCTCTAATCAATAGAACTTTTCACCCAGGCAGAAGATTAAACAAATCTACCAACATAGCAACAAGTGATGAAAAGATGATAATTTTTCCTATTGGCTAAAATAAAAAACGTCAAAGTACAAAAACGTCGAACGACGCTGTATGCAAACGCGCAAATAAGCATGAATACGCGCGACAAAACGCTGGAAAAAAACGCCCAAAAAACGACCAAACGACCGTCGCTCAGGTGTGAATGCAGCCTTACCTACACAGGGATGTAAAAGTGTTCCATGCATCTCCATGTATGCAATCCCCATGTCTGCATCCCATACCTCCCAACATTGGGATGGGAATGAGGGACACCTGTCAGCAAAAGTATGCAGGCATAGGACACACCCATTGCCACTCCCCCTTAAAGGAGAATTGTACAAAAAACAAGATTGGCTAAACCCAGAAGTGCTTTTTTTTTACCACTGCTATTGTTTTATATTGGCTTTTGGAATTTACAAATGCGGCAATTTAGAATATAGATGAAAGGTTTAGCACTGGGAAACACTTTTTGATTGATAAAATGCATTTTATTTACAGCTATATAGATCAGGCCAAAATGAGGGACAAATGAGGAGGAAAGAGGGACAGAGGGATATTGCTCGAAATCAGGGACAGTCCCTCGAAATCAGGGACAGTTGGGAGCTACAGTGCCTTGCGAATTTATTCGGCCCCCTTGAACTTTGCGACCTTTTGCCACATTTCAGGCTTCAAACATAAAGATATAAAACTGTAATTTTTTTGTGAAGAATCAACAACAAGTGGGACACAATCATGAAGTGGAACGAAATTTATTGGATATTTCAAACTTTTTTAACAAATAAAAAATTGGGCGTGCAAAATTATTCAGCACCCTTAAGTTAATACTTTGTAGCGCCACCTTTTGCTGCGATTACAGCTGTAAGTCGCTTGGGGTATGTCTCTATCAGTTTTGCACATCGAGAGACTGACATTTTTGCCCATTCCTCCTTGCAAAACAGCTCGAGCTCAGTGAGGTTGGATGGAGAGCGTTTGTGAACAGCAGTTTTCAGTTCTTTCCACAGATTCTCGATTGGATTCAGGTCTGGACTTTGACTTGGCCATTCTAACACCTGGCACTGTATGCATCCCAATGTATACATCTCCATGCCTGCATCTCAATGTATGCATCTCCATGCCTGTATCTCCATGGCTCCATCCCCATGCCTGCATCTCCATGTCTGCACCCCCATGCCTGCATCTCAATGTATGCATCTCCATGCCTGCATCTCCATGGCTCCATCCCCATGCCTGCATATCAATGTATGCATCTCCATGCCTGCATCTCCATGGCTCCATCCCCATGCCTGCATATCAATGTATGCATCTCCATGCCTGGATCTCCATGTTTGCATCCCCATGCCTGCATCCCCATGTATGCATCCCCATGTATACATCTCCACGCCTGCCTCCCCATGCCTGTATCTCCATGCCTGCATTCCCATGTATGCATCTCCATTTCTCCATTCCCATGCTTGCATCCCCATGCCTGCATCTCCATGTATGCATCCCCATGTATACATCTCCACGCCTGCCTCCCCATGCCTGTATCTCCATGCCTGCATTCCCATGTATGCATCTCCATTTCTCCATCCCCATGCTTGCATCCCCATGCCTGCATCCCCATGTATGCATCCCCATGTATACATCTCCACGCCTGCCTCCCCATGCCTGTATCTCCATGCCTGCATTCCCATGTATGCATCTCCATTTCTCCATCCCCATGCTTGCATCCCCATGCCTGCATCTCCATGCCTCCATCCACATGCATGCGTTTCCATGCCTGCATCTCCATGCCTTCATCCGCATGCATGCATCTCCATGTATGCATCCCCATGCTTCCAATATGACAACTGCACCAGTGTGGGTTCCTTAACTCACACCGTCTACATTCAGGGACATGCATCCGCTCCTACAAGGATGTCCTATTCAGACACAGGGGCTGTGTCCATGAAGTTGCTGTGTCCCAATAGACATCAATAGGACTACATGTACAGGGTTACAGAGAACACACATACATCCTTGTGCAGGTAAACACAACCCTCACCCTCATACCCTGGGTGGGCGTATAGTATCCCATATAATGGCACCCCCACACATCCGCCAACACATGCATTTTCTCATTCCATAATGGCAGCCCCACACATCCGCCAACACATGCATTTTCTCATTCCATAATGCCACCCCCACACATCTGCCAACACATGCATTTTCTCATTCCATAATGCCACCCCCACACATCTGCCAACACATGCATTTTCTCATTCTATACTGGCACCCCCACACATCTGCCAACACATGCATTTTCTCATTCTATACTGGCACCCCCACACATCTGTCAACACATGAATTTTCGCAATCCATAATGGCACCCCATGCATCTGCCAACACATGCGTTTTCTTATTCCATAATGCCACCCCCACACATCTGCCAACACATGCATTTTCTCATGTTTTAATGGCACCCCCACGCATCTGCCAACACATACATTTTCTCATTCCATAATGCCACCGCCACACATCTGCCAACACATGCATTTTCTCATTCCATAATGCCACCCCCACACATCTGCCAACACATGCATTTTCTCATTCTATACTGGCACCCCCACACATCTGTCAACATATGAATTTTCGCAATCCATAATGGCACCCCATGCATCTGCCAACACATGCGTTTTCTTATTCCATAATGCCACCCCCACACATCTGCCAACACATGCATTTTCCCATTCTATACTGGCACCCCCACACATCTGTCAACACATGCATGTTTGCATTCCATAATGGCACCCCATGCATCTGCCAATACATGCATTTTCTCATTCCATAATGCCACCCCCACGCATCTGCCAACACATGCATTTTCTCATTCTATACTGGCACCCCCACACATCTGCCAACACATGCATTTTCTCATTCCATAATGGCACCCCATGCATCTGCCAACACATGCATTTTCTCATTCCATAATGCCACCCCCACGCATCTGCCAACACATGCATTTTCTCATTCTATACTGGCACCCCCACACATCTGCCAACACATGCGTTTTCTTATTCCATAATGCCACCCCCACACATCTGCCAACACATGTGTTTTCTTATTCCATAATGCCACCCCCACGCATCTGCCAACACATGTATTTTCTCATTCTATACTGGCACCCCCACACATCTGTCAACACATGCATGTTTGCATTCCATAATGGCACCCCATGCATCTGCCAACACATGCATTTTCTCATTCCATAATGCCACCCCCACGCATCTGCCAACACATGCATTTTCTCATTCTATACTGGCACCCCCACACATCTGCCAACACACATGCGCCAAAACTCATGTTGCTGCAGCACCATGCTTTTCTTTGTGTCATGATTTCTCAGGGTCAGAGACTTCTTTTGAGCGTTTTTCTCATGTAGGGAAGCCCATTGAATTGAATAGGCTGCTGTACAGGTGACTTGCATAGAACATGTGCCTGCTTTGATGCACCAGCATGGCATGAACAGAGCACAAGGGTTCTTTCAAGCTGGGTTTTAGCAGGCATTTCAAATTTCAAATGCCTACTGTCATTTTTCTGTACTTTCCTGCACCCCGGGTGACGCATATGCTGTGTGCAGCCTGCCATACAAGTGAATGGCTGTACACGGCTGTTCTCTTGTAAACGCTGGGGCTTCTTTGCGTTAGTGTTTAACCGCAGATACGTATCTGATGTCTTTGGAAGTGATGCCAGACACGCATGCTTAGTTAAATTATTTGCAGAAACTTGGGTGCATAAAGCCATTCACTTGTATGGCTTGCTGTATGCGACACATGCAGCTCTAAGGTAAGGTGACCAGATTTTTAAAATGAAATCTGGGGACATATTTTTTCTTTACTAGTAATGGCGGCAATCAGCGACTCGCTGCCCACCTCACAGCCTGTCAGGTTTTACTCTTCGGGCCCCGGCTACTACTGGATGGGGAGCGGAGGAAGATCACTCCACCAGGGAAGGCAAAGAGATAGGCAGGTGGCTGGCCAAGATTTGTGCCAAGGCAGAAGAACACGCAAGCGAAGCTAAATGGGCATGCGCTCGAAACTGAAGAAATATTCCCTCCGCTTCGACCAGCACATTATCATCAGAAAGGGGCACAGATAATGGGAAAAATACAACCCCCCTATGCTAGTAGGCACGGGAGAGTGTGGGGGGGAGTGTAATTCAATTTTTTTTATTTTAATTCTGCACTGACTTTCTTTGAAATTGCCCCTGCCCCCAATAAATCCAATCTGGGGACAAAACCAGGGACAGACTTGGTCCAGGGACAGTGTCCTCATTTAGGGGACTGTCCCCTGAAACTGTGGATGTCTGGTCACCCTACTCTAAGGGGCAATCAGGAGATTACACTAAGGCCCCATACACACGATCGGACATATCCGATGAAAACGGTCCGCGGACCATTTCCATCGGATATGTCCGATCGGGAGTTTGATCCGATGGCGTGTACACACCATCGGATCAAATTCCCCGCCGCCGGACGGCGCGGTGACGCGGCGGTGACGTTGACGCCGCCGCGTCACCGCCACGTCACCGCACCAGGAAGTAAAACACTTCCGCGCATGCGCCGAATCCATTCGGCGGCGGCGCGGCGGCGGAGGGGGACGACATGTCTGCTGGTAAGTGTACTAACCAGCAGACATGTCGGGCGGACAGATTCCACCGGATAGATTTCAAAGCATGCTTTGAAATCTGTCGGGTGGAGAAATCTGTCCGCTAGCCCATACACACGAGCGGAGATGTCTGCTGAAACGGTCCATCGGACCGTTTTCAGCGGACATATCCCCTCGTGTGTACGAGGCCTTAGTATATAAAATGCCTGTAAAAACCCCTGTGTGAGTGAACCCTGATAATACAGTTCTTGAGGATCAATATTATTGCAATTTTATGGAGCATTCTGATGCTTTTTATGCGCAGTTGTGTCTCACATTGGACAAATTATTGTTAATTTAAAGCCCAGACCTGAATACACAGGCTCTGAGTCAGAGGCCGCACACCATCCATGCTGTCATAATCGGCTAATCTATCTGTACAGCTGATACACTTCCATTCACCAATACGGGCTGCAAGCAGCTCACCACTATTGGACTGAGATCTGGTGACTGTGGAGGCCAAAGTAGTACAGTGAATTAATTGTCGTGTTCAAGAAACCAGAGGTGAGTTGATTTGAGCTTTGTGACATGGTGCATTATCCTGCTGGAAGGAGCCATCAGAAGATGGGGACACTATAGTCATAAAGGGATGGACATGGTCAGCAACAATACTCAGGGTGGCTGTGGTGTTCAAACGATGCTCAATTGGTACTAAGGGGCCTAAAGTGTGCCGAGAAAATATCCCCCACAACATTACACCACCAGCCTGAACCGTTGATACAAAGCAGGATGGATCCATGCTTTCATGTTGTTTACGTCAAATTCTGACATTACCATCTGAATGTCGCCGCTGAAATCGAGATTTATCAGACCAAGCAACATTTTTCCAATCTTTTATCGTCCAATCTTGGTGAGCCTGTGCAAATTGTAGCCTCAGTTTCCTGTTCTTAGCTGACAGAAGTGTCACCCAGTGTGGTCTTCTGCTGCTGTAGCCCATCTTCTTCAAGGTTTAATGTGCTGTGCATTCAGAGATGGTATTCTGCATAACTTGGTTGTAACGAGTGGTTATTTGAGTTACTATTGCCTTTCTATCATCTCGAACCAGGCTGCCCATTCTCCTCTGACATCACACAGCCTTTTCATCCACGCAGCTGCCACTCACTGGATATTTTCTCTTTTTCCGGACCATTCTTTGTAAACCTTAGGCCCCTTTCATATTGAGGAGTTTTTCAGGCGCTGCTATACCGCCTGAAAAACTCCTGCCAAGCAACCTCAATGTGAAAGCCCGAGGGCTTTCACACTGAGGCGATGCGCTGGCGGGAGAGAAAAAAATCTCCTGTCAGCAGCATCTTTGGAGCGGTGAGAGGAGCGGCATGTATACCGCTCCTTCACCGCTCCTTCCAATTGAAAACAATGGGAAACCGCGGAAATACCTCCCGCATCTATAGAATCGCATTGCGGGCGGTATTAACCCTTTCACGGCCACTAGCGGGGGTTAATACCGCACCGCTAGCGGCCGCAACTCGCGGCAAATCCGAAGGTATAGCGCCGCTATATTTAGCGGCGCTATACCGACAGCGCGGCTCCCGCCCCAATGTGAAAGGGGCCTTAGAGATGGTTGTGCGTGAATCTCAGTAGATCAGCAGTTTTTAATACCACCCCTTTTGGCACCAACAGCTGGAGCTGACATTTGTCTATAGTGCGGTCAGCAAGTGGTTAAAGCGGATCTCCACCCTAAAGTGAAGATCCGCTGATCGGAACCCTCCCCCCCTCCGGTTTCACAATTGACACCTTTCAGGGGGGAGGGGGGTGCAGATACCTGTCTAAAGACAGGTATCTGCAATCACTTCCGGCCCGCAGTCTCGGGCAAAAGTCTGGTTTTTTGGCGACATCCCGTCGCCCCCCCGTTGTGTGCTGGGAACTCTCGGCTCCCAGCACACAGCGGGAGCCAATCGGCGGGCGCAGCGCGACTCGCGCATGCGCCGTAGGGAACCGGGCAGTGAAGCCGCAGCGCTTCACTTCCTGGTTCCCACACCGTGGATGGAGGGGGGAGCAGCAGGGTGATGAGCGATCGCTCGTCCTCTGCTGCGGACGCCGCTGGACTCCAGGACAGGTAAGTGTCCTAATATTAAAAGTCAGCAGCTGCAGTATTTGTTGCTGCTGGCTTTTAATATTTTTTTCTGGTGAACCATCCGCTATAAGTACATAGTGGATGAGCCCATTTCACATTAGCCTGAAGTAGAACTACATTTTTTTTTTTTCATTTTGGATAGAGTACGGGTGGGTCATGAGGTTCATTTTTGCCCTCTGTGTCTCATTAGGGAGATTTACCTTCACTTCCTGCCCCATAGCCAAACAGGAAGTGAGGGAATCCCTTGGGGTCACCCAGGTCACCAGAACTAGGGTCCCAATTGGAAGATTTGTCCACTATTACTTTTCTGGGCACAACCCAAAATATATAATCCCCTTTTATTTTCACTTTCAATGATAATGGGGGTGAATCTCCCAAACGGGGGCACAGACAGCAATAAAATCTGACAGGTGTTCTAATCCATTTCCCTCTATCCAAAACTTTAAAAATGCCTTTATTTATACTTTAATGAGCTAAAATAATTCCATAGCAGCCTGTAAAGTGCTCCCAGAAATTATTTTAACATGCTGGTAACTATGCACATGAGACTTCCCTCTAGCTCAAGGCTGCAAGTCCTAAAATATAAGTAAATAATTGCACAGCACTGCCCTAGTGATTTGTTGTCAATTGCTGATAAGACAATTTTGCCCAGAGAAAACATACAATCTATTCACATCAATTGTATCTGACAATTGCCTGGTACAAAGAGCATAATTACTCAGATAAAGCAGAGCTTTATTAAGACCAAATAGGGTCCTAGGCAGGGAAACAGCTTTGGGACCTCTTTGAGCTCTGGCCCCTGAGCTACCTGCCAATATATTAACACAATGTAATTAGGAAACATAATAAATACTTATTCTTCCCTTTGGCCTTGGAAAAAAAAAAACACATTTATATGGAAGATTTTTGTCATTTTGATTTGCAAAAGCAAAACCAAAATACAGGCATCGTAAAATATACAGCACAGTGGGTTTGCAGCAGACGGGGCGATACACAGCACACTGCTGGTATGTGTAGTTTTTTTATGTTGTCTGCTTGTTTCTTCCTACAGTTTGAAAAACATTCTGGCAACTTTTCTAAGCAGAGAAACTAGAGAATTTAATGGTGGGTGTTGCATACTTTTATGTCGCGCAATATTTGTGTAGCGTTTTTTCAAACGCACATCTTTTGGAATATATACACTGTGGCAGGCGCAGCAATATGAAGTGCCTTTATGCACTGTGGCATTAGAAGAATTTTGATTTCTCTGATCTTTTAGTCCAAACAAGACTGTTACTCTATAATTCCTCTAGTGCCGTTCTATGGAAGCAGTAGGTTTAAAGAGCACACCAAACTCTTGAGATAACTTCTTTATTAACCAGCTTTTCTTTATATATATATATAACACTGACAATTTCCGGGCAGGCAGTCCTACAAACATGTGTTGAATAAAGTATAACAAATGGCGGTTCAACTGTTCAATCTTGTCACTCTACATATAATGCTAAATATATTTCTTTCTTCAGTATCTGTACTCTCACTTTAAGTTATTTAAACACTTTATGATTTCTCTGAGACTTAATCAATAGTTTTACTCGCTCTATATTGCTTTTTGCAGTATGATAGCATGTTGGTGTAGCGGCCTGCTCCTGTTGGGCAGGCGCTGCTGTAAATTTAGAGGGGGCCTGAGTTATTATTTGACTCAGACATGTGTAATAATGTGCAAATTTAGCCTCTGTTCCAGCCATGGCTGTGCTGGGAGTAACCACCATTGTTCGCCCGGGGGTGTTATTACCATCCCAGGCCAAGGGTCGCAGCAGCAGAGTCAGGGTGTATTGGGTGGCCCCCTCGGCAGACAATCAGTGGGGGTGATCATCCCACTGTACATGCTGGGGAGGGGTAATTAAGGGACAGACGCCACTGGACCAAGGTCGTCGGTCTGTCGTCCCACGCACCTCGTGGCCCGACTGGCCGGGGGTGCGTGCTCCTGAAAT